>CM031605.1:72477427-72513817 GCA_018398815.1 Conus ventricosus | reverse complement strand
GGGGGGTTTTAAACCTTTTTTTTCCCGTTTTTTTGGGGTTGTATTTTTTTTCATGGTAGCGATGCATCGCACCGGGCGCGCACTTGGGATTTGACCCAAATTAAGGTTGTCTTTAAAATTAATTTCATGCCCTTTGGTTAGTTTGGTTGTGCGGGGGTGTTGTGTAGAAATCTGTGTGCGAATTGGTTAAGTGGTTGAATTTTTGATTTTGGGAGAAAGGTTTGGTGGGCAGTAAGGGGAATTTTCAGTTTGGGCCCCCGGTGTCGTGGTTTGAATGAAATTAACATGGTGAACGTTCATCTGTTCGGGGACTGCTTATTGGTTGGGGCGTTAGGTATTGGGCTGAAAGTCTGTCTGCCCCTCCCTATTTGGTTCAGTGTTAGGGGGACCGACAAACCCTTTTCATTGAAATGTTTTAGCCACGTACAAAAAAATACCCCTCAAAAAAAAAAACATTTGGCTAAACCCCTATCAAGGGAAATTTTTTCCCATGCAAAAAATAATATGCAAAAAAAAAATTTTTGATCAAAGAAAAAATCATCGGAAAAAAAACCCCTCACTATCATCACTCACCACTCTTTCCTCCTCTCCTCTCAAAAAAAAAAAGCAAACTAAGCTATTTCGTGCACCCCCCACCCAAACAAGCTGAAAAATGCCCTGCCCATTCAAACGACAAGCTGTCCCTTTCTCCTCCTTTCAAAACAAGCTAAACAATCCCTCCCCTTTCCCAAACGACAAGCTGTCCACCTCTCTCCCCATTCAAACAAGCGAAAAATGCCACTGCCCATTAAAACGACAACGTCCACCTCCCTCGCATTCAAACAAGGAACAATGCCACTCCCCATTCAAACAAGCAAACAATGCCACGCCCATTAAAACAACTAAACAACCCACTGCCCATTCAAACAACTGAAAAAAGCCACCCCCTTTCAAACAAGCGAACATGCCATGCCCTTTAAAAAACGAACAATGCCACTGCCCATTCAAACAAGCTGAAAAATGCCACTGCCCATTAAAACAAGCTGAAAATGCCATGCCCATTCAACAAGCTGAACAATCCCACTCCCCATTCAAAGACAAGCCGCCCTCGCTTCCATTCAAAAAAAGCTGAACAAGCCACTGCCTTCAAACGCAAGCTGCCCTCTCTCTCCATTCAAAAAAGCTAAACAATCCACCCCCATTCAAACACAAGCTGCCTTTTCCCCCCTTTTCAAACAAGCGAAAAAATGCCACTGCCCATTCAAACGCAAGCTTCCACCTCTCCTCCACCTAAACAAGCTGAACAAGCCCCGCCCATTAAAAACGAAAAGCTGTCCACCCTCTCCATTTCAACAACTAACTTGCCACGCCCACAAACGACAATTTTCCTCTCTCTCCATTCAAACAAGCAAAACATGCCACGCCCATTAAAACGACAACGTCCACTCCTCTCCTTCAAAAAGCAACAATCCCACGCCCATTCAACACAAGCGCCACCTCTTCCCATTCAAACAAGCGAACATGCCACTGCCCATTCAAACGAAAAGCTGTCCACTCTCTCCCCATTCAAAAAAGCTGAAAAGCCACGCCCATTCAAACGAAAAGCTGCCCCACCCCTTCCATTCAAACAATCTGAACAATGCCATGCCCATTCAAACGAAACTTTCCACCTCCTCTCCTTTCAAACAACGAACAAGCCCTCCCCATTCAAACGACAAGCGTCCACCTCTTCTCCATTCAAAAAAGCTGAACAATGCCACTCCCATTCAACGCAAGCTGTTCCCCCTTCCTCTCCATTCAAACAACTGAACAATGCCACTGCCCATTCAAACGACAACTGCCCCTCTCTCCCTTTCAAAAAAAAGCGAACAATGCCATCCCCTTTTCAAACGAAAACCGCCCCTCTCTCTCCATTCAAACACTAAACAATCACTGCCCATTCAAACGAAAGCTGCCCCTCTCTCCATTCAAAAAAGTGAACAATGCCACTCCCCATTCAAACGACAAGCTGTCCTCTCCCCATCCAAACAAGCTGAACAATCCCATCCCCCTTCAAACGACAAGCTGTCCCTCTCTCCCATCAAACAAGCTGAAAATGCCACTCCCATTCAAACGACAAGCTGCCCCTCTCTCTCCATTCAAACAGCTAAAAAAAGGCCCACTCCCATTCAAACGACAAGCGTCCCTCTCTCCATTCAAACAACTAAACAATGCCACGGCCCATTCAAACGAAAGCGTCCCTTCTCTCCATTCAAACAAGCAAAACAATCCCACTGCCCATTTTTAAAACACAAGCGTCCCCTCCCTCCATTCAAACAAGTTTGAACAATCCCACTCCCCATTCAAACGACAACTTCCCCCCTCTCCCCTTCAAACAAAAAAAATGCCACTGCCCTTAAAACGACAAGCGCCACCTCTTCTCCATCCCAACTGAACTGCCCTGCCCTTTAAAACGCAATTTCCCTCTCTCCCATTCAAACAACTAAACAATGCCACGGCCCATTCAAACACAAGCTGCCACCCTCTCTCCCTTCAAACAAGCTGAACAATCCCATGCCCTTCAAACGACAAGCGCCACCTCTCCCCTTTTTAAAAACAACTGAAAAAAATCCCACTGCCCATTCAAACGCAAGCTTCCCCTCTCTCTCCACCAAACAACTGAACAATGCCACCCCCTTTAAAACGAAAGGTCCCCTCCTCTCCTTTCAAAAGCGAACAACCCACCCCATTCAAACGACAAGCTGTCCCCTCTCTCCATTAAACAAGCAAAAAGCCATGCCCATTCAAACACAAGCTGTCCCTCTCTCTCCACCCAAAACAAGCAACAATCCCCGCCCTTTCAAACGACAGCGCCCAAACCTTCCCCTTCCCATCCAAACAACTGAACAAGCCCTGCCCATCAACGACAGCTGTCCACCTCCTCTCCTTTTAAAACAAGCGAACAATGCCCCTGCCCAACAAACGACAGCGTCCACCTCTTCTCCTTTCAAAAAACAAAAAAACCCACGCCCTTAAAACGACAAGCTGTCCACCTCTCCTCCATCCAAAAAGCAAAACAATGCCACTGCCCTTTTAACGACAAGCGTCCCTCTCTCCCTTCTAAAAAAGCTGAACAATGCCACTGCCATTCAAACAAAAAAGGTCCACCCCTCTCCACCAAAAAGCTGAACAATGCCACTCCCATTAAAACGACAAGCGCCCTCTCTCTCCTTTTCAAAACAAGCGAACAATCCACTGCCCATTAAACGAAAGCGTCCCCTCTCTCTCCATTCAAAAAAAGTAAACAATGCCCTCCCCATTCAAACGACAACTGTCCCCCTCTCTCCCCCAAAAAAGCAAAAACAATCCCACTGCCCATTCAAACGACAAGCGTCCACCTTTTCCTCCCCTTTCAAACAACTAAACCAATGCCACTGCCCTTTCCCCAAAACGAAGCGTCCCTCTCCCCCACTAAACCCGTGAACAATCCACCCCCATTCAAACGACAGCTGGCCCCTTTTCCTCCTTTCAAACAACGAACAAGCCACGCCCCATTAAACCGACAAGCTGCCCCCCTCTCCTCCAAACAAGCGAACAATGCCACTCCCAAAAACGACAGCGTCCCTTTCTCTCCATCCAAACAAGCGAACAATCCCACTCCCCATTAAAACGACAGTGCCCCCTCTCCCTTCAAACAAGTGAACAAGCCACTCCCCATTCAAAGAAAAGCTGTCCCTCTCTCTCCTTTCAAAAAAGCAAAACAATCCCACTGCCCTTCAAAGACGCGCCCCTCTCTCTCCATCAAAAAAGTAAACAATGCCATCCCCCTTTTTAAAACGACAAGCTGTCCCTCTCCCCGTCCCCCCCTCAAAAAAACTAAACAGCCACTGCCCATTCAAACGACACGCTGTCCCCTCTCTCTCCATTCAAACAAGCTGAACAATGCCATGCCCTTTCAAACAAGCTGAACAATGCCACTCCCCATTAAAAACGACAAGCCGTCCCCCCTCCTTCTAAACAACTGAACAACCCACTCCCCTTTCAAACGACAAGCTGCCCCTCTCTCCCTCCAAACAAGCTGAACAACCCACGCCCTTTCAAACGACAAGCTGCCCCCTTCTCTCCATCTAAACAAGCTAAAAAATCCCATCCCCATTAAAACGACAAGCTGCCCTCTCCTCCACTAAAAAAGCTAAAACAAGCCTGCCCATTAAAACACAAGCTGCCCCCCTCTCTCTCCATCCAAACAAGCTGAACAACCACTGCCCATTCAAACGACAAGCGCCCTCCTCTCCATCTAAACAACTAAACAATGCCATGCCCTTTAAAGGGGACAAGCTTCCCCCCTTTTCCCCTCCATCAAAACAAGCAAAACAATGCCATCCCCCTTTTCAAACACAAGCTTCCACCTCTCTCCCATTAAAACAAGCTGAACAAGCCACTCCCATCAAACGACAAGCGCCCCACCCTTCTCCTTCAACAAGCTAAAAACAATGCCACTGCCCATTCAAACGAAAAGCGGGGGCCTTTCTCTCTCCACTAAAAAAGCTAAACAATCCCCACGCCTATTTCAAACGACGCGTCCCTTTTCCTCCTTTCAAACAAGTGAACATTCCACTGCCATTAAAACGACAAGCTGTCCCTTTCCCTCCTTTCAAAAAAGCAAACAATCCACTCCCCCTTAAAACCCCAAACTTCCCTTTCCCCCTCAAACAAGCTGAACCAATGCCATGCCCATTCAAACGACAAGCTGCCTCTCTCTCTCCTTTCAAACGGCTAACAATGCCACTCCCATTCAAACAAGCTAAACAATGCCCTGCCCTTTAAAACAAGCTGAAAAATCCACTGCACATTCAAACAACTTTAAACAATGCCCCCGCCCATTCAAACGACAAGCTGTCCTCCTCACCCCGAAAAACCCAACCCACCTTTCTCCACCAAAAAACCCTTTTCCCTCTCTCCAGACAAAGAACATCGCTTTCCCCCCCCTGAAAATTTAGCCACTCTTCTTTCCACCAAAAAGCATTTCCTCCATCCCCCAAAGCCAGGCATTCCAACAAGCGACCATCCTTTTTCTAACCGAACAGAATAAGCCACCCTCCCCATCCCACAAATTAAACCATTTTCCCTTTATTTCCCCCCAAAATAAGATCCCCTCCTCCCCGGCAACAAAATAAACTATCGGTATCCCACCTTCCAGCAGTCCACCCCCTTTTTCTCGAAATTTTACACTCAGCCACCATCTCCCCCCCAAACAAACAAAGCAATCCCCCCCATTTTTACAAAAGCTAGATCAGACTGTCTTAATTTCCCAAAAACCCCCAAAGGCAAGCCTTTCTCATCGAAAAAAAGCAAAACGTTCCCTCCCACCCCAACAAAGTCGCTGCCCTTATCAAACAGGTAGGGAAAAGCTGTCCCATCCCTTTTCTTCCTTTGTGTCAGTCGATTGTTTTTTTCCTGTCTGGAAGACTTAGGGTCCCTCCCTTCATTTCCAATTGCCCCTTTATTCCTCCATTCCATTTTTGGAGGGGGTAGTAAAACAGTCACTTCAATCCTAGATCACCTCCCCGTTTCACTCATTATTTAAAAGGCTCCATCTCTCTAATGGGCGCAAGTATGTCCTTGTTTGGTTCAAAAAATTTTAAAAAAAAAAGGTTGTTGGCCAATGGGAAAAAAAAAAGGTCCCTTGAAGCCCCCCGGGTTTGTCATGCACTCACAGACCCCGGGCACGAAAAAAATGTCAAAGGAAAAACAAAATGAAAAGGCACGAAAAAAAACTGAAAAAAAATCCACACAACTAAGTCTGACGTCAAATCTTTTTTGACTAAATCATAAATCGGACTCTTCAATACAAAACCAGTTTTGTAACAGGTTCCCCATATCCCCATTTCAAGAAGTATGGCAGACCTCCGTCCCAGCCTCTAAACACCGCCGACCCGTTATCGAGCAGGCGACTCCCCCGAAAATACACCGGCGTTTAACGGAGGGACCACCCAGCACTTTCCTCGAGGCCAGAGGATAACTGCAAAACCCCAAGGCGTGATCAATACTTCCTGACACAAAAGAGGATTTTGACAAACCACAGGCTTGATCAATTTTGCACGACCCAACATAGATTTCATCAAACACCAGGCAGATCAATACTGTCACTGGAAAAAAAAGAGGATTTCTGCAACACACACGTGCGTCACAATAAGTCACGAACAACAGAGGATTCTGATCAACAAACACAGTGCGCATCAAACGCACTACACAACAGTAGGTTTCTGATCAACCACACTTCGGACAATACGTACTGACACAACATGGTTTCGATCAAAACCCAAAAATGCGTAAAATACTACTGACCCAACGAGGGTTTCTGATCAAAACACTTACCGTGACAGCATGTATAAAAATAAAAACCCCTTTTAAACCCCGCTCAAGTCCCACTTAAAAAACATTGTGCATTTCAGAAAAAATAGAACCCGCAACATTCCCCCCCAAACAAAAGATTGTGTTTTTTTCAAAAGTTTTGAACCCGCACAAAATCCCACTCAATAGAATTTTGTTATTTTCAGAAAGAAAAAACCCTGCACTGCCCCATCAAAATATTGTGCTTTTTCAGAAAAATTTTGAACCCGCAACATAGCCCACATCAAAGCATTTTGCTTTTTCAGAAGTGACCGTGCATGCGCCACATTTTTATATTATTATGTTTGTAATGATGCACTGAGGTTGTAAGAGAGTATGTATAAAGAAGAAAGAAAGAAAGCTAGATAGTAGACAGATAAAAATGGTAAATAGATTGACTGATTGAATGATTGATAAAGATATGAAAACAGATACATAGAACAGACAGAGAAACAGACGATAATTAAAGAAGACAGACGACAGACAGGACAGGGAAGACAAGACAGATAATAGATAGAATAGCTAGATAGATAGATTAGACAGACAGACTGACAGACAGACAGACAGACAGACAGACAGCCAGACAGATAGTTTAAACCTGTTTTTGCATCAGTCCATATATTACAACCAGATTTGGGAGAAATTTTTTTGGCAGTTTGTCTGCTGGTGTCTTTCTCACCTGTCCTTCAAAGGCCAAGGAGCTGTGTGTCTGGGGTGGGCTGAAGTTCTGCAAGTTGTAATGAAGGCTGGCGAAGTTTTCAAAGGAGGAGAGCATCGAACGAAAATAGATGGCACCCCTGTCATCCCCTCCGCTCCTGTAGCAGCAGCGCCAGTCTGGGTCTTCTGACAGCCGATTGGCCTGCACGAAGCCCGCTGACCCCGCCCACGGGGTGAGAAGATGGTCATAAGTGTGTGTGCAGTGTGTGTTTGTGTGTGTGTGTGTGTGTGTGTGTGTGAGTGTGTGTGTGTGTGTGTGTGTGTGTGCTGTGTGTGTGTGGGTGTGTGTTTGTGTGTGTTGGTGTGTGTGTGTGTGTGTGTGTGTGTGGTGTGTGTGTGTGTGTGTGTGTGGTGTGTGTGTGTGTGTGTGTGTGTGTGTGTGTGTGTGTGTGTAAGATTTTATTCTTTTGACCTTCAGACTTATTTACTGAAGTAGAATGGTCATGAAATAGATGTGCAGACCAATATAATAAATAAATTAGATCGAGATAAAAAAGGCAGAACACCTTACATTCTTTCCCATGCCTATTTTTTCATCATGTATAATATTTGGTCTAGGCTGGAAAAATAGTTTGGATTTTCATGTGGAAACTAGAGACTGAAAAATGGTCTTTGCTAACTGTTGATGGAATTGTTGTTTGAAAAACAAATTTACATTGTAACAGCATTAGTTGATACTCGCATGGATGGTGCTCTTGGATAGATGCATATCTCGTGCACAACCCTTTCTATGGAAATATCTGGGCATTGCAGAGTATGCTTAGGCTATACCAGAGATTCTGCTAACGGGTTTTAAAATGGAGAAGAAGAGAAGAACCAACTTATGAGATTGGTGGTGGGCCTGAATTGTGTGAAACTCCAGCAAGACATGACGTGGAAGAGAAGCACGACGAAAACCAAGTTGACGGTGAGCCACACACCACCAGCCAATCCGGATGTAACTCTCCGTGGACAGAAGGTAGAAATGCTTCAACGTTCTCTGTCACACAAAAGAACATGTATAATAGGACAAAACAGCATTCAATGCAAACACGATCGCCCAATTGGTATCCATCCATGTTCATGTTTTAATCAAGGACATAAAACAGCATCTCCATGCAACACACGATCAATGGTATCTTCCATGTTTATGTATTAAAAAGACAAACTGCAATACTCCATGCATACCATCGCATCACTGGTATCTTCCATGTTCATGCAGAAAAGGAAAACAGCATCTCCATGCATCACACCCGACCAGGCTTCTGCGTGTGCAATAGTATCTGCCATGTTCATGTATAAAAGGACAAACAGCATCTCAATGCAAACACACGATCCATGTATCTTCCATGTTCTTGTTGAAACTTGGACAACAGCATCTCCAAGGCAACACACGATCACTGGTATCTTCCATGTTCATGTTTAGGGAAAAAGGACACTAGCATCTCCATGCATCTCACGATTCGCTTCTGCGTTGCACTGGTAATCTTCAGTGTTCATGTATATAAGGACAAAACAGCAATCTCAGCAACACTGACGATCAGGCTTCTGCGTTGCACCTGGTATCTTCAGTGTTTCATGTATAAAAGGACAATAACAGCATCTCAGCAACAACAGATCAGGCCTTCTGTGTGACTGGTATCTTCAGTGTTCAGCGTCTGCAGTGCAAGACATGGGATCCCTGATTGGCTGGAAGGAGAGTGCAAGCCATTGAAATGTGGGGTTACTGCAGATACTGAACTTCAGTTGTTACTAGTTATATCCCATATCGAACAAGTGCAGCCATAGAATTGTGGGGGTTGCTGCAGGATACTGAATCATCTGATGTACTTTTTATATCACCAACGAACATGTGCAACAACATGCGAATGTGGGGTTTACTGCGATAATGAATCAGAGTACTAATTATATCACAACGAACAAGTCAACAAGCCATGGAATTGTGGGGTTACGGCAGATATGAAACTTCAGATGTACTATATATCACCAACGAACGAGTCCAAAAGCCATGGATAATGGGGGTTACTGCAGATACAGAACATCAGATGTACTAATTTTTTCTCATGAACAGTCAACAAGCCATGGAATTGTCGGAGGTTACTGCAGATATGAACATCAGATGTACTAATTTATATCACCAACGACAACAAGTCAACAAACATGGAAATGTGGGGTTACTGCGATACTGAACATCAGATGTACTATTGTATCACCAACGAAAACGTAACAAAGCCATGGAAATGTGGTGGTTACTGAGATACTGAACATCGTGTACTCATTTTATCACCAACGAAACAAGTGCAACAAGCCATTGGAAATGTGGGGTTACGGACATACTGGAACATAGTTGTACTAATTATATCACCAACGAACAAGTCAACAATTGATCCTGCAGCACACATGGAGTGATTGACATATGTTGACATCTGTTGAGAAAGAGAAAACTACTTCGGTGTTGTATGTGATAAATCCATTGTAATGTGGATAAAATCCATTGTCATGTGATAAAATCCAGGGGGCTTTGATAAAACAGTCCCTCGCTGGAACGTTTAATGACGGTGATGGGGGGAAGATGAACAAGACGATGGACTGCCTACGCTCTGCAGAATGGAGGGAGAACCAATGGAGAGGACCCGTGCTATGGCACACAGCTGACAGATTGGAAGAACCAGGGAAAACTTGTTCTCAGCGTGGTGCCCCAATGAGTCACAATCAAGAGTCATGAGAAGGGAGGATTAGACGAGTCTGATAGGTAAGGATTGAAAAAATCGATTTTTCATCAAATACATTTGTCTGTAAACAAAAAAAATGAAAAGCATATAAAACGTACTTCCTGTTTGTCTTGAAACGCATGAGATATTCCATAGAGGAAAAAAACCGCTTTTTTTGGCCATTATTGCCGTTAGTAACGGCTATTCCGGTAAAAAAATAGGCCATCATCTGTAACCCACATTGAAACATTCCTACCATTTTCAGAAGATCGGTCAGTTCTTTTGAGATATTCCATGAAGAGCAACCCGTTATGGCCCAAGTTATAGCGTTAGTAACGACTTTAACGGTAAAATTAAAAATCGGGCCATCATCCGTGACCCTTAATGATACATACATACAAATCTTTCAGAAAGATTCGACAAGTACTTTCTGAGATATTCCTTGAAGAAGGAAATCCCGTTAGTATGGGCGCTGTTATAGCGTTAGTAGGGGCTATTACGGTTAAAACAAACCTGAGACATCATCCAGACCCATAATGAACGTACTACAAATTTCAGAAAGACGGCCCGTTGTAGTCTCTGGAGCGAGTGGAACACATTTTGATTCACGGACGGACAGACTGACACACAGACCACCATTTCTTCGTTCCATTGTAAAGTACTCCCTGTTCCATAATAAATGGGAAGTTACCAAAAAACTGAACTAACTCTTTCGAATTTTTTCGCTGTCTCCAACCTTATCTTGTACTCTTATTTGTGTGCGCCTTGTTTTCTCATTGGTAGTCCTGCGTTACTTGAACAATTTTTTCTTTGAGATGTCGTTTTTTTGATCTGTCTGCTTTTGATTTCCATGTTTCAGGTGTATGAACATATAAGGTATGCGTTCTTCTTTCTACACATGATATATTTCTCCTTTTCGTTGTCTATGGACATTGGGAGGGCTGTAATAACACTGATACAGAAATAACATTTTTTTTTGTTGAGTTATGATAACCAATTCGCCAGGTATCCTGCGCACAGAGACCTTGGCTGTACTCTAAGCATGCCACATCTGTTTCTGAAAGAAGGACGATCTAGCATGATATCATCATTCTCTGATTAACCAGTTAAAAACTGCGAGAACCAATGGTTTTCTTTCCTACATTTTCATTGACTCGTGTCTCCTAAGTCGACACGGAACACGTTTTGTCGCCCATTCCTATTTTGGGACATTGCTTTTTATAAACACTTGTTCAGTTATGGTGTCATCGTGTCAAAAAAAGAGATAACCAATATAAAGTCGGGTGGCTGTCGAGTTTCGATCCCGTCTCTCAATGAAAGTCACTATGTGACTGTCTCTGGGCTTGTCCGCTGTTTCACGACGTCAATATGTGAATGGCTCTGGGTGGCCGTTGTTTCACATGACGTCTCTATGTGGACATGCCTTCTGGGCGTCGTCTGTTTTCCACTGACGTCACATGGTAATGCCTCTGGGCTGTCCGTCTGTTTTCACCGACGTCTCTATGTGTAATGTTCTCTGGGCTGTCCGTCTGTTTTCACTGACGTCACTATGTGACATGCCTCGGGGCTGTCGTCTCTTTCACCGACGTCTCTTATGTGTAATTGCCTTGGGATTGTCCGGCTCTTCACGACGTTCCCTATGTGACATGCCTCTGGGCTGTCCGTCTGTTTCACCGACGTCACTATGTGGACTTGCCTCTGGGCTGTCCGTCTCTTTCATACTGAACGGCAAATATGTGACATGTCTCTGGGCTGTCCGACTCTTTCACTGTCGTCACTTTTTGGGACATGCTCTTGGGCTGTCCGTCCTTGTTCACTGGAGTCACTATGTGGTATGTATGGGCTGTCCGTCTGGTTTCATGACGTCACTTTGTGACATGTCTCTGGGATGTCCGTCTGTTTCACTGACGTCCAATTCTGCTGACATGACTCTGGGCTGTCCGTATGTCTTCATGGACGTCACTCTGTGACATGACTCGGACTGTCCAGTCTGTTTCACTGACGTCACTATGCTCGCCACATGTCTCTGGGCTTGTTCCGTCGGTTTCACTGACGTCATCTGGGAATGACTCCGGACTGTCGTCTGTTTCACTGGACGTTACTATGTGACATGTTCCTGGGCTGTCCGTCTGTTTACTCTGGACGTCAACTCTGTGACATGCTCTGGGCTGGTACCGGTCTGTTTCACCGACGTCACTATGTGGCTGTCTCGGGCTGTCCTCTGGATTCACTGGTAGGCACTATGTGGCATGTCTCTGGGCTGGTCAGTCTGTTTCATGACGCACTATGTGACATTGGTTCTGGGCTGTCTGTCTGTTTCAAGACGTCCACTATGTGACAGGCCTCTGGTGTCCGTCTGTTTCACTGACGTCACTAGACTGGGCATGCCTCTGGCTGTCCGTCAGTCTCAGCCTGGGAGTAGGGTGAATGGTGGGATCGCATTCGTTTAACGGACCCTCAGTCGTCTTTTCTGTTCATTTGGATCATCATTGGTATTTGGTTTGGCCACGACTGTTGGTTCTATACATCTTGTGAAGCTGGTGATTATAAAATCTTGTGGCTCATATCAGGGTCATTGGTTTGGCCATGACTGTTGGTTTATACATCTTGTGAAGCTGGTGTTACTCATGTGGTCATATCATGGTCATCCTGTTTGGCCATGGACTGTTGGTTCTATCCATTCTTGTGAGCTGGATGTTATTCATGTGGCTCGATATCACCTGTCATTGGTTTGGCCACGAATGATGGTTCTAATCCATCATATGTAGCTGGTGTTACTCATGTGGTCTGATATTATCCTGCTCCTTCCAGTAGTTGACTGTCGTCATGTTGGTCTGTTCTGTCATCTTGTTTGACGATGACAAGGGCTTTAAGTAGGAAATTAGCAGGAATATGAAGCCAAATTATTGTGCTTAAAAACACCAGTAAAGAACGTTTGAATATTTGTCCCACGACGACAAAAATCACCAAGGAAGAAAGGAAGGTAATCGTGAGGAATTTGAGTTTTGTCAGATCAAGGTTCGGATTTGTAGTACTGAAAACTTGAAAAAAATCCCCTGTTATGTCAATTGAATTCGCTCGAAAGAATACTGAGAGAACCAATACCACAGTATATATTCCACAATCATTCTTGATGGCAAACGTGCACCTGAATCATGTTGTTGGCAAAACGTGTATTGCATTAATCACCAATGGACAAGTATCAAGAGTCCGGCCTCAAATGAGGTCAACGTGAAATTAACACTAAATAGAAAAAAAAACTACAGAAATACTTAATGCGTCAACGTGTGTCCGAGGTTATTTCAACGGACGACAGAGAGAGGGAGAGAGAGAGAGAGAGAGAGAGAGAAGTGAGTGAGAGAGGAGAGAGAAGAGAGAGAGAGAGAGAGAGAGAGAGAGATGAGAGAGAGAGCAAAACTATCTAACGGTGATATCCATATGCGAGCGAGCTCTCTCTTTTCTCTCTTTCTCTCTCTCTTCTCTCTTCTCTCTCTCTCTCTTCTCTCTCTCTCTCTCCTCTCTCTTATCTTCTATCTATCAGTATCTCACACACACACACACACACAACACAACAACACACAACACACCCACACCCCACACACAACACACACACACACACACTGACCTATGATGTAGTCATAGTGGTCATCCAGTGGTCAGTCAGAGGCTGGGGGTCAGGGAAGTAAAGCCTTGTGGGACCATCATCGCCATGACAACACAGCCACACCTCCCGCCACCACTGTACCGGACTGGCGGCGCCATCTTGTAAAGAGATTGCTGGGGGTAATCCTCACTTGTGCACAGCGAACTTATTTTCCTTGTAGTGCGAGCTCTTCATGCAGGTCTTGTGTTGGACGAGTGGATCTAACTATGTTCTACTCAGTAACAAAGTTTTGGGTTTTGCTACAAGCTTGAGCAGATGAGGTTTGATATCTTTTTGAGGAGCCATCCATCAGTGTAGCCAGACAAAAACACAAGACCTTACAACAAGATCAGAAGAATCCAGTTTGTTTCGTTGATCAGGAACCAAATCCACAATGGGAAGGCCAAAAATAAGCGAAGCTGTTTGCCTATTGGACTCAGTGGTCCACACAACAATGAAAGATCAACCGAGAGAAACAAATTGCCCATTTGGATTCACGTGGTCACATCAAAAATGAAAGGTCAAAATGTGACAGGTAAAAATTGCCCATAGACTCCATCGGGGGAGAAGATATTCCGCAGTGGATAAAAGACCTCAGGATTGGTGAGGAAGGAGGAGGGAATGGAGTAATAGCGCCAAACAACTAAAACACCTTGTGACAACCACTGGACGTGTACACAGCAGTCATCATGCGGCAGCACATGATCTACCAAGTTCTCAGAAGCGGAGAATACTTGTTGGCAAGTGTGACAATGAATATGACAACATTTGTTTTTACTTGTATTCCAGCAGCAGACAGTATAATCTAGTTTTTCACATCGGTGATACAAACTTGGCAAGTGTGGACGCACACCATGTGACCAAATCTTTTTAGTTGTATTACAAACTCACATACTTGTAAAGGAAAATCAAACAAAGATTATTGGATAATTGCTTTTCTCAACCAAAAATGATGTCCAGTCGATTGTGGTGAAATAGATTAAAAACACATTTTCAAACAGCTAACTTGATAGACATTTGTTATAAAAAATGACATAGCAAAAATTGGTTTTCCGCAAAAAATGTATTTTCAGCTCGGAGAAAGGAGATAGACGTCATAACTAATTCGTCAAAATCAGATCTGGTTTTATGTCAGTCATGATTTTCTAAAACTCAAAGCAAAAAGAAAATAAATGGTGTGATATCACACAAACTGCTTATCAAACGACATTCTGCGCAAAAGGGCATGTTAGCACCAACGCCGATGGCTTTTAAAACTAATCCAACAGGAAAAGTAAACTCATAAATCAACAACTCAACAACAACTACATCAACTACAATGGTTCTCAACCGCCATATCCTTTCTTACCCTAGTTGTCAGTCTCACGAACTGAAATACCTTCTTCAACGTAACAACACATTGTTGTGGACTGCAGCGAACAACGGCATGATATTTAAATGAAGATTATGAACGGACCAACGACTCATCAAAACGGTATGTTGCCGAGTTCATTCTACGTTATTTTTACTTGTAGCTGACACACAAACAACAACAAAGAACATGTGATGAGAACAGATGTGCGTACCACGGGCAAACTATCTCTGTCGTTTGAAAGAATGGACCAACACAGGTTAGAGTTATGGAACTGGAACAACAATCAACTCAGAAACCACACATCGAAAGGCTACTGCAAACAATTATAATGATGAAACTGAAATGATAATTAAGGAACATGATTCTACTGATGACCTGACAAATTGTCTATGAATTAGATATTATAATTCTTTACAAAAGTCTGTTAACTTCAGAACCAGACATCCCTTTTGCTGTTTGCCGCATTTCTGATTACTGTGTAACATTCTTAAAACATTCTAATTTGGAACAACAGTTTTAGTCTTTTGTGTGAAGAAGTTTAACGACGGAAACACTCAAACACACACACACACACACACACACACACACACACACTCCACACACACACACACAACACACACACACACACCACAACACCAGAACAACCAAAAAAACAAAAATATAAACGCTAAAAATGGTCACAACTATCGTCTAAATAACACGGCATATATACCATTGATATCTGTCGCACCGCAAATAATGTATACATCCCCTCACCTTATGGAACAAGGATAAACAATCGCAATAGAGATCACTATAAATAATCTTATTCACACACAGGTAAACGATCTAAAGAGGAGAGATGACAACAATAATTCTTTTACTCACCTCAGAAAAAACAGGTCGACGGTGATGGACACTGTGAAGTCGTCTGCTCACTCACAAACAGGTGACAGCAGAGCTGCAGACAACTGGGACAGACTGCGGTCAACAGGGGGAGGAGAAGCGTGTTGCGGCATTTTACTTGCCGTGTGCGTAAGGCCGTGTGCAGTTAGTATCTGAAAGTGTCACCTTGTCAATGACAATAGGGGTCAGACGACGGCCTCGGCCACGTTCTCTCAATTGTCACACAGCAGGGGTTCAGCGGTACTACTATTTCCTACAGCATGGGTTCAGCGGTATACTATTTCCTACAGCAGGGTTCTCAGCGGTACTATATTTCCTACGCAGGGGTTCTGCGGTTCTACCTATTTCCGACAGCAGGGGTTCAGCCGGGTACTACTATTTCCTACAGCAGGGTGTTTCAGCAGTACTACTATTGTCCTAAGCAGGGGGTCAGGGTACTTCTATTTCATACAGCTGGGTTCAGCGGGCTACTACATTTCTACGCAGGGGTTATGCGGGTTGGTATACTTTTTCTACAGCCGGGGTTCAGCCGGTCTACCTATTTCCTACAGTAGGGGCTTCAGCGGTCTTACTATTTCATACAGGCAGGGGTTTCAGGCGGTACCTTATATTTCTTCAGCGGGGTTACAGCGGTACGATTATTCTACAGCACGGGGGTTCACGCGGTACTATATTTTCCTACAGCAGGGTTTCAGCGGTGACTACTATTTCATACAGTAAGGGTTCTGCGGTGCTAATTTTTCATACAGCAGGGGTTCAGCGGTACTCTATTTCTAAGCAGGGGGTCAGCGGTATATATTCCTTACAGCAGGTGTTCTGCGGTTTACTACTATTTCCTTCAGCAGGGGTTCTGCGGTCTAATATTTCCTACAGCAGGGGGCTTCAGCGGTACTAATATTTCCTACAGCAGGGGTTCTGATTGATGATATTATTTCCCACATTATGTGTTTCAGATAGCGCTATTATTTCCCACAGTAGGGCCTATGTAGTTCAGAGAGGTTATTATTCCACTGTATGTGTTCAGGATTGGCTATTATTTTCCCACACGTATGTATTCGGAGAGCGTTATTATTTCCCACAGTATGTATACAGATAGCCGACTATCATTTTCACACAGTATGTGTCCAGAGAACGCTAGTATTTCGCACGTGATATTCTTAGTATGTGTTCAGATAGCGCTATTCATTTCCCCCAGTATGTGTTCTGATAGCGCTATTAGAATGGGGAGGGAGAAGGCTTCAGGTCAAGTCCTCATCTGCAGTAATTGGAGCTAGGGGGATTTGATAGGTTACGTCTGCATACCAGCTCATGAACAGCTTCTCTGTTGCAGGGAAGGAAAAAATCTGTTTATGCCAGAAAGACAATGGCAGAGCGGCAGCGAGGTGTCGTTCAAGCTGGATCTGGTCTCTGGAAGGAACAAAAAGGTAATTCTTAAGGCTTAACTTCCCTACAAATATCAGGTTGTCCCTGTGGTTTCTCAGTGGCTCCTTAAAGCGCGGTCATTAAGTGGGATAATGAGCCTCTCAGAGGGTCATGGGTTCGGAATCCCAGCCAATGGCTCGTCCCATAGATGGGGAAACAAAAAACAAGGGGCTGCAGAGGGACATCCGGATGTCATGAACCGGGTGTGGCCCAAAAAAAAAAAACCCCCCCTCGAGTGTCAGGAGATAAGGGCCGAAACTCTTGCTTGGCAAGGGGGCTTCTTTCTGAGGACTCTCTGCGCCTCGCCTCTCCACGAGTTTCTTTCTAGGATTGCATGGGTATAAACCATTGACTTCGGCAATAGGCCGGAGAGACGATCCGGGAATGACCGGAGGACACTGGGATAGACCAGAACCAAGGGCTCGTGGGCTGGCTCCCAACTTTGCCTTAAACATGTGGCTACGAAGAATAAAAGGAAAAGGATGTCCCAGGATTCACCGAAAGGGGGGAGGTGGAGAGAATGATGGAATCCATTCGTGTGCTTGTGATCAACCAATCACGACTGCAAATCCCAAACGGACTATGAACATGGCCCAAATGGAAAATCCATGTGTCTGTGGGAAACAAGCGTTCGCTACCACCCGTGGCTTGAGATCCACAGAACAAAGATGGGATTGTGAAAGATCATCTGAATGAGCAGCAGCGCACTGCATCAGCAGATAAGACGTCGGAAAAGACCAAGGCCAGGATTTTTTTAAACCACAGTGCCAAGGGACTTCCTCGCTGTTGGTTCCGGATGAGGAATTTGCACCAGGCCTCGATGCCAGGCGCCTGAATCTCAACCTGCACGAGCAACGATATGAAGATTTGGGTGAAGAGAAACTGGTTGCAAAAATCAGTCAAGAATCGATGCACAGTAGGGGAAAAATCACCTCTTGACACATATAGCCACATTGGGGACATTGTGTATGCCACTGTAGAGACGCCTATGGAGTTTAAAACTACCCAAAGAGAAAACACTCCAAAGAAATCCAGACGCCAAGAAGATGGACAGATCAGGTCCAAAGACAACCTCAAGAAGAAATGAAGACCGCACTGCAGCTGAAAAACAGAAGGCTCTTGGAAAAAACTGCTGGAAGACCTGAAAGAAAACACAGCGGCCCTCAGCAAGCGGAATCTGCGAGAAAGAGGATGAGCAAAAGAGAAGACACAGGAGCGCTTCTCAGAGACCCTTCCAGTTGCCGAAAACTGTTTGATGCAGCCCAAATTTCTGGGACCCTAAGTAGTGGACAAGGCGTTCTTGAGCAGATCTGAGGAAAAAACATTACTCTGTACTCACAGAGCAAAGCACCACTCGACATTCAAGGTCTGGTGCTGGCCTCAACCCTGAGGATAGTTCAATGGCAAGTCTCCAACGTTGGCGGAAATCAAGAAGGTGGTCGACAAAAGCAGAGTCCAAATCATCACCAGGGCAAAGGAATACTTTACCAGCTTTACAAGAAATGCACAAGGTGTGGAGTGGCTCCACAGGCTGCTGCGTCGGCTGGAGAAACAGAAGATCAGCGGCAGTGGATGACGGCAGATGGTGTGTACATCTCCAATGGAGCAAAACTCAAGTGACATCAGCAGTTCAGGCCAATATCACTCCTGACGTCGAAGGGAAAATCTTCCTTCTCTGTCATGGCTGCAGGCAGACCAAGTACCTAGATTGGAAAACAAGTACAGGGATGTGGCTCAGTCAGATAGGTGGCATCCCAGGCGTGGCTGGCTGTGGTAGAACACGCCACTTGATCTGGGAACGCAATCCAAAAAGCGAAAAACAGAAAAAACAGAGAGACTTGGACGGAGTGTTGGCTTGATCTGGCAAACGCATATGGATCTGTGCCCACAAATGAGATGATACAGTGGCTCTTGAGATGTACCATGTGCCAAAGTAAGGAACAGCGCGATATGCTCGAAGTACTTCAATGGCTTCTCAATTGGGTTCTCTTACCAAGGCGTAACCACAACAGATTGGATCAATTGAAGTGTGCATTGCATATGGGCTGTGATATTTCCCCGATACTGTTTTCGTGCTGGCAATGGAAACTCATCTTGGAAAGCAGCAATCAAACAACCGCGAGCAATACAGACCTTGGCGAAGGTATACAAGATGCCTCTCTCATGCGCCTTCATGGGATGACACTACGTGTATTCATCCAGAGACGTCGAGACACGTCATGTGCTGGAGAGGTGGACGACATAGGTTGCACATCCAGAAATGCAGTTCAAGCCATAAGAAATCCTCGGGTGTCTTCTCACTGAGGAAAGGGCAAAGTGCCCGAATCTGTGGTCTTCAGTGTTGCCAACAAGGCCATTCCAACAGTCACAGAAGACCGTCAAGAGCTTGGAGATGGTATGATGATACGCTGAAAACGGACACAACAAAGAGCAAAAGAACCAAGCAGCATGGCGGAAGAAGGCTTGGAGACATTGACCAGTGTGGGCTCCCTGGAAAATACAAGGTCTGGTGTCTGCAGTTCATGTCTGCATACAAAGCCTCCTATGGCCTCTGATGATATACGACTCTGCACCGCACAAGTTCGAGCAATGGATAGCCAAAATCAACAAGTTACAAGGCAATTAATGGCTTGGTGTTCCCACCCTGTCCTGACGGACACTAGCGCTGTTCCTGTCGCAAAGCAACGCTGGAAAATAACACTGAAATCCATCTGGAGGATTACAAAGCAGGGAAGATCAGACTTCAAAGCAGGCTGGAAGACTCAGGAGAGAAGGTGGTAGAAGCAATCAAGCCAGCTGAAGAAAGGCAGAATTGGAAAGTTCAGAGGCGATGGATTCTGCAAAAGCAAAGTCTCAAGATCAGAGAAATACAGGACACACACAGACAACAGACAGGACTGGGGGTGACCAAAACTGAAGTTGTCAAAGGCCAAAGGAAAAGTCAAAAGAGACATGATGATTCAGGAGATGAGAAAAGAAGAAGACACAAAAGACTCCCAAAAACGCAGTCCAGCAGGAGCCAGCAAGGGCAATGGACAAACGTGGGGAGAATGCACTCAAAGAAGTCTCACTTGGATGACTTTGGTAACATGGCCCTCTAGGGATCAGCTTCATTCTCGATCTGCATATGACCTTCTGCCTCAAATGCAAACCTGGTGAAGTGGGGGGAAAACAGGTGGGAGGGGGGGGACAGTCAGATCCTGCATTGCCCAATCTGCCATGAAAAAAAACAAAAACAGTGGAGCATGTCTAAGCTCATGTAAAGTTACCCCGCTCAAGGAAGGTACACATGGAGGCACAAACAAGTGCTCAAACAGATTGTACAAGTAGTCATGGGCCAGTACCTACACACAAAAGGGAGGATCAGGACTCCAAATGCCCCGCAACATTCTTCACGGCTGGAGGGCAGCAAATTACGGACAGAACAACATTTGCCACTCAAACATGCAGGCAGAGTCTGCTGGACGGGGCAGATGACTGAGGTGTGCATGCAGGACCTCCCAGAATGGAAGAGTCACCCAGAACTCATCAGCAAGAGTGGCATGAGACCAAGACATTGTAGTCCACTCTAAGTCCATACCAAGCAGCCTGATCCTGTCGAGCTCACGGTATTCCATATGAAACAGATGGAGGCAGGCCGTCAAATATAACAAGACTGAAAACGTATGCTGATCTGGCAAACAAGCCTGAGGAGAGACGGCTATCAGGTCAAAGTCTCACTGCAGACATTGGAGCTATGGGATTTGTAGGAACGTCTGATACAGCCTCAATGAACCAGCTCTCAGTTGAGGAGGAAAAAAAAACAGAGCCTGAAAGCAATGCGAAGCGGCAGAGAGGTGATCAAGCTGGATATGGTCAAGAGGAACAAATAGCTGATCTTCATAAGGCTTAACTTCCCTACAATTATCAGGTGTTCCCTGTGGTCCAGTGCGTTAAAGCGCGAGTATTTAAGCTGGTAAATGAGCATCTCCAGAGGGCATGGGTTCGAATCCAGCCATGGCTCGTCCCACGATGGGGAAACAAAAAAAAAGGGCAGGCAGAGGGACATCCGGAGGCATGAACGGGTGTGGCCCAACCCCCTAGAGTGTCAGGAGATAAGGCCGAAACACTTGCTTGAAGGGGGCATCTCTTCTGAGGACTCTCATGCTGCCACGCTCTCCACGAGTTTTCTTTCTACCCTCTCAAACAAGTATGTGTTCAGATAGCGCTATAGTTACCCACTGTATGTTTGGCCATTGCGCTAATATTTCATACAGTTTGTGTCCAGTAGCGCTATTATTTCCCACCGTATGTGTTTACATAACGCTATTATTTCCTACAGTATGTGTTTCAGCACCAGCGCTATTGATTTTATTCATTTCGCACAGTATTGTGTTTAGATGACCGCTATCGTTTCCCTCTGTAGGTGTTCAGATAGCGCTAATATTTCCTACAGTGTCGTGTTTCAGATAGCGCTATTATTCCACAGTATGTGTTAGACAGCGCTATGATTTTATTATTTGCCCTCAGTATGTGTTTTCAGATCGCGCTTATTTTTCCTACAGTGTGTGTTCAGATAAGCGCTAATATTTCCTTACAGTGTGTGTTCAGATAGCGCTATTATTTCCCTCAAGTATGTGTGCAGACAGCGCTCAATCGATTTGATTATTTCGCACAGTATGTGTTCTGTTAGCACTAATAGTTCCTACAGTGTGTGTTCAGATGGCGCTTCTTAGTTCCACAGTATGTGTTCAGATAGCGCTATTATTTCCCCACAGTTATTGTGTTCAGATTGCGCTATTTATTTAACACAATATGTGTTGAGTTAACGCTATTATTTTCCCACAGTATGTGTTCAGGCAGTGGTATATGTTCCAACAGTATGTGTTGAGATAGCGCTTTTATTTACCACAGTATGTGTTGAGATAGCGTATTATTTCCACAGTTGTGTTCAGCTAGCGCTAGTTATTTCCCAAAGTATTGTGTTGAGGATAGTGCTATTATTTCCCAACAATATGTGTTCAGATAGCACTTTCTTACCCACAGTATGTGCTTGAGTTAGCGCTATTATCTACCCCAGTATGTAATTAAGACAGCGCAATTAGTTCCACAATACGTGTTTCAATTAATTCTTAGGTATTTCCCCAATACGTGCTTCAAATTATTATAGTAGTTCCCACCGTTTATGTTGAGATAGCGCTATGATTTACCACAGTCTGTTGTTCAGACAGCGCTGGTATTTCCCATAGTATGTGATTCAGGACAGTGCTATAGGATTTAACAAAATGTTGTTCAGACAGCACTACATTTTCCTACCGCTATCTGTGTTCAGACAGCTCTACATTTCATACAGTGATGTGTTCAGACAGCACTACATTTTCCATACAAGTATGTGTTCAGACAGCATACAATTTTCTACAGAATATGTTCAGACAGCACTACATTTTCCTTACGTATGTGTTCAGAACAGCACTACATTTTCCTACAGTTGTGTTCAGACAGCACTACTTTTTCCTACAGTATGATGTTCAGACAGCATACATTATCCTACAGTATGTGTTAGGACAGCACTCCATTTTCTAACAGTATGTGTTCAGATCAGCACTACATTTTTTTCCTACAGTATGTGTTCAGGACAGCACTACATTTTCCAACAGGTATGTGTTCAGGACTGCACTACATTTCCTACAGTATGTGTTCAGACAGCACTACATTTTCCAACAGTATGTGTTTAGACGCACTACATTTTCCTACAGTATGGGTTCAACGAGCATTCATTTTCTACAGTATGTGTTACTAGGAAGCACTGCATTTTCTACAGTATGTGTTTTCAGACAGCATACATTTTCCTACTGTATGTGTTTGACGCACTACATTTTCCTACGTATGTGTTAATGACACGCACTACATTTTCTAGAGTATGTGTTAACTAGCCCTTTATTTTCCTACAGTTAGGTTTCTGACAGCACTACATTTTCTTAGCACTTCTTTTCCTACAGTAATGTGTTCAGACAGCGCCTTATTGCATTAACGTCTATTTTCTACGAATTTGTGTTGAGACACGCTATTATAACCTACGGGTGTGTGTGTGTGTGTGTGTTTGTGTGTGTGTGTGTGTGTTGTGTGTGTGGGTGTGGTGTTGTGTTGGTTGTTGTGTGTGTTGTGTGTGAGTGAGGAGAGAGAGAGAGAGAGAGAGAGAGGTGAGGAGAGAGAGGAGGTGGGAGAGAGAGAGAGTGAGAGAGAGGGAGAGGAGAGAGAGAGAGAGAGGAAGACACCCGCAGTGAGACGTTTTTCAAGTTCTAAACACTAACATTCAGTTCCAGAGAAAAGTAAGAAGTGAACTACACACTCACAACACACACACCACACACACACACACACACACACACACCACACACAACCACACACACACACACACACACACACACACAACACAACACACACACACACACAACACACACACAACACACCAACACACAAACTCCCTGCTTTTATACTTTAGGAATGGAGATGCAAATATCAGGGCCTGGGGTGAATCTCACGGATTTCATCGTCGACCAAATTTTCGTCAGTTTCAGAGGCGCTATTGACACACCTGTCCTTCGTTCCTTATCTACAAAAAGTAAAACCAAACAGGAGTCCCCGCTGAGCTACTGCTTATCGGCACACTTCAATTGTATGAGCGTTTGACAAACATGTACTTCGTACTCTAGGTGCCATCCTCCACACTAGAACAAACGTTTGTAAACCGTCCTTTTCACGTCACGGTTTTCAATTCCCACTTTTTTGAGGAAAAAGGTTACGGTTCTTTGTGCTTCTGTATGTGCGGCGTATGGTGCACGCGATGTCTGTGTGTGTGTGTGTTGTGTGTGTGGTGTGTGTGTGTGTGTGTGTGTGTGTGGTATGTGTGTGTCTGTTTGTGTGTGTGTCGTGTGTGTGTGTGGTTGTGTGGTGGTTGTGTGTGTGTGTGTTTGTGTGTGTGTGTGTTCAGAGAGAGAGAGAGAGAAAAATGAGAAGGAGTGTGTTGTGCCGATCTGTGTGTTCAAAAGAGAGAGAGAGAGAGAGTGTGGTGTCTGTGTGTGTGTGTGTGTTGGTGTGTGTGTGGTGTGTTGTGTGTGTGTTGTTGTGTGTGTGTGTGTTGTGTGTGTGTGTGTGTGTGTGTTGTGTGTGTGTGTGTGTGTGTGTGTGTGTGTGCTGTTGATGTGTGTGTTGTGTGTGTGTGTGTACTGGAGACCGAATCACACAACGGTCGGGTTTTCATGCAGCACATTGAGAGCCTTTCACCGTTCTGTGTTACTCAGAAATTGGATGAGTGATGATGATGTTGATGGTGATGATATGATGATGATGATTGATGATGATGATGCTTTTGATGTAATGATGATGGTGCTGATGGTGCTGATGATTACGTGTGATGGTAGTGGTGGTGGTGGTGATGGTGGTGTTGATAGTGATGATTGTGGTTCACCGGGTATATGAGGCCCAGGCCACAGGGTCAGGGGTTCCGCTCTAGCAATCTTGAGCCGTTCTCTATCTGTGTTACCAGACCTAACATGCACGTCGTCGTCAACGCCCATGTCACAAGGTGAGAGGACAAGGTTCTGAGCAATTTCCCTTGGTGGGAAGGAGAGAGGCAGTAGAGCCGGAATGTCCGATGGTTGAAACGCCGGGACTTGTAATCTTGGTGACCTGGGGATCCGGGTTCGAAATCTCGGGGGGCCGTTTCAGTACACGGGGATTTTTGTTTCGGAGTTAAACATGTTCTGACTCATTTCCAAACAGTCTTCAGCGAGACTATAAACCGAGGTTCAGTGTGCATAGATCTCATCTTGCACAACGTCAAATTCCCATCACCAACTTTTCGGAAGAGAAGGCCAGTTTGGCCGCTTGTATGGATGAACATTATATATAGCATGCCTCCATGCATGAAGAAGAAATGGGAAAGAATGAAGGAAGTAAGGAAAGTGACGGTGAACGATACTGACTGGATGACACGGGACACGACTGAATGAAGCGCCGGAGGCAACTCTTCGTCGGCACTACCCAGGTAGGCAGCCAGTTGCGTACACGAGAGTGTGGATGTCAGGGCCTGTACCTTTGGCAAGGCGCTTTATAATGCTTTGTTGTCTTGATGATGATGCATGATGGTGATGATGATGTTGATTTTTCTTCTTCTTCTTCTTTTCTTCACTTCATTATATTGTTAGTAGTGGTATTAACATGACCAGTGTGAGATGCTAAACGTGAAGGCGATCCATGCCAGCATTGCCTCAAGGGCTGGCGAGTGTGAACCTCGTAAATCTAAAGCGAGCCCTGGCGCCACGGACCGTCCTAGACCTGCTTCAGCCTGGAGAGACTTCTCTGGGATCGCTGGCCAGTCCTGCTGCAGATGATTTGTGATGAAGGGTGTGTGTGTGGCGTGCGTGCGTGTGTGCGCGTTGGTGCGTGCGTTGCGTGCGAGCTGGATGGCGCGGGTGCAGTGCCTGCGTGACGTGCGTGTGTGTGTGTGTGGTGGTCCAGCATTGGTCGGCTGGTTCAACCTTTTTCCGTTTTGTCATGTTGAATTGCGATGTGGTCAACAAGACTTACTGCTATCTTCGAACCTTTGCTACGGCGTTCTTTGCTTTGTGTGGTTAATTGATTAACTCCCTTGGTTTATTCCTGTGTTTTGCATGGCTGTTGGTTCACTGGTTGTTGTGTCCCCACACAAACGGAGTGTGGCGCGTTCTCCCTGGGGTTGTGCGGCCATGGCGGTTTCTTTGGCAGCGGTGAAGAGATGAGGAAGGGTGACTACCCTGATGTACAGCTGCACTATCACGAGCCTTTGATAGACTACTTCCACTTGCCAATCACTCAAACCCTTTGGTGAGGTCAGTGCAAACTGCCCCGGGGTCAAACCTTGGGTGGCCGTTACAAACGGCTGACTCTTTCGTCGCTTTCTACCAATGCAGTTTCAGTTTGATAATGGCGTGTGTTTAAAGTCTTCCACAGAACTACCAACTCAACACTTCGCCTGCATGTGGAGATGCGCTCGCTGTCTTACTCTTCTTCCATCTACCCTGCCATTACTGTGTGTTGTGTGCTGTGTGCTGTGTGTGTGTGTGTGTGTGGTGTGTGTGGTGCTGGTGTGTGTGTGTTGTGTGTGTGTGTGTGTGTGTGTGTGTTGTGTGTGTGTTTTGTTAGTGAGTGAGAGAGTGTTTGTGTGTGGTGTGTGTGTGAGTTTGTGTGTGTGTGCTGGTGTGTGTGTGGTGTGTGTGTGTGTGTGTGTGTGTGTGTGTGTGTTGTCGTGTGTGTGTGTGTGTGGTGTGTGTGTGTTGTGTGTGTGAGTGTGTGTTATGGTGTGTCGTGTGTGTGTGTTTGTGTGAGTGTGTGTCCTTCATTTTACGTCTATCATATTCGTGTGATATTAGACAAAAAAAAAAAAAAAACAAAAAGGTGAATGTGGACGGAGTAATTGGCGAGGCGTGCTCATAATTGGTGTTATAAAGTGTATATGTATGAGTGCGCGTGCCGCGAGCTTGTGTGTGAGTGTGTGTGTGTGTGTTGTGTGTGTGTGTGTGTGTGTGTGTGTGTGTGTTGTCGTGGTGTGTGTGGGTGTGTGTGTGTGTGTGTGTGTGTGTGTGTGTGTGTGTGTGTGTGTGTTGTGCCTGTTGTGTGTGAGTGAGAGCGTTATGGATGTGTAAATATCTTTACACCTAGTCATAGAGAAGATAGATTAATGAAACAAATACTTATAACCAACAATAAACTAATCAAATTAAAAGTCAAAACGGATGACAGTATTAAGAAAAAGAAAAAAACAAAACAAACAAACAAAAACAAAAATCCTTTGCTCCCCCCCCCCCCCCCCCCACCCGGGCGATTTTATCCACCCACCCCACCCTCTTCCTTTCATATCCCCCGCAAATAATGTTAAATAAGAATATATAAGTATTTTCCAATAGGGGTGCGTTCTAGTGTAAAAGAATTCGTACGGTTAAAGCTGGCGACTGAAAAATGGCCTGACAGTATTTTGCTCATATGGAATGACTTTTTCATATCATTGCATGAAACAATATGAACTGGAGTAATCTTCTTTCCATTTACGCCAAACTACGTTTTTTAATATTTGGTTTTTTTAATGATTAAGTTTCCACCTGTGCATTTAAGAGAGTTATATTCTATTAGGATTAAAATTCTCTTTTGATTCTTTTAATATCAAAACTGTTCTTTAAAGACGTGATTACCATACTATATTCAAAAGCTTTCAGATATGGCGACTTAACCAAGTTACACTGTTCATGTACTGATAAGGGGGAAATCAAACAGTTGAATCAAAAATACTATTTTTGCGCTCCACGATTAGCTGCCCTGTCTACTTTTTTATTATAATGAAAAGAACATTGTGAAGGAAATACAACAAAAAGTACATGGGTTCCTTCTTGTAATTAAATATGTATCGTTCAACTAATCTCAATGATCATTTCAGGTCTTGTGATGCAGTTGAAAACTTTAATGCAATGAAGAGCTGATTTAGAATCAAACACAGAAAGAATTTGAAATATTGTTTTGGAAAGTTTTAAAGGTAATTTAAAGCCAGGAGTATCGCTGTTAATTCTGCTGTAAATATCGATTTGATAATTCGATATAAAATATTTCTCTAATCTTAAGTCTGGTATTAAGAATGACAACCTGCTGTTTATCATTGCACGAACGTCTGTGAGATATTTTCTACTAATTTGATCATACTGTTCAATTGGCATCTTGATATAGCTTGCTAAACATGTTTATGCTTTCTTATTTTTTTCCTATTGGTATGGTTCAATTATCAAAAATGTGCTTTATTAAGCTCCATGGTGGTATTGGAAGAAAATAAGGTTAATGGATAGAGCATCGTATCGATTGAAAAAACTCGGGAATCAGTATACTTTTTGACGTGTACGTTGCCAGTGTTTTTTGTAGTAGCGATAGATTTGGCTCTTATAGGAAATCCAATATCTGACCTCATTTCTTATTTAGATCTCAATGCGGCCTTTTTATGAGTTGTACTCTTGATAACAATTTTACCAAACACGTAATCTCTGTATTCATCTAAGGGAAGCATCTGCGCTTCTTGATAAGTCCTTTGGCATCTGTATTTTCGACTCATTAAAGATTTAATAGAGTTATCATGTAGATGAACTCTGACCCATTTTTCTTTAGAGATAATTTTTAAGGAAATTTAATATTTTCCTCGACTTTGTTAATAAGTATTCAATATGAACGGTTCATGATAGTTTAGATGTAAAGGGACTCCAGGTGGAATTAACTTCTGTACATATTTATGGGTGTTTCGCCCAATTGTAAAAAACAGGCAGTTTTTCTGGATTATTACCTTCTATGAAAAGATTATATTTGTTTTTCAATAGATAAGTCTAATCCATTTAACTTCATGTATTCCGCCATCCTATTTCGTTCGCCTTATAGATCTTTCTGTGAAATTTATATCACGTTGTGGAGTTTTCTTTTTTAAGAGTTACTTCAATCACATGCAAATGTCGTCTGCATATTGAGCGAGTACTACCTTTTTAGATAACGTATTTGGCAAAATCATACAAGAGCATGAGAAAAGAAGAGGATCTAACATGACCCTTGGGGATTCCCATCGCAAAAGTTCTGCTGGTGGCATTATGTTTTGCATACTCTTGTTTGTATTTACCCATTTTCAGAAAAGAATTTACATATTTGTATACATTCCTTGTTAGTCTATATTTTTTAAGTTTGTTTAAACAGCTGGAATGCCACACTTGATCGTACGCCTTGGTTATGTCAAAAAATGTAGCAAGGGACACATTTTACGTATTGCAAACTGTTTCTTAATATTTGTTAATAATTTCACTTATATTTGGTTGTAGATCTCCCTTTCGAAAGCCAGCTTGATTAATAGGAATGATGTCAATTTTTTTCACAGTAATGTGCTAGTCTATTCAAAACAATTCTTTCTGTTAGTTTACAGAGTGTGATGTTAATGCTATTAGGTCTGTAATTTTTTAGGATCACTTGAAGACTTGCCTTGTTTATGAACTGGTGACAACAATTGTCGGTTTCCATATTTTTGGGCATGTCGCTACTATTCAGGCAAGTACTTAGCAGAGCATGAAGGGAAAATCTACAACGATTATTCAGGTAAATTCTTTATCATCTGTTTAGATATTGCATCTAAACCAACTGATGACGTCCTTATTGGAAGGCTCTAATGGCTTTTTTAAATCATGTTCCGTTATCGCTGAGCATTTAAATGTTAATGCTATTATCTGGTGTTGGTCAATCATATGTTATATTACTTTCTTCTTTTCTCTGAAAGTTCGGTCGTGTTTGCTTTGACTCAGGACGGCTGCTTCAGCGAATAAGTTTACAATAACTTCTGCTTTCTCTTTAGCAGTGGGTAGATTGTTATCTATTAGTATGGGGTACTGTGGTGGGTGGATGTCAATCCATTATTCATAGCTTTCAGTTCTTCCATACTTTACCCCCATATCCTTACAAGTTTTACTTCAGAGTGTGTGTGTGTGTGTGTTGTGTGTGTGTGGTATTGTCGTGTGTGTGTGTGTGTTGTGTGTGTGTGTGTGTGTGTGTGTGTGTGTGTGTGTGGTTTATTTGTGTTTTTTTTGTGTGTGTGTGTGTGTGTGTGTGTGTGCTGTGTGTGTGTGTGTGTGTGTGGAATGAGAGATGTTTTGTGAGTGTGTGTGTGTGTGTGTGTGTGTGTGGGTGTGTGTGTGTGGGTGTTGTGTGTGTGTGTGTGTTTGTGTGTGTGGTGTGTGTGTGAGAGGTTTTTGATCCCTTTCTGTGTGTGTGTGTGTTTTGTGTTGTGTGTGTGTGTGTGTGTGTGTGTGAGTGTTGTGTGTGTGAGGGGGGTGTGTGTGTGGTGTGTGTGTTGTGTGTGTGTGTGTGTGGTGTGTATGCTTGCGTATGTGTGTGTTTTAGTGTTGGGTGTGTTTTTGTGTGTGTGTGTGTTTGTGAGTGTGGGTGTGTTTGGTGTTGTGTGTGTATGCTTGTGTATGTGTGTGTTTGTGTTAGTGTGTGTATGTGCGTGACTGTGTGTGTGTGTGTGTGGTGTGTGTGTGGTGTGTGTGTGTGTGTGTGTGTGGTTGTGTGAGTGTGTGGTGTGTGTGTGTGTAGGGTGCGTGGAGTGCGTGTGCTGTTTGTGCATGTGTGTGTGTGTGTGTATGTTTGTGGCATGTGTGTGTTTTTGTGTGGTGTGTTGTGTGTGTGTGTGTGTGTGTGTTTTGTGTGTGTGTGTGTGTGTGTGTGTGTGTGTGCGTGTGTGTGTGTGTGTGTTGTATGTGTGTGTGTGTGTGTGTGTGTGTGTGTGTGTGTGTGTGTGTGTGTGTGTGTGTGTGTGTGTGTGTGTGTGTGTGTGTGTGTGTTTGTTGAGTGTGTGTGGGTGTGTGTGTGTGTGTGTTGTGTGTGTGTGTGGTGTGGTGTGTGGCGCTCGCGTACACGCGTGCCACACCTACGTGTGTTGTAGTGTTTAATTATGGTATGGAAAAGATTTTCTTTCTCTTCCAAAATCCCAGTACAGAGCTTTTTTCTGTCGTGGGACGGATTAGATCGCGAACACGGTGGTGGGGTGGGGGTGGTAAACAGGGTAGTATCAAGCAGCAACAAATACGGGGGAGTATTGAGCACTGGGGAATTTGGAGCTGGGGGGGGGGGGAGGAGAGAGTTTCAAGCAGAGAGGGGGTGGGGAGGAGGGATGGGTGCAGGAGTGTCAAGACGCTCAAATCTGATTGTCAATTCTGTGGCTGAGGTACGTCAAACGTGTGTGTTGATTTGGCATGATGGAGATACAAAACGATATGTTTTCCGAGTGAATTCACTTGAATCTTGGAAAGGAAAGAATGCAAAGGAGCGAAATCCGTGTTCGAAGGCAAAACGCGCGGTAGTTGTGTTTTACGAGGTGAATGGCTGTGGCGTGTTCACCGGTGTCTCGTTGCACTGTCAGCTTTCTTGATGGACCAACCACCTCGCTCTGAGCAACAGGACCGAATCAGCACACTAAGGGCGTAAAAACAAAAAAAAACGGTAATCTCTCCGATACCCCCCCTAAAATGCCGATAGGCTGTGGGTGACTGATTGCCTGTGTAATGCAGCTACATCAACGCCGGTGTTGTTCTCTTGTGGTTTTTAAGACCCTATACACCACCACGTCCCTCACCCCCCCTCCCCTCCACACACACACACCCGCAGATATCCCAGCCTCTCACCCCTTCGCACACAACACCGCACACTACACACACACACCCCCAACAACACACACACACACACACACACACACACCACACACACACACACACACACACACACACACACACACACACACGCCCACACACACACCCACACACCGCGCAGATACCCAGGCTCGCACCCTTACAACAACACACACACAACACACAAACACACACACACACACCCACACACACACTCACACACACACACACTCACAACACACCACACACACACAACTACTGCGCGCCGCCGTTTGCACGCAAGCACATACAGCGCATGCACGCAACATGCACATTGCGCCCGCCTCACGGCGCGCACAACACTCACAGAGACAGACGACAGACAGACAGGCAGACAGACAGGCAGGCAGGGCGGGCAGGCAGGCAGGCAGGGCATGGAAGGCAGACAGACAGGACAGACAGACAGACAGACAGGCAGAGCAGGCAGGCAGGCAGGCAGGATGACAGACAGTACAGACAGACAGACAGGCCGGCAGGCAGGCAGATAGACAGACAAGCAGACAGTCAGACGACAGGCAGGCAGGCGACAGAAGACCAGACAGACAGACAGACAAGGACAGAAGACAGATCAAAAATTTGCGATATGAGGACGGGAGACATGGCACCACAGTGCCAAACATGAAAAACAGCATTGGCTTGTGGGTAAAATGACTAAGCTCACTGGCTTCTTTACTCCGTGCCTCATAAATCACTCAAATACAACCTCCCACCCCCTTTCCCCCTACCCACTCCAAAATACAAAAATCCATAAATCATTCATTTTTTCACTCAAATTGAGACAAATGACTCTTAACATGGAAAACCCCCCCCCCAATAAAAAATTCACGAAGGGAAAAATACTATTACTTTAAACTGTCGCAGATAGATTTATGTTCTTTCCGATGCACTCAAACAAGAGAGGAAAGACAGACAGCAGACGGACAGACAGGAGACAGACAGAGACAGAGACACAGAGAGACAGAGAGGAAGACAGACAGTGAGAGAGAGAGAGAGAGAGAAGAGAGAGAGAGAGAGTGAGGAGGTGAGGAGTGATGTTGAGGGAGGGAAGGAGAGAGAGAGGGAGCGAGGAGAGAGAGAGATTCAAGAATCATACTCCCAAGACTCAAATAACTTTTTTTACTCATGGATAGAGATTTTAGCAGTAGGCCTATTATTCCAATCTGTCCTTGCTATTCTAAACATTCAACTAAACAAATGCACCTATTAATAATGCAGAAACAATGGGGGGAAAAAAAAAAAAAAAATATCTATATATATATAATATATACAAACAAACTAATAAATTCATTGATAAGTACCGCGCACGTCCAGCAATTACAGAGCGCTTGGTGTTGCATGACTGCATAGAAATATTGTTTATAAACAAAGCTTGCTCCTTTTGTCTTAGAATGGACGAAATAGGGGGAAAATAAAGCATTCATATCTGCAGTGGTAGATGATTCTGCTAACTAACGTATGTGCTTGTGTGGGTGAATGGGAGAAAAAATAAAATAAATGCTTCTAAAAATGGAGCCTTCAGCAAGCTTATAGTCTCCTTATATATATATATAATATATATTTTATATTATATATATTATATAGATATTTATATATATTTATATTATAAAAAAAATAAATATATAATTTATATATAGCAAATTATAATATTAACCAATAACAATTGTAATAGAATAAGATTTATTTTCAAAAACAAAATAAAAAAAAAAAAAATAAAAAAAAAATCCATTACAAAATTAACAAAACACAAGTCAAACACATACGCTCGCGCGCTCACTCTCATGCATACACGCCCAACATACACCCCAGCATGCGCATACCCACATCAACCACACACAAGCACACTCACTCACACACACACACACACACACAAACACACACACACAAACACACACACACACTACACACACAACGGCACCACACACACATTTGTATTATAGTAATAGCTGTGCGTGTTGTGGATGTGGTGTTGTCCACATATGGTCGGTGGTTCAAACCTTTATCCGTTGTCATTTTGAATGCGATCGTGGTCAACAAGACTTACAGCTATCTCGACACCTTAGCTAAGGCCTTCTCTTTTGCTTTGTGTGATAATTGGGATTAACTCCACTTGGTTTATTCTGTTAGGTTGCATGGCTGTTGTTCACGGTTGTTGAGTTCCCCACACAAAACGAGTGTGGCGCGCTCTCCCTGGGGTTGTGGCGGCGCATGGCGTTCTTTTGGTGCAGCGGTGAAGAGCTGAGGGAAGGGAGACTACCCTGTGATGGAACAGCTGCACATCCTACGAGTCCCCCCCCCCCCCCCCCCTTCTGATTGACTGGCCCTTTCCACTTGGCCAACTCACCCTTTGGTGCCTAGGTCAGGGCAAACTGCCCCCGGGGTCAAACCTTGGTTGCCGTTTACAACGGCTGACTCATTGTCCCTTTCTCCCAATGCATTTATTTTGAATCTAGGCGTGAGTTAAAGGTCTTCCACAACTACCACACACCAACACTTCCGCCTGCATGTGGAATCCCGCTCGCGTCTAACCTCTTCTCCCCCATCTACCCTGCCCCATTCTGTGTGTGTGTGTGTGTGTGTGTGTGGTGTTGTGGTGTGTGGGTGTGATGAGTGTGTTGTGTGGTGTGTGTGTGTGTGTGTGTGTGTGTGTGTGTGTGGTGGTGAGTGAAGAGAGTGTTTGTGTGTGTGTGTGTGTGTGTGTGTGTGTGTGTGTGTGTGTGTGTGTGTGTGAGTGTGTGTGTGTGTTGTGTGGTGTTGTGTGTGTGTGTGTGTGTGTGTTGTGTGTGTGTGAGTGTGTGTTAGTGTTTGTGGTTGCGTGTGTAGTTGTGTTTGTGTGAGTGTGTGTCCTTCCTCTTAACGTCTATCCTCTATTCGTGTATTAACAAAAAAAACAAAAAAAACAAAAAGGTGAATGTGAACGGAAGTAATTGCGAGCGATAGCACATATAATGTGTGTATGTGTAAATGTATGAGTTGCGCGAGCACGCGAGTGTGTGTGTGTGTGGGTGTGTGTGTGGTGTGTGTGTGTGAGTGTGTGAGTGTGTGTGTGTGTTGTGTGTGTGTGTTGTGTGTGTGTGTGTGTGTTGTGGTGTGTGTGTGTGTGTGTGTGTGACCTGTGTGTGAGAGTTAGAGAGTTTATGGAATGTGTAAATATCTTTACACAAGTCATTTAGAGAAGATTAACATGAAACAAAATACATATAACCAACAACACTAAACAATTAAAGTCAAACCTGATGACAGTATAAAGAAAAAGAAAACACAAACAAACAAAACAAAACAAAAATCCTTTGCTCCCTCCCACCCCCTCCCCTCCCCCGGTCGATTTTTATCCACCCCACCCCCACCCCTCTTCCTTTCATATCCCCCGCAAATAAAGTTAATAAAGAATATTATAAGTATTTACCAAAAGGGGTGCTTCTAAGTGTAACAAAGAATTCGTACGTTTAAGCTGGCGACAGAAAAATGGCCTGCACAGTATTATTGCTTCAATACTGGAAAGACTTTTTTCATAACATTGCATGAACCAATAATGAAATCTGGAGTAATCTTCATTCCACATACGCAAACTAACGTTTTATTACATATTTGGTTTTAAATGCATTAAGTTTTCCACCTGTGGCATTAATGGAGAGTAATTTTCTATTAAATTAAAATCTCTTTGATTCTTTTAAAATCAAACATTTCTATAAAGACTGATCTACCATACGATCTGTCCAAAGCTTTCCAGATAGGCGACTTAACCAAGTATACACTGTTTCATGTACTGATTAAGGGAAAATCAAACCGTTCTGAATCAAAAACTATTTATGCTCCACGTTTAGGCTTTTAGCCCTGTCTACTTATTTTCATTATAAAGAAAAGAACAATGTGAAGGAATCCAACAAAAATCTACATGGGTTCCTCTTGTAATTAACATTGTATCTTACAACTTATCGTCAATGATCATTTCAGGTCTTGTGTGCAGTGAAAAAACTTTTAATTCCTGAAAGCTGATTTTGAATCAACACATAACAAATTTGAAATATTGTTTTTGGAAAGTTTAAAGGTAAAATAAAACCAGAGTATCGCTGTTAATTATTGCGTTAAATATCGATTTGTTAATTCCGATATAAAATAATTTCTCCACTCTTAAGCCTGGTATTAAGAATGCACAACCTGCTTGTTTATCAATGCAACGAACCGTCCTGTGAAATTTTCAAATAATTGAATAATTCTATTTCAACATGGCATTTGATATAGCTTGCTAACATGTTTATGCTTTAATATTTTTTTTCAATATTGGTATGTTCAATATCAAAATTGCTTTATTAAGCCGCCCATGGTGGTAATAGGAGAAAATAACGTCTAATAGGAAGAGCAAGCGTTTATCGATTGAACCGCCCGGAATCAGTAATACTTTTTGACCGTGTACTTGCCAGTGATTTTTGAGAAGCTAAAGATTTGGCTCGTTTTAAGGAAAATCAATATCTGACCTCAATTTATTTCCGATCTAATTTTGCATTTTATTAGGTTGTACTCCTTGATAACAAATTTACAACCGCTAACTCATCTGTAATCATCTAAGGAAGCATCTGCGCTTCATGATACTTACTTGGGCCATATTTATTTTTCGCACTCATTAAAGATTTACAAAGAGTTATCAAGTAGAAGAACTCTGTCCCCATTTTTCCTTTAGAGATAATTTATATATAAGGAAAATTAATATTTACCTCGCCTTTTGTTAATAAGTATTCACTATAACGATCCATATAGTTTAGATGTAAAAGGACACCCAGGAATTTAACTTCTTCAACATATTTAAGAGTGTATCGCCAAAGATAAAAACAGGCAGTTTTATCGATTATTACCTTCTATTGAAAAGAATAATATAATTGTTTTTTTCAATAGATTAAGTTTAAGGAATCATTTACTTCATGTATTCCGCCATCTATTTAGTTCGCCTTGATAGATCTTTTCGGATGAAATTTTATATTCACGCTGTGGTAGTTTTCTTTTAAAGAGTTACTTCACATCCACATGTCAAATGGTCGACTGCATATTGAGTCGAGAACTACCTTTTTAGATAACGTATTTGGCAAATCA
>CM031605.1:72453592-72471427 GCA_018398815.1 Conus ventricosus | reverse complement strand
GGACCTGAACAAAATTTTCACTGTATTAGATAATTATATATTCTTACAAAAAAGTCTGTAACCTTCAGAACCAGAAAACACTTTTGTTGTTTGCAGCATTTCTAGATCTATGTGTATACATCCATTAACACTTCTACATTTGGAACAACATTTTATATTCTCTTTGTGTGAAAAGTAAAAAACGGAACACTCACACACACACACACACACACGACACACACACACACACACACACACACAAACACACACACACACCACGCGCCGCGCGCCGCAGCGGCGCGCTGCGCGCGCGGCAGCGCAACACCAAAAAAAAAAAAAAAAAACACGCCTAAAACTGTCACAATTATCGTTCTAAATAACACTCATATATACCACCTAGATCTCTATCGCACGCAGAAATAATGTTATACATCCACTTCAACTAATGAAGAAAGATAAATCATTCGCAATAGCTCACTAAAAATCTAACAAATCACAACAGTAACGATTAAAAGAGGAGAAGAAGAAAGACAATAATATAATTACTCACCTCAGAAAAACAGGTAGACAGGTGATTGAACCACTGAGAAGACGTCTGATCACTCACAAACCAGGTGACAGCAGCGCGGCAGACGACAACTGGGACAGACTGGGTCAACAGGGGAGAGAAGTGTGGTTGCGGCATTGTACTGCAGTGTGGTAAGGTGTTTGCAGTTAGTATCACCAGTGTAACATTTCAAATGAGAATTGGGTCAACGAGGCCACGTCCACTTTTCTCTGTATAGCATTGTCACAGTCCAGCAGGTGTTCAGCGTTACTAGCTATTTCTACACAGCAGGGTTCCGCGTTACTACTATTTCCTACAGCAGTGGTTCAGCGTACTACTATTTCCTACAGTAAAATGGGGTCAGCGTACTAACTAATACCTACAGCAGGGGATTTTCAGCGGTACTACTATTTCCACAGCAGGGAGGTTCAGCGGTACTACTATTTCCTACAGCAGGGGTTTTTCACGGTACTACTATTTCCCACAGCAGGGGTTTCAGCGGTAGCTACTATTTCCTACATGCAGGGGTTCAGCGGTACTACTTATTCTTCTACACAGGGGTTCCAGCGGTACTACTATTTCCCACAGCAGGTTCAGCGGTACTACTATTTTCACACAGCAGGGGTTCAGCGGTACTACTATTTCCACAGCAAGGGTTCAGCGGGTACATACTATTTCCTACACAGGTTCAGCTTACTAACTAATTCCTACATCAGGGTTCAGCTGTACTACAATTTCCTACAGCCAAGGGGTTCAGCGGTACTATACTAATTCCTACAGCAGGGGTTCAGCTGTACGTAAGCAATTTCCTACACAGGTGGTTCAGCGTTAACTACTATTTTCCTAACAGCAGGGGTTCAGCGTACTACTCTTTCCTACAGCAGGGTTTCAGCGGTACTCTACAATTTCCCACAGCAGGGTTCAGCGGTCTACTATTTCCAACCTCAGGTTCAGGTGCGGTAATACTATATCCTACCGCAAGGGGTTCGCGGTACTACTATTTCCCACAGCAGGGTTGAGCGTACGTACGAATTTCACACCAGCAGTGGTTCATGCGTATTTTGGGGGGGGGCTACTATTACCTACAGCAGGTGTTTCAGCGGTACTATACTATTTCCTACAGCATGGGTCAGCGTTACTGACTATTTCCGCACGGTAAGGGGTTACATCGGTACTACTATTTTCCAACATCAAGGGGTTGCAGCCGGTACTACTATTTACCGTACAGCATGGTTCAGCTGTACTACTATTTCCTACAGCAGGTACAGCGTACTTACTATTTCGACAGCAGGGGTTCAGCGGTAACGAATATTCCCATAATCAGGGTTCAGCGGTACTACTATTTCCTACAGCAGGGGTTAAGCGGTACTACTATTCCTACAGCAGGGGTTTCAGCGGTACTATCAATTTACCTAACAGCAGGGGTTCAGCGGTACAACTATTTCCACAGCAGGGGTTTCAGCGGTACTTACATATTCCCACACAGGGTTCAGCGTAACGACTATTAACCTACAGTCAGGGTTCAGCGGTAACACCATATATTCCCACAGCAAGGGGGTTCAGCGGTACTACTATTTCACACACAGTGGTTCAAGGCGGTACTACTATTTCACACAGCAGGGGTTCAGTACGTACTACATTATTTCACAACTAGCAGGTTCAGCGTACTACTATTTCCTACAGCAGGGGTTCAGCGGTACTACTATTTTCCTACAGCAGGGTTCAGCGTACTACATTTCCTACCGCAAGGGTTCAGCGGTACTACTAATTCCTACAGCAGGGTTCAGCGGTACAACAATTTCACACTGCATGGGTACAGCGTACTACTAATATCACACAGCATGGTTCAGCGGTACTTACAATTTCCTACAGCAGGGTTCATACGGTACTACAATTTCCTACAGCAGGGGTCACGTTACTACTATTTCCCACAGCGAAGGTGTGTTCAGCGTAGACTACTATTTCACACAGCAGTGGGTTTCCAGCGGTACTGAACTATTTCCTACAGCAGGGGGTTGCAGCGGTACTCTAATATCCTTCAGCAGGGTTTCACAGCGGACACTACTAATATCACAACAGCAGTGGGTTCAGCGGTACTGACTATTTCCTACAAGCAGGGATATAGCGGTACTACTATTCCCACGAGCAGGGGTTCATCGGTAACTACTATTTCCAAACAGCATGGGCTCATCGGGTACTACATTTCACACAGCAGGGTTCAGGGTACTACTATTTCCTACAGCAGGTACAAGCGGTACTACTATTTTCCCACACAGGGTACAGCGGTACTACAAATCCCTACAGCAGGGGTTCAGCGTACTACTATTTCCCACAGCATTGGTTCAGCGGGACTACTATTTCCCACAGCAGGTTTTCAGCGGTACTTACTATTTCCCACACAGGGGTTTTTCAGCGGTACTACTATTTCCCACAGCATGGGTTCAGCGGTACTACTATTTCCCACAGCAGGGGTTCAGAGCTTTACTACTATTCCACAGCATGGGTTCAGCGGTACTAACTAATTCCCACAGCAGGGTTCAGCGGTACAACTATTCCAACAGTCAGGGGTTCAGTCGTACTACTAGACCTACAGCAGGGGTTACAGGCGGTACTATACTATTTCCTACAGCATGGGTTCAGCGTAACAATACAATTTCACAGCAGGTGGTTTCATCGCTACTAGACATTTCCAACAGCAGGAGTTTCAGCGGTACAACTACTATTTCCTACAGCATGGGGTTTCAGCGGTCTACAATTTCCTTACAGCAGGAGTTCAGTAGCGGTACTACTATTTCCTACATCAGGTTCAGAAATAGTATATAATTTCCCACAGTATGGTTCAGAAGCGCTATTATTTCCACATAGGCCAATTAGTCCAGAGAGCGTTATTATATCCAAACCTGTAAGTGTTCAGAAAGCGCTATTATTTCCCTTAGAAGGGAGGCAGTATATTCAGAGAACTGTCAGTATTTCCACAGTATGTGTTTCATATAGCGCATCTATTTCCCACATTATGTTCCAGAGAACGCTAGTATTCTCACAGTAAGTGTTAGATAGCGCTATATTTCCCACGTATGTGTTTCAATAGCGATATAATTCCCACAGTATGTGCTTGCATAGCGCTAAAATTTCCTACAGTTATGTGTCCAATCGCGCTAATATTTTCCTACAGTATGTGTTTAAAATAGCGCTATTATATCCCACAGTATTATTCAGAGAACGCTAGTATTGTCGTGTCACAGGATGTTGCTTTCAGATATGCGCTAACATTTCCCACGAGTATGGTGTCCAGAGAACGCTAGAAATTTCTCACAGTATTGTGTTTCAGATAGCGATATTAATCCCACGGAATGTGTTCAGATAGCGCTATTAGTTTCCCACAGTATGTGTTTGCAGTAGCGCTAATATTTCCTACAGTATTGTCCAGATAGCGCCTAATCTTTCCCACAGTAAGTTTATACATACGCTTTAATTCCTACAGTATATGTTCAGGGACAGCGCTATGATTTTATTAATTTACGCACAGATGGTGATTATATAGCGCTCTCATTTCCGCCACAGTATGTGTTTCAGATAGCCCATTATTTCCTACAGTGTGTGTTCAGGATAGCGCAATTATTTCCCACAAAGTGTTCAGATAGCGCTATATTTCCCACAAGTACTGTGTTCAGATAGCGTTATTATTTCCCCCAGTATGTCTGTTCAGATAGCGCTACTATTTCCCACAATATGTGTTGAGTTAGCGCTAATCATTCCCACAGCATAATGTTATTCAGCATTGCAGGGTATTGTTTCCCACAGTAATTGGTAGAGATAGCTGCTAATATTTTGTCCCACAGTATGTGTTCATATAGCTCTAGTATTTCCCAAATAAAGTTTGAGATAGTGCTTTATTTCCACAATATGTTGTTCAGATAGCACTATCAAAACCCACAGTAATGTTGTTGAGAATACGCTATTAACTTTCCAAATCATGTTTTCAGATAGCGCGGTATTTCCGCATAGTGATGTGTTCAGGCAGTGCTATGAGTTTTCCCACAAAATTTGTTCCAGACAGTCACTACATTTTTCCCTACATATGTGTTCAGACAGCACTACATTTTCCTACAGTATGTAGTTCATAGTACGAGCACTACATGTTCCTACGAGTATTGTTCACAACAGCACTACAAATACCTACAGTATGTGTTTCCAGACAGCACTACATTTCCCTACAGTAATGTGTTCGAGACAGCACAATATTTTCCTCCTGTATGTGTTCAGAGGGAGACAGCACTAAACTTTTCCTACAGTATGTGTTCAACTAGCACTTCATTTTCCTACAGTAATGTTCAGACAGCACTTGCAATTTTCTCTACAGTATGAGTTCACAGCACTACATTTTCCTACATTTATGTGTTCAGACAGCACACATTTTCCTACAGTATGTGTTCAACTAGCCCTTTATTTTCCTACAGTAATGTTGTTCAACAGCACTAAAAACATTTCTTAGGTACTTCAATTTTCCTACAGTATGGTCAGACAGCGCCATTATTGCCTTACGACTATTTTCCTACGATATTTGTTGAGACAAACGCTATTATAACCTACGGGGGTGTGTTGTGTGTAGTGTGTGTGTGTGTGTGTGTGGTGAGGTGTGAGTTGTGTGAGAGAGAGAAGAAGTATAGAGAGAGAGAGAGAGAGAGAGAGAGAGAGCGAGAAGGAGAGAGAGAGAGAGAGAAGAGATAGAGAGAGAGATGAGAGAGACACCGCCAGTGGTACGATTTCAAGACAAAACAACTAACATTCATTTCCAAGAAAATGAACTACACACACACACACAACTCCACACACACACACACACACACACACAACACACAACACACACACACCAACAACACCCCCTGCCCTTATACTTATTAGGAAAGGAGAAGGCAAATTCAGGGCTGGGTGAATCTCCACGGATCAACGTCGACCCAAATTTTCCGTCAGGATTTAGAGGCCTATGTACACATACAGTCCGTTCGTTCCTTATCTAAAAAAGAAAAACCAAACAGGAAACCCCGCTGAGCCCAGTCTTATCGGCCCTTTCAAGTTGTATGAGGATTGTGACCAAACATGTATCAGTAGTACTCATCGGGTGCCAACCTCCACACTTAGACCAAACGTTTTTTAACCGTCCTTTTCACTCACGTTTTTCAATCACCACTTTTTGCGAAAAAGATTCTTGTGCTTCTGTATGTGCCGGCGTAATTTTTCCGCGCCGGCTGCGCGCGCGTCGTGCTGCGTGCGAGCGTGCTTGCGTTCGTTCGTGCTTGCGTGCTGTGTGTTTGTTGTGTGATGGTGTGAATTAGTATATAGGTTGACTGTAATATGTGTTGTGCTCAAGAGAGAAGAGAGTATGTGTGAGTTCCAAGAGAGAGAGAGGAGAGAGTGAGAGAGAGAGAGAGTGTGTGTGTGTGTTGGTTGTGTGGTGTGTGTTGGTGTGTGGTTGTGTGTGTGTGTGTGTGTTCAAGAGAAGAGAGAGAGAGAGAAAATGCAAGTTGTGTGTGCGCATATGTGTGTTCAAGAGAGATAGATAGAGAGAGAGAAGAGAGAGAGTGTGTTTGTTTGTTGTTGTGTGTGTTGTGTGTGGTTGTAGTGTGAGAGTGTGTGTGGTGTGTGTGTGTACAAAGAGAGTAGAGAGAACTGAAAAGTGTGCGTGCGCATGTTGGTGTTTCAAGAGAGAGAAAGAGGAGACGATGAGGAGAAGAGAGAGAGATAGAGAGAGAGAAGAGAGAGTAGTGTGTGTGTATGTGTGTGTGTGTGTGTGTGTGAGTGTGTGTGGGTGTGTGTGTGTGTGGTGTGTGTGGTGTGTGTACTTGAAGACCTGAAGCGACTCACCAACGGTCGGGTTTTCCTGCAGCCATTGAGAGGCTTTCACCGTTCTGTGTTACACAGAATTGCTGATGATGATGAAATGAGATGATGATGATGATGAATTATGATGAAGATGAAGATGATGATGATGATGACGATGATACTTGTGAAGGTGGTTGAAGAGGTTGCGGGTGGTGAAGGTGGGTTGGTGATAGTGAGTTTGTGATTCACAGGGTTTACAAGCCCCATGCACCCAAGGACAGGAGTTTCCCGCTCTACACATCATAGCCTTTCTCCATCCAGTTTTACACAGACCTCACGCTGGCTGCACGTCGTCGTCACCATCCCATTGTACTCAAAGGTGAAGACAGAGTAAGAGCCTGTTCCATATGAGGGAGGAGAGAGGCAGTAGCGCCGGAATAGCTCAGTGATGGTGAAGCGCCGACTTGTTAAGTCTTGTGACCCTGGGCTCCGGTTTCGAATTCTCCGGGGGCCGTTTATTTCGTGTACACGGGGAATTTTTGTTTCGGAGTTAACAATGGTTCTGACACCAATTTCCAAAACATCCTTCAGATGGACTATTTACCGAGGTTCGTATCATACATATTCACAACACAAAATTCCCATCACCACTTTCGGAAGAGAAGGCCAGTTTGGCCGCTGGTATGGATGACACAATATATATAGCATGACTCCCTGCGTGAACATGGAAAGAAAGAAGGATGGTAAGGAAAGTGGTGAACGATACTGAACTGGATGACACTGGACACACTGAAGGAAACGCCGTCAGTCAGCTCTCAGTCGCCCTACCCAGGTAGGCATCCATATGCTACACGAGAGTGTGGATTTGTCAAGCGTCCAAGACCTGTTGGCAAGGCGCTTATAAATGCTTATGTTGTCATGATGAGGATGCATGAAGAATATGGATGCTGATTCTTCTTCTTCATTCTCTTCTTCTTCACTTCATAATTATTGTAAGTAGTCTTATAAAACATACCAGTGTGAGCATGCTATGCGTGAAGGCGATCCATTTCAGCATTGTCTCATATGGAACCTGGCGAGTGTGAACCTCGTTAATCTAAAACGACCTGGCGCCACGACCGCCTAGACCAGCTCCATACCCCTGGAGAGGATTCTCTGGGATCGCTAGCCACTCCTCTGCAGACTGGACTATGTTGCCTGAACGGGTGTGTGTTGTGCGTGCGTGCGTGTGTGTGCGTGCGTGTGTGCGTGCGTGCGAGCGAGCGCGCGTTGCGTTCGAGCGTGCGTGTGTGTGTGTGTGGTATGTGTGTTGTGTGTGTGTGTGTGTGCGTTATGTGTGATTGTGTGAGTGTGTTTGTGAGTGTGTGTGGTGGTGTGGTGTGTTGAGTGTGTGTGCTGACCGACACCCTGGTCGGAGTTTCACCCTTTTCCATTGTCATGTTGAAATTCGATCGAGGTCAAACAAACTTTACTGGGGGTGGGGGGGGGTGGGGCTATCCGCGAACACTTTTGCTACGTCGTCCTTTTGCTTTGGGTGTTTTAATGATTGAACACCCTTGGTTAATCCTGTGTGTTGCGTGGCTGTTGGTTCACGGTTGGTTGGTTCTCCACAAAACGATTGAGGCGCGCCACCTGGTGTTGTGCAGCCATGGCGTTCTTTCTCTTATGGGCACGCAGTGAAGAGCTGGGAAGGGAGACTACCCGAAGTTACAGCTGCACATCACGAGCCTTCTGATTGACTCCCTTCCACTTGCCATCTCAACCTTGGTGTCCAGGTCCAGGCAAACTGCTCCACCGGGACAAACCTTGATTGGCCGTTACAAACTGAACTTGACTCTTTTCCGCTTCCTCCCAATGCTTTCATTTAGTTCTGGGCGTGTAGTTTAAGTCTTCCACAAACAATCACATCACCACACTTCGCCCTGCATGTGGAGATGCCGCTCACTGTCTACCTCTTCTCCCATCTACCCTTGCCCCAATCTGTGTGTGTGTGTGATGTGTGTGTGCGTGCGGCGTGCGTGCGTGCGTGCGTGCGTGCGTGCTGTGGCGTGCGTGCGTGCGGTTCGTGCCTGTGGTGTGTGTGTGTGTGTGTGTGTGTGGGTTGTGTGTGTGTGAGTGTGAAAACTGTTTTAATCACTTTCTGCACCCTTTTACACACTCTTGATTGTTCTCCACCTTTAATACTGTAGAGTCGCTTCGGACCTGATAGAGATTCGCTTCTCGACTGAGTTTGTATCAGTGAGTTGTTCTGGTGGCTTTGTTCATGTCTGTTCGATTTGACGTCGGGAAGTAACATAGTTGTCTAAATCACTGGGCTAATTTCTAATGTACTCAACATACTCATTTATTTTGATCTTGCTTTATTATGTTTATTTGTAATTTTTGGCAGTGTTTTGGTCATGGACTGGTCTGCAGAATGTGAGGAGAAACATTGACCTTTTAGTACCTAAGATGTTCGGAATGGTCTTTGTCATTGCAACTTATGTATTTGAACGATTTGGGCTTGACTGTTCTGCTGGATCTGGGTGACCATCAAGAATTTGTACCGGGATATTGTCAGACACAGAACTATGTGTCTGTGGGAAACCTTTCAAGGCAAGGAACCACAGCAAAGCACTTGTAACGTGACTTCAGGAATTACTACAGGACCATATTGGCGAGTATAAGGAGGATCCCCCCATTGGATGGTCAGACAATCAGCCATTGTAACATCAGTGCGTGATACTGCAGCGGTAGCAGTGCCTCCCCTGGTGGTTGCTTTGGCGATCTGAAGATGATTTACCCTTAATGTGGAACAGTGAGAGAGAATGATGCCACTTATGATGAATCAACCCTGATGAACAGTGAGATATTGTTTTCCCCTGGGGGAAACAGTGTAAGATGATGCCATTTTATTTTTGGATTCCCCCTGATGGGTCAGTGAGAAAATTGATTTACCCTAAGGGGAACGTGAGACAGGGGATGCCACTGATGTTGATTTCCCCGGGGAAACAGTGAGTTTATTGATTTCCCCTGGGGGGAACAGTGGAGGGGAATGATGCCACGGGATTTTAAATTTCCCCTTTAGGGGAACAGTGAGGAGAAGTCAAGTCAAGTAAAAGTAAAAAGAAAACTTTTTTAAATTCGGGTTCGGAAATTAGTTTGTGGTCATAAACCATTCACAGCAAAAAAACAATAAATTTTGTCACAACACCCTTTTGTCACATATGGCTACATTCATATAAAAAAATTTTGGTTTTAAAGGGACTAAATAAAATAAGAATTTTACTGTTTTAAAATTCCCTTTCCTTCAACCGCATTTGACAAAAAATTTTAAAGGATGGTTTTTAAAACAAAAAAAACAAAACTATTTTTTTTCTAAATAAACAGTAGCCCCAATCTGAGTTTTAAATTTAAAGTATCTTTAAAAAACAAAAGGGAAAAAATAATCCATAGCAAAAAAAAGAAATTTAAACACCCAACTTTTTAAGAAAATAAAAGGACAGGGGAATAAAACTTTTTTTAAAAATTCCCACTTTGCTTTTTAACTGGGCAAATATCTTCGCCCCTACTGAAAAAGGGTCTATGATTTGGGAAAGAACGTGGGGGGTCACAGGGCCCAATTTTTCTTCGCTTTACAGAAAACACGGCATTTTACAGCCCCACTCAGACTTTTTTGCCCCCACCAACAATTTTTCCCCCCTTTTCCCCCATTTTTCTCAAGCACCCCTACTCTTCACAGTCACCCCACCAACCAAAAAAAATTTGAAAAAGGGTTAAAAAACGGTTTTCCAAAAGCTTTAATAAAATGTCCGAAGAATTCAGAAATTCACATAAAATTTTGATCGCAGTTTGCAAAGACAAAAAATTTTGGGTTTTTGGACTTTTTTTTGTGGACATAACAACATGGGATTTAAAAATTTTAAAGTTTTATTACTTAAAATTCCCCTAAATATTTGTATGATTCAACACTTTTTCTACTTCAGCCCCTTTTGAAAAAAGGGGGGGTTTTCAACTTTTTGGATTCTTTCTAAAATCAATCAACTTTTTCTTTCGTTTTTGTTACATTCAGCAAGATAGTTGTGATCGCCCCCAGCCCAAAAAAATCTTTGAACCCCCTTAAATTTAAACAAGTCAGATTTGGGAAAAGACCTCAAGTGGAGCCCTCTGAGTTTTTTAATGTAAAAAGTTGAATATTTTTCCTGAACAATCATTTGTGACAGAGTAAAAACCCACTGGAGAAAAAACCCAGTACCTGAGGTGCGCCAGTTGAAATGATTTGGGGAAGACGAAAAAACCACTCTGAAAACGAACAGATGGGGGGGTCCTTTGTTAGAAAAACTATTCCCCAAAAGAATGAGCTTGTTACGGGGACATTCATGTTAAAAAGTTTTTTTTCCCCATCAGATTTTTTTTGTATGGTGTTGAATGTTTGTTGAGAAATAAATTGTAAAAAAATGGTAAAAAGGAGGCAGGTTTTTCAGGTGTGAAAAAAACCATAAAATGGAGAAGTTGGGGTTTTGGCATCATCTTTTTGATTGTTTTTTTGTATGCGAACTGAAACGGGTTTTGGTACGCTTTGGTATTTTTTTAAAAACAAAAACAAAAGGAAAATTTTCGCTCAAGACATTTCATTGAACAGTTTGGAGGGAAAACTGGTGGGAAAACTTTTAAACAGTTTGGGTTGCGTTTTTGGGAACGGGGAATACAGGGGCTTTTTTTTCCCATAAAACAGGAAAATACTTTCTCTTAGGGGACCAGGAAAACCCAAACAAACCTTTTAAGCATAGGAGATTTTTGAAGCACACCCTTCAAAAATTTTTAAACAGAAATTTTTTGGGGCCCCATTGCCTTTCTCACATTTAAACGTTTAAAAAAAAGACTGAACATCATTTTCCCAATCACAACAGAATCTTTTTTCTTTCAACGTCTTTTTAACATTGCTTTGGGGGTTTTTTCCTTCATTTCCTTTAATTCTCCCCTGAAATTTTTTTCCCTCAAAACTACAGTAAAAAATCGTTTTGCTTTTCCTGCAAATTGCTTTTGTTCTTTTTGCTGTTTTTTTGTTACTAATTCTTTATTTTTTTTATTTTTCTTTTAAAAACCCGATAAAAAACCCTTTTTTCCTTTCCATGCATTTTTGCATATTTCCAGTCTGGAACATGTTTTTTACTTTTCTCTTGGGAAGCTCTCTTTTTTTTCTTTTAAACTCTGTTTCAGTTTTTTTTTGTACAACCTTACGATCGCTTTTATTTCCTGATTTAAAAAGGGTATTTTTTTTTCATTTAGAGTTATTTTTAGAGATTTTTTTAACCCAAGGGTTTTTTGTTGGGAAATTTTTGATTTGTTTTAGTAGGTACAATTTATGGGTTCACAGAAAGAAAAGTTTGGGAAATTCATCAGTGGGTTCGTTAATTTTCAGAACTAGAATTTAAAAACAAATTTTCCCAAACTTTTCATTCAAAACAAGGGCCCGTTTTTCATCAATTTCTTTCTGGGTTTCCAAAAACTGCATTGCTTTTTTTGGACGGTTTTGTTTTCACTTTTTGGGCTGTAAGCTGGGAAAAGGGGATTAATGGGCCTTTTGATCAGACTGACCAAAAAGGGGGGGCTGACAGACCGTATGCCCGTGGTATATTACCCGTAAAAATTTAAAACAAGTACTTTATCCTTTTTTGTTAAAAAAAGCAATTGTTTAAAAAAAGGCAGGTTTTAGTGGAGGTCACAGTTTAATTTAAAAACTCCCAGGATAAAGGGACGGGGCGTCAGGTTTAAAAGCCTGCAGAGCGTGAAACCCCAGTCCGTGGTTTTTGCGGCTGCACGTGGGGTTTTTTTGCGGAGGGTGGGGGACGTTAAAAAACAGTCATGAAAAAGGCCCTTTCCCAAAATCCCCGTGGCAGGTTTTTTCGGTCGCAGTGACCTGTTTAAAAATTCAATATCCGCGTACCCCACTTTACGACGCCTTTGACGTTGTCACGGTTTCACCAAATTCTCGCTCACATACAACCAAAAACCCCCCCCCCCTTGATTTTTCCCGTCACGCATTTTCCTGTCCATTCTCAGGCACACCAAATCCCCTCCAAAGCTAAAATGTTTATCTGTTATTTTTTTCACTAAACCAGGGTTTTTGAAAAACCCCAGCACATTTTGCATTTTTGAATTTGTTTAAATAACGTACGTTTTCTTTCAGTTCATCAAAAATTTTTGTTTTTGTTAAACTGGTTTGAAACGATCGGACATTGGTAGAATGATTGACGGGGGGGGGGGTGTAAAAACCCTTCTTCTTCAGTCTGGTTTTTCACTCCCCCCCTCTGTCCTTCCCCCTCTTGGGTCCCTTTGCGTCTTTTTTCCCGGGTTGGCTTCACTTGATCGTTTCTTGAAATTTCTGATAAAAAAGTTGGGAAATAAATTAAAATTTGGGGAGCGCTTCTGTCTGCAAAGTGTCGGGAAAATTTTTTTAAATGTGTCACGGGTATAAAACAGCCTGCATTGTTTACATGTCCGCCATGGTTTGGGAAAAGCCCCAAACTTTCACTATCAACAAAAATTAAAAAGAAAAGTTTTTACAGTCATTTAAAAAACAAAAAAACTTGCGGGGTTTTTCACTTTTTTATTTTTGGGAAAACTTTATAAATCATCGTGACAGTTCCAAACCAAACACAATGCCCAAAATGCCCCCTGAAAAGTTGATTCCCCTGATGGGGGAAAAGTGAGAGAGGAAAGATTCCCCTGATGAAAAGAACAAAAAATAAAAAGTTGTTCTACGGACTTTCCCCTTAACCAGTTTTTTGGGCGAAAATTTTGGGTTTGATCACATATTATGGGGGGGGGGGGGGGGGCTTTTAAAGTAAACTTTAATAAATAAAAAATAACGATTATCTAAAAAACCAAAAAATACTGAACAAAAATAAAAAAAAAAATCCTTGCTTTAAAACTAAAATTTTTGTTTTGGCTTTTACCCAGACACTGTCACACAGGCCTAAATTTTAGGGGTCGTGGGTTGTGGGAGGGGGTTCAGGTTTCAGTTTTTTTGTGCGGAGGGAACTGCTGCGGGGCCCCGCGGCGTCCCCACACCCCATGCGAGAACGGCTTGCCTTTTAGTCCCTGGTTTTCTGCGCATAAAAACCCCTTATTTAATTTATGTGCCGAGCTTTTTAAAACCCCGTGACACTTTGTGTTGTGCCCACCATACACAAACCGGGCCCCCATTTTACATTCGACCGGGGGGCTGTAAAGGGCGTTTCAAAAGGGGAAAATTGTGTGTGTTAAAAATGGCGGTCAGGGAAGTGATATTTCAATGTTTTCTGCCAAATTCTGGAAGGGGCACTAATAACTCAAGAAAAGGGTTTAAAAGTGTTATTTCGAAAAGGAAAAAATTTCTGATCAACAGAACCCTTTTTGGGGAAAAATACATTGTTTTAACATGGGGGCCTTTCAAAATTTTTTTTCAAAGAAATTTTAGTGGCGAGCCTTTTCTCCTTCCCCCAAAGCCAAAAAAGGAAACATTTTTGGGTTTTTTTTTTCCCCCAACAAAAAACGGAACTCTCTTTTAAATCTTTAAAAAATATTTTAAAACCAGCTTTTTGACTGCCTTCCGATCCATTTTATGAAAAAAAAAACCCTTTTAAATGTTCAAAAAAAATGACTCCCATCTTACACCCGGGGTTTTTACTCAGTGAAAGATAGTGAAAAAAAATCTCTTTCCCCAGGGTCTTTTTTTTGGGATTTGGCTTCAGAAAGCCCCAAAAACAAATTTTTAAAAAAGTCCCAAAAAAAAAAAAATGGGGGTCCTATCTGAAAGAAAATTTGCTGGTTGAAAACCAACTCGTGTTAAAAAACTAATTGAAGGGTCATTTTGTTTTTATTCTTATTTAAAATTTCACAAACTTTTCGATTTCTTTTTAAACGAGGTTATACCGCAAAAAAAACTCATTCTGAAAAACATAAAATCCAACCCCCAAATTTAAAGCATTTGGCATGATAAAATGACGTGTTAGAAACCCGCGCAGGAGTATTTTAGCACATCCCCAAAACGGTTTGTTTTACTTTGCGCCCAAAAAAACCCAGGGCCAAACGGAGAGTCCCGCCCATTGGACCACAAAACCCCCTCTTCCCTGGGCCTCCCCGGGGGAGCGGGGTCCAACACTCCTTCCCTTAAAGGGGTGCCTTGGGGGGCCGCCGAGGGAATGGATTTCCGGGGGAATTTTTGAACAGGCTTTGTTAAAGGGCTTTGGGGGGCGGGTTTTTTTACCGGGGCAAATTTGGGGGGGGAACAAAAGCCCCCCATTTCCCCCGACTGGCCGGGATTGTGGGGGGGGTGGTTTTTTGGGGGGGGGGTGGGGTTTTTTTGGGGGGGGGTTTTTTTTTACCCACCGCGCCAAAGTTTCCCCCCCCCCCCACCCCCACCCCAAAGCGCGCATCCCCCCCCCCCCCCAAACCCCCCCCCCCGCACGCAACGTCCCCCCACCCCCCCCCCACCCGCTCGCTGGCCCCCAAACCCCCCCCCCACCTGGAAACCCCCCCCTAAACCCCACCCCACCCCCAACAATTTTCACACAATCAAGTATCCACAAAGTTTTAACCCGGTTTCCCAAGTTTACCCAAGTTTAAGTTTTCCCCAAAAGGGGTTTTTCTTGGGTTTTTTAAGGGCATTTCCCTTTTTTCTTTCCCCAAGGTTTCCCTTTAAAAAAAAAACCTCAAGGGAATTCACAAGTTCTTATAAGTTCTTGGTTCTTCTTTTCCCAATTTTAACCTAAGATTTATAACTAAGTCCTTTCCCCCTAAGTACCAAAAAAAAGGGCTTATTTAAATTTTTTATAAAATTTTCAAAAAAATTCAAACATGTTTTTTTTCTTAAATTGCAGATGCCTAAAAATTTTTGTTTTCACCACGCCTCAAAAAAAAAAAGGCCAAACCCTTTAGGATGTTTCTCGCGGGCCCCGCATAGACTTAAGGAAATTCTTAATTTCCTTTGCAAAACCCAATTTTATTACAAAATTCTGGTCTATGGAAATGTCTTTTTATAGACTCCATGTCTTTATTTATTGACTTTATCATTTTATAATACGCCATGATTTATTTTTAATTAAAAAATTTAAAATTAAGTTCTTAAATATTATTCCATTATAAATGGATCAAATGATGCTTTTGTTATTGGCGGTTTTGGCGTGCTGGTGTCTTTTTTCTGCATTTAGTGGCTCAGATTTTTTGATTGCTTTTGTTTCTGTTGCCATTGTGTATAATTTTATAGCCGTAATAACTGCCCCAACAGCAGCAATGGCGCCAAAAATGGCAACAGTTTTAAGTTCAATATTCCATGAAGACTTGGGGCCCTTGTATCACATGGAGTTTTTATAGCTGGCATTGAATCAACTTGTTCTGGCGTTGGCGGCGTTATGTTTTCATGATGAGTCATATTCTGTAACATTAATTTTTTTGTCTGTTCCACTCTGCTAATTTTTTTTCCTGCTTCAACACGCCCAGGATTTTTTAATGGCCTCCACCTGATTCAGCGTTTTCTGCTGATTTTCTGGCTTGGTTACTTTCTCACCTGATTCAGTGTTTCTGGTTCTGCTGATTTTCCAGATCGTTCATTTTGAAGGGAAATAAAATCTATATGATTAAAAGTTATTAATCCCATGATTAATGGCGATAACAATGTTCCAAATCTATAGTATAAATCACACCCTAGAGACTTTTAATGACTTTGTTAAAACTGGATCTTGCGTTAAATCATACGTAAGATCTTGTTCAGAATCAATTTGGAGCAAATCTACTGACTAGTTTAGTGTACAAACTAAGAACCGTTTGCCCAACGCTTTTTACCCTTTCCCAAACCCAACTGCGCCTCATACCTGTTTATGATACTTTATAATGTCTTGTTGAAGACATCTGTTGAATCTGTTCTATGCTGAATTCAGTTCCGAGGAACTGTTTTGTTTTCCACATGCTGCCAAAGAATACAGCCTCTCCTTTTTGGGCATAATAGCTTGATCATCAACTTGGTCATTCATAAGTTCAGGAAGGTTTAGGCCGCCTTGTAGCTGTAGTAGATCATCGCTGTTCATGTTTTTTATTAAATATAATTATTTTATTTTATAAAAATGAGCACTGAAAAAACTGTTTGCTAACCTTGTATACCATTCTGCTGTTATTGGAGGGCTAAGTGTAGGATACTCAATGCTTGGTAAAAGCTTGTTAAGAATTAAACCAGCAGATCTTGGCAAACTAGACTTTGAGGATTCAGCAAAGCTGATTGCTATCATTGCAGCTTCGGTTGCCACGAAAGATTTTCTAGTCAAGCAAGGAATAATTCCAGACAGTATAAATATGTAAATAAAAAATACATTTATAAAAAATGGCTTCACTCGTAATGATGATAGGTGGCGCTGTGGGAGATGCGCTTGCTTTTAGCGGAAGTAATTTCGCGTTTAGTAAACTGCGGGATGACGGCGAGAGAAAAAGACATAACAAAGCTATGGAGGAACTAGCAGCTGCACAAGACGCCTATGAAAGCAGAGACTGAGCAGTTAGATTTTATTATGACACACTGAAAGAACAGGGGCATGCAGCTTACATATTTAAAGATGTTGATCAAGCAATAAAACAATATTATCTAGTAACAGGCAAACCGGTCCAGACATTGCCCCCACCAAAATTCAGTGACTTTTATCAACCATCAGAAAAACAAAAGATGCAAGAAATCGCGTTTATTGCCTTTGGTATGACTGTCGTGTATTTGGTTGCGCATAATATTGCTGAATAAAAAAATGAACAAAATCTATTATTCGCCCAAAGATATTGGAAGGGTATCACAGCAATACAAAAGCTAAGCCAAGCGGCGGGAGTCAGTGAACAAACAGCGAAGGAATGGTTATCTAAACAAGCAATCTGGCAAATTTATTTACCTGCCCCTAGACGAATACAGAGACCACACTTTGTCAATACAACTCCAAACGACACCCATCAAATGGAATCTCTATATTTACCTCTGGTGGATTAGACGAAAAAGATTTAAGTACGCACTAACAGTCATTGACATGGCTTCAAGATAAAAGATGCGGAGCCATTAACACAAAAGAGTGCTTCTGCTGTTGCTGTTGCATACAACTAATATACCACGAGGCCCGCTAACTTACCCTCGCATGATTCAAGTTGATGATGGAAAAGAATTAAAGGCCAAGTGAATCAATTATTGTTAAAAACACAGAGTTACTATTAGAAGAGCATTCCGGGAGTTCACAGATCACAGGCTTTAGTTGAAAACTTTAACAAACAGTTAGCCGAAAGACTTTTCTCCTACCAGTATCACAGAGAGCTTATGACAATTCTCGCAACACAGAATGGGTTAGAAGACTGCCTCAGTTTTGCGCGCAATGAATAATGAAGAATTTAAAGGCTAAAGCCAGTACAAAACAATCAAAGAAAACAATAAATGTTGCTGAAGGAGAGCTTCACCAGCAAACTATTACCATTTGGATTGAAAGGGTAGGTACCTTTATTTAGTAAAA
>CM031605.1:72429307-72452592 GCA_018398815.1 Conus ventricosus | reverse complement strand
TCAGCGCGTGCGTGGCTCTCGTGCGTGCGTGGCGTGCGTTGCGTGGCGTCTGGCTGTGTGTTGTTGTGGTGTGTGTGAATAAGTATATAGGTGACTGTATATGTGTGTGTGCTCAAGAGAGAAGAGAGTATGTGTGTGTTCTAGAGAGAGAGAGAGAGAGAGAGAGAGAGAGAGATTGTGTGTGTGTGGTGTGTGTTGTGTGTGTGTGTGTGTGTTGTGGGTTTGTGTGTGTGTTTCAAGAGAGAGAGAGAAGAGAGAAAATGAAAAGTGAGTGTGTCGCTTTGTGTGTTTCAAGAGAGAGAGAAGAGAAGAGAGAGAGAGATGTGTGTGTGTGTGTTTGTTGTGTGTGTGTTGTGTGTGTGTGTGTGTGGGTGTGTGTGTGTGTTCAAGAGAGAGAGAGAGAAAATGAGAAGTGTGCGTGCGCATGTGTGTGTTCAAGAGTGAGAGAGAGAGACAGAGAGAGAAGAGAGAGAGGAGAGAGAGAGAGAAGAGTGTGTGTGTGTATGTGTGTGTGTGTGTGTGTGTTGGTGTGTGTGTGTGTGTTGTGTGAGTGTGTGTGTTGTGTGTACTGGAAGACACGTCTCACTACAACCGGTCGTGTTTCCTGCAGCACATTGAGACCTTCACACCGTCTGTGTAACTCCATAATGGATGATGATGATGATGATGAAGAAGATGATGATGATTAGGAAGATGATGATGATTATATGATGATGCGATGATACTTGTGTAGGTGGGGGTAGTGGTGGGTGGGTGTGATGGTGTGGTGATAAGTGATGTTTGTGATTCACAGTTTACGAGCCCAGGCACCCAAGGGTCAGGGGTCCGCTCTAGCACATCTGAGCCTTTCTCCATCCTGTGTTACACAGAACAACCTGCACTCGTCTCACCCATGTCCACAAAGGGAAGACAAGAGTTCGAGCAAATGTTCCATTGGAGGAAGGGAAGATGCTGTAGACCGGAATACCTCAGATGGTAACCCGGACTTGGTAATCTGGGTGACCCTGGGGCTCCGGTTCGATCTCCGTGGGCGTTTTCGGTAAACGGAGATTTGTTTCGGGAGTTAACATTGTTATGACTCCATGTTCCAAACATCTTCTGATGAACAATATACCGATTCCGTATGCATAGCATATTGCATGCACACACTTAATTCCATCTCCAACTTTCGGAAGAGAAGGACAGTTTGGCCCTTAGGATGACTACATTATATATGCATGCTCCCTGCGAGAGAATGGAAAGAATGAGGAAGTAAGGAAAGTGAGTGATACGATTACTGACTGGATGACAGCGGACACACGACTGAATGAAGCGCCGTCAGGCTGCCTTCCATCGGCTCTACCAAGGAGGCAGCCATTGCGTACACGAGAGTGTGGATTGTCACGCCTAAATCTTGTCAAGGCGCTTATAAATCTTTTGTCAGGATGATGATGCATGATGATGATATGAGGAGTCTTCTTCTTTCTTCTTCTTCTTCTTCTCTCATTATTATTGTTAGTATAGTATTAAACATGACCATGTGAGCAGCTAGGCGTGAAGGCGAGCCATGCAGCATTGTCCTCATGACTGGCAGAGTGTGAACCTCGTTAACAAAAAGCGACCCTGGCGCCACGACCGCCTTAGACTGCTCCAACCCTGAAGAGATTTCTCTGGAGCGGGGCGTCCACCCGCTGCAACGCTATTGTGATGAACGGTTTGTTGTGTGTGCGTGCGTGCGTGTGGTGGCGTGCGGTGTGCGTGCGTGCGACGAGCGCGCGTGCGTGCGTGCGTGCGTGTGTGTTGTTGTTGGTGTGTGTGTGTGTGTTGCCGTTGTGTGTGTGTGTGTGTGTTGTTGTGTGTGTGTGTGTGTTGTGTGTGTGTGTGTGCTGTCCAGCAACTGTCGGTGGTGCACGACCTTTTCGATTGTCATGTTGTATGCGATCGTGACAACAAGACGTACTGCTATCCGACACCTTGCTACGGTCGTCTTCTTTGCTTTGGTGGTAATTGAGTTAACTCCCTTGTTTATTTCCTTGTGTGCATTCTGTTGGTTCAACGGTTGTTTGGTTCTCCCACAAACGATTGTGGCGCGCCACCTGGGGTTGTGGCGGCCAAGGCGTTTCTTTGGCAGCGGTGAAGAGCTGAGGAAGGGAGACAACCTGATGTACAGCTCACATCACAGCCTTCTGAATGACTCCCTTCACTTGCCATCTCAACCCTTTGGTGCCAGTCAGGGCAAACTGCCACCGGTCAAACCTTGAATTGCCGTTACAAACGACTGACTCTTTTCCCCTCCTCCCAATCATTTCAGTTTGATCGGGCGTGGGTTTTAAGCGTCTTCCACAGAACTATCTACAAACACCAACAACTTCGCCCTGCATGTGGAGATGCCGCTCACGTCCTACTCTCACCCCATCTACCCCAGCCCCATACTGTGTTGTGGGTGTGTGTGTGTGCGTGCGTGCGTGCGTGCGTGCGTGATGCGTGCGTGCTGCGTGCGGTGCGTGCGTGCGTGCGTGTGTTGTTGGTGTGTGTGGGTGTTGGTGTGTGTGTGGTGTGTTGTTGGGAAACTGTATTCCCACTTTCTGCGCCTCTTTTACACACATTGCTGTTCTCACCCGATAGTGCCTGGCAGTGTTTGTTCTGTGGCTTTCATGTCTGTTAGTTTTGACGTCGGGAAGGAAACATAGTTGTCTATCATTCACTGGGCTAATTTCTATTGTACTCTAAATACTCATTTATTTTGATCTTGCTTTAATTTTTATTTATTGTATTTTGGCAGAGTTTTGGTCATGGACTCTTGGTCTCAGAATGTGGAGAAAATGACCCTTTTAGTACCAAAGATGTTCGACTGGTCTGTTGTCATTGCATCTATGTATGTGATCGGATGGGGCTGACTGTTCTTTTCTCTGATCTGGTGAACCATCAAGATTTGTGCCGGGAATATTGTCAGGACAACCTAACTATGTGGTCTGTTGAAACCTTTCACCCAGGCAAGAACCACAAGCAAAGCTCTTGTAACGTGACGTTCAGGAATTTCTATCTAATACGTCATTTGGCGAGAGAAAGTGTCCCACATTTGTGTCAGACAAGCAGCCATTGTACATCAGTGACGTGGATACAGCAGCGTGCAGTGGCATGGCCGTCCCCTGGTGGTTGCCTTGTGCGATCTGAATGTGATTTTACCCTGATTGAACAGTGAGAGTAGAATGATGCCAAGTATGTTGATTCAACCTGATGGGAACAGTGAATATTGATTTACCTGAGGGGAAACAGGTGAGGAGAATGATGCCACTATGTTGATTCAACCCTGATGGAACAGTGAGATATTGATTACCCTGATGGACACAAGTGGAACAGAGGATGCCACTGATGTTGATTACCTGAACAGTGAGATATTGATTTACCCTGATGGGAACAGTTAGAAATGTGCCACTGATGTTGATTACCCTGATGGGAACATGAGAGAGAAGTCAAGTCAAGTCAAGTCAAGTAAACTTATATCTCAGTTCGAGAAATTAGTTGTGTCATTCACAGTCACAGCAAATATACAATGATTTTGTCACAACACCCATTTGTCACATATGCTTACATTCATATAAAAGAATTTGGATTCAAGGTGACTAAATAATAATAAGAATATTACTGTAAAAATGCATTCCTTCAACGCATTTGACAAGAAATTCTAAGAGAGATTTTAAACTAAAAGAAACACAACTACTTGTTATCTAACTGCAACAGTATGCTCCAATCTGAGCTTAAAATATGTATCTTTATATAACAAATGTTACAATAATCCATAGCCTAAATAGCAATTTAACATCACCCTCTGTTATAAAATCAATGACAGGGGAATATAACTTTTGTTTAAATTGAAACTTCTGCATTTAACTGACCGAGACTTCGTCCTGACTGAAGAAGTCATACGACTCAAGATCGTGTCTGGTCAAACGCCAATCCATCTCGTTTACAACAACACGGCATTTGTACAGCTCACTCAGACTTTTTTGTCTCCCACCAACAATTTTTCCTCCCACGTTCACCACTTACCAAGCACATTCTACTCTTCTCTTCACATCATCCCACCTAACCAACCACATAAATGAGAAGTTAAAACAGATCCAAGAATCATGAATAAACGTCCGAAGAATGTCATTATTCACATGAATTATCGCCAGCGTGCGAAGACAGATAATCCGGTTTGACATTTTTGTGGACATAATCAACATGGGATTTAAAATTCAGCTTATTATTCTATAAAGTTCCTCAAAATTGAATGATTCAACACGTTCTACTTCAGCACCTTGATAAAAATCGTTGTACAACTTTGGATTCTTTCTAAAATCAATCAACAATTCTTTCGTTTTTGTACATTCAGATCAAGATAGTTGTGATCGCACCAGTCAACAAATCGGTGAACCTTCTTTGAAGTAAACAAGTCAGAGTTGGAAAGATCCTCAAGTCTGATACTCTAGTATTATAATTACAAAGTTTGAATCACTTCCTGAACAATCATTTGTGTAATGTAAAAAGCACAGAGATAAAACAGTACCCTGAGTGCGCCAGTTGAAATGACTCTGGAAGACGAAACAACAATCTGATAGCGACTGACTGGGTCCTCTGGTTAGAAAATCATTATCCCAAAGATGAGCTTGTACAGACATTATGTTATTGAGTTCCTTTGCCATCAGATTGTGTGTAGGTGTTGAATGCTGATTAAAATCATGTAAAGAATGCGTACAAAGGAGGCAGGTTTGTCGAGGTGTGAAAACGCATGATGGAGAAGTGTGAGTGTGGCATCATCTGTTTATTCTGTTCCTGTTTGTATGGCGAACTGAAACGTCTTGGTACTGCGTGGTATCTTTTAAAACAGAACAGAGGACAATTCGCTCAAGAATTCCTTGCAACAGATTGAGGGCAACTGTCGGTTAATCATTTAAACAGCTTGGGTTTCGTTTTCTTGGAACAGGACATACAGTGCATTTTTCCATAAACAGGAATGATTCATTCTCTTAGTGACCAGGTAAAAAACGACTGTAAGCAAAGAAGCTGAGAAGCACACACCTTCAACAATTTTCCAACAGATATTATCTGGGACCATTGCCTTTCTCACATTAAACGTTTGAAAATAACTGAACATCATTTTCCTCAATCACAACAGAAATCTCTTTCATCAACGTCTTTTTTTTTAATATAACATTGCTTTGAGTTCTTCCTTCACTTCCTTAATTCTCTACTGAAATCTATCATCAATCTACATAAAAATCTTTTAGCTTTTCTGCAATTGCTACTGTTCTTTAGCTGTTTTTTTGTTACTAATATCTTGATTTTGAGTAAATTTTTTCTTGAACCTGATAAAACCTTTATTCCTTTCCATGCAAATCTCCGCATATTTCCAGTCATGGAAACAGGTTTTCTACTTTTCTCTTGTAAGCTCTCTTGATTCTTCAATCTTCTGGTTTGAAGTTTTCTTTTGTACAACCTTACGATCGCTTTATTGCCCTGATTGAAAAGCAATTTTTTTCTATTTAGAGTTACTTTCGAGATTTTTTTAACCCTAGGGTTGTTGTTGGGAAATATTTTGATAGTTTTTAGTAGGTACTATCATGTGTTCACAGAAGAAATAGTAGTTGGAATACATCAGTGGCTTCGTTAATGTCAGAACTAGAATTTAAAAACAAATTCCAATCTGGTACATCAAAACAAGGCCTTAAATTTTATCAATACTTTCTTGTGTCCAACACTGCACTTCTTTTTAGTGACAGGTTGTGTTTTCACGTTTGGCTGTAACAGCAAGAGGATGAATGCTTGTGATCAGAACTGACAACAGGTGAGCTGAACAGACACTGTATGCCAGATGTAAATTACAAAAATAAATCAAGTACTTATCCTTTTCTTAAACATGACACATATTGGTTAAAAGAAGGCAGGTTTGAGTTGAGGTCACAGTCATTAAAATCTCCGAGGATAAAGGAAAGCACTGGTGGCGTCAGTGAAATACCTGCTAGAGCGTGGAAAAAGTCCGTGATTTACGCGGCTGCACTGCATATTTGCGGAGGTGGCACGTAAACAACATCATGAAGAGCTGTCCAAACTCGCGTGGCAGGTATTTCGTTCGCAGTGACACTGCCTAAAATTCAATATTTCACTCTACACAACTTGACGACGCACTTTAAACGTTGTCAACGGTTACACACACCACTTCTTCGCTCACAACATCCACACTCACCCTCCCCATACCCTTGTTTCTCTGTCCACGCATTTTTGTCTCTGTCCATTCTCAGTGGCACACCAAATCCATCCAAAAGCTAAATGTCATCTGTTTATTTCTTCACTCAGCCAGGTTTTTTCTGAAAAAAACAGCACATTCGCATTTTGATTCGTTTAATAACGTACGTTTGCTTGCCAGTTCATCAAAATATTGTTCTGTGAAACTGGTCTGATCGATCGACATGCTAGAATATGACGGGAGGGGGTGTAAATACCGTTCTTCTTCCGACTTTTCTCACTCCCACTCTCTGTCCTCTCTTCCTCTTGATCGATTTGCTTCTTCCCGTTGTCTTCACTTGATCGTTTCTTGATACTTGCTGATAAAATGTCTGGTGGAAATAAAATGAAATGGGTGAGCGCTGAGTCTGCAAAGTGTCTGAAAGTTAAAAGTGTGGTCACGGGTATAACACATGCCTGCATGGTTTACATGTCCGACATGGTTGAAATGCGAAACTGCACTAATCACACAAATTTCAACAGAAAGATATCACAGTCATTAAAGCACACAAAACTTGCTGTTTAACTTTTCATCTTAATCACTTTATAAATCATCGTGCACATCAAATACAAACACAATGCACAACATGCCACGGATGTTGATTCACACACCTGATGGATCAGTGAGAGAGAAACGATGCCACTGAATGTAGAGAACAATAAATGTCTGTTGCTAACGGCCACTTTTCGCCATAACCAGTTTTCGGCGAAAGTGGCTTAGAACAGCATATTACTGTCTCTGACAAGTAAACTTCAATAACTAAAAAATTACGATTACTACAAACTAACATTACAGAACAAACATAAGTAAAAAATCCTGCCTTAAATCTAGAAAAATTATGTATGGCTTGACCGAGACACTGTGCACCAACAGGCCTACTTTCCAAGGGGTCGTGGATTTGTGGTCAGGGCGTATCAGGTTACAGTGTTTGAGCAGCAGGGAACTGCTGCGAGAACCACGCGGCGTCGCACACCTCCGATGACAGACGGCGTTTCCATTCTAGTCATGTTTACTGCGCATAAGCCTCTTATCAATCAAGTGCCTGCCCACTTTAAAATCACGTGACCTTTGTGTTGTGGGCCCACCATAACACAGCGCCCAATTTTACATTCGACCGGTGGGCTGTAAAGACGTTTCAGAGAACCTTGTGTGTGTAAAAAACAAGGCGAGTCAGGAAGTGAATATTTCAATGTTTTCTGCCTGTGCTGGAAGTGGCACTAAATATTACTCAGAAAGGATGAAATGTTGTTATCTTCGCAAGGATACTTTCTGATCAACAGACCGATCTTTGAAAAATACATTGTTTCATGAGGCCATGGCAAAAGTTTTTGACAAAGAATTGAGTGGCGAGCCTGTGTTCTCCTCCCTCAAAGCCCAAAAGGAAAGCATTCGTTTTTGTTTCCCTCCAACAAAAAACGAAGTTGATACTCAGTTGAAGAATCTTGAACAATATTTGAAAACACACAGCTTTGTGACTGCCTTCTCCGATCTCATTTGATGAAACCGAAAACCTTTGAAACTCGTGCAAGAATAATCCCCATCTTTCACCGGGCTTGTTACGCAGTGTAAGATAGGAAAAGAAATCTCTTTCGCAAGGCTCTTTTTTAGGCATGGCTTCAGAAAGCATAGTCAATTTGAAACAGTCAAAACCAAAAAACGGGAGTCCTATCTGAAGAAGATTTGCTGTTAGCCAACTCGTGTAAGAAGACTAATTGAAGTGTCCATTTTGTGTCTATTCTTATTCAAAATTTCACAAACTTTGCGATTTCTTCAACGAGTTTTACTCAAAACGAAAACTCATTCATGAAATACATACATCCAACCCAACTTAAAGCATCTGGCATGAATAATCATGAAGTGTTAGTAACCTGCATGGCAGGAGTAATTACCACTTCAAAGCGTAGTTTATCTAGCGCCCAACAAAAACGGCCCAATCGGATGAGTCTGCCGATGACATAAAACCCACCTATAAAAATAAACACCTCCCGGCCACTGGACGCGCAACACTACGCCTTCTCCTCTAAAGGCTGCTTCTGGGCGGCCGCCGATTGAACTGAAACAGATCCTTGATTATTGATTCAGGAATTTGTTAAGTGCTTTCTTAGCGGCTGCATTGAATTTACAAACGATCATCGTGTAAACAACAAAAAGCCCCCTTCACTTTCCCACAAGCACTGTCCCCTGTCTAGTTGTGTGTGTGTGTGTGGGTTGGTTTGTTTGTGTTTTGTTTGTGTGTGTGTTTTTTTTGTCCGACCCTACGCGCGCACGTCCCCCCACCCCCAACCCCACCCCTCGCGCGCACGTCCCCCCCACCCCCACCACCCACCCACACGCACGCACGTCCCACCCACCCACCACACCACGCACTGCAACTCCCCCCACCCCCTCTCCCACGCAGCACACCCCCCCCTCCCCACCCCCACCCCAAACACAGCTCACACTCAAGTCATTCACAGTCTTAACTCAAGTTACTCCAAGTTACTCCAAGTCCAAGTTGTCCTCAAGTTATTTCAAGTATCTTTAAGTCTCCTTAAGTCATCCCTCAAGTTTGCCCTAAAGTCCATCCTCAAGTCATTCACACAGTTCTTAATAAGTTCTTGATCGAACAAGTTCTTACCCAATTTAATACCTAAGATCATCACGTAATCATCCTCTAAGTACAAACACAAGCTTAGTTAGAGTTATCTTATAATTATCAAAAAATACAATCTATGTTTTTATCTTAAAGTAGCGAGATGCCTAATATATACACACACGCTCAAAAAACCGCCATCGTGAGGATGTCCTTGCTCATCGATCTCTGATAGATCTTAAGGAAGTTTTCTTACATCCTAAGCAACCGAATTGATTACAAATCTGGGTCTATGGAAATGGCTTGTATAGAACCCATGTCTTTATATGACTTGATCATTTTATAATACGCCATGATTTATTTTATATTATAAAATTTTAAAATTTTTAAAAAAGTCTTAAAATATTATTCCATTATAAATGGATCAATATGATGCTTTGTTATTGGCGGTTTTGCTGCTGGTGTCTTTTCTGCATTTAGTGGCTAAGATTTTTTGATTGCTTTGTTTCTGTTGCCATTTGGTATATATTTTATAGCCGTTATAACGCCCCCCAACAGCAGCAATGGCGCCAAAAATGGCAACAGTTTTAAGTCAATATTCCATGAAGACTTTGGGCCCTGTAATCACAGGGAGTTTTTAATTCTGGCTTTGAATCAACTTGTTCTGGCGTTGCGGCGTTAGTTTTCATGATGGTCATATGCGTAACATTAATTTTTTTGTCTGTTCCACTCTGCTAATTTTTTTCCTGCTTCAACACGCCCAGGATTTTTTAATGCCTCCACCTATTCAGCTTTTTCTGCTGATTTTCTGGCTTGGTTTCTTTCTCCCTACTGATTCGCTGTTTCTGGTTCTGCTGATTTTCCCTATCGTTCATTTTGAAGGAAATAAAATCTATAATTAAAAGAGTGTAATCCCATGATTAATGGCGATAACAATGTTCCAAATCTATAGTATAAATCACACCCTAGAGACTCGAATGACTTTGTTAAAACGATCTTGCGTTAAACATACGTAAGATCTTGTTTCATATCAATGGAGCAAATCTACTGACTGTTTTTGTGTACAACTTAGACCGTTGACCAACGCCTTTTTTACCATTCTCGACCCAAAGCGCCTCATACTGTTATAACTTATAATGTCCATTGTGAAGACATCTGTGGAATCTTTCTATGCTGATTTTCAGTCCGAGGAACTGTTTTGTTTTGCCCCATGCCGCAAAAGAATACACCTCTCCTTTTTGGGCATAATACTTGATCATCAACTTGGTCATTCATATTTCTAGGAAGTTTATGGCCCCCTTGTGCTTAGTAATCATCGCTGTTCATGTTTTTTATTAAATTTTAATTATTTTATTTTATAAAAATGAGCACTGAAAAAACTGTTGCTAACCTTGTATACCATTCTGTGTTATGGAGGCTAAGGTAGATACTCAATGCTTGGTAAAAGCTTGTTAGAATTAAACCAGCAGTTCTGGCTAACTAGACTGAGGATTAAGCAAAGCTATTGCTATCATTGCAGCTTTCGGTCCAAGAAAGATTTTCTAGTAAAGACAAGGAATATTCCAGACAGAATAAATATTAAATAAAAAATACATTTATAAAAAATGGTCTTCACTCGTTTTGATGATAGGTGCGCAGTGGTAATGCGCTTGCTTTTAGCGGAAGAATTTCGCGTTTAGTAAACGCGGTTGACGGCGAGAAGAAAAAGACATAACAAAGCTATGGAGAACTTAGCAGCTGCACAAGACGCCTACTAAAAAGCAGAGACATGAAGCAGTTAGATTTTATTAATGACACACTGAAAGAACAGGGGCATGCATCTTACATATTTAAAAGATGTTTGATCAAGCATAAAACAATATATCTAGTAACAACAGGCAAACCGTCCATGTCATTGCCCCAACCAAAATTCAGTGACTTTTATCAACCATCAGAAAAACAAAAGATGCAAGAAATCGCGTTATTCCTTTGTATGACTTCGTGTAATTTGTTGCCGCATAATATTGGGCTGAATAAAAAATCACAACACTATATTTCCCCAAAGGATATTGGAAGGTTATCACATCAATACAAAAGCTAAAAAAAGCCGGAGTCAGTGAACAAACTCGAAGGAATGTTATCTATAAAAGCAATCTGGCAAATTTATTTACATGCCCCTAGACGAATACAGAGAACCAACACTTTGTCAAATACAACTCAAACGTCACCCTTCAAATGGATCTTCTATATTTTACCCTCTGTAGGATTAGACGAAAAGAATTAAGTACGCACTAAAAGTCAGTGCCCATGCTTCAAGATACAAAGAGCGAGCCATTCACAAAAAAGAGGCGTCTGCTGTGACTGTTCCTATAACAACTAATAAACCAGCGAGGCCCCTAAACTACCCTCGCATGATTTCAAGTTGATGAATGAAAGAATTAAAGGCCAAGTGAATCAATTATTTTAAAACACAGAGATACTATTAGAAAGGTCAATCCGGAGTTCTCAGATCACAGCTTAGTTGAAACGTAACAACAGTTAGAGCCGAAAACTTTTCCTACCAGTATCATACAGTGAGCTTTGACAATTCTCGCAACACAGAATGTTAGAAGACTGACTCATTTGCGCGGCAATGAATAATGAAGAATTTAAAGGTAAAGCAGTAACAAGCAATCAAAAAAAAACAATAAATTTGCTGAAGGAGAGGCTTCATCAGCTAACTATTACCATTTGGATTGAAAGTAAGGTACCTTTTGAACCGGGGAAGCAGAAGGGGACACTCCGCATCAGCAACCGATCCGGTTTGGAGTGGAGATACCCTATGAAATAAAAAGAATTGTAAAAATAATCCGCCCGTGTATTAATTTACAGAAACTGCTACAACAAAAACAACCAGCTCCTCAAGATCATTTGGGAAAGAAGAAATGCAGATTAAGTCGCAACACAGTTTTCCGCTTTAAATAATTTACGGTTCCCAGGCCAATGCATATGAAAACCTGGATTAAACAACACCCGTTTTTGTGTTGTTCTATCTAATGACTTCTTTGTTACAAACCGTTGTGTTGATCTCATGTAGATAGATCGTAAGTGTTTACTTTCATGAGAAAAGTCGTATTGCCAAACAATGCTTCTTTGTAGTTGTCCATGTGATTAGTTTGACTGCACAACACTGCAGATATTCCCTTTGCTTTCTTATGATTTTCCTCCTGGTGCTCGAAATACAGTACATTTTTGACCTTACCCCCACATACTCCTTGATCACCTTCCAGATAATTCATCCTTCATCTTTCTAAAACCTTCGTAGATCGGATGATGTAAAGCGAATCTTTAGGGGTAATCTGATGTATCATACATCCCCATGTCCTTACCAATCGTTTCCATGTCCTTTAGAGAGTCTCTGTAGGATTTCTATACAAAACTGTCGTATCTGTGTAAAGTACTCTGGACTCAGGATTTAGAGGCATTAAAGTAGTCATAAAAAACTCTAACATCAAAGCTTGATAATTCTAAAACTTTAAACCCAATAAATAAAGGTTTTGTCTAATTTGACTTGTCTTTCTTTTCATCATTTATGCCTATAGCCGATCAGAATCTTCTAAAAGAAGTCCTGATTAATTAGTTTTGAGTTGACGTAAATGCTTTAGTTCTCTCGGGTGGGACCAATCTAACATCTTTGCGCTTGTGCGGATTCTCATAGTCTTTCCAAAACAGCGGTTGTTTCATCAGCTGAAAAGTATTTTCTGAACATCTTGAGTTATTCTGAGGTCAGTGTTCTTCATGAGTATGTTTCATGATCTGTCTGATCAAAAGCAATTAACGAGGACAGCTGTTATCTTTAAACATGTCTTTTAAATAAAATTGAGAAGTGTAATACAGACATAATTTTTTTTTGCCTCGAAATTAGGCAAAATTTAGGTGGCTCTCTTGATCCATCTTTAGACTTTCCTGCTGCTAATGGTAGTCATTATGCAGGTAATGGAGTTCCAGAGGATATTCTAAGTTTTACTTCTAGAATGAACCAAGCTGTTGACATGCGTTAACTGCCAAACCTCTTTAATATGCCTTTTGGAATATTATTCGATCTGCCGCCTGTGTACCTTTTAATTTGCGTAAATGGACGATTGCGCCATACCCATCCATAACAGATTGTTGCATCTAAAGACATAGATAGTGAGACTTTTACGGAACTAGTCGTCCAAGTATTTTTGTTTGATTGACAGTAATGAGCGACCCATAAACTAATTCCCCCTCGCATTCCGTTTTCACAATCATCTAATAATGGTATGTTCAGACAATAAATCACTTGTACTCCAGGTTACTTTAAAAAGCGTCCACTCATCCCGGCGCAAGAAATGTAATGCGCGGGATCCAGGCAATAATTGTCATGCAGGTCTTTCTATAATTGTCAAAAGAAGTCGCCAACAAACATACATCTGCCATAAATCGGATCATGATAGTCCTCCCATCAGTTTTAACACTCGAACTTCTGCCACGCATCTTGACATGTTGGGTAATCAGAAATCGCTGATTCCTTTCTCTAAACTAAAAAACGCGGCCATTTAGCGGAATGATCTTTATCATACCCTTTCCCCTGTTCATGTACTCATAGGTAATACCAAACCCTTTCTAACAACTTGGGTCAAAATATTCTGCCGTATTGGGCAACTTCAATGACATAGCTAGTGCATCTAATGATTCCCATCATGTCTGCATAGAGTCTAAAAAACATGTTATTAAAGTGAAACACAGTACTTTTCTGAATGGACGGTGCATGCATGCACCCTAAAGGCATCGCCTACTGCTTTCATTATTAGGTGAAGTCCTACCTCGCAAGTTATGAAAGAATACTGCAGCTTCTCCCTGTCGTTGGTCAAACTTTAGTTGAAGAATTGGCATTTATGGCGCTGCAAACCTCAAACGTCCCACTAATAATGTGATCATGGTCTCTTACTTTGGGTTTACCACTCTTGGGGCGTTAGATCTAAACCGCTAAACCAACAATGCGTGGCTGAGTCATACTGTTGTTGGTCTTCAGGCGCCCATTATGATTTCAATAAGTTTAGATTATTAAACAGGCTTTACGCACTTGCTGCAACGTTTTAAGAATGTATCTGCAAGCATCTGTCCCTATATAATTCTTGGTTCTGAATAAACGCCATCCGACCTAACAATAATGAAGTAAACTGAACAAATCTGATGATTACTCTTTAAGACTGTTATTCGAAGTTTTTGTGGTGCGTCCTTCATAAGAACAATAAGCGACACGAAGTCTGCTAAACAACGTATGGACTTGTTTTGCAGCCGTTTCCAGTTATTAATACGTTAACTTAGATCCTGGCGGGGCGAAGTTAGTTCTGCTTAACAGTCTACAAAATTTACAATGGTTTATATTTCACTCGCGGCTTGCACAGATGGAATTCTTGTTAAAACTTTTCTGCAGAATCTTGTATGTTAGTTTTTTTGGATGTATGGCGCCAATAATCTGCTCATTGTGATTATCAATGTGTATTGGGCAGACCTGCAGGCGAAAACATTATGAGTAAGTTCCCAACATGCTTTTGGCTGGTTCGCCTATTTTTGGACTGTTCTTGGAACACTTAATTGCAACCAAATTTGGTTTCTCTCCATGTGATACTTAACAGTTATTGTTTGTTTTGTCTTCAAACTGATCAATTTGGTCTACACTCTATCAGAAAGGGAGATTCCCATTGAGTTAAGATCTTGTTGCTATTGCCGAATAGTTAGTCTATCTTTCTGCGTGTTCGCGACATGATGCAGCCTTGCAAGAACGCACCCACATGAAACATTGTTTCTGAATTTTTATTTTAAAACTGCTCTCTTTGAAAACAAACTCCCATAGCGGATGTTAAGCCTTCCTCATTCGTGCCATTCTTACCTGTTTAATCTAATCTCTAAGACTTTCGCCCTCTACCACCAGAGCCTCTCATTTTAGCTTCTTCACGCAGCGTCAAACGTGGGTAAGCAGGTCGTCTGCCCAACCGGGAGTTAAGTCAATAGAGGAAAAATAGTCTGTTTGTTTAGCGAGACCCATACATCAATTTTCTTCATTTATTGTTACATAGTCGATGATTACACTAACATTAACTTTAACTGTGGTCTATTTTAGTTTACTTGAACTTGAGAAATCATGTACAACGCTGCCTGTACGTTTGTTGGGTCAATGACTTCGAAATCAATATCATTCAGTGCTCTTGATAAACGCTCTCGCTAAAGCATTCCTTCAAACATTCGTCTGTCCTTCATATATCTTAGCCATGCTGTCCTTTTTCTTTCTAAGCCAAATATTTATTTAAATTAAAAAAAAATACTTAATCAAATCAAAATCACGGCCTTTTGTGCTGACTCATAAACTAAAGTATAAACACCTTTTGTGTGTTAATGGAGCTGTTTAGAACAGATTTTAATGTCACGTTACTTTTTTTATGCAATCCTTTATCTGCTCGGGTCTTGGCTGTAGAAAACGTGTCCACGCCTTTCTTTGAAGATCAAACTTTTGTCTTTTGTAGTCATCTAAATCAGCTGTAAACGACAAATTCTTCATCCGGAATTGTTGAAGTCAGCTAGTGCTTATTTATTGTCATTTTGAAAGAGCTAATTTAGCCTTATTAGTTTTTGAACCTTAGCTGTGTGCTGTTGGATTTAGTTGTTAATTTTTTGCTAGCAGAACCTACACTAAACGATACACAGGCCGAGAGCTTAAACAATCCGCCTAGAGTAAGCCGCGGGTGCGCCTATGCCCTTTGCTAAGAGACCTACCTCGTTCCAGCTGATAAGAGCACTTATAGTTGTTGTTCCGAGTATAACATATGTATCAGGCTTAAAGGCAAGCAGAATACATTCGTTGGTTTGCTTATTTGAAAGGTCCTGCTCTAGTTTTTGTTGCATTGGTAATGTTTGTTATTCTAAGGTTTTTATGCTAGGTTTTCTACAATCTCTTCTCTTTGGCATCTCCTGTGCTGTAGCACTTTTGAGAAACCTTAACAGACCATGCTTTTTATAAAATGAAAAAATAATTCTATATAATACATATTCTAATCCGTTTTTCTTGAATAGTCAGCTGCGCATCATATAATAAAAAAACAAATTACTAACGGTTTATCGCTTCTTCTCGGCTTCTTCTTCTTTTCAATTTGAATGTTTATTTACGTCTCTCACACTTTTCCTCCCGCTTCCAGACTACTCATTATCCTCTGTTGACATAGGTCAATCCATAAACCGAGTTTGGTGTTAAATATCATCAAGCCTAACATTGTTGAAGATGTTAAATCTTAGACATACTAGGTCTGCTGTTGGAATTCTACCCTCCCACCCCCAAACTATTTTCTTATTTCGTAAAAAATGATGATAAGGTCTAAGCCCACTAGCCGTAGATTTGTTATATCTATACCGTCAAATTGTACATTGAACTTTCGTTATTTTAGATTAAAATACTTTTCATTTCTCTTTGAACGTTTCTTCATCTTCACACAGCAATAAAAACCTTTAAGCGATAATGCTGTGGTGCTAAAACTATAATTCCATATAGTGTCTGCCCCCTGCTTCTGGATAAAGTTGTATGAATTAATAATCACTCTTTCGTAATATATTGCTAATTTTGACAGATATGTTTCTTAATCAGCTTTGCTAAAAATCAGGTTGCTAACAACGTCAACACTCTAACGAATTTCAGAAATGCTGTACTTGCTTCGTGTCTGATGAATTTGATAACCCCTTTATTCATTAAAAGTTAGTTCATATGACAATCTTCTTTAGCCCCTTGAAAGTATGGTGCATGCGCATTTTAACAACTCCAAATCTAAGAATGAAAAGCGATTTCCATACGCAAAACTTTACAGCTACATACTTTTTGCCGTCTTAGTATCTCCAGCAGCGCACTATTCTATGTTTTTAGTGCTTCTTCATTTTCGATTCCTAGAAACGCAGAGATCAGCCCTTTCTTCCCATTAGCCATAGATCAGAATAGGTTAAAATATTTTCCATTTAAAAAAATTTTTTCCCTAAGTTTTTGTTTTTTCTTAACCCCCGCCCCAGTGAAACTTCCTTTGGGCTTTTTAAGGGATTCTTTTGGGAAGATAAAGCCTAACAATTTATCCCCCTATTTTGTTTTACAGAAAGTTTAATCCCATAATTAGATGGATTATTTAAAAAATTTGCTTTTTTAATGGGGTTCTTTCATTTTTTAAATTTAAAAGGGCCATTCTGTCCATTTTTTTTTCTAAAATTATTTTAAAAAGCGTAAAGAGGGAAATATTTTTGCCCGGAAATTGAGTAAAAAGACCTTTTTAAGGATGTGGCCCCAACCCCCGGCTAATTAAAAAAAGGTCGGTCAGCTTTTACAAAAATTGGGCAAGTAATTTTAAGCCCTGATTTTAATAAAATTTTTTTTAAACATGGAGAATTTTGAAATAAAAGAAAAAATTTTTTACCGAGACAATTAAAAAAGCCCTCATGAAAATAAAACGCTGGAATTAAACCCAAAATTAGTGGGGGCATTTCAAATTCAAAACCCAAAAATAACCCCAAAAAAAAAAAAAATGAATTAAAGAATTTAAAGGGCAAAGAAATTTCAATAAACAAAAACATTTTTTTAAAGAAAAAGTTAAAAATACAAAACTCCCCCCCCCATCAAAATGGGGCCCTTGCATGTTTTGGAAGGATGAGGCTAAAAAACTTTTTACAAAACTAGGTAACAAACAAAAAAAAAAAAAAGAAAAACCGAGCTGAAAATTGCCCAATAAAAAGAAAGTTTAAGAAAAAACTAAAGACTAAAAAAAAGGACCGCAAAAAGGGGGAATACCCCCCTTTTTAAAGATCAAAAATTAAAAAAGAAAACAAAAATTTTATAAAGAGCAATAAAAAGAAAAAAAAAATTGGTTAGGGGGCGGGGAGTAAAGAACTTAAAAAAGGCCTTAAAAAGAAATAAGAACTGGGTGCTAATAAAGGGGGGCTCAAATCATTATGGATGGGGGGGGGGGTGAAAATTTTAAAAAAACAGCAAAAATTTTTCCCTTTTTAAAAAACCTAATTAAAGTTTTTCCCGGTTTTAGGGGGTTTTTACGGCTTTTGCATAAAAAAGATTGCTTTAGGGGGGGCAGGGGGGATGAAACCCATTTGGTTTCCCCGTTTAAATTTTTTAATTATAAAAAAATCCGTAAAGCTAGCCTTTCTTAACGGATTGTTTATTTGGAATTTTTTTTTATGAAAATAGCCTTTGGAAAATCCGACTTTTATTTTAAAAAAAAAGAATTATTTCCAAACGAAAAGGCTTTTCACATGGCGCGGTCCCAGCTTCTTCCATGTTTGCTGGGCCACATTATATTACCGGGGAATCATTTTTTTCCGCCAAACGGTCGAATTAGTTTCTCCTTCTTTTTTCCCCAAGAATTTTTTAATTTTTTTAACCCCGGGAGAGTAAATTAAAATAAAACAACCCATTTTTTGTATTGTAAACATCTTACCTTTTTACTTAAGTAATCAACTGAAAAATTTAAGGGCACCCCAAAAATTTGAAAGTTTGTTTTTTAAACAGGGGGAAGGGGATCCGATTTTGCTTGCTGTGACCTACAAACCCAAAACTAAGAAGAAATAGAGCCCATTTATTCGTTCTATTCCTGCTTTAGTTAGGCCCTTAGAAGTTCTAAGTTTAAATGTTGTCCATGCTGTTTTATGCTCTTCTCTATGGACCCGAGGTGAACAGCTGTGCCTGAAGAAAAAGATTGTAAGGAGGATTCCAGTCATAGTTTATTTTCTGTGCACCCCCAATATAAGGGTGCCTAACCATGATTGCGGGCCAACTTTTGTCTAAAGTCTGTCTTGAAAGTTAAAATTGAATTCGTTACAGATTCTTCAAAAGCCTTCATGCTAAATTTTGTTTCTGAATGGGTTAAACGTTGTCATTTGGTAATGGCGCTTGCAGTTCAGTCAAAATACGTCGAAGGTGTAATAGAAATGAAATCTATACACTGACCTCACCAAAGGATCAGGATGATTTAAGTGATCAGCATACGACACTCCACACCCAGTTGTTGCACAAAAAACAGCAAAGTTTAACTGGGTTCTGATAAAACTGCATCGGAGGGCTAAACCACACTTTGCGATGTAGTCTTTTTTAACAGGGGGGTTAAGATATCTGCTTAATGGGGTACTAAACCTTTTTAGAAAGGTGTCAGTCTGGTCACAGAAATGTCGAGGGTGTCAGTTTTTATATTTTTAAGATTGTAGTGCGGGCCCAACAGAATTAATTTGCATCAGTATATTTGAATCACTCATTTTTAATTTGTTTTTAAAAAATGTTTGTAACAATAACAACTCAAGACCGCCCTTCGTTTTTAGAACATGCTATTTAAAAAACGAATGCGGAACCAAAACGGTCGCGCTCCATGAAATATTCTACAAAGTCGTATGGTTTAATATAACAAAGCCAAGGAGAATAATAAGATTAAAAAGTTAATAATAGAGCCAATTATTAGCCAGTTAACCAACCTGATGGTTATTACGGTTTTGCTCGCTAAAAGAAGCAATGAGTAACTTTGACATTGCTCTCAAACTTAACAATTTCGAATCGAAAAAAATGTTGACCTTCAAACCTGAAGAAGAAGAAGTAGGGTACTATTTGATAAAGAGCTAGCTAAAATGTTAGGCTTTACAACTGCCAATCGGGGCCCTTCAAGTTTTAGAGTTAACGTCAAACAAAACTACTTATGAGGAGAAAATCCGCTCGATCTTGCATTACATTCATTACTCTATCAGTCTATTCAATTTGATGAGCTGAGCACTGAAGAAAACTTATATGATGGAAGGCCCCAACTGTTTTAAGAGCTCTCCGTCAGGGAAAGCTGCATATTGCGATTATGAAATTATACAAAATTTCCCAATTTACAGTTTAAAAGATTAGTTTGTGGGAGGTCGGATCATTTAATATAAAAATCAAAGACAAAGCGGGGAAAGTTTGAAATGTGATAACCTGCACATTGTTTGGAAATAAAATAATACGGTACTAAAAAAAAATAATGTCGCGTGGGGCCCAAAAAATCAGGAGTTACATTAGCGCCGTAAGGTGTATAACCTTAGAATTAAAAGACCTTGCAGATGTTGCGGACTTTGAACAGAACGTGAGATAGGGCTTTTTATGGTTTTGAGTACACTAAAGATGGTGATATAAACGCAAAGAGGTTGGCCAGCAAAAAGTTTCCTAATAGAACAACTGCGCAATCTAGAGCAAATAATGTAGGCCAGTAGAATATAAAATAGTTCGAAAACCTGACCTCAAATGGCACTTAGAACCATATTTAGAATGGAAATAAATTTGAATTCATAAGCCCATTTACATATTTTACCGTCAAAAAAGTTCAGAAAAGCATCAACTCTGGCCCTTTACATGTAAGTCTATGCCGGACGACAAAAGTCGGAAAGAAATTGAAATAACGCCGTATGGGAAAAAACAGTACATCCTCCACAGAAAAGAAACAGTTGTAAAAAAGCTTCTACAAAATTACAGTTCTTTCCAAGCAGAAAATTAGGAGACACGTTCACAATGAATTTGAAATTTCTGTCTTTAAAGATTGGAAGGGATGGGGTTGTGGGGGTTTGTGATGACCTTATAAAAGGAATTAATATTAGCTGGCAAAACTTAGACGTTTAAACTCTTAACGTTTTACCAAACGTCCCTTTTCACAATGGCGAGGGTATTTAAGATCATAACAACAAGCAACAAAATCAATGTTGACTTAAATAGAAACAATCTTACAGAACTAAATTGGATTAATCTTACACATTTAGGCCTCAAGGTTTTTATATACTGAAAAGTTTTGACGGAGAGTATGATAAAAAAAATAACTGGATTAGATTAAATTCTGTTATAAAACTATGGAGCAGTTTAAACTTTATGATAAAATCCCCTCATTGTTCAATGATTTGTGGGCAGACTGGGTTTTGGAAAAACAATATTTGTCCTAGACTTATTACAAACAGTTTATCGCTATAATTTTGATCATATTGTGATTTTCTGTCCAACACTTAAAAGGAACAAAGCAAAATCATGATAGAAGGTTATATGGACAGACAATGACGTATATTTTGTTAATCCTAGCACTAAACTGAGTGAGTGTTTAGAATACTTTATAAAGTGTTTGAAGGGAAAGCAGACACTCTTTATTATAGATGAAATGTTCGGCAGAAAAAGATATAGTTAAAAAGAGAAACACTTTGTCAAAGCTGGGTTTCAGCGAAGACATGATGGATAAGTGTGTGGAAATTTTATGCCAGAAAAAATAACTCGGTTTTAAAAGACTTTAGAGAACAGTTAAAGACTGTAGTGTTATTTCACATGAAAGACAGAGACTCATTTGAAGAATGTTTGCGTGAAAATGATGTTATTGAAAACGATCAGGAAAAAACAGGATTTAAGCAAAACTAAAATCTGAAAAGTTTAGTAAATTAGTATTGAAAACGATAACCCTACACAGTATGTTTTTTTTGTAGAAAAATCCCTATTTTTTGGTTATTGAAGTCTTACTTGTTAGAGAACGTATAAAGCCAATCCTGGGCACTTTTGCCCGAAAACTTGGTGGGAGAGCTAAGGGGCCCAGAACAGACATTTCCTGTTCTCTGATGTTGATTCACCCTGATGGAACATGAGAGAGAACGATGCCACTGATGTTGATTTACCCTGATGGGGAAAAGTGAGAGAGAACGATGCCACGATGTTGATTCACCCTATGGGAACAGTGAGAGAGAATGATGCCACTGATGTTGATTTACCCTGATGGGGAAAAGTGAAGAGAATGATGCCACTGATATTTATTTACCCTGATGGGAACATGAGAGAGAACGATGCCACTGATATTTATTTACCCTGATGGGGAAAAGTGAGAGAGGACATGCCAGATATTGATTTACCCTGATGGGAACAGTGAAGAGAATGATGCCACTGATATGATTAAATCTGATGGAACAGTGAGAGAGAATGATGCCACTGAGTTTAATTGACCCTGATGGGAACAGTGAGAGAGAATGATGCCACTAAAGGAGGGGGAAGGGGGGGTAAAGGGGGGGAGCGACACAAAATGAAGCGAAAAAAAGGAAGAAAAGTAGAATTTTTCCACTAACGAAAATCAAAGGCACAGGACCCACACGATGGCACATTGTAAAAAAAAGGGGGGTAGGATCACGCGTTGGGGGTCATCAGACAAGAGAGAGAGAAAAGAGAGAGAGAGAGAAGAGAAGAGAGAGAGAGAAGAGAGAGAGAGAGAGATAGGGGAGAAGAAAAGAGAGGAGAGAGAGGAGGAGAGAGAGGAGAGAGAGAGAGAGAGAGAGAGAGAGAAGAAGAGTGACTGCCCGCAGCTTCTGGAGGGAAATGTACCAGACTGAAGAGGGGGAACGTCGAAAATGAAAGCCAACGGGAGCTTTGCACTGTTTATTGACTTCTTTCACAAAGGGGAAAGCCAGTATAAACAATTTTTAGAATGTTGGGGCATTACTATCCTTCGTTTCTTTCCAGACACTCACACAACTACGCTGAGGGCGTTTTTGATCACACTGGACAACCAATTTTGCCCGACCCAAAAACAAACGAGGGGTTTTAGCGGTGTGTGATAAATGCAAACATAAAATGAGTGGGTTTGGCTTAGCAAACAGGAAGCATTTTAAACGTTTTTTACGACACAATTTGGGGCCGGGAATGAAACTTAAATGTCTGGTGCACGCCTTCCAATTCTCCCTAGTCGTGTACATTAATTGACATTCGTTGAAATTCTTCACAAAGGCAGAAAATAACAATTGTTTCAAGCATCCTGGGACAAAAAAAAATCTGTATTTACAATGACAAACCCGATTATTTTAAAAACGAATTTTCACAACGTGAAATAGTATTGACAAGAAAAAAAAAACATTGGAACAAGGGGGTTAAACAAACAAAGCGGGGAAAAAAAACCAACGGGTTTGGTTACAGGGTAAACTGAGGTCCAGTGTGATAGTGTACTGTTTACCGACCACTTCACACAAACAGATAAAGGTACCTCCACAAAGCACACCTACTCTCAGTTGTCAAGAAAGGTACTATCAGTGCATGTCCCCCATCTCGCCAAAGTGACACAGCAACATGACAGGGCTATAGACACAGACAACATGATCCATATATGACACCCCAACGAACGGATTTTATGACACAGACAACATACAGGTTGATTAAACCCGAAAATGACAGGTTTATATACCAGACAACATATCAACTATATGACAAACAAAATGAACCGGATTTTATGAAAAACAGACAACTGACAGTTTTATGACACAGATAAAAAATCAGGGTTTATAAAAGACAAGACAACAGAACAGGGGAAAATACAAAGACAAATAAACAGAATAAAAGAACAACAAAATGAAAGGATTTTATTGAAAACACAACATAACCGGGTTTTATACACACACAACATGAACAGGATTATATGACACGACGACAGATCAGGT
>CM031605.1:72411452-72429207 GCA_018398815.1 Conus ventricosus | reverse complement strand
TCCAGTGGAAGTGCTCTGGGTTTTGTGTGGCTTAAAAAATTTTTCATAGAGCTAGGTACTTTCGAGTTACCAGTGTGAGGCAGATCACAGGTGGTGCTATTCTGTGCTGCTTCGGCTAGTGGGTGCTTATAACAATATTGTTTTCTTCAGAGCTAGGACTTTTTTAAAATTGGATGGAGCGGCCTTGTGCCCTAATGTTTGATCGTACTCCAGCTATGAGATTTCATTGTATAATCTGATATCTGCCAACTGTAGCCAAGGTCAAAGGCCATGTTAATCCATGACCTACAACAAAATCAACTTTGACCTAGCATGTGCAAGAACGTCTTGATACCTGATCGCAGGCAAATCAACAGCAGAGTTTATAGCATCTTCTAAATTGGCTAAAAATTGTTTTCTGGCATCAAAGCCTGTAGACTGATCAACTATGCTAGACTTAGTCTGTGCTTGTGCTCCTAATAGACACCAAACGTATGTTCGTATGGAGTCATTAAGTCTTTGCACTCCTGGCATTGTTAGGCCCTTCACTTTCATCTAAGATAAATGTTGCCCAAGCATTAGGATGTTTTTGTTCTATGGATCCTAATCGAACTTGTTTGTCTGGCTGAAAAGAGGTGTGGCCAGGCAGTAGTCATAAGCATATTCTCTTTTTACACCCCACAAATACAATGTGCCTAACCCATGATTGCGGTCTAACTTTTGTCTAAAATCAGTTGAAGGATCAATGTTAAATTCGTTGCAGATTCTTTCATATGCATTATTGTCCATGGGCTGTTGAATGGGTTAAACGCGCTGTCGCTTGGGAGGACTACTTGTAGTTCAGTTAGTATTCGCCTGTACTGTTAATAAACATGAAAGTTATATACTGGCCTTACTAAGAGATTGGGGTGGTTTAAATGGTTTGCATATGAAACCCCACAGCCAGTAGTTGCGCAGTAAATGGCAAAATTTAAACTGATTCTGGTAAAACATCATAGGGCGGGATGACCATGCTGATGGCACTCTGTCACTCTTTATTGGAGGATTTAAATATCTAGTTAGCGGATTTACAAGTCTAACTTGGAGCCGTATGATTCATCTACTGCAATGGTTAAATTGCTGAAGTCCAAAGATTTGGGGTTATAAAATGCCCTATATTGTAAGTAGTACTTTCGTTATATTTAAAAGGTTCCATTTTTTTAAATTATTTTTTTAAATAGTTTATAAAAGGATGCACATCTATATAAACCAACAAAACGAGCGTGTGTTCTTAACGTACCCAATTGAAAATAGACGTGGCGATTGTAGGGTTGCCCTTAAAGAAATTGGGTTTAAAGTAAAATGGATTAACATATCTGAAAAAGCTAAGAATAACTGGGTGGATATTAAGGACGGGCAAGGCAATCTATTAAAACATTTAAAAATACCTGATGGTTACTACAACTTTTGTTCTTTAAGAGAAGTATTTTTCAAATTTGGCATTGAGTTAAAATTAATGAAGCAAATCTTATAATTACTATACATTTTCCAAAACTTAAAGAAAGAAGAGAGTATGTTTTTCCTAGAAGCCTTGCTCGAATTTTAGGCTTTTATGATAGTGGTGAAACGTATCATATTAAAACACATATGTACTTAGAAAGCGGCCTTTATGAGTATGTAGGTAGTAGACCGTCGATTTTCTCGTAAACTCAGTTTTGTATGTTCATTTACAACAGTTAAAAACAGATACTAATTTGCTTAATGGCTATCCATCTACAGTTCTGAGAGCGCTGCATCCAGTTAAGGCGGGGTTTTGCGATTATCAGCTATACAGGTTTGGTGGAGACAGTGAATTTAAAGACTTAATTGAGGGATCTTTAAATTCATTGGATGTAAAAATAACTGATCAAGGCGGAAAGTCAGTTGTTTGTTCTAATTTATTAATGGTGCTTGAGGTGGAGGAGCATATTGGAAGAGTAAGAAGGACTCAATCCCGTGGGCGTTAATTTTTATGTCCTGGAAGAGAATGTAAATATGCGGGTTCACGATCACCCATATTATTCTGCACGGAAACCCCCGTTTCAATGTGCTGATTACGTCAATATTTGATGGTTTTGGGGTGTTAATTTTTTTAGAAAACAGGTGTTAATTTTGGTCAAAACTGACATGAGATAGACGTGATTTGTATGTGAAAAGGGGGGTTTTCGGGCAAAATAAGATGGGTGGTCTTGAACCCGCATATTTACATTCTCTACTTTACTGCCCCTCCCATCATCCCCCGCTGTCCTCTCCCCCAAAGCCTCTGGGTCTGGAATGACCTTTTCAACTACACCGACGTACACTGAGGTGGGAACAAAGACCTGTTGTCCACAGTGAAACGAAGGAGAATGAGAGGATATGGTCATGTATCAAGATCAGTAGGACTTGCCAAAACCACTGGATCCGTCTGACCTGTATCGGATTTGTTCTGTCTGTCTGGGTGGCACTGACGGTGGTTCCACAGAAAAATAATAATCTCTACCCTCGCTGCTTCACACACGGATCAAACCCGAGACTCTGGTTGAGAGAATAATGCTTCATCCGCTCGGCCACGGTCGGCCTGCATGTCTCTAACGATTAAAATGAAAATGTGTGTTCAGAGTGAAGGCCGTCTCAACATTGGCCTGCATGTCTCTAACGATTAAAATGAAAATGTGTGTGTTCAGGGTGAAGGCCGTCTCAACATTGGCCTGCATGTCTCTAACGATTAAAATGAAAATGTGTGTGTTCAGGGTGAAGGCCGTCTCAACATTGGCCTGCATGTCTCTAACGATTAAAATGAAAATGTGTGTGTTCAGGGTGAAGGCCGTCTCAACATTGGCCTGCATGTCTCTAACGATTAAAATGAAAATGTGTGTGTTCAGGGTGAAGGCCGTCTCAACATTGGCCTGCATGTCTCTAACGATTAAAATGAAAATGTGTGTGTTCAGGGTGAAGGCCGTCTCAACATTGGCCTGCATGTCTCTAACGATTAAAATGAAAATGTGTGTGTTCAGGGTGAAGGCCGTCTCAACATTGGCCTGCATGTCTCTAACGATTAAAATGAAAATGTGTGTGTTCAGGGTGAAGGCCGTCTCAACATTGGCCTGCATGTCTCTAACGATTAAAATGAAATGTGTGTGTTCAGGGTGAAGGCCGTCTCAACATTGGCCTGCATGTCTCTAACGATTAAAATGAAAATGTGTGTGTTCAGAGTGAAGGCCGTCTCAACATTGGCCTGCATGTCTCTAACGATTAAAATGAAAATGTGTGTGTTCAGGTGAAGGCCGTCTCAACATTGGCCTGCATGTCTCTAACGATTAAAATGAAAATGTGTGTGTTCAGGGTGAAGGCCGTCTCAACATTGGCCTGCATGTCTCTAACGATTAAAATGAAAATGTGTGTGTTCAGGGTGAAGGCCGTCTCAACATTGGCCTGCATGTCTCTAACGATTAAAATGAAAATGTGTGTGTTCAGAGTGAAGGCCGTCTCAACATTGGCCTGCATGTCTCTAACGATTAAAATGAAAATGTGTGTGTTCAGGGTGAAGGCCGTCTCAACATTGGCCTGCATGTCTCTAACGATTAAAATGAAAATGTGTGTGTTCAGGGTGAAGGCCGTCTCAACATTGGCCTGCATGTCTCTAACGATTAAAATGAAAATGTGTGTGTTCAGAGTGAAGGCCGTCTCAACATTGGCCTGCATGTCTCTAACGATTAAAATGAAAATGTGTGTGTTCAGGTGAAGGCCGTCTCAACATTGGCCTGCATGTCTCTAACGATTAAAATGAAAATGTGTGTGTTCAGAGTGAAGGCCGTCTCAACATGGCCTGCATGTCTCTAACGATTAAAATGAAAATGTGTGTGTTCAGGGTGAAGGCCGTCTCAACATTGGCCTGCATGTCTCTAACGATTAAAATGAAAATGTGTGTGTTCAGGGTGAAGGCCGTCTCAACATTGGCCTGCATGTCTCTAACGATTAAAATGAAAATGTGTGTGTTCAGGGTGAAGGCCGTCTCAACATTGGCCTGCATGTCTCTAACGATTAAAATGAAAATGTGTGTGTTCAGGGTGAAGGCCGTCTCAACATTGGCCTGCATGTCTCTAACGATTAAAATGAAAATGTGTGTGTTCAGGGTGAAGGCCGTCTCAACATTGGCCTGCATGTCTCTAACGATTAAAATGAAAATGTGTGTGTTCAGGGTGAAGGCCGTCTCAACATTGGCCTGCATGTCTCTAACGATTAAAATGAAAATGTGTGTGTTCAGGGTGAAGGCCGTCTCAACATTGGCCTGCATGTCTCTAACGATTAAAATGAAAATGTGTGTGTTCAGGGTGAAGGCCGTCTCAACATTGGCCTGCATGTCTCTAACGATTAAAATGAAAATGTGTGTGTTCAGGGTGAAGGCCGTCTCAACATTGGCCTGCATGTCTCTAACGATTAAAATGAAAATGTGTGTGTTCAGGGTGAAGGCCGTCTCAACATTGGCCTGCATGTCTCTAACGATTAAAATGAAAATGTGTGTGTTCAGGGTGAAGGCCGTCTCAACATTGGCCTGCATGTCTCTAACGATTAAAATGAAAATGTGTGTGTTCAGAGTGAAGGCCGTCTCAACATTGGCCTGCATGTCTCTAACGATTAAAATGAAAATGTGTGTGTTCAGGGTGAAGGCCGTCTCAACATTGGCCTGCATGTCTCTAACGATTAAAATGAAAATGTGTGTGTTCAGGGTGAAGGCCGTCTCAACATTGGCCTGCATGTCTCTAACGATTAAAATGAAAATGTGTGTGTTCAGGGTGAAGGCCGTCTCAACATTGGCCTGCATGTCTCTAACGATTAAAATGAAAATGTGTGTGTTCAGGGTGAAGGCCGTCTCAACATTGGCCTGCATGTCTCTAACGATTAAAATGAAAATGTGTGTGTTCAGGGTGAAGGCCGTCTCAACATTGGCCTGCATGTCTCTAACGATTAAAATGAAAATGTGTGTGTTCAGAGTGAAGGCCGTTTCAACATTGGCCTGCATGTCTCTAACGATTAAAATGAAAATGTGTGTGTTCAGGGTGAAGGCCGTCTCAACATTGGCCTGCATGTCTCTAACGATTAAAATGAAAATGTGTGTGTTCAGGGTGAAGGCCGTCTCAACATTGGCCTGCATGTCTCTAACGATTAAAATGAAAATGTGTGTGTTCAGGGTGAAGGCCGTCTCAACATTGGCCTGCATGTCTCTAACGATTAAAATGAAAATGTGTGTGTTCAGGGTGAAGGCCGTCTCAACATTGGCCTGCATGTCTCTAACGATTAAAATGAAAATGTGTGTGTTCAGGGTGAAGGCCGTCTCAACATTGGCCTGCATGTCTCTAACGATTAAAATGAAAATGTGTGTGTTCAGGGTGAAGGCCGTCTCAACATTGGCCTGCATGTCTCTAACGATTAAAATGAAAATGTGTGTGTTCAGGGTGAAGGCCGTCTCAACATTGGCCTGCATGTCTCTAACGATTAAAATGAAAATGTGTGTGTTCAGAGTGAAGGCCGTCTCAACATTGGCCTGCATGTCTCTAACGATTAAAATGAAAATGTGTGTGTTCAGGGTGAAGGCCGTCTCAACATTGGCCTGCATGTCTCTAACGATTAAAATGAAAATGTGTGTGTTCAGAGTGAAGGCCGTCTCAACATTGGCCTGCATGTCTCTAACGATTAAAATGAAAATGTGTGTGTTCAGGGTGAAGGCCGTCTCAACATTGGCCTGCATGTCTCTAACGATTAAAATGAAAAATGTGTGTGTTCAGGGTGAAGGCCGTCTCAACATTGGCCTGCATGTCTCTAACGATTAAAATGAAAATGTGTGTGTTCAGGGTGAAGGCCGTCTCAACATTGGCCTGCATGTCTCTAACGATTAAAATGAAAATGTGTGTGTTCAGGGTGAAGGCCGTCTCAACATTGGCCTGCATGTCTCTAACGATTAAAATGAAAATGTTGTGTGTTCAGGGTGAAGGCCGTCTCAACATTGGCCTGCATGTCTCTAACGATTAAAAATGAAAATGTGTGTGTTCAGGGTGAAGGCCGTCTCAACATTGGCCTGCATGTCTCTAACGATTAAAATGAAAATGTGTGTGTTCAGAGTGAAGGCCGTCTCAACATTGGCCTGCATGTCTCTAACGATTAAAATGAAAATGTGTGTGTTCAGGGTGAAGGCCGTCTCAACATTGGCCTGCATGTCTCTAACGATTAAAATGAAAATGTGTGTGTTCAGGGTGAAGGCCGTCTCAACATTGGCCTGCATGTCTCTAACGATTAAAATGAAAATGTGTGTGTTCAGGGTGAAGGCCGTCTCAACATTGGCCTGCATGTCTCTAACGATTAAATGAAAATGTGTGTGTTCAGGGTGAAGGCCGTCTCAACATTGGCCTGCATGTCTCTAACGATTAAAATGAAAATGTGTGTGTTCAGGGTGAAGGCCGTCTCAACATTGGCCTGCATGTCTCTAACGATTAAAATGAAAATGTGTGTGTTCAGGGTGAAGGCCGTCTCAACATTGGCCTGCATGTCTCTAACGATTAAAATGAAAATGTGTGTGTTCAGAGTGAAGGCCGTCTCAACATCGGCCTGCATGTCTCTAACGATTAAAATGAAAATGTGTGTGTTCAGGGTGAAGGCCGTCTCAACATTGGCCTGCATGTCTCTAACGATTAAAATGAAAATGTGTGTGTTCAGGGTGAAGGCATGTCTCTAACGGTTAAAATGAAAATGTGTGTGTTCAGGGTGAAGGCATGTCTCTAACGATTAAAATGAAAATGTGTGTGTTCAGAGTGAAGGCCGTCTCAACATCGGCCTGCATGTGTTTAATCATTAGAAATGTCGTCTGCTTACAGTGAAGGCCATCCCAGCAACACTCATACAAGATGGCGCCGCCAGTCCGGACAGTGGTGGCGGAGGTGTGGCTGTGGTTGTCATGGCGATGATGGTCAAAAGACTGTTCTTCCCTGACCCCCTGCCTCTGACTGACCACCTGGATGACCACTATGACTACATCATAGGTCAGTGTGTGTGTGTGTGTGTGTGTGTGTGTGTGTGTGTGTGTGTGTGTGTGTATGAGTTGGGGGAGGGGAGAGAGAGAGAGAGAGAGAGAGAGAGAGAGAGAGAGAGAGAGAGAGAGAGAGAGAGAGGAGAACATGGATCAATATCATGGCTAAATCTCTCCCCCCTCTCTCCTCTCTCTCTCTCTGTGTGTGTGTGTGTGTGTGTGTGTGTGTGTGTGTGTGTGTGTGTGTGTGTGGCGCGCGCGCGCGCGCTCATTGTACAATATCATGACTGTCTTAATGTTGTGAGTGTCAGAGTCACCGTGCTTTATCAACTTTGCTCCAGCTGCAAGATACTGTGTCAGACTGATCTTCTTGCTGACGATGCAAACTTATGTTTCTTGAAGTGTTTCGCTTCAACCTTTTACTGCTCACTGAGGCAAAATGCAAACAAATATACAAGACAGGGTGTAAATACATGCAGGTTTGATGTGTGATACAAAAACAAATTAACACTCGAAAAATACCCTTCAGAATGACAAGCAACTGAAGAAAAGAAAATGCACAAAACAGTTCTCCTCTTATGGCAGTCGGAGTAGTAATGAGTCAGGTGATAAGATGATGTGTCTCACGTTTAATCCCTTCTCCCTCTTACAAAATCTCCATTCTCCCCTTCCCTCCACCCCCCCCCCCCCTCACTCCCCCGCCTCCGCCCCCAGAGTTTCTTGTTGGCCTTTCTCACGGTTGCGGAGTGGAACACCTGCTTTCCTAACACAATGCTCTCTCTCTCTCTCTCTCTCTCTCTCTCTCTCTCTCTCTCTCTCTCTCTCTCTCTTGTGTCTGCCTATGCCTCATGTATATCTTTTCCTCTCAGGTTTCTCAATGTCCCCGGTGTATCGTTACATGACGCTGGGTCATGTTTTAGCGGACTGTAAGGGATTTAGCACATGTTCACGGTTTTTGCTTATTTACCCTCCTTGTTTTTCCTTTGCTCTGATGTGTTTTCACGTTCAGCTGAATCGAGGTCAGGACGGATGTTATTATTTGATTGTTTCTGTGTTTACTTATGATCATACATAGCTAATGAATGCGTGCACACATCGTGCCAGCCACAATGACATCCTATCTAAGTGTTGTTGTTTAGTTCTCTGCTCAGCAAGCCGAACGTTCCGCTATATCAGTCAAGTTCTGACCATGAATAAAACATTCTGTTTGACTGCAGAAGGCTTTCACACATGCTATTCACAACAGAAATGCTCGGTGCAATCTATTTCATCCCTAGATGCTGTCCATTTATGGTCTACTGAGACTCAAATTTTGCATTGCTATATGTGTGTCAAAGATATATTGTGTGTAAGCTTTTAACGAAGTTCTTTCAAACGAATTTCCTTTGTAACAACATTTGCCGTATGTTTTCGGTGATTTCGAATCCTAAATTGCTAAGCCAAAACTTGGTATACTTCCTTTCTTATTCAGAGTAGTTTCAGCACATGTTGGTTCACGTTCCTGCTTCTTTTCTCTTTCAAATCCCAAGTCATCGTGGTTGATGACCTTCCCACAGCGCAAAGTCTTGGCTGCAGTTTGACTTAATTTGCTCCGGGTTTCTTGAAATAAGGGAGTCTGTGAGTTTGTTTGCCATGAGCGTCACACACCAGCACTTTGCCATCACTGTCAAGACGGGGGATTACTGCATTATTCTCGTGGGACGTTTAGGAGGATGGGGTACATTTTCTTTACGATTTTTACATATATGATGAACCAGTGTCTTGTCCTGTCACGACACAATTGAGACACAATTGAATGGTCAGTTTTCAGTATCATCATCCCTTATAGCTGACAAAACAGAAAGCATTTTAAGTCAGGAACTTGCACAGAAATCAAACGACTTTCAGTCTGAAGTGGCCAAAGAGGTATATGAAGGCGTACCAGTACGCGGTGAATAGGTGTCTTCTTAGAGTCTCCATCTTTTGGTATTTGTTGCTGTGTATTTTCATTTAGTTATTCATTCTTTTTTTTTGCCATTCATCTCTATTGCTAAGAAATTCATTTATTTATCATTTATTTAGATATGTGTGTATTTATTTATTATTTATTCATTCATTTGTTTATTTATTGTTTTTATTCCATTGATTTCTGTTGTTAAGAAATATATTTATTTATCATATATGTATGTATGCATTCATTCATTTGTGTATTTATTCATTTGTTTATTCATTTAATTATTTGCTTATTTATGTATTCATTTCCTTTGTTTATGTATTCATTTCCTTTGTTTATGTATTCATTTCCTTTGTTTATGTATTCATTTCCTTTGTTTATGTATTCATTTCCTTTGTTTATGTATTCATTTCCTTTGTTTATGTATTCATTTCCTTTGTTTATGTATTCATTTCCTTTGTTTATGTATTCATTTCCTTTGTTTATGTATTCATTTCCTTTGTTTATGTATTCATTTCCTTTGTTTATGTATTCATTTCCTTTGTTTATTCATTCATTTATTCATTTACGTTTTTTGGTCATCAAAATATCCATTATCATTCTACTGAGTTTTACCACCAATGAGTCGGACTGAAATATGAAGTTTGAACTCTGTCTCTCTCTCTCTCTCTCTCTCTCTCTCTCTCTCTCTCTCTCTCTCTCTCTCTCTCTCTCTCTTTCTCTCTCTCTCTCTCTCTCTCACACACACACACACACACACACACACACACACACACACACACACACCACACACTCACTCGCACGCACGCACGCACGCACGCACGCACGCACGTACACACGCACGCACGTACACACGCGCGCACACACACACACACACACACACACACACACACACACACACACACACACCACACACACACACACACACACAACTTTTGTCCATCTTCCTCACCCAGTGGGGGCGGGGTCAGCGGGCTGCGTGCTGGCCAATCGGCTGTCAGAAGACCCAGACTCGCGCGTGCTGCTGCTGGAGGCGGGAGGGGATGACAGGGGGGTGTCTTCTATCTCCGTCCCATGTACGGCATCGACAACTTCGCCAGCCGTCAGTACACTGGATGTACTTCACCCAGCCCCAGATCACAGCACCTTTGGCTACAAGGACAGCGAGGACCCCCCCCCCCCCCCCCACCCCCACTGGCCCGAAATGATCGCCATAACTGAATAAAGACGGTAAATGCAAAATGATAGATGAATCAATTAAAAAAAAAAGAATAATAATGAATAAATCGATAAATAAATAAGTAGGTAGATGAATAAATAAATCAACGAATAGATAAATGCATGAATAAATAAGTCATAAATAAATAATTTGGGTAGATGATAAATAATCAATGAATGATAAATGCATGAATAAATAAGTCAATAATAAATAAGTGGTGATGAATAAATAAATCAATGAAATGATAATGCATGAATAAATAAGTCAATAAATAATAAGTAGTGAGAATAAAAAATCAATGAAAGATAACTGCATGAATAAATAAGTCAATAAATAAAATAAGTAGGTAGATGAATAAATAAATCAACGAATAGATAAATGCATGAATAAATAATCAATAAATAAATAAGTAGGTAGATGAATAAATAAATCAACGAATAGATAAATGCATGAATGCATGAATAAATAAGTAAATAATAAACAATAAAAATAATCTTTAAAAACAAAGTAAATCGGGGACAGAGGGGCACCAAAATGTACAAGACAAAACACGACGCGTTTCGATCGTAGGGCTCCTTCAGGCAAGATAACCAAATTCAGGACAATGAAAACGAAGAAACGAGCAATCACATACTTCTCCAATCGGCGCAAGATGGGCGTGAATAGATTATCGACTGTCAGTCATGAGTATCACTTTCACAGACCGTCCATACGTTTGGAGGGAGATGAACGAAAAGTTCTTTTTCCAGTGAGTGCTCGATGGGTTACATTTTCCCCATGCAAAGCAGGACCAAAAGCGCCATCTTTTCACACTGTAAACACCACCAAAGTGACGCAGTGTCAGCGCAGTGTCTCCTCTGTGGGTTACCTTTGATGACTTGATACTGACTGTACCTTTGATTGCAGTCCAAGGGCAGCGACAGGAGAGTCTGGATGCAGCTTGAGTCTTGGGTGCTGGAATGGGAGACTTGACAGTAATGGCAGAGGACGACGTGACAGTAATGGCAGAGGACGACGTGACAGTATGGCAGAGGACGACGTGACAGTAATGGCAGAGGACGACCGTGAGTAATGCCAGAGGACGACGTGACAGTAATGCCAGAGGACGACGTGACAGTGATGCAGAGGACGAGCGTGACAGTAATGGCAGAGGACGACGTGACAGTAAGACAGAGGACGACGTGACAGTAATGGCAGAGGACGACGTGACAGTGATGCCAAGGACGACGTACAGTAATGGCAGAGGACGACGTGACAGTAATGGCAGAGGACGACGTGACAGTAATGGCAGAGGACGACGTGACAGTAATGCCAGAGGACGACGTGACAGTGATGGCAGAGGACGACGTGATAGTAATGCCAGAGAATGTCACGTAATAGCAGAGGACGACGTGACAGTAATGCAGAGGACGACGTGACGTGACAGTAATGGCAGAGGACGACGTGACAGTAATGGCAGAGGAACGACGTGACAGTAATGCCAGAGGACGACGTGACAGTAATGCAGGGAGACGACGTAACAGTGATGCCAGAGGACGACGTGACAGTGATAGCAGAGGACGACGTGACAGTAATGGCAGAGGACGACGTGACAGTAATGGCAGAGGACGACGTGACAGTAATGCCAGAGGACGACGTGACAGTAATGGCAGAGGACGACGTGACAGTAATAGCAGAGGACGACGTGACAGTAATGCCAGGAGAATGTACGTAATGCAGAGGACGACGTCACAGTAATGGCAGAGGACGACGTGACGTGACAGTAATGTCAGAGGACGACGTGACAGTAATGCCAGAGGACGACGTGACAATAATGGCAGAGGACGACGTGACAGTAATGCCAGAGGACGACGTTACCAGTAATGGTAGAGGACGACGTGACAGTAATGCAGAGGACGACGTGATAGTAATGGCAGAGGACGACGTGACAGTAATGCCAGAGGCGACGTGACGTGAAGTATGCCAGAGGACGACGTTACAGTAATGGCAGAGGACGACGTGACAGTATTGCCAGAGGACGACGTTACAGTAATGCCAGAGGACGACGTGACAGTAATGCAGAGAACGACGTGACGTGACAGTAATGCCAGAGGACGACGTGACAGTAATGGCAGAGGACGACGTGACAGTGATGCCAGAGTACGACGTTACAGTAATGCAGAGGACGACGTGACAGTAATGCCAGAGGACGACGTGATGTAATGGCAGAGGACGACGTGACAGTAATGGACAGAGGACGACCGTGACAGTAATGGCAGAGGACGACGTGGACAGTAATGGCAGAGGACGACGTGACAGTAATGGCAGAGGACGACGTGACAGTAATGACAGAGGACGACGTGACGTGGCAGTATGGTAGAGGACGACGTGACAGTAATGGCAGAGGACGACGTGACAGTAATGGCAGAGGACGACGTGACAGTAATGGCAGAGAGAATGTGAAGGAGATGAGACACAACACACTAGCGGATAGGAGTGAGTGACAGGCGTTGTCTAATGACTGATTTTTTTTAAATTGCCAACTACTGTGACAAACACTACCAGGAACATTGCAAACCGAGAAATACCTTACAACCCTGTGGTCAGTGTACATGAAGACATGAATTATATCTGACTTCCGTAGATCCAAGACAGCTGGGGCATGTAATTTACATAAACAAACAATAGCATCTCCTCTCACAAATGTTGAACCTGGCCTCAGCCAAGGCAGGTGCGCGATCAGCGTTTAACGGTTTGTTCAGTTGTCTCTCGTTAATTTAAAAGGGAAAATGACCGAGCTGGCTATGACAGAACTTGGAGGAAAGGTTCAGTGTGTGTTCCAAGCGACCTCATTGACTTGTGATGTGTGTCCGTAATGCATGTCCGGATCAACACCGGATCTGGGATTGGGTCAGCGTGATTACTCCAACAGTACTGACCTTATCTGAACAAAACGTGAAGAAAAAATATGGAAAATGTTCTCTTAAAGAATTTGTTGAACAGTAGATTAAATTTGTAAGATGGATTTGGACCACAGTCAGATTCAGTATACTGTCAGCCAGATTACTCCAAAATGTTAAAGGCTGTTTTGACAAAACTTATGTCAAAATGAAACGTAGCCCAAAAACGAACTCATGACGGTTTGCGTGTATCCGGATAGAAGTGAAAATCCATAAGATCGTCAACCATGGCGGTAGTCAGTGGCGTCCATGTGCCCTTGTAGTTGCACATATATCAGTGGGTCAGCAGTCTGTAAAGATGATAGCTCATATAGTCTGTAAGGTCTTCATGGTATGGTGAATGCCATTGTAAATGCACGTGTAACCAGTGTGCCAGGTAATGCATTAGGGTGACACCTCAGTCAGTCTGTATAGGTCTTCAGGATGTGTCTTAGATTCCGTGTGAACAATGCAACGTCAGTGGTGTGTGTGCGTGTGTGTGTGTGTGTGTGTGTGTGTGTGTGTGTGTGTGTGTGTGTGTGTGTGTGTGTGTGTGAGAGAGAGAGAGAGAGAGAGAGAGAGAGAGAAGAGAGAGAGGAGAGAGAGAGAGAGAGAGAGAGAGAGAGAGAACTCGAACTCGACATTTAATTGCACAGACAAACGTCCTTACAATGTCTAAAGACATCTAAACAAAATGGAACACAATACCTGTTATAAACAACAAAATAGACAAATCATGCAGAGCTCTAAGGAGGCACACACACACACACACACACACACACACACACACACACACACACACACACACACACACACACACACACACACACACACACACACACACACACACACACACACACACACATTACTGAAATGTAGACCTCAGCCGTACAAAAATCAATTTTTCATGGACAGCGACTTTTTTCAGTTCTAAGCTTAAAACAATCTGTCAGATACTTTGCGATCATTAATGGAGTCAAACTTTGAAGGAAGCGTGAAATCGTGTTAAGGCCATTTCTCTGTATCAATAATGAACGTGGAAATATTGCTTCACGTAAATGTGAATATGCATGACACACATAAATCAAATGAACTTCATTTTCCTCGCTTGCTCCACATAGTGGACAAGCTTGTAATTGTTTGTTATTATTATACCTATATCGATTACAGTTTAATTCATTCATCCCAAGTCTAAATCTTATTACTGCATCTCTATACCGTCGTACGTAAAGGGACGACAAGTAAGCTTCGTAACATAGACCATCTTTAAAACTTCTATATTCTTTGAATCGTTCGCTTGAAGATATTTTGTCATGCCATTCTTGTTTAAAACAATCTTGCAGACGTTCTTTCAGGGCTTTTAAAAAGCCAGCTTTGCTTCCTACTTGTTGTTCAATCCACACGTAACCAAAGCCGTACCGAAATGATTGCATCTTAACATCAGTTATCCATGTCTTCATTCCTCTCTCGTCTAGCTGCTTCAGATGAACATACATAGCTTTAGGGATTCTACTACTCTCCATTTCTAATAGCTTTAACCAATATTTAACAGCCTTCATGATTGCATTGATGAAAAGAGGATGCCTGCCTAATTCACCATAGATCATAGAGTTGGGTGTCTTTTGGCTGACTGCTAAAAACGTCTTACATGCATACATATGAACACGCTCTATTTCTTTTACCTCTTTAATCCCCATATTTCTGCTGCATACAAGAGGGCTGGTTGAATTTGGCGGTCAAATAAACGTAAAAACACTTCAACGTCAGCACATTCTATGTTCCATAATGCCCGAGATATGCCAATTGTCTTTTTCCTAGCTTTCCCTACTATCTGTTCCATGGCTTTCTCTACAGACAGTTTTGTTGTTAAGGTAAAGCCAAGATAAACATATGAATTGACTACTTCAAGGACTTCTCCATTTAAGTACCATTTCTCACTTGCTGCCAGATGGCCTCCTTTTCTGAATACCATAATTTTAGTTTTTGTTAAATTTACTGTTAATCCTATTCTATTAGATGCTTTAGCCAATACATTCAATTGGTTTTGTAATCCTACTACAGTGTGTGATACTAAAGCTATGTCATCTGCAAATAATAGAGTAAATATTTCTTCTATCAGATTGGACAATACTATACCATGTCTTCCATCTCTCCTTAAGTCATCTGCTACTTCGTTTATAAATAAACAGAAAATTTTGGGTGAAAGTAAGCAGCCTTGTTTAACACCCACTGGTGACTCAAAGAACTTTGTGTAATCGAAACCGACTCGCACACAACAAAGAACATTTTCATACATGCTTTTGAGTAATTTCAGCATTTTTCTTGACAATCCTTTTCTCGCCAGACAAGCCCATAGGTTATCACGATTTACAGAATCAAATGCTTTCTGGTAGTCTATGAAGGCTACATAAACTTTTCCTTTTCTCTGAGCCAAGCTTTTCTGTATTATACTGTACAGAGTGAATATATGGTCTACCGTAAAATAGCCCGCTCGGAAGCCTGCTTGCTGCTCTGTAATTTGTTTAGTTTCCTCTATCCATGTGCTCAATCTCTTATTCAAAATATATGTAAAGATCTTGCTGACTACGCTTATAAGCGATACACCTCTGTAGTTACCAGGGTCGTCAGGATTACCTTTCTTGTAAATAGGCACTATAATGGACTTCGACCAGAATTCAGGAAAGTATCCTGCCTCAAGGAGGGCATTTAGGTACTTTAACAAAAACGGTATTGTGTCAACGCTTTTTAATATTTCTGCTGGGATACCATCCCACCCACTTGCTTTATTTCTTTTTAAGTGTCGTATGGCCTCACCTATATCGTCTGTTGTTATAAGTTCGTCGGTAATAGGACAATACTCAGTGGGCTCAGACACCAACTGCTGGCGTGGCACTTGGTCTTTAGTTGTATTCAAAAGTGTCTCAAAATGCTCATGCCACCGTTTTTTTGAAATGTTTGGTTTGGGAACACTATTTCGGAGGACAGAACGAACAGTGGTCCAGAATTTTGAGCTGTCCGAACATGTGTCAGTTAGGGATTTTACCTGTTCCTTTTTAAACTGTTCTCGTTTTTCTTTTTGCATGTCTTTATATTCCTTCCTCTCTTGGCAGTATGCCATTCTCTTTTCTATTCTAGTTTTATTGTCCTTCGCATTTCTATACTGGCTTAATGCTCTTCTTGTGACAAGTTTCTTCGCCTTACAATCCTGATCAAACCAAGTAGGCTGAGAGAGAGAGAGAGAGAGAGAGAGAGAGAGAGAGAGAGAGAGAGAGAGAGAGAGAGAGAGAGAGAGAGAAAGAGAGAGAGAGAGAGAGTGTGTGTGTATGTGTGTGTGTGTGTGTGTGTGTGTGTGTGTGTGTGTGTGTGTGTGTGTGTGTGTGTGTGTGTGCTCTCGTATCGGGAGTTTTACAGCCATTTCAGTCACAATGTCTATCACATGCCTTTGACTGTTTGTCAAAAGTTCTATTGTTCTGTCAGTGACACTGTTATTGAGAGTACTAAGTGCGTTTGTCTATTTCTCTGAAATCTTACTGTTGTGTCAGTGACAGTATTGATCCAGGACTGTGTGTGTTGATCAGAAATCCTACTGTGGTGTCAGTGACAGTATTGATGACAGCACTGTGTGTGTTGATCAGAAATCCTACTGTTGTCTCAATGACAGTATTGATGACAGCACTGTGTGTGTTGATCAGAAATCCTACTGTTGTGTCAGTGACAGTATTGATGACAGCACTGTGTGTGTTGATCAGAAATGCTACTGTTGTGTCAGTGACAGTATTGATAACAGCACTGTGTGTGTTGATCAGAAATCCTACTGTTGTGTCAGTGACAGTATTGATGACAGCACTGTGTGTGTTTATCAGAAATCCTACTGTTGTGTCAGTGACAGTATTGGTCACAGCACTGTGTGTGTTGATCAGAAATCCTACTGTTGTGTCAGTGACAGTATTGGTCACAGCACTGTGTGTGTTGATCAGAAATCCTACTGGCCTCGAGGCAAAGTGCTGGGGGGTTCCTCCAGTATCAACGCCATGGTGTATATCCGGGGCAGTCGCCATGACTACGATAACTGGGTCAAGGTCGACGCCAAAGGCTGGAGCTACAGGGAAGTACTGCCCTACTTTCTGAAGTCTGAAGACATGCGGGACCCTGAACTCCAAAACTCAGGTTGGTGTTGGAGAAACATACAATAAACAGATCTTTAAAAACAATTTGAGTACTGTATTCATCAAACATGAACAATGAATCACAAGACTTGTGATTCGTTTGTGCATGTGTGGCGGATACAGTACTTAATTTTTTTTTAAAGATTTGTTTAGGTCTCCGCCTGCAGTCGTCTCACTTTGCAACCAGAATAAATAGTTAAGATTCAGATCTTATAGTGGTCAAAGGAAATATTTGGTGTGAATTTCTTAAATGTAGGTTTTTAGACTTTCCTGATATTAAATCCACAGGCCAAAGTCTTATTTGAAAAGCTGTTTGCTGCACCTGAGACTGTGCTTGTGTGTGTGTGTGATAGCTGGATGAAGAGTGGGCTGGCGTAGCTTGATTGCATGGATCTCTAGAGGGACTACTTGGGTTTTGGGAGTGGGGGCAGGGGTTGCTTTCTTTATTTCAAAACAGTCTTGCCTTCATGCTGAGCTTCTGTGTTGGATATTATTTTTCATATGAAAAATCCGTCTTCTTGG
>CM031605.1:72386734-72408852 GCA_018398815.1 Conus ventricosus | reverse complement strand
ACTACATTTTCATACAGAATGGTTCAGACAGCACTCATTTTCCTACATATGTTCAGACAGCACTACATTTTCCTACAGTATGTGTTCAGACAGCACTACATTTCCTACAGTATGTGTTCAGACAGCACAACTTTTCCTGCAGTATGTGTTCAGACAGCACTACATTTTCCTATAGTATGTGTTCAGACAACACAACATTTTCCTACAGTACGTGTGTTCAGACAGCACTACATTTTCATACAGTGTGTGTTCAACCAGCTCCACATTTTGACAGCGACAGTTACTGAAATTATCGCCAATATTTCAGATCTAGTCTATCCTTAAACTGCTTGAGACAAAGTCAGATCCCCACGCCTCTCTTTTGCTAAAGGTAACCCTAATTCATTTTTCAGTCATTATATTTCATATGGCCAGACGGGGTAGGGAGATCAGGGCACACATGTACTTGTGGACGCATATATGGTAAGTAGATGCATTTGTCTTTTTAGTTCATAAGTCTTTTTATCAAAATCTTGTGTGTGGATTTTATGTTTGTACATGTTTACCATGACATACATAATTTAAAAAATATTTACATTCAATTTCATTTCAGACACATTGCCAGCACAAAAATCAAATTCATGTGAAAATGTCATAATTGGATAGTGTGTTCGTTTTCCTTTAAGAAATGTACTCCTTATATGTACTTTCTTTCAATTGTTTGGATGCTGGAATTTTTTTTTACATATTACCCTCAACGACCAGTAACCCCTTGGCAAATGGTAACACCTGAGCATGAAAAGGGCGTGGCAGTCAAACTCGGGCAGCGAAACGCTTTACCCACCGAGCTATCGTGGCTCCAGGCGTGTTGAATGAAAGACTAGAGGGGCAAGCCCCCCCGTGCCTCAGTCAAGATGGCGCCGCCAGTCCGGACAGTGTGGTCGGAGGTGTGGCTGTGGTTGTCATAGCGATGATGGTCCACAGGCTGTTCTTCCCTGACCCCCTGCCTCTGACTGACCACCTGGATGACCACTATGACTACATCATTGGTCAGTGTGTGTGTGTGTGTGTGTGTGTGTGTGTGTGTGTGTGTGTGTGTGTGTGTGTGTGTGTGTGTATAGATACAGTCTGTGTGTGTGTGTGTGTTTGTGTGTGTAGACACAGTCTGTGTGTGTGTGTGTGTGTGTGTGTGTGTGTGTTGTGTGTGTGTGTGTGTGTGTGTGTGTGTGTGTGTGTGTGTGCTCATCAGACCCCTGTCTGTCTGTCAGTCAGTCTGTCTGTCTGTCTGTCTGTCTCTCTCTCTCTATCTCTCTCTCTCTCTCTCTCATGTGTGTGCATGCATGCATGCGTGTGTTTTTTTGTGTATGTACGTGTGTATATGCATGCGCGTGCGCGAGTGTGTATGTGTGTGTATGTGTAAGTGTGTGTGTGTGTGTGTGTGTGTGTGTGTGTGTGTGTGTGTAAGTGTGTGATTGTGTGTATGTGTCCATGTGTTATTTTGCTGTGTATGCATGCGTGCGTGTACTTTGCGTGTCTGCATACTTGTGTATGTTCGTGTTTGTATATGCATTGTAAGATGTGGTATGTGTGTCTGTGTTTGTGCATGCATGCGGGGCGCGCGCGCGCGCGCGCCGTGTGTGTGTGTATGTGTGTGTGTGTGGTGTGTGTGTGTGTGTGTGTGTGTGTGTGTGTGTGTGTGTGTGTGATGTGTGAAGGAGAAAGAGAAAACACACACACACAGAAAGAGAATACACGCGTACATGCATGTGTGTGTGTGTGTGTGTGTGTGTGTGATATCTTTAACTGGTATCATTGGTGTTCGTAGCAAGGGAAGTACGGTAAGTTATCAAATCTGCCACAAACTGCCAGCTGTTAAGTGCATACACTCGATAGGGCAAGGAGACGTCCTTCTCCGCTCAACTTGGTTGCTAACACGTTTTGCCATTCTATAAACTCCCCCTTAAACTAGGTCACTGTGTGTAAAGTGACACAACGCTTTTGTCACCTTCAAACCATGATCCAACCCGCTTCTCCCTCCTTTTCTCATATTACCCACCATGTTCAGAATAGGGCAATCCTTGAATGGGGGGAAGGGCGCTTAGTTGACTTTGACGCGCGCGCGCGCAGCGTGTGTGTGTGTGTGTGTGTGTGTGGTGTGTGTGTGTGTGTGTGTGTGTGTGTGTGTGTGTGTGTGTGTGTGTGTGTGATAGAAAGAAAGACAGAGAGAGCGTGTGTGTGTGTGTGTGTGTGTGTGTGTGGTGTGGTGTGTGTGTGTGTGTGTGTGTGTGTGTGTGTGTGTGTGAGTGTGTGTGTGTGTGTGTGTGTGTGTGTGTGTGTGTGTGTGGTGTGTGTGCCGTGCAGGTGTGTGTATATATGAGTGTTATGCGTGATGATGGTGGTGGTGGTAGTGGTAGAGATGGTGTGAGTGCTCTCTCTCACTCTCCCCTCTCTCTCTCTCTCTCGCTCTCTCTCTCTGTCTGTCTGTCTCCCTCCCTCCCCCCCCCCTCTCTCTCTCTCTCTCATCCGAGTGATCATCACTTTATTGGTCTGTCTGCCTCTGTCTGTCTCACATGTTTTGAAATGGCCACATAAAGTTATGAAACGATATCGCGCTTCACCTTATTATAGTACATCGTAACACTTTCAGCGCGTGCTGGCCTTTTTTTTTTTTCTTCTTCTAACTACGGGCAAGGAATTGTTATCCCTGTCTGTTATCCTCATAGATAATAAATGCTTATGAACATCATGCCGACCAGAATTCTCCCACTGACAATTCATTAGCTTGAACCTGTAAAGCAAAACGTTTATAAGTTATGTTCTGTCCAAGATCAAGAATAAAATGTTCTGTTATTTTCTTCCAAATACCACACAATGCACATTCACAGAAACAAATCTTGGTGTCAACTCTTTTATCTTTGTCTTCTATTCTTTGGATCTTGCAAAGAATCTGTCAATATACAGCGTGAACCAATTGTCAAGGGGCGCGAAACCTCTCACAAAAGGCATTAGACGCTTGGAGGCAAAGGGACGTTGTATGTAGTATACAAATAGGTAATAGACCCATTAACCAGGTTACCTTACCCATCGCACACGGCCGAACTGTGTGAAGGAGGTCGAAGTGGTCAGATGACAGATGACACCTAGGAGAGAGTTCGGACCTGCCGGGTGGCGAAAGGGGGAAGGGATGTAACCACTACGACCTCGGCGCTCCAAGTGAGCGCTAAATGCTCAGTCAGCTGAGGTTCTTTTGTAAACAGTCAGTGAAGAGCAGGAGTCTTGGATTCGTTCGGATGGTATTGCCGTGGGTCACTGTGTTGGTTCTATTGTCAGGCTGGTTGAATGCGTGTGGAGGTTGTAGTAGCTCTCCTTAAGATTAAATTACTGTGTTAAGGGACCCCCGAAGTCGGCGGGAAATTTCGATGTCCATCTGGTGCTAAGTGGTTGTTTGCTAATCAATTAGGTAGGGATGTGTGTAAATGCTGGTGTGTGGGAGAATGTAGCGAATGGAGAATTCAGGTACTTGTGAACTAGGGGTTTGAGAAGCAGCATGGACAAAGGCATGGCCCGAAGGGGAATCCTTTGTGTCCATCCCTATATAAACTGAGGGAACAACGTGCAGAGAGAACAACACCAGGAGAGGGAGAGAGAAGGCAGAGGAGAGAGAGAGAGAGAGAGAGAGAGAGAGAGAGAGAGAGAGAGAGAGAGAGGAGTGAGCAGGACAGAGAAAGGGTCGAGAGAAACGTGGTCTGGGAGATAGAAGAGACAGCCAAGTCTTAGGGTTGAAGACAAGCTGGAAGAGAAGAAAACTAAGTTTGAAGCCCAGAGGTGGGCGAAGACAGACAAACTGACATTGAACCCAGAGGTGGTGAAAGAGACGAAGAAGAAGAGTTATACGTCGAGATCCCAGAGACGACCACGAAGACCCAGTCCTGAAACCTGGAGCCAGTCAACCAAGGATTCACCATCAAGCAGTGCTGAAGAAGACTTGAAGAAACTTGTTCAAGAACTGTGGTGTGGTGTGAAAGCGTGGTTGTGTGTGTGAAAACCTGGCCAGGTAAGAAGTCATTTTATTATAACCCGGGATTAGGAAGCATTGATCTTTATGTTTTGATATTTCATTGTGTGTGATTGATTGTTCATGATTAATTATAAGTAGCATAGAAATTGTATTTCTTGATCTCAGTCGTGTTAGGAAAGAATCGAATGCGTGACATCCCATTCCCAGAGAGAGGTGAATGTTTGGTGGGCGCATGAGTGTGCATATGCGTGTATGAGTGCAAAGATAACCTTGGTGTGTTAAGCCTGACTAATAATACATCAACTTAGTGCACTTAAGCAATACCATCACGATTTCCCCCGTCCTGGACACAATTTCTATCGTCAGTTTCCCAAGCGAATTTCCTTCAAACAGAAATAAGATTAGTCACGTGTTTTCAGTGATCTCAGATCCTAATTTTCTCGGCCAAAACTTGCATTTCTTTCTCCTTCAGCAGTTTGTCTCGAACCACACTTTCGAAATATATTTTGACATATTCTCTGGCCATGTGAAAAAAAATGACCGATTTCCCGTTATTTTCTGCCTCAAGCCCCAAGTCATCGTGACATTCTATTCTTTCACAGTGCAAAGGAATGGTTGGAAATTTGGGTTTGGTTTGTTCTGGATTTCTTGTAATAATAGACGCATGTTTTCATCAACTGGTGACAGACTTTACGCTTCCCCACTGTTGCTTCTGATTGTGTTACAGAAAAGGGTTTGGTATTTTGTTATTGCACCAATAGTCTGTTTCACAGGAGCTCACTTTGGCAAATGTTTATATTGATATCATTTTTTGAATACCTTTTTCATTTTTCAGATAGGTTCACGATGCACTTTTTCCCCTCCCCCAAAAAATATTTCTGAAATTTTTAACTGTTGTTTATCTTACTGGGTGGGCTGATGATTTTGAATACACCTTTTCAGTCTGCTGTTTTTGTGAAAATTGTCGTTTTTAGACGCAAGCCCAGCTTTAACGTGTGTGTGTGTGTGTTTAATTTGTCGAGTTTTCTAATCCATTGCATGTTATCAAGTTTTGGTAAATCCGTTTGCCATCATTCATTGCGATTCTTTTCTTTTAATTTCTGCTTAATCTTCTCAAATGCGTTTTTGTTTGAGTACTCCCCTTTGCTCGCCCAATATAGTCTGCAGTTTATTGTGATCTAAAACAATCTACCCAGTACAATGGACTGCATGACAAATGGTGTGTGTGTGTGTGTGTGTGGTGTGTGTGTGTGTGTGTGGTGTGTGTGTGTGTGTGTGTGTGTGTGTGTGTGTGTGTTGCGTGCGTGCGTGTGTGCGGTGTTGTGCGACTGGTGTGTGTGTAGTGTGTGTGTTGTGGTTTTAAAGAATCTGATCTGGTAATCAAACCGATTACAAGCGGAAACAGGCTAATAAAGAAAGTGCTTACAATTACTACTTCACCGTAAATAGAGAGGTCTCCACTGGTCTAACATTTTATGACATTTGGCATTTCTCTGCCTTTCGTTGTCCCGTTGTCTTTAGTATTGTGGGCTGTTTATCAGTATTTGGGGCTGTTTAAAAGTTGTTTGTTTTCATATATGCCAAGTATCTCAGTTTGTTCATCTTGTTCTTAGATGGAGTTTCATCATTCTTTAGAGGTCCAATTTTCATTGCTTTTTTTCCCCTGGCTAAGTGTAAAAGTTGTAGATTTTTTTTTCATGTTATACTCATTTGTTGCTGTTTAGTTTATGTACATTTTTTGTTTTGTCTGTAATTTGTTTCCTTGGATTTACAACATACAAATAAGTGTGAAGTCAGAAGATTGAACTGTCTCCTCTCTCTCTCTCTCTCTAACAAATACACATACACATCCTCTCTCTCTCTCTCTCTCTCCTCTCTCCCTCTCTCTCTCTCTCTCTCTCTCTAACAAATACACATACACATTCTCTCTTCTCTCTCTCTCTCTCTTCTCTCTCTCTCTCTCTCTCTCACACACACAACACACACACACACACACACTTTTATCGCTTTATCTCCATCTTCCTCACCCAGTGGGGGCGGGGTCAGCGGGCTCCGTGCTGTCCAATCGGCTGTCAGAAGACCCAGACTCGCGCGCGCTGCTACTGGAGGCGGGAGGGGATGACAGGGGGGTGTCTTCCATCTCCATCCCCATGGGCGGATTTGAAAACCTCGTCACCAGTCAGTACAACTGGATGTACGTCACCCAGCCCCAGACTCACAGCTCCTTGGCCTTTGATGGACAGGTGAGGAAGGACACCAGAGACAAACTACCAGATCAAACTGATAGCCGAATCTTGATGCAACAGAGGACTGATGCAAAAACGTGTATGCTATCTATCTATCTATCTATCTATCTGTCTATCTATCTATCTGTCTATCTGTCTATCTATCTATCTACATATCTATCTTTCAGTCTATATGTCTGTGTATCGATCTATCTACCTATCTATCTATCTAATCTATATGTCTATCTATCTATCTTTCTGTCTGTCTATCTGTCTGCGTATCTATCTATCTATCTATCTATCTATCTATCTTATTCTCCTCCTTAAATCAAAGAAAACATGACCATGGGCGTATATACGGGGAGAGAGAGAGAGAGGGGGGGGGGGGGTGCGATGGAAGGGGTTGGGGAGGGGGTGGAAAGGGGTAATAAATATGTATGTGGGTTTATGTTTCCACATGATTTAATATTATTGGTTTTATGTTTCCACATGATTTAATATGTATGTGGGTTATGTTTCCACATGATTTAATATGTATATGGGTTTATGTTCCACATGATTTAATATGTATGTGGGTTTTGTTTCCACATGATTTAATATGTATGTGGGTTTATGTTTCCACATGATTTAATATGTAGTGGTTATGTTTCCACATTGATTTATATTCACTCCTGTGTCTTTTGAATAGAAATGCCTGTGCCAATGTGTAAGCTTAGAAATGTATTCAATCCATACGTGCTTACACGCACGGCGCGTGATGTGTGTGTGTGTGTGTGTGTGTGTGTGTGTGGTGTGTGTGTGTGTGATGTGTGTGTGTGTGTAAATGACATCACCGGCTCGGCATGATTTATTGCTTGATTTGCTACCGAGGTTTTGATTGTAGGTCTCGTTTTGTCTCTTGCATTGATATTTTGCCTTTGTTACTGGCTGGGATTTCTTCAGCGCTTTGTTGATTTTGCTGCTTTGAAATTTGTAATGTTGTTTGCGTTGCAGTATTGTGTGATCTTTGTATTTTTTCTCACTTGTTTGACTTGCTACCGAGGTTTTGACAGTGGTCTGTGAATTGATAGGAGCGAAACACTGATAATTGCGCTTGTGTTTTTTTTTTGAGAATACTTCTTTTGTCTTTTGCATTGATATTTTGCCTTCTTACTGCTGGAATTTCTTTCAGCGCTTTGTTTATTGCTGATTTGAGATTTGTATTGTTGTTTGCGTTACAGTATTCACTGATCTTTGTATTTTTTCTCACTTGTATATGGATCGTCTTTTCCTTGTTGGCCTGCATAATGTCAGAACGTGGTAGCCCTTGGCTAACCGAGACGGACTTAGAGTGGGGCATCTAAATATTAATCATGTTATAAATAAGATTACTGAAATATCATCCATATTATCAAATTTAGGCAAACATTTTCACATATTTGGTTTTTCAGAATTCCATTTATCTCCTTTCATATCTAATAGTGACCTTTCAATTCAGGCTATAATATATTCGTAAAGACCCCATCAAAAAAGAGAAACTGGCATAATAGTGTATGTCCATCAGTCAATTAAAGTTGAAAGAATTGATTACCTTGAACAGCATCACATAGAAACTATTTGGATCGAAATACAACTGAAGTATAACAAGCCCATACCTCTATGTTTTCTATACAGGAATCCAGCCGAACATGTCGACTGGATCGACCGCTTCATTTCAATGTTGGAAAATGCCAATGATAATTACAAAGATGTCATAATATTAGGTGATTTTAATATTGATTTATTCAAAACTGATAATCACTGGACTCAAACTTTTGAATCATTTGGTTTGACACAATTAATAAAATCGGCTACCCGTGTAACCAATTCTTCTGAAACATTAATAGATCATATATATGTAACCAGTTCAGAAACAATAGTAGAATCAGTTGCTCCTGCTTATGGCTGCAGTGACCATTTTCCGATTTGTTTTACGTGGACCAAAAAGGGTGTCAAAATACCCAAGTTAAATCATAAACGATTACATTCAGAACTTTTCTAAATTTGATCGTGAAAAATTTCTCTCAATCTTTTAAATTCCCCTTTAAATGACGTGTATCAGCATACTGACCCAATCAAGCTCTGCAAGTATGGTATAACATCTCCATGACGTATACAACAAGCATGCTCCTCTTCAAACTAAAGAGTAAAACATCGGATAAAACCGCCTTGGCTTACAAAAGAAATACAGTACACTATATATCAAAGGATTATCTGTTAAAAATCGCTCTCGCGAAGAATTCAAAAAGTACAGAAATAAGGTGACCTCCCTAATACGAATCAGAGAAAAGGAAATATTTCTTGACCTAATAATAGAAAGAATGACAGTAAATCTATTTACCTACTTAACAAAAGACTTATCTGAAAGCGAACTGAACGCCCATTTTGTGAGTATAGCAAATCAAATCATACCAAACGATGAATCAAAAGTAACGACCTACAAGAATTACTGAAATACTGCCACCAGAAGAACATCCATTCAGCTTTCGATATTAGTGCCATGGATGTCCACGAAGTTTTCTCTCTCTTAGACAATTAAAACAGACAGCAACTCGTGGAATGGATAGAATTGACGGAAAATTCTTAAGCTATCCGCATCTGTTATAGCAGAAACTCTCACATATATTATAATCTCTGCATTGATAAGCATTGCTTTCCTGATGCTTTTAAGCAAGCTAAGTCATACCATTGTACAAATTAGGAAATATGGCTGATCCTTCTAACTATCGACCTATCTCTATTCTATCAGTTCTTCAAAACCACTAGAACAACACATAAAAAGTGACTTCTTTCTCATGTCAAAAAATTCGATCTACTACAACCTAATCAATCCGGATTTAGAGAGAATCATTCTTGTCAAACAGCTCTTACCAAGATGGTTGATCGATGGCTTCAAACATAAACAATAAACACTTTTCCGGAGTACTCTTCGTGGATTTTGCTAAGCTTTCGATGTCATAATCATGAACTTTTGTTCAGAAAGTTAACTATTATCGACTAACTTCCGACACTCTAAAACTCATTTCATCCTTCCTTTCCAACAGGCAACAATTAGTATTATTAAATGATTGTTATTCTACTTTGATTCCTAATAACTTTGGTGTACCACAAGGCTCGGTGCTTGGTCCACGCTCTTCTTATTCTATATTAATGATTTACCATTAACCTGACTTCTCATTGTGAAATGTTTGCCGATGATACCACTAATTGACACTATACTCTAATGCTCAGCAAGTCTACCTTGATATTCAGAAAAATATCAACCTTCTCGTTAAAATGGACACAACTCAATCACATGTCTCTGCATCCTCAAAAAACGAAATTCATATTGATTACAACAAGGCAAAACGTCAAAATGTACCGAAAACTTGCCAATCCTTTATATTGGTAACGAAAAAATCAAAGAGTTTCTAATCACAGAGTCTTAGGCATAGCAATCGACAACAAACCTATCTTGGTCGAAACATTTAGAACTTCTTTCCAAAAATCTTGCTGTAAAACTGTATCAGCTCAGGAAAATAAAAAAAACTTTACATTATCACACCAGAAAATTATTTTTTCAATCTTATATTCAACCAAATATTGACTATGCCTCGACACTCTGGGATTTTAGCTAGCAATAAGTTGCTTAAACCATTGACTAGTATATACAAGAGAGCTGTCAAAATAACAATTGATGAACCCTCGCTAGGGCACCCTGATTATGAACGAGCAGGTATCCTTCCATTTAAGAACAAACTATTGTACAATAAAGCACTCTTTATGCATAAAATACTACACGCAGTGCTCCTTCCTATTTAAGGAATATATTTACTTCTAATGATCATCGCCATTCACATAAACAAATCTCCCTTCCCATCAATTAATTTATGCAAATCAAGCCTTGCTTATTCTGGTGGGTGGCTGTGGAATAATATCCAGAAAAACTAAAAAGCGAACCAAACACTAGTAAGTTTAAATCCAATCTTTTTACGTACTTGATGTATCTGCCTGATCTTACACCACTTTACCCAAAGATGTACCAATAACTGTTCTGTGTAAATGTTTCATTTTCCTTACCTTCCTTTTCTTCCACCCCCCCCCCCCCCCCCCTCATTCTTAATTGTCCCCCATCCCACCCCATCCTACTCCCACCCCCACCGTCTCCCACACCTTCTGTCGGTGTTCCCTCTGTACATAGATTTTGTATCCTTTTTGTATTTTCATAATGTCATATTTAAGAGTGATTTTCTATTATTTTATATTAATCAATTTTTTTTTCTTTCTTTTTTTTTTTTCCTTTCTTAAATTTCTTTTGGCCCCGGAGGGCTGGGGTAAAAAAGCAGTGATGCTTATTCCATTACCCCTGAAAATAAAAATTCGTTCGTTCGTTTCGTTCGTTCGTTCTATTCTCTATCTATCTGTCTCCCTCTGTCTGTCGAGCTGTATGTCTGTCTGCACACACACACACCACACACACACACACACACACACACACACACACACACACACACACACACACACACACATATATATATATATATAATATATATATATATATATATATATATAAATATATATATATATATATAATATATATATATATATATATAAAATCAGAGTTACAAAGCCACTCAAAACGTTAAAAGTGCTCAACCATGTAGGAGCGACATATATATATATAATAATATATAATATATATAAATATATTATTTCCCTTTTCTTGTGGTTTCCCTTCGTCCCGTTTCATTGTGCGCCATGTTCAGCTTGGACCGCATTGACCTCACCGCCTTTCCTTCTGCTGAGGCTTTAAGCATGGTTTGTGACTTCTCCCACTTAGAACTCCTCGAGGAGAGATGACAGGGGTAGCTTCAACTCGGCTTGGCGGCAGTAGAACGCAATGCCAGTGAGAGACCAGCCCAGGCCATTTCCTTGTGTGCTTGTTGATTTTGACCTGCGTCAGTTCCACTGTGCTGGTGCTGATAGCACATCTCCACAGAGACAGAGAGCTGCTGCTAGTGCTGATGTCACATCTCCACAGAGACAGAGCGCTGCTGATGGTGCTGATGTCACATCTCCACAGAGACAGAGAGCTGCTGATGGTGCTGATGTCACATCTCCACAGAGACAGAGCGCTGCTGCTAGTGCTGATGTCACATCTCCACAGAGACAGAGCGCTGCTGCTAGTGCTGTCACATCTCCACAGAGACAGAGCGCTGCTGCTAGTGCTGATGTCACATCTCCACAGAGACAGAGCGCTGCTGCTAGTGCTGATGTCACATCTCCACAGAGACAGAGAGCTGCTGATGGTGCTGATGTCACATCTCCACAGAGACAGAGCGCTGCTGCTAGTGCTGATGTCACATCTCCACAGAGACAGAGTGCTGCTGATGGTGCTGATGTCACATCTCCACAGAGACAGAGAGCTGCTGCTAGTGCTGATGTCACATCTGCACAGAGACAGAGAGCTGCTGATGGTGCTGATGTCACATCTCCACAGAGACAGAGAGCTGCTGATGGTGCTGATGTCACATCTCCACAGAGACAGAGCGCTGCTGCAGTGCTGATGTCACATCTCCACAGAGACAGAGAGCTGCTGATGGTGCTGATGTCACATCTCCACAGAGACAGAGCGCTGCTGCTAGTGCTGATGTCACATCTCCACAGAGACAGAGAGCTGCTGATGGTGCTGATGTCACATCTCCACAGAGACAGAGAGCTGCTGCCGGTGCTGATGTCACATCTCCACAGAGACAGAGAGCTGCTGCTAGTGCTGATGTCACATCTCCACAGAGACAGAGAGCTGCTGATGGTGCTGATGTCACATCTCCCCAGAGACAGAGCGCTGCTGATGGTGCTGATGTCACATCTCCACAGAGACAGAGCGCTGCTGCTAGTGCTGATGTCACATCTCCACAGAGACAGAGAGCTGCTGATGGTGCTGATGTCACATCTCCACAGAGACAGAGAGCTGCCAAGGGACCAATATGAACTGCAGATACCGAGCCTTGTCTTTGCAAGGAGATCACACTGGTCTACCATCTGCAGCTTTTCTTCTGGTTTCCTTTACCGTCTTTTGTGTCTTCCAAGGAGTATACTCTCTCTCTCTCTCTCTCTCTCTCCATCTCTCTCTCTCTCTCTCTCTCTCTCTCTCTCTCTCTTCTCTCCTCTCTCTCTCTCTCTCTCTCTGTGTGTGTGTGTGTGTGTGTGTGTGGTGTTTCAAAAATGTCTTACCATTTCTGTCCATGCAAATAGCAAGCCATTGTCATTTTATCACAGGTCATGTTATTTTGTCAGTGACCGTTCTGTCACAGCACTGTGTGTGTTGATCAGAAATCCTACTGTTGTGTCAGTGACAGTATTGATGACAGCACTGTGTGTGTTGATCAGAAATCCTACTGTTGTGTCAGTAACAGTATTGATGACAGCACTGTGTGTGTTGATCAGAAATCTACTGTTGTGTCAGTGACAGTATTGATGACAGCACTGTGTGTGTTGATCAGAAATCCTACTGTTGTGTCAGTGACAGTAATTGATGACAGCACTGTGTGTGTTGATCAGAAATCCTACTGTTGTGTCAGTGACAGTATTGATGACAGCACTGTGTGTGTTTGATCAGAAATCTACTGTTGTGTCAGTGACAGTATTGATCACAGCACTGTGTGTGTTGATCAGAAATCCTACTGTTGTGTCAGTGACAGTATTGATGACAGCACTAGTGTGTGTTGATCAGAAATCCTACTGTTGTGTCAGTGACAGTATTGATGACAGCACTGTGTGTGTTGATCAGAAATCCTACTGTTGTGTCAGTGACAGCATTGATCACAGCACTGTGTGTGTTGATCAGAAATCCTACTGGCCTCGAGGCAAAGTGCTGGGGGTTCCTCCAGTATCAACGCTATGGCGTATGTCCGGGGCAGTCGCCATGACTACGATAACGGGGTCAAGGTCGGTGCTAGAGGCTGGAGCTACAAGGAGGTACTGCCATACTTCTTGAAATCGGAGGACATGCGGGACCCTGAATTACAAAACTCAGGTTTGGGTTAAGAGAGGTAGAAAATGTAGATAAGAATTATATCTGTTATTCTAAAACAGGAACATTTGAAAATGAATTCTAATGTGCAGATAAACATCATTAATAGATGACATGGATATAGTATTGATTAAGAGTAACATTTGATGCCAGACTCTAGTGGTTTGATTTACCTTTTTGCCCATATCAAAATACACAGTCAAAACGTTTTTTTTCCTTTAAGCCTTTGACACTGAGGTTTTATATGAGTAATATTTTCATGCGGGTCGGGCTGTAAAGCCAACGCAATTCATGTTGACAGCGTTTTCTTTCAAATGTTTTGTTGAAGTTTGTTTACTATTTCCAGTTTTAAATTGCTAGACACGTGTCCCTTTTGATTTTCTAATACGTGTGTTTGATGACAATCCAGAGTACCACGGGACAGGAGGCCCCCTGAAAGTGGAGGTACCACGAACAGATGAACTGTCAGAACAGCTATGGAAAGCGGGACAGGAGCTAGGGTATCCCCTGGTGGATGCCAATGGAGCTTCAATGATTGGTAAGGAGAGGGGCGGGGAAGGTGTGTGTGTGTGGGGGGGGGGGGGGGGGGGGGGGGCTGACATAGCCTCGTTTCTGTGTTCACGTGTACCAGTTTATCCCAATATGTCCACGTGCCCTTGTCCATTTCTTTCATTTTTGCCATCTGTTGTGACTTTGTCTTATTCTGTCAGTGTAGTTTTCGTCCCATTCTGTCCATGTATCACTGTCACTTTGTCCCATTCTGTCCATGTATTACTGTCACTTTGTCCCATTCTGTCCATGTATCACTGTCACTTTGTCCCATTCTGTCCATGTATTACAGTCACTTTGTCCCATTCTGTCCATGTATTACTGTCACTTGTCCCATTCTGTCCATGTATCATTGTCACTTTGTCCCATTCTGTCCATGTATTGCTGTCACTTTGTCCCATTCTGTCCATGTATTACTGTCATTTGTCTCATTCTGTCCATGTATTACAGCCACTTTGTCTCATTCTGTTCATGTAGTACTATCACTTTGTCCCATTCTGTTCATGTAGTACTGTCACTTTGTCCCATTCTGTCCATGTAGTACTGTCACTTTCTCCCCTTCTGTCCATGTAGTACTGTCACTTTGTCCCATTCTGTCCATGTATTACAGTCACTTTGTCCCATTCTGTCCATGTATTACTGTCACTTGTCCCATTCTGTCCATGTATCATTGTCACTTTGTCCCATTCTGTCCATGTATTGCTGTCACTTTGTCCCATTCTGTCCATGTATTACTGTCATTTGTCTCATTCTGTCCATGTATTACAGCCACTTTGTCTCATTCTGTTCATGTAGTACTGTCACTTGTCCCATTCTGTTCATGTAGTACTGTCACTTTGTCCCATTCTGTCCATGTATTACTGTCACTTTGTCCCATTCTGTCCATGTAGTACTGTCACTTTGTCCCATTCTGTCCATGTAGTACTGTCACTTTGTCCCATTCTGTCCATGTATCACTGTCACTTTGTCCCATTCTGTCCATGTAGTACTGTCACTTTGTCCCATTCTGTCCATGTATTACAGCCACATTGTCCCATTCTGCCCATGTATCACTGTCACTTTGTCCTATTCTGTCCATATATTACTGTCACTTTGTCCCATTCTGTCCGTGTATTACTGTCACTTTGTCCCATTCTGTCCATGTATCACTGTCACTTTGTCCCATTCCGTCCATGTATTACAGTCACTTTGTCCCATTCTGTCCATGAATTACTGTCATTTTGTCCAATTCTGTCCATGTATTACTGTCACTTTGTCCTATTCTGTCCATGTATCACTGTCACTTTGTCCCATTCTGTCCATGTCTCACTGTCACTTTGTCCCATTCTGTCCATGTATAACTGTCGCTTTGTCCCATTCTGTCGATGTATTACTGTCACTTTGTCCCATTCTGTCCATGTATTACTGTCACTTTGTCCCATTCTGTCTATTTAGTACTGTCACTTTGTCCCATTCTGTCCATGTCTCACTGTCACTTTGTCCCATTCTGTCCATGTCTCAATGTCACTTTGTCCCATTCTGCCCTTGTATTACTGTCACTTTGTCCCATTCTGTCCATGTCTCACTGTCACTTTGTCCCATTCTGTCCATGTATTACAGTCACTTTGTCCCATTCTGTCCATGTCTCACTGTCACTTTGTCCCATTCTGTCCATGTATTACAGTCACTTTGTCCCATTCTGCCCATGTCTCACTGTCACTTTGTCCCATTCTGTCAGATCATCACTCTCGCTCTGTACGCTATGCGTGTGGGACGATCTATGCGTGGTGGTCTGAAGAATTTCAACTGCTGTATTATGTGGAGAGAAAGGCGTTATTGCTTGAATCACTGGTGATATGTCTGTCATTGTTTTATTGTTATTTGCATCTATCAACCTGACCGTGTCCTTATCAAGCAGTTAAATGTTCCACAGATTTTTCTCCACGTAATGGCACAAATGGTGAGACCTTCTCTTAATATTCCTAAAATATAGAAACTCTTTCAAAATTCCCCGAGTTGTATTACACCCCCACCCCCACCCCCCGCCCCTGTGTGTGTGTGTGTGTGTGTGTGTGTGTGTGTGTGTGTGTGTGTGTGTGTGTGTGTGCGTGCGTGCGTGTGTGTGTGTTGTGTGTGTGTGTGTGTGTGTGTGTGTGTGTGTGTGTGTGTGTGTGTGCAGTCGCGCCCGTAAGCTAGTATTTGTTGTTTACAGCTTATTATAAAACAGAATATCCATATCATCTCTGCTACTACGGGGGCGCGAGAGAGAGAGAGAGAGAGAGAGAGAGAGAGAGAGAGAGAGAGAGAGAGAGAGAGAGAGAGAGCGACATTCATAGAAAAAGAGAGACTCTCAGTGGTACGATTGAAATCCAATACTAACATTCTGTTCCAAAGATAAAGGCACCTACACACAACATTCCCCTGACCCTATACTTTGGTCAAGGAGATGCGAAGGTTGGTGCTGAGGTGTTGTTGTTGTGGTTGTTGTTGTTGTTGTTGTTGTTGTTGTGGTTGTTGTTGTTGTTGTCGTACCCTGGCTAAAAGACTCCAGGGATCATCCGAACAGCCGAAGTACTTGAACACTATGGTACAAATGCTTAGCTGGGGATGAGAACATGATGTGTGTGACCGTTTTAGATTACCCCGCCACGTGGGCAGCCACGCTCCGATTTCCGGGATTTTGGAGACTGACAATTTTAAAGCAAGGAGCTTATCACAACTGAAGACAATCTACGCATAACTATGCAGAGCATAACAACACTTTGATGTAGCCTTGGTGTTCTAGCCTATGTCAGTTGGTCTGACACAGCCTTTAGCCAAGGCCTCGCTGAGGTGTGACATCTTCAACGCCGACCTAAATTTTCGTCAGCTTTCAGGGCTGCGGCTGTCACACACATATTATCGTTCGTTCCTTTCCTCAAGGCAAAGGAATCCCCGCTGAGTTTCTGTCTGTCGGCATACTTCAGGTTGTATGGGCGATTGACGAAACGTCCGTACCTTGTACTCCTGCGTGCCCTACTTCACATTTTGAACAAAGGTTTTCAAGCGTCCTTTTCACTCAACGTTTTCAATCAGCACATTTGAGAAAGAAAAAAAAATCTTTGTGCTTCTGTATGTGCCGTTGTGTGGTGTGTGGTGTGTGTGTGTGTGGTGTGTGTGTGTGTGTGTGTGTGTGTGTGTGTGTGTGTGTTGTGTGTGTGTGTGTGTGTGTGTGTGTGTAAGAGAGAGTGAGAGTGAGAGAGTGTGCGTGTGCGCGTGCCAGTGTGTGTGTGTGTGTGTGTGTGTGTGTGTGTGTGTGTGTGTGTGTGTGTGTGTGTGTGTGTGTGTGTGTTTCAAAGAGAAAGAGAGTACGTGTATGCGTGTGTTCAAGAGAGAGAGAGAGAGAGAGACAAGACAAGACAAGACAAGCCAAAATTCTTTATTTACGAGGATAATAGATAAGCACTGACGTGCTTTTTTACATCCAGTCCTCGCCCAGAGTATGGATTACAATATGCAGTGAAATGAAATAATGTAAGAAACCAAATAAGCAAATAAAGCGGTCATGCAATCATAATGGAACATCAAATGAAAATAGAAGAGAAATGAAAAAAAATAATAATAAACAAACAAAAAATAAAATAACAATAATGAAGGGGAAGGAGAGAGTGGGGGTGGGGGTGGGCTGAGCAGGGGAATATATGGAAATGTACTACAACGCACAAAAATTAGCATGTATAAAAACAGACAGTAAAATGAATATGACAAAGTACGTACATAATTTGGAACACACACATACACGCACGCATGCACGCACAGAGAGAGAGAGAGAGAGAGAGAGGGAGAGAGAGAGAGAGAGAGAGAGAGGAGAGAGAGAGAGAGAGAGAGTCGAGGCACAACATGTAATCATTTTCCGTAAGACATGAAAATACGTAGAAGGTATTTAGGAAGTGAGATGGAATTTGAGGGGGGGGGGGGGGGGGGGGGGGGGGGGGGGGGCAAAAATAAAGAGAGAGAGAGAGAGGAAACCACTCATAGAAAAGATCATGTTAAAGACAAACACATTATAATATGTGCAATGTGTGTGTGTGTGTGTGTGTGTGTGTGTGTGTGTGTGTGTGTGTGTGAGGAGATGAGAGTGAGAGAGAGAGAGAGAGAGGAGAGATGAGAGAGAGAGAGAGAGAGATGAGATGTGTGTGTGTTCAAGAGAGAGAGAGAGTGAGATAGAGAGAGAGTGAGATAGATAGAGAGAGAGAGAGAGAGAGAGAGAGAGAGAGAGAGGAGAGAGAGAGAGAGAGAGAATGTACTAGAAGACCTAAATCACACGAGGGTCAGTCTTTGCTGCGGCACATTTAGATCCTTTCTCCTTTCTGTGTAACTCAGAACTGGATGATGACGACGATGATGATGTGAGGAGGAGGAGGAGGATGACGATGACGATGATGTGATGATGATGATGACGATGTGATGATTATGATGATGATGATGATGACGACGATTTATGATGATGATGATGATGATGATGATGATGATGATGATGATGATGACGACGACGTCTCTTTACAGGGTTTATGAAGACCCAGGTCACCCAAGGGTCAGGGGTCCGCTATAGCACATCTAGAGCCTTTCTCCATCCTGTGTTACACAGACCTAACCTGCACGTCGTCGTCAACGCCCACGTCACAAAGGTGAGAGACAAGAATTCTGAACAATGTTCCATTGGAGGGAAGGAATGAGGCAGAAGACACAAAACTCCATCACCACCGAGCAGGTTTGCACAAGAGCTGATCCCACGCACACCAGATTGCCACGCTGCGTTCCATTCTGGTGGGGCAGTCACTGAAACAGAGTTCTGCGCTCTGCATGAACTCATTGACTGTGAGAAGCATCTGACGGCGTGGGCAGAGACTCGTTGTGGATGCTGCTGAGACATGGAGCACCCGGGAAGCTTGTCTACCTGATCCAGGATACCTGCAAAGACACGTTCTGCAGGGGTCGCCCATCGAAGCTAGCTACCAGACAGTTATTTTTTACCCGAGTGTTCAGCTGATTTATAAAAAAATTAAAGCTTACAGATAAAATGACAAAGACACAAGCATAGTTTCCTAGATTCTTTGATAATTACCTGAAAATGAATCATATAATTATTATTATTATGATCATTATTATTATTACTGTTATTGTTATATTATTACAATTGTGCCATGTATCTGTCTGATTAGCGGGACACTTGTCGTACCATATCTTTTTCTCATACATTACGCTAAATATCTGACGGTTACCTATCATGATGAAACATATGTTAACCACCATTGTGTTATACCTCAAGCTAAATGTTCTGCGAATTATCAATCAGAAAAAATCGCCTTTGTGAGGCTTTTCAGAGGTGCTCTAAAGAGTCTCTAAATTAACAAACGACAATGTTCTTTCTTTCCTTTATACCACTTCTTTTTCTTCCATCTCATTTTTTTTCATCTGTCTTTTCCGACCTTCTTTCCGTTTTGGCTTCCCTCTTCTCCTAACCCCCTCCTCCTTTGTCCTTGTTCCCCTTCTCCCCACCCCACCCCTCTCCATATTCATCTTGGCTTGCAGGTTTTGATCGGAGACAGACGTGCGGAAGGAGTAGAGGTGACCCGGAAGGACAAGGTGGTCAAGGTCAAGGCCAGGAAGGAGGTCATCCTGTCAGCAGGAGCGGTCGGCTCCCCCAGATCCTGATGTTGTCTGGCATCGGTCCTAAGAAACATCTGAAGGAACTGGGGGTGAGTGGGTGAATGAGCGTGTGTGTTTACAGAGAGAGAGAGAGAGAGAGAGAGAGAGAGAGAGAGAGGAGAGAGGAAGAGAGAGAGAGAGAGATTTGAAGAGCCACATTCGCATTGTTAAATATGCAAAAACAGAAACCTTGGCCTTATCAATCAATCGTCCACTCACTCTTGGTCCCAAGACAAACGCGCGCGCCACACAACACACACACACACACACACACACACACACACACACACACACACACACACACACACACACACCACACTACACCACACACACACACACACACACACACACACACACACACACACACACACACACACACACACACACACGCATGCACACACACACACACACACACACACACACACACACACACACACACACACACACACACACACACACACACACACGCTCAAACAAAGGTCCTTCGTGCATGGAAAATCAAATCAACGAATCAGCCCGACAGTGACAGACACCTGCGCTTTGATGCAAAAAAAAAGAAGAAAAAAAAAGAAAAAGATTTGAGCAGCATTCCAACAGTCTTTCTCCTTGTCTCTGCAGATCGTAGTGAATGCATCTCCTGAATCTGTTCTCCTCTGCTCTCCCGCAGATCAATTTCAAGCAGATCGTGATCTGTCTCTTTTCTCGGTGTCTCTGCCACTTAAGTTCTGTAAATAATTGGAGATGACATTTTCTTTTGTCTGTTGGAAGTGGCAGTGTACAGACGGACCTGTTTCTCTGGTCATTTTCAGAGATGGCAGCACATGCAGACAGATGTTTCTTCTCTTTCTCTGTTATGACAGTACATTGCAGATCATTTGTTTCTCTTGTCTTTCTCTGTAGATGGCAGTACATGCATATCCACTGTTTTCTCTTGTTAGTATCTGCACGTGGTGGTATATGCAAATCACTTGTTTCTTCTGTCTTTCTCTGCAGATGATAGTACGTGCAAATTACAGGGGTTTCTTTCGTCTTTCTCTGCAGATGACAGTACGTGCAAAGTACAGGGGTTTCTTTTGTCTTTCTCTGCAGATGACAGTACGTGCAAAGTACAGGGGTTTCTTTTGTCTTTCTCTGCAGATGACAGTACGTGCAAATTACAGGGGGTTCTTTTGTCTTTCTCTGCAGATGCCAGTACGTGCAAATTACCTGTTTCTTTTGCCATTCTCTGCAGATAATACATGCAAATCACCTGCTTCTGTCTGTTTGTCTCTCTATTTACATGCCGATCAGGTGTTTCTCTTGTCTTTCTCTGCAGATCGGAGTTCATGCAGATTACCGATTACTGTTGTCTGTCTCTTCAGATGGCAATACTTGCAGATGATTTGTCACTGTTGACTGTATATGCAGGCTGTAGCGCAAGCAAATCATCTGCTTTTGTTGTGTTTATCTCGGCAGATTGCAGTGCAAGCAACTCATCTGTTTCTTTCTCTGTATCTTCACAGATTGTAGTGCCAGCAAATCGTCTGTTTCTTTCTCTGTATGTCTGCAGATCCCAGTCCAGGCCGATCTCCCTGTGGGGGACAACCTTCAGGATCACCTGTTGGTGGACTACGGCATTCGTATCAACTCCTCCGTGGGCATCACTCCGGAGAAGCTGTCCAGCTGGAGGGAGTATCTGAAATACGTCTTGTTTGGAGAAGGTAACCGTTGGAGGAAGGTGTCAGTGATTTGTGATATGAAGGTGGATTGTATGTTACTGTGTTTGCTATAATTGTTATTGCTGTCGTATTGTTTATAGCTGTTGATTATGGTAATTGACCTTGGTGTCGGTGGCGATGATGTGAGGGATGCATTCGGTGTCACTATGCTTGTTGTTATCTTCTTTTTGTGCTGTGTTTATTATTGTTCGTCATGTTGATTAACCTACTTAGCTAAGGTGAGGTAGGCTTTGTGTTGCTGTTCCTATTTTGTGCCTAGTACGAGAAGATAAGTGATTGCTCGTTCTTCGTTTTTCATTGTCCTGAGCGTTGTTTATCTAGCCTGAAGAAGAAGAACAACAAGGTGGAAATGCGTCGTGTTTTGACTTGTAACTTCTTTGTCCTTGCTCTCTTTGGCGGACTCACTAAGAATTGTTCTTAAAATATGTTTCGGTTTCCGCCTCGCGGTCATCTGACTTTGAAACTACCTTGACTTCACTTATCTTTTTGCTCTGTGTGTTTGTTGATTTACTCACGTGCTTTATTACTGTGTGAGGGGCCGGAATAGCTCAGTTGTAGAGCGTCGGACTCGTAATCTTGGGGTTGCGGGTTCGAATCTCCGCCGGGCCGTTTCGGTACAGGGGGATATTTCCCTCGGAGTTAACATTGGTTCCGACTCCATTTCCCATACAGTCCTTCGGATGAGACTATAAACCGAGGTTCCGTGTGTGAACGCATGCATAACATCTTGCACACACGTAAAATCCCATCACCAACTTTCGAAAGTGAAGGCCAGTTTGGCCGTTGGTATGGATGACACGTTACACATCGCATGCACCTTCCCCGAAGATGGAGTATGGCTGCCTTAATGGAGGGATAGAAACACGGTCATACACACAAAACGCCACTCCTTTTGTTGGGTAGATGGGATTAATCTTTGCCTGTCTATACAG
>CM031605.1:72369234-72384234 GCA_018398815.1 Conus ventricosus | reverse complement strand
TAGTAAACAGAAAGAGGGTAATGTGTCAATACAGAGACAATGCCTCAAATCGTTCAGTCATCATTAGTTGCTTACCATACACAGTAAACAGAAAGAGGGTAATGTGTCAATACAGAGACACTGTCTCAAATCGTTCTGTCATCATTAGTTGGTTACCATACATAGTAAACAGAAAGAGGGTAATGTGTTAATACAGAGACACTGCCTCAGATCGTTCTGTCATGATTAGTTTGTTACCATACATAGTAAACAGAAAGAGGGTAATGTGTTAATACAGAGAAATTGGGGATGGAAAGTGGAGAGACAGATAGACAGACCAAAGGACGAACCAACTGGATGACTAAAGGATGAATGAAGCTAGGAAGACTCTTTAAGGTCTATGGCCTAATGGGTTTTGTATATGTAAAAAAACCTGTCCGTAAATTCAATGTGAGACGAGCTCACAATTTCATGAATGAATATATCCTGGAAAGAAAGGCCTCACTTTGATAACCTGCATTAGAGCAAAATGCCTACGGAATGTAGAGATTATGTTAAGAATTCCATTTGACACCATGACAAAACTTTGCCTGAATGAACGGCGTGATTGTCTGCATGCCAAGTTTGAAATGTCTATTGAAGAAAAAAGCCAAAATCTAAATGCGTAGGGGGACATATACATGCATCCTGATCAACACATGTGATAAATTCTCCATATAGCTAGAAAATGTTGACAAGATGTTTGTGCGAGAATCGTAATCACCGATCTTGAATCCTTGATAATGAGTAAAGATACTCCACGTACTTTGAGATACCCTCTCCATGTAGACGATGAGGGTAGTGGGGTCGGGTGGGGAATGTAAACTGTTTTTGTTTTTTCTCACAGTTGCCTGCTGTTTTGAAGCCAGCAATTGTACTCAATTGTACTACAGTGGGATTCCTTCAGATTCCAACAGAGAGGCCAAAATGATCATCATTCGCAACTGATATCGAAACCAATGGTGTCTGCTGTGCTGAGGTGCTTGAACTCTTCCTGCACACTTTTTTTCTTCATCAGGGTTCTCTTTTCCTTCTTTGATTCAAAGCTGAGCCCCACAAATAATTGTTAAATATTAATTATAATGCACCGCCATAACAGAAAACGTGGACAAACGAATCACAAGACAGAACACGACGCGTTTCGACCTCGTAGGTCTTCTTCAGGCAAGAAACTTCACAATCAGGACAACGAAAATGAATGAGCAATCACTTATCTTCATCCACTTCAGCGCCAGACAGGCGTCGAATTTCACGCGCTGAAGTGGATGAAAGATAAGTGATTGCTCGTTCATCTTCGTTGTCCTGATTGTGAAGTTTCTTGCCTGAAGATGTACGCGTCGTGTTTTGTGTTGTGATTCGTTTGTCCACGTTTTTTTTGGGCAGTGCGCTAACATTAATGTTCAAAATGTATTTAGATTTCCGCCTGTAGTCGCCTCATTTTGCAACCAGACCCCACAAAGAGGTAAATGAATACCATGTGAGATGCAGTCTCTCCAGTGTCGCTTTAACATGACCAGACCCCACAAAGAGGTAAATGAATACCATGTGAGATGCAGTCTCTCCAGTGTCGCTTTAAACATGACTAGACCCAAAAAGGTAAATGAATACCATGTGAGATGCAGTCTCTCGGTGTCGCTTTAACAGACTAGACCCCACAAGATAATGAAACCATGTAGATGCAGTCTCTCCAGTTCGCTTTAACAGACTAGACCCACAATGAGGTAAATGAATATGTTGAGATGCAGTCTCCATGTCGCGATTTAACATGACTAGACCCACAAAGAGTAAATGATACCATGTGAGATGCAGTTCTCCAGTGTCGCTTAACAGACCAGACCCACAAGAGTAAATGCAACCATGTGATGCAGTCTTCCATGTCGCTTTAACATGACTAGACCCCAAAGAGTAAATGATACCATGTGGATGAGTCTCTCCAGTGTCGCTTTGACATGACCAGAGCTAACAGTAACGTCACAGAACCGCTCACAAACACAGGTGTAAGTTGATGTCGCTTAACAACTAATGGGTATACGATCATGTTGCTTTACAGTGTCCACTCCACAGGATACAGTGCCAAGGTTGATGACCACGCCACAATAGCGCACTGGACGCTCATACATGATGAAGCCGTGAAGGACGTGACAGACCAGCACGTGTTTGACAGTGACGACTACTGGCTATGTCACATCCGCCACACCGCTCTCACCGAGTATCCTCTCCATTGGCACGTGCAGATGGGATCCCAAGATCCTCTCCTGTGGTGGATCCCAACTCAGGTCAGTGTGTGGGGGATGCACAGCATTGTGGGTAGGCCTACCTCTGCAGCACACTGCATATACTCCTCTAAAGGTACTGTCAGGCAGCCTACGTTTCATCTACATGAGAGATATACACACTGCACATGCCAAAACATTCATCATACCGTACCTGCGAAAGGTATTTTACGAGAAATAAAACCATTTTTTTAAACATGATAGATCTGGACTCATTCTGATGAAAAATAACAACACGCATTCTCTCTCTCTCTCTCTCTCTCTCTTCTCTCTCACTCTCTCCTCTCTCTCTCTCTCTCTCTCTCTCTCTCTCTCTCTCTCTCTCTCTCTCTCTCTCTCTCTCCCCTCTCTCTCTCTCTCTCTCTCTCTCTTAGTCCCTTAACGGGGCAAGGGCCGGATGAAAAAAAGCATGTGTTTGCTTATCTGTTACCCTTGGAAATAAAGATTATCTATCATCATCATCATCTCTCTCTCCTCTCTCTCCTCCCTCTCTCCTCTCTCTCTCTCTCTCTCTCTCTCTCTCTCTCTCTCTCTCTCTCTCTTGAAAATTAGATGATTTCTGTTTTGCTTGAACACTATAGTTTGTACTTGTGTAATATTCTAGCCAGACTAGTCAGACTGAAGTCAGTTCAAGGTGTAACACTGCAGATGATTAACAGATGCGGGCTAGGTTTTCTGATTTTTAAAAAGCATGAGCAAAGAAAAATCCCACAGTTAATCCACAGGGCTAAGTTCAATCAGTTTATCAAGGAGGCATCACTGCGTGCAGGCAAGTCCATATACGCTACACAACATCTGCGGAGTATCGAGCCACACAATGTGCAGGGTGACAACAAAATAAATTAGTAGCTGTGGCCTCTTGACCGCACAGAGTGGAAGAATCCAAAGTTCCAAACAGTAGCAAAGTTCCGGTCTATCACGGACACAGTAACTACACTGTGACATAGTTTGAACACAGAATGATCCAAAGCTCCAAACAGTAGCAAAGTTCCGGTCTGTCACGGACACAATAAACTACACTGTGACAAACAGTTTGAACACAACACGTGCAACATCACCCTCCACTATGTCGCAGACGTCTTGAATAAAACCAGTTCGCCCTACCGAGTCTCCCTTGACTCCAACACAGGCACACTGGCCCCAGTTCACAGTTTCAACCTCGGTACGTGAACAGCAACTTGCTCACTACAATCCCAGGCTGAGTGAATCAGCTTTAGCTAATGGAAGTGTACATATTTCAGAAAGAGCTGCAGACCAAGATTGCCTGACAAAAAGTTCTCAACTGGACAGTGAGATGTCAACATTAATTCCAGAAACTCATCGCGAAAATCTTTTTGCATGTGTGCAAAAAAGTAACAAAATGTATTAGGCAGATCTGTCGCAACTAAATAAAAAAGGTGTCGTAAAATAACTATTACGCAACCTAATCCATGTAAAAATATTCAATTTCCATTGCGAATGAGAGCTGACAAAGCAAAAAATAAGTGAGAAAAAAATGGGAGGATGAAGACCCACTAAAAGAAAGGTGGAAAAAATGGTTGGAGAAGGGAGGGGGGGGAGGGGGGGGGGCAACCAACCTATAACAGGACGACCAAACTTTACAAACTGAACCACAAATAGGGATACACACGGAACACACAGAGAAGATGGTGGAAAAAGGAGAATGACGTCAGAATGGGAAAAGTGGTGGTAAAGAAGGGGAGGGTTGGCATGGGGTACACACTTACATCACACGATACAATCTTACATGAACACAATAGTCACACTCACATAGAGGTTGACATGGTTGAAACACAGTACACTCAATAGAGTCAGACCAGTTAAACATGCCCTTTTTCTACACGATAGAAGTCTTGATCCATGTTGATACACACTTTTATCATCTCACGATAGAAGTCTTGATCCATGTTGATACACACTATTTCTCATCTCACGATAGAAGTCTTGATCCATGTTATACACACTATTTTATCATCTCACGATAGAAGTCTTGGTCCATGTTAATACACATATTTTATCATCTCACGATAGAAGTCTTGATCCATGTGATACACACATTTTTCATCTCACGATAGAAGTCTTGATCCATGTTGATACACACTATTTTATCATCTCACGATAGAAGTCTTGATCCATGTTAATACACACTATTTTCTCATCTCACGATAGAAGTCTTGATCCATGTTATACACATTGTTTTATCATCTCACGATAGAAGTCTTGATCCATGTTAATACACACTGTTTTATCATCTCACGATAGAAGTCTTGATCCATGTTGATAACACATATTTTTCATCTCACGATAGAAGTCTTGTCCATGTTATACACACTATTTTACTCATCTCACGATAGAGGTCTTGATCCATGTTGATACACATATTTTTATCATCTCACGATAGAAGTCTTGGTCCATGTTAATACACACTATTTTATCATCTCACGATAGAAGTCTTGATCCATGTTGATACACACTATTTTCTCATCTCACGATAGAAGTCTTGATCCATGTTGATACACACTTTTTATCATCTCACGATAGAAGTCTTGATCCATGTTGATACACACTTTTTATCATCTCACGATAGAAGTCTTGTCCATGTTGATACACACTATTTTATCATCTCACGATAGAAGTCTTGATCCATGTTGATACACACTATTTTCTCATCTCACGATAGAAGTCTTGGTCCATGTTGATACACACTAGTTTTATCATCTCACGATAGAAGTCTTGGTCCATGTTATACACACTATTTTCCTGCTCACGATAGAGTCTTGATCCATGTTAAACACACTATTTATCATCTCACGATAGAGGTCTTGATCCATGTTAATACACACTATTTTCTCATCTCACGATAGAAGTCTTGATCCATTTAATACACACTATTTTTCATCCTCACGATAGAAGTCTTGATCCATGTTAATAACACTATTTTCTCATCTCACGATAGAGGTCTTGATCCATGTAAATACACACTATTTTCTCATCTCACGATAGAGGTCTTGATCCATGTTGATACACACTGTTTTATCATCTCACGATAGAGGTCTGATACATGTTAATACACACTATTTTCTCATCTCACGATAGAGTTTTGATCCATGTTAATACACACTATTTTCTCATCTCACGATAGAAGTCTTGATCCATGTTAATACACATTGTTTTATCATCTCACGATAGAAGTCTTGATCCATGTTAATACACACTATTAATTTCTCATCTCACGATAGAAGTCTTGATCCACGTTGACACGCTATGGTTTCTTCTATATATAGAAATGGAACTGGTCCATGTTGATACAATAGCGTTTTCTTAATATATAGTAAAAGTCTTGATCCATGTTTATACACTGTTTTCTACCGAATAGCAATAGTCTTGATCCACGTTGATACACGTTTTTCATCACATAGTGAAGACCTTTATCCATGTTCCTACTCTATGTTTTCCCATTACACAGTAACGCTACATATACATGTTGATACATTGTTTTCTCATTACGTAGTAAACGTCTTGGTTCATGTTGATACACTGTGTTTTCTAACTTACTGAAAGGTTTATCCATGATCGTACACTGTTTTCTAACCTAGTGAAGGTCTATATCCATGTTTGTACGCTGTGTTTTTAACCTAGTGTAAAGGTCTATATCCATGTTCGTACGCTTGTTTTCTAACCTAGTGTAAAGGTCTATATCCATGTTGTACCTTGTGTTTTCTACTAGTGAAAGGTCTATTCCATGTTGATACATGCGTTTTCTAACTATGTGTAAAGTCTTATCCATGTTGTACGCTGTGTTTACTAACCCTAGTGTAAAGTCTATATCCATGTTGATACACTGTGTGTTTTCAACATGAGTGAAAGCTATATCCATGTTCTACATTTGTTTTCTAACCATGGTGTAAAGGCTCATATCATGTTGTACACTGTGTTTTCTAACATGGGTAAAGGTCTATTATCCATGTTCGTACATTGTGTTTTCTAACCTATGTAAAGGTCTATATCCATGTTCGTACCTGTGTTTTCTAACCATGGTGTAAAGGTCTATATCCATGTTCGTACATTGTGTTTTCTAACCCATGGTGTAAAGGTCTATATCCATGTTGTCGACTTGTGTTTTCTAACCCTAGTGTAAAGGTCTATATCCATGTTCGTACATTGTGTTTTCTAACCATGGTGTAAAGGTCTATATCCATGTTCGTACTTGTGTTTTCTAACATGGTGTAAAGGTCTATATCCATGTTCGTACACTGTGTTTTCTAACCCTGGTGTAAAGGTCTATATCCATGTTCGTACATTGTGTTTTCTTCACCAAATAGTAAAGTCTTGATCCATGTTAATACACTGTTTGATGAGCCACATGTCAAATGTCTGGATCCAGTTCATGTAATTTATTTACTGCGCCACAAAGTAAAAGTCTTGATCCAGTTCAATACAGTATGATTCCTGTACCACGTAATAAAGGTGTCGATTCATGTTCACACACCACATGTTTTTTGTCTTTGTCCAGGGTGAAGGGGGTCCAGGGTCTCAGAGTGGTGGATGCTTCCATCATGCCCACCATCGTGTCAGGCAACACCAACGCCGCCACATCATGATCGCCGAGAAAGCCGCCGACATCATCCGGGGTCACTGATATTATGATCCCTCCAAAAAGGCCCTGACAGACATTGCTGGGCGCCAGCCCTGTTATCATAGAACCACCAAAACAGTACATGGCCTTATATCATCATTAACCACCAAAACAGTACATGGCTTTATGTCATCATTAACCACCAAAACAGTACATGGCCTTTATATCATCATTAACCACCAAAACAGTACATGGCCTTTATATTATCATTACCCACCAAAACACTACGTGGCCTTTATGTCATCATTAACCACCAAAACACTACATGGCCTTTATGTCATCATTAACCACCAAAACACTACATGGCCTTTATGTCATCATTAACCACCAAAACACTACATGGCCTTTATGTCATCATTAACCACCAAAACAGTACATGGCCTTTATGTCATCATTAACCACCAAAACAGTGCATGGCCTTTATGTCATCATTAACCACCAAAACAGTACATGGCCTTTATATCATCATTACCCACCAAAACACTACATGGCCTTTATATCATTGTAGCCGGTGCTAAATGTGTTTATCTCTTGGTCACCCATCGTAGACGAGATATTTTGTTCACGAGTTATCTTCCCCTTACCTCCCTTGATCAATTGATCTCATTTTATTGTGTAAATTCTTTAAATCATGAATACCTCAGAACCTACATAGTTGTGTATACGTCGCTGAAGTCACAAAGATTAATGTATTCTATTCATTACAATCGTGCTGGACTGAGAAGCCCATATTTTCCCTAAAACTGGTATTTTGACCGAATTAATCTTGGCGCCATTTTGAATTGTCCGACGAACAAACCGTGAATAATTCTTGATTTCATAAAAAGTATGAGAGAATCCAAAGAATCCATGAATGCACATTGAAAGTAAAGTCCATAAGCTTTCATTTCGTATATCGCATGCCTATGACCTTTTCTGTACAAGCTTGCGACTATACGAAATGACTGACAGCGCCGGTCCCTTTAGCGAGTCGCCTTCTTTGTTTACTGTCGGAGTTTGATCTAAATTGTTGTTTCATGAAATTCGGACTTCCCAATCGAAATCTTTTTAATAACTCCATTTCTATGATAGAAGCTACTGAAATTATATAAAAATTATCATCCGATGGACCATTTCAACGGAATAACATTTTATCGAAGATCGTGTTCGAAGCACGTGGCGACGGCCATGTAGTGATAAGGCAAGTTGTGTTTTCTACCAAACTTTAAACGCAAAGTTCTCCGCTGGGACGGCATCTTGGATAATGAAGTTTATATGTATAGAAAGAGCGAAATTCAAGCTTTTTATTCATTACAAAATTATTTCACGCTGTTTAGTACTTTTCATCGAAATAAGGCAAATATGACGTAAGCTTGTTAAAAGTGGGTTACATTCCCCGACTTTAATCGCCAGTAACTTTACACAGCCACAAAATTGTCAAATATGACTTATTGCGTTTTATTCCTTGGGTTCTGAGGTTTTCATCGATATGAAATATGTTTGGATACTTTGAACGGACGGCGAGCTAGACACGCAGAAGCGGCGGCAGATAGCACAAATTTTGTAATTTGCCGTCCCGCGAGGCTCATTTTGAGTGCGGCGCTGCGTTGCCTCTTTGCGGTCCGGTCAAGGTGTATATATTTGGAGCGCCGCGTGAGTGCGAGCAGAGTAGCCGGATCAGTGTTCCCGAGGAGTGTTGCCCCGAGCAGTGTTGCCTAGAGACTGCTCAGTGCGCTGAGAGAGAGAGAGAGAGAGAGAGAGAGAGTTCCCAGGCAGTGTTCCTGGTTGAGCTCCTTGCCATGGGAGAGAAATAAAGAGAAGGGAAAAACTCCACTTCGTCCTGTATGTCTTCTTGACTGGCTGCTGTCCCTTGGTTCCTGCACTTATCACCATCTGCCTGTCTTCACCTGCACACCCCTTACCCCTCCACACATCACATCATCATTACCCACCAGCCTGCTAGTTTGCAGGCTCACAGATGTCATAACACAACCAGAAAACTTCTGACGCCATTCAGAGGAACGGCTAACATCACATAGCAAAAACATATCGTGGCATTTGTTGTCCCCCTCACTTCCCTTACCCTCTGTCCCCCTCCACCGCACTGGCATTCTTTCCTGGCTGTTCTGTCAGCTCCTCATGCATAGCCACACCCGGCGTTGTCCTGTCACAAGCCCTAACACTACAGTCTACAGAGAGTAACTATCAGCCACACCTGACGTTGTCGTGTCACAGCCCTAACACTACAGTCTACAGAGAGTAACTATCAGCCACACCTAACACTACAGTCACAGAGGTAACCTATCAGCCACTGGCGTTGTCGTGTCACAGCCCTAACACTACAGTCTACAGAGAGTAACTATCAGCCACACCTGGCGTTGTCGTGTCACAGCCGGGGGGGGGGGGGTTCTTCTCTGAAGACTTTCTGCTGCCAAGCTCTCCCTAGAGTTTCTTCCTCCTGCGACATGAACCATCCAGAGGCAAGAGCGTGGAAAGGACATCAACACTTAGGTCAGCGCGACAGAAGGGCATGAAGAGACACAGAATTTAAGACATTTTTTGTACGACGATCAATGAGGATGCGACTGCATTCTGGTATGAAACAACACCACAGGTTTGTACTTTACGCCTCCCTTAACAATGCATCCCAGGGCAGCCAGGCCCGAGAGATACAGACGCTGCGGTGTTGGTCAGCAAATTGGAGATACACAGTCAGAGAAGCATCCTTTAAGCAGCTGAGGTTGTACTGTGTGGCTTCGCTCTCCTGAACTGAGTCCATAGCACATTTCACTGCGTGTAGGCGCCCGTTGGAGGTTAAAAAAAGCCACACACACAAATAAATGGCTGTGATGAGACCCGTACCAACGACCTCCCAGCTCGTTAACAGCGCTATCACTGCGCCAGGTAAAGCTAGTGATGCCTGTGGTTGCTGTCAACCGTTGTGATGGTTTTACTGGCATATTGTCCACCATCACCACATTCCCCACAACCGTGCGTCCCCCCCCCCCCAACCCCATCTTAACACATCTCTCCATCTCTGGCCCAACACCCCTCCCTCCTCTTCTCACCATCAGAAACAAAGATGTTGTAATGCCTTGTTTTCCTTTAAACTGTGGTTGTATAGGTTTGCATTGATTGGGAAAAGAAACGCAATGGAGTGATTCTGAAAATATATTCTGTGCTTCTCGTGTACTGAGAGAGAGAGAGAGAGAGAGAGAGAGAGAGAGAGAGAGAGAAGAGAGAGAGAGAGAGAGAGAGAGAGAGAGAGAGAGAGAGAGAGAGAGAGAGAGAGAGAGAGAGAGAATGGAGAAGGAGAAAGGGGAATAGACAGGAGCTAGAAGAAAGACAGTCGGAAAATGCATAGTAAGATAGCTCAGAACAGACTTTTAAAAATCTTGTTTTAGTTCATTACAACGAGCGTCTTAATAAAGATCGATTCATGGTGTTCTGCACATACATAGATTTTACTTCATGAAACAAAACACGTACGTGCGTACACTCGCACGCACGCACGTACACACGCACACACGCACACACACACACAACACACCACACACACACACACACACACACACACACACACACACACACACACACACACATACAACATGCCGAGTACGTGGACCGAATGACAGAGCATGACTCATGTGCGCGTGCGCGCGCGCGCACGACACACACACACCCACACACACACACACACACACACACCACACACACACAACACACACACACACACCACACACACACACACACACACACACGCACGCACGCACACACACACACACACACACACACACACACACACACACACACACACACGCACACAATACAATACAACACAATTACAATACAGTATTTTTTCCTTTTGTCCCTTTTGGGGTATAGGAGGAAGGGTGTATTTAAAGCAATAACAGGAAAAGGAAAACAAACAAGCCAAAATAAAACACAATTGCTAGTCAATGCTGACACAGACCAGCAATTCACCACACTTGTGATAATCTAATATACTTTGACAAGGAAGCATTTGTTTTCGATAAGTAGAAACATCATTTGACAAAAATTATAGACAGATTTGGGGGACAGAAATCTTTTGGCAAATACGTGTTCCGCAAAGTAACGTATGATGAACATTCCATGATAAAATGAAATTCATCACCTATTGCAGACATGTCACATTTATTACATAACCTTTCTCCTTTTGGAATATTAAATCGGCGATCTACTTCAATTGGCAGTTAATGATCAGAACATCTAAATTTGATAAGAGGGTAAATATGAACATCGGGTCAGCTAGAAATTTATTTCTCCTCCTTAAAATCAGATTTATGAAATTTGTAGAAAAAACATTTACTGCTAGTTTCAATATCACGTTTGACGAAAAGAGCATTGCAAACTATTTTTGACATCCTTACATAATGTTTTTTGACGTCTGTAAAAGATTGATTGCTCCAAACACAGTCAAAACCAGACTGTACAAGATTAAACACAGTCTTTTACAACACAGTCTTTGTACAAGTATGTTTTTAATGCACGTTAACCAGGGAGACACAGTTACTGCGCAATTGTGCAAATGTAACATGAAAGAATAGAACCTACCCCCCCCCCCCCCCCCACCACACACACACACACACACCACACGTTTCGGCTCTGGGCCTTCCTCAGAGCGTTTGTTGACACAAGTCCGTCTCCTACAAAATTGTAGAGCAAATAACATGCTGTTTGTTCTGCTCACGACACACGTATTTATGCAGTGACATTTCAACCAAGTGTGTTCAGACAGAAGTAGGTAACCAACGCGCTGTGCTGTACACGCTTAGTTTACTGTAGAAATCGTTGGTAAACTGGTTTGTCGAGCAGTGCTACTCTTTGTAGTTTGGGCATGTATATAGAGACAACGCGTGTTGATTAAAGCACTGGTTAAACACGCACTGTAGGAAGATGTGGTGGCTACTGAACATACGTTGTATGAAGATGTAGTGCTGTCTGAACACATACTGTAGGAAAATGTAGTGCTGTCTGAACACATACTGTAGGAAAATGTAGTGCTGTCTGAACACATACTGTAGGAAAATGTAGTGCTGTCTGAACACATACTGTAGGAAAATGCAGTGCTGTCTGAACACATACTGTAGGAAAATGTAGTGCTGTCTGAACACATACTGTAGGAAAATGCAGTGCTGTCGGAACACATACTGTATGAAAATGTAGTGCTGTCTGAACACATACTGTAGGAAAATGCAGTGCTGTCTGAACACATACTGTAGGAAATGAGTGCTGTCTGAACACATACTGTAGGAAAATGCAGTGCTGTCTAACATACTGTAGGAAAATGTAGTGCTGTTGAACACATACTGTAGGAAAATGTAGTGCTGTCTGAACACATACTGTAGGAAAATGTAGTTGCTGTTGAAACACATACTGTAGGAAAATTAGTGCTGTTGAACACATACTGTAGGAAAATGTAGTGCTGTCTGAACACATACTGTAGGAAATGTAGTGCTGTCTAAACACATACTGTAGGAAAATGTAGTGCTGTTGAAATACTGTAGGAAAATGTAGTGCTGTCTGAACACAACTGTAGGAAAATGTAGGCTGTCTGAAACATACTGTAGGAAATGTAGTGCTTCTGAACACACACTGTAGGAAAATGTAGTGCTGTCTGAAACACATACTGTAGGAAATGAGTGCTGTCTGAACACATACTGTAGGAAAATGTAGTATGTCTGAACCATCTGTAGGAAAATGTAGTGCTGTCTGAACACATACTGTATGAAAATGTAGTGCTGTCTCACTAACATACCGTAGTAAAATGCAGTGCTGTCTGAACCACATACTTTAGGAAAATGTAGTCATGTCTGAACGCAACTGTCGGAAAATGTAGTGCTGTCTGAACGCAACTATAGAAAAATGATTGTTCATAACACATTGTGTAGGAAAAATTTCTAGCGCTGTACTGAACGACACACTGTAGGAAATGTATTGCTGTCTGTAACGCACATACTATAGAAAAATGTGTGCTCGAAACATACTGTAGGAAAATGTAATGCTGTTGCACATACTGTATGAAAATGTTCTCATTCTGAACACATCTGTAGAAAAATGTAGTGCTGTCTAAACACATACTGTATGAAAATATAGTGCGTCTGAAACACATACTGTAGGATAATGTATGCTGTCTGAATACATATGTATGAAAATGTTGTGCTGTCTGAAAACATAAATAGAAAAATGTAGTGCTGTCTGAAACACAATGTATGAAAATGAGTGTGCTTGAACACATACTGTAGGATAATTGAGTGCTTAAACATATCTGTATGAAAAATGTAGTGACTATGTTGAACATATACATAGAAAATGCAGTGCTAGTTGAACACATACTAGTAGAAAAATGCAGTACTAGTCTGAACACATACTGCGGGAAAATGAGTGCTGTCTGAACACATACTGTAGGAAAATGAGTGCTGTTGAACACATACTGTAGTGAAAATACGTAGAAAATGTAGTCTAGTTGAACACATACTGTAGGAAAATGTAGTGCTAGTTGCACACATACTGTGGAAAATGTAGTGCTGTCTGAACACATACTGTAGGAAAATGAGTGCTGTTGAACACATACTGTAGGAAAAGTAGTGCTGTTCGACACATACTGTAGGAAAATGTAGTGCTAGTTGAACACATACTGTATGAAAATGTAGTGCTGTTGAACACATACTATAGGAAAATGAGTGCTGTTGAACACATACTGTAGGAAAATGTAGTGCTAGTTGCACACATACTGTAGGAAAATGTAGTGCTATCTGAACAAGTACTGTAGGAAAATGTAGTGCTAGTTGAACACATACTGTAGGAAAATGTAGTACTAGTTGCACACATACTGTAGGAAAATGTAGTGCTGTCTGAACACATACTGTAGGAAAATGTAGTGCTAGTTGAACACATACTGTAGGAAATGTAGTGCTAGTTGAACACATACTGTAGGAAATGTAGTGCTGTCTGAACACATACTGTAGAAAATGTAGTGCTGTCTGAAAACATACTATAGGAAAATGCAGTGCTGTCTGAACACATACAGTAGGAAAATTTGTGCTGTCTGAACACATACTGTGGGAAAATGCAGTGCTGTCTGAACACATACTGTAGGAAAATGTAGTGCTGTCTGAACACATACTGTAGGTGCTAGTTGACCCCAACCGCTGTTAACTTTTTTTTAACAGGTCAGATTGCGCTGACGATGCATGCGCTCATTTGATTACACAGCGGTACAATGCAGCAAAACACTTACCTCCCTTGCTCTTGACCCAGTCTGTGCGAGTTGTCCGCTGCTCTAGCTGTTCATTGTTTTCGTGAGGGGAGCAGACGAATTTGTAGTTGCAGTCTTGTGATCTTTTAATCAGCATTTGAGGTGAGTAGAAAGATTCTTTCTTCGTTGTCGTCTGCCAGTCTGTTGATAATGTGTGTAGTTTGCATTAAAAAAAAACTATTCAGTGGTCCTTTTGCCATTTCATTTTGATGAAAAGTGCAACCTATCTTAGTCTCCATTGGTATTTTCTCACTGGACAAACTAGGCGCCTATTGCCGAACAATCATGCTGGAGTTCCTTTCGTTCGACTGGGTTTTTAGCACGGTTTGATTGGTTATTCAACCTTCTCCAGAAGTAGATGGTAACAAATGCTTTGGATGTTATCAAGTCCATAGATTTTGTTTCTCTTTGTTGTTGTTTTTTACCCTTAGTCAGCTACGTATTGCCGCAGGGAGCTCGCCTGATCTGAATAGTTAAAATGTTCATACAAGTCTGTTTTCAATTTTCACACCCCTATGAATTATCTCCCTTCACTCTCTCTCTCTCTCTCTCTCTCTCTCTCTCTCTCTCTCTCTCCTCTCTCTCTCTTTCTCTGTTCTCTCTCTTTTGTTCTCTCCCTACTCTCACTACTTCAACATTACTTACAGTAAATCTTTTTTCCTGATTTGTATTTTACTCTGCAGGTTGCTTTTACAGTTTACGTAGATTATACATTTTGCTATATTAATGATCTTTTGAATGGTGCTATTGTTTTTGTTTTCTTTTTTATACTTAACTTTGAGCTTATCTTGGAG
>CM031605.1:72351734-72364234 GCA_018398815.1 Conus ventricosus | reverse complement strand
CAACACTTTTCAATGAGTGACAGACACCAACACTTTATAATGAGTGTCAAACACCAACACTTTGTAATGAGTGTCACACACCAACGCTTGTAATGAGTGTCATGCACCAACACTTTGTAATGAGTGTCACACACCAACACTTTGTAATGAGTGTCACACACCAACACTTTGTAATGAGTGTCATGCACCAACACTTTGTAATGAGTGTCACGCACCAAAATTTTTTTAATGAGTGTCACACACGAACACTTTGCCTGAATGTCACACACCAAGACTTTGTAATGAGTGTCACACACCAACACTTTGTAATGAGTGTCACACATCAACACTTTGTAATGAGTGTCACACATCAACACTTTGCCATTGAGTGTCACTCACCAACACTTTGTAATGAATGTCACATATCAACACTGCCATTTAGTGTCACACACCAACACTTTGTAATGAGTGTCACACATCAACACTTTGCCATTGAGTGTCACACACCAACACTTTGTAATGAGTGTCATGCACCAACACTTTGACATGAGTGTCAAACACCAACACTTTGTAATGAGTGTCACACACCAACACATTGCTATGAGTGCCACACACCAACACTTTGTCATCGAGTGTCACACACCAACACTTTGTAATGAGTGTCACACACCAACACTTTGTAATGAGTGTCATGCACCAACACTTTGACATGAGTGTCAAACCCAACACTTTGTAATGAGTGTCACACACCAACACTTTGTAATGATTGTCACACACCAACACTTTGTAATGAGTGTCATGCACCAGCACTTTGCCATGAGTGTCAAACACCAACACTTTGTAATGAGTGTCACACACCAACACTTTGCTATGAGTGCCACACACCAACACTTTGTCATTGAGTGTCACATACCAACACTTTGTAATGATGTCACACACCAACACTTTGCCATGAGTGTCACACACCAACACTTTGCTATGAGTGCCACACACCAACACTTTGTCATTGAGTGTCACACACCAACACTTTGTAATGAGTGTCACACACGAACACTTTGTAATGAGTGTCACACATCAACACTTTGCCATGAATGTCAAACACCAACACTTTGTAATGAGTGTCGTGCACCAACACTTTGCCTATTGAGTGTCACACATCAACACTTTGCCATTGAGTGTCACACATCAACACTTTGCCATGAATGTCACACACCAACACTTTGCGATGAGTGTCACACACCAACACTTTGTAATGAGTGTCACACACCAACACTTTGTAATGGTGTCAACACCAACACTTTGTAATGAGTGTCACACACCAACACTTTGTAATGAGTGTCAAACACCAACACTTTGTAATGTGTGTCAAACACCAACACTTTGTAATGGTGTCACACACCAACACTTCGCCGTGAGTGTAACACACCAACGCTTTGCCATAAGTGTCATGAAACCAACATTTTGTAATGAGTGTCATGCACCAACACTTCGCCATGAGTGTCACACACCAACACTTTGCAATGAGTGTCACACACCAACATTTTGTAATGAGTGTCAAACACCAACACTTTGTAATGAGTGTCATGCACCAACACTTCGCAATTAGTGTCACACACCAACACTTTGCATGAGTGTCACACACCAACACTTTGTAATGAGTGTCACACACCAACACTTCGTAATGAGTGTCACACACCAACACTTTGTAATGAGTGTCACACACCAACACTTTGCCATGAGTGTCACACACCAATACTTTGCCATGAGTGTCACACACCAACACTTTGTAATGAGTGTCACACACCAACACTTTGTAATGAGTGTCACACACCAATACTTTGTAATGAGTGTCACACCCAATACTTTGTCATGAGTGTCACACACCAACACATTGTAGTGAGTGTCACACACCAACACTTTGCCATGACTTTCACACACCAATACTTTGCCATGAGTGTCAAGCACCAATACTTTGCCATGAGTTTCACACACCAATACTTTGCCATGAGTGTCACACACCAGTACTTTGCCATGAGTGTCACACACCAATACTTGCCATGAGTGTCACACACCAATACTTTGCCATGAGTGTCACACACCAACACTTTGTAATGAGTGTCACACACCAATACTTTGCCATGAGTGTCACACACCAATACTTTGCCATAAGTGTCAAGAAGGGGGGGGGGGGGGGGGGATCACTGCATCATTCTCGTGTGAAGTTTGGTATGAAAGATGATGGACGAAGATATTGTCCTCTCACGACTGTTATTTCGCAATTGAATTATCAGTTTCAGAATAATTATCCATTACAGCTTTGAACAGAAAGCATTTTCAGTCAGGAACTTCTATACGAAGTCAAACTGTTTCCAGTCTGATGCGGCAAAATATGTATTCGAAGGCATGAAAGTACATGGTAAATAAGTGTCTTTTTTACTCTCCACTTTTTTTTTACAATTTGTTGCTGTTTGTTTTTATTACTTATTCATTTATTTATTTATCTATTTATTTGATTATTTTAAATTTTGGTCATAAATTACCATGATCATTTTGCTGTGTTTTACTACCATTGAGTCAGACTAAAAATGAAGTTTGAACTCTTTCTCTCTTCTCTCTCTCTCTCTTCTCTCTCTCTCTCTCTCACACACACACACACACACACACACACCACACACACACACACACACACACACACACACACACACTTATGTCCATCTTCCTCACCCAGTGGGGGCGGGGTCAGCGGGCTGCGTGCTGGCCAATCGGCTGTCAGAAGACCCAGACTCGCGCTTTCTGCTGCTGGAGGCGGGAGGGGATGACAGGGGGGTGTCTTCTATCTCCGTCCCCATGTACGGCATCGACAACTTCGCCAGCCCTCAGTACAACTGGATGTACTTCACCCAGCCCCAGACTCACAGCACCTTAAGCTACAAGGAACAGGTGAGGAAGAAACACCAGAGACAAACACCCACAGAAAACGATTGCCATGTTTCAAATGAAAAGATGGTTAGTGCAAAATGAATAAACAAATGAATAACCACTGACTAACTAGCTAAGTAAATAGATAGATAACGAATGATAGATAAATGAATAACTAACTAAATAAATGAATTAATTGATAAATAGATAAAGAAATAAATGCATGAATAAATAGATAAACAGACAGAAAAACAAATAAATAACAATCAACCTCAGTCGTCTCACTCTTACAGACTGCCCTGTATTCAAAGGGAAGATGACGCGAAAAGGTTTTCTTCTTCGGTAAGCGCTCAAATGGTTGAATTTCCCCCACCCACAGCTGGACCAACAAGCGACTTTTTTTTCCACTCTATAAACACCAGGGAAATGACGCGGATCAGCGCAGTGTCTCCTCTGGTGGGTTTCCTGGTGCTGACTCGATGTTCACTGTACCTGTGGATTGCAGTGCAGGGGCAGCGAGAGGACTCCGGGTGTAGCTGTGTATGGAGATCTGAAATGGACGACGTGACAGTAATGCCAGAGAACGACGTGACAGTAATGGCAGAGGACGACGTGACTGTAATGCCAGAGGACGACGTGACAGTAATGGCAGAGGACGACGTGACAGTAATGGCAGAGGACGACGTGAAGGTAATGGCAGAGGACGACGTGACTGTAATGCCAGAGGACGACGTGACTGTAATGCAGAGAACGACGTGACAGTAATGGCAGAGGACGACGTGACGTGGCAGTAATGCCAGAGAACGACGCGACAGTAATGGCAGAGAACAACGTGACAGTAATGCCAGAGAACGACGTGACAGTGTTGCCAGAGGACGACGTGACATGACAGTAATGCCAGAGGACGACGTGACAGTAATGCCAGCGAACGACGTGACAGTAATGGCAGAGAACGACGTGACAGTAATGCCAGAGAACGACGTGACAGTGTTGCCAGAGGACGACGTGACGTGACAGTAATGCCAGAGGACGACGTGACTGTAATGCCAGAGGACGACGTGACTGTAATGGCAGAGGACGACGTGACAGTAATGGCAGAGGACGACGTGACAGTAATGGCAGAGGACGACGCGACTGTAATGCCAGACGACGAACGTGACTGTAATGGCAGAGGACGACGTGATTGTAATGCCAGAGGACGACGTGACATGACAGTAATGCCAGAGAACGACGTGACAGTAATGCCAGAGGACGACGTGACTGTAATGGCAGAGCACGACGTGACGTGGCAGTAATACCAGAGGACGACGTGACAGTAATGGCAGAGGACGACGTGACGTAATGGCAGAGGACGACGTGACAGTAATGCTAGAGGACGACGTGACTGTAATGCCAGAGGACGACGTGACGTAGCAGTAATGCCAGAGGACGACGTAACAGTAATGCCAGAGAACGACGTGACAGTAATGGCAGAGGACGACGTGACAGTAATGACAGAGGACGACGTGACAGTAATGACAGAGGACGACGTGACAGTAATGGCAGAGGACGACGTGACAGTAATGACAGAGGACGACGTGACAGTAATGACAGAGGACGACGTGACGGTAATGGCAGAGGACGACGTGACAGTAATGGCAGATAACGACGTGACAATAATGACAGAGGACAACGAGACAGTAATGGCAGAGGACGACGTGACAGTAATAACAGAGGACGACGTGACAGTAATTCCAGAGGACGACGTCACAGTAATGCCAGAGAACGACGTGACAGAAATGGCAGAGAACGACGTGACTGTAATGCCAGAGAACGACGTGACAGTAATGGCAGAGAACGACGTGACAGTAATGGCAGAGGACGACGTGGCAGTAATGCCAGAGAACGACGTGACAGTAATGCCAGAGGACGACGTGACATGACAGTAATGGCAGAGGACGACGTACAGTGATGCCAGAGAACGACGTGACAGTAATGCCAGAGTACGACGTGACTGTAATGGCAGAGGACGACGTGACAGTAATGGTAGAGGACGACGTGACTGTAAAGCCAGAGGACGACGTGACTGTAATGGTAGAGGACGACGTGACAGTAATGGTAGAGGACGACGTGACTGTAATGCCAGAGGACGACGTGACTGTAATGGTAGAGGACGACGTGACAGTAATGGCAAAGGACGACGTGACAGTAATGGCAGAGGACGACGTGACTCTAATGCTAGAAGACGACGTGACTGTAATGGCAGAGGACGACGTGACAGTAATGGGCAGAGGACTGTAATGCCAGAGGACGACGTGACATGACAGTAATGCCAGAGAACGACGTGACAGTAATGCCAGAGGAAGATGTGACTGTAATACCAGAGGACGTCGTGACGTGGCAGTAATACCAGAGTACGACGTGACAGTAATGGCAGAGGACGACGTGACTGTAATGCCAGGGGACGACGTGACGTGGCAGTAATGCCAGAGGACGACGTGGACAGTAATGCCAGAGAACGACGTGACAGTAATGGCAGAGAACGACGTGACTGTAATGCCAGAGGACGACGTGACAGTAATGCCAGAGGACGACCTGACAGTAATGACAGAGGACGACGTGACAGTAATGGCAGAAGACGACGTGACAATAATGCCAGAGGACGACGTGACAGTAATGACAGAGCACGACGTGACAGTAATGGCAGAGGACGACATGAAAGTAATGCCAGAGGACGACGTGACAGTAACGACACAGGACGACGTGACAGTAATGGCAGAGGACGACGTGACAGTATGGTAGAGGACGACGTGACAGTGATGCCAGAGGACGACGTGACAGTAATGCCAGAGAACGACGTGACAGTAATGGCAGAGGACGACGTGACAGTAATGCCAGAGAGCGACGTGACAGTAATGGCAGACAACGACGTGACAGTAATGGCAGAGGACGACGTGGCAGTAATACCAGAGAACGATGTGACTGTATGCCAGAGAACGACGTGACAGTAATGGCAGAGGACGACGTGGCAGTAATGCTAGAGAACGACGTGACAGTAATGGCAGAGAACGACGTGACAGTAATGGCAGAATACGACGTGGCAGTAATGCCAGAGAACGACGTGACAGTAATGGCAGAGAACGACGTGACAGTAATGCCAGAGAACGACATGACAGTAATGGCAGAGAACGACGTGACAGTAATGGCAGAGGACGACGTGACAGTATTGCCATAGAGCGACGTGACAGTAATGGCAGAGGACGACGTGACAGTAATGCAGAGGACGACGTGACAGTGATGCCAGAGGACGACGTGACAGTGATGCCAGAGGACGACGTTGACAGTAGTGCCAGAGGACGACGTGACATGACAATAATGCCAGAGGACGACGTGACCGTAATGCCAGAGGAAGACATGAGAGTAATGGCAGAGAACGACGTGACAGTAATGGCAGAGGACGACGTGGCAGTAATGCCAGAGAACGATGTGACTGTAATGCAGAGAACGACGTGACAGTAATGGCAGAGGACGACGTGGCAGTAAAGCCAGAGAACGACGTGACAGTAATGGCAGAGTACGACGTGACAGTAATGGCAGAGGACGACGTGGCAGTAATGCCAGAGAACGACGTGACAGTAATGGCAGAGAACGACGTGACAGTAATGCCAGAGAACGACATGACAGTAATGGCAGAGAACGACGTGACAGTAATGCCAGAGAGCGACGTGACAGTAATGCCAGAGGACGAGGTGACAGTAATGCCAGAGGACGACGTGACAGTGATGCCAGAGGACGACCGTGACAGTGATGCCAGAGGACGACGTGACAGTAATGCCAGAGGACGAGGTGACATGACAATAATGCCAGAGGACGACGTGACCGTAATGCCAGAGGAAGACAGACAGTAATGGCAGAGAACGACGTGACAGTAATGGCAGAGGGACGACGTGACGTGACAGTAATGGCAGAGGACGACGTGACAGTAATGGCAGAGAACGACGTGACAGTAATGGCAGAGGACGACGTGACGTGACAGTAATGGCAGGGACGACGTGACAGTAATGGCAGAGGACGACGTGACAGTAATGCCAGAGGATGACGTGACGTGACAGTAATGCCAGAGGACGACGTGACAGTAATGGCAGAGAACGAGGTGACAGTAATGCCAGAGGACGACGTGACGATACAGTAATGGCAGAGGACGACGTAACAGTGATGCAGAGGACGACGTGACAGTAATGCCAGAGGACGACGTGACAGTAATGCCAGAGGACGATGTGACAGTAATGCCAGAAGACGACGTGACGTGACAGTAATGGCAGAGAACGACGTGACAGTAATACCAGAGGACGACGTGACAGTAATGCCAGAGGACGACGTGACAGTAATGCAGAAGACGACGTGACAGTAATGGCAGAGGACGACGTGACAGTAATGCCAGAGGACGACGTGACGTGACAGTAATGGCCGAGGACGACGTGACAGTAATGGCAGAGGACGACGTGACAGTGATGCCAGAGGACGACGTGACAGTGATGCCAGAGGACGACGTGACAGTAATGGCAGAAGACGACGTGACAGTGATGCCAGAGGACGATGTGACAGTAATGCCAGAGGACGACGTGACAGTTTTGACATAGGACGACGTGACAGTAATGGCAGAGGACGACGTGACAGTAATGGCAGAGGACGACGTGACAGTGATGCCAGAGGACGACGTGACAGTATTGAATCAGGACGACGTGGCAGTTAATGGCAGAGGACGGCGTGACAGTAATGGCAGATGACGACGTGACAGTGATGCCATAGGACGACGTGACAGTATTGACAGAGGACGACGTGGCAGTAATGCCAGAGGACGACGTGACAGTGATGGCAGAGGAACGACGTGACAGTAATGCCAGAGGACGACGTGATAGTAATGGCAAAGGACGACGTGACAGTAATGCCAGAGTACGACGTGACGTCACAAGAATGGCAGAGGACGATGTGACAGTAATGCCAGAGGACGACGTGACAGTAATGCCAGAGGACGACGTGACAGTAATGCCAGAGGACGACGTGACAGTAATGGCAGAGGACGACGTGACAGTAATGCCAGAGGACGACCTGACCGTAATGCCAGAGGACGACGTGACAGTAATGCCAGAGGACGACGTGACAGTAATGGCAGAGGATGACGTGACAGTAATGCCAGAGGACGACGTGACAGTAATGGCCGAGATCGACGTGACAGTAATGGCAGAGGACGACGTGACGTGACAGTAACGCCAGAGGACGACGTGACAGTAATGGCAGAGGACGACGTGACCATAATGGTAGAGGACGACGTGACAGTGATGCCAGAGGACGATGTGACAGCAATGGCAGAGGACGACGTGACAGTAATGCCAGAGGACGACGTGACAGTAATGGCAGAGGACGACGTGACAGTGATGCCAGAGTACGACGTGACAGTTAATGCCAGAGGACGACGTGACAGTGGTGCCAGAGGACGACGTGACAGTAATGGCAGAGGACGACGTGACAGCAATGGCAGAGGAACGACGTGACAGTAATGCCAGAGGACGACGTGTCAGTAATGGCAGAGGACGACGTGACAGTGATGCCAGAGGACGACGTGACAGTAATGCCAGAGGACGACGTGACAGTAATGCCAGAGGACGACGTGACAGTAATGCCAGAGGGAGTGTGCAGAAGATCATGCGCAACCAACTAGCGGACAGGAGGGAGTGTCAGGCGTTGGTCTAATGATGTATCTTTCTTATGCTAACTGCCGTGCTACCTCACAGCCCTATCCTGGGATCTAGTTAGCAAGATTACTTAAAAAGTACTGAACTTCTTTGAGCAAAACTTGATGAAAACATGGAATATGTTCCCTTTAAGAACTCTTTGAACTGTGATGTGGATTCGTGAAGTGGATTTGTAGCAAACCTGGGTCTAGGGTGCTCTCAGTCTCATTACTCAAAAACTGGTTAGCCCATTTCAACGAATTTTATATCCAAATGTGATATGGCCCAGAAACGAACTCATTAGGGTTTTTGTGGATCCGTTTTGCGAATCCTGATCTAAGGGTAAATCCATATGTTCAGTCATTGCATTAGTCTGTGGTATTCTAAGTGCCTTTGTAGATGCACATTCAACAATGGGGGCAGGTAATCTGTAAAGATGATACCTCATAGAATCTGTATAGATCTTCGTGGTATGTGCATGCCCATGTAAATGCTCAAATACCAATAGCTCAGACAATACGCATTACAGGGACACCCAGTCAGCCTGCATAGATCATCAGGATTTGTCTTATATTCTATGTGAAAAATATATGGTGTCAGTGGTGTGTGTGTGTGTGTGTGTGTGCGTGTGCGTGTGTGTGTGTGTGTGTGTGTGTGTGTGGTGTTTGCGTGTGTGTGTTTGTGCGGATGCGTGTGTGTGTGTGTGTGTGTCATTCATTTAACGTCTTTCACTAATCGTGATATTAGACGATTTGTGTGTTTGTGTGCTTGTGTGCGTGTGTGTGTGTGTGTGTGTGTGTGTGTGTGTGTGTGTGTGTGTGTGTGTGTGTGTGTGTGTGTTTAATTCTATTGTTCTTTCATCGACATTTATCAACGTAGTGTGTGTGTTGATCAGAAATCCTGTTGTTGTGTCAGTGACAGTATTGATGACAGCACTGTGTGTGTTGATCAGAAATCCTACTGTTGTGTCAATGACAGTATTGATCACAGCACTGTGTGTGTTGATCAGAAATCCTACTGTTGTGTCAGTGACAGTATTGATCACAGCACTGTGTGTGTTGATCAGAAATCCTACTGTTGTGTCAGTGACAGTATTGATCACAGCACTGTGTGTGTTGATCAGAAATCCTACTGTTGTGTCAGTGACAGTATTGATCACAGCACTGTGTGTGTTGATCAGAAATCCTACTGTTGTGTCAGTGACAGTATTGATGACAGCACTGTGTGTGTTGATCAGAAATCCTACTGTTGTGTCAGTGACAGTATTGATCACAGCACTGTGTGTGTTGATCAGAAATCCTACTGTTGTGTCAGTGACAGTATTGATGACAGCACTGTGTGTGTTGATCAGAAATCCTACTGTTGTGTCAGTGGACAGTATTGATGACAGCACTGTGTGTGTTGATCAGAAATCCTACTGTTGTGTCAGTGACAGTATTAATCACAGCACTGTGTGTGTTGATCAGAAATCCTACTGTTGTGTCAGTGGACAGTATTGATCACAGCACTGTGTGTGTTGATCAGAAATCCTACTGGCCTCGAGGCAAAGTGCTGGGAGGTACCTCCAGTGTCAACGCCATGGTGTATATCCGGGGCAGTCGCCATGACTACAATAACTGGGTCAAGGTCGGTGCTAAAGGCTGGAGCTACAAGGAAGTACTGCCCTACTTTTTGAAGTCAGAGGACATGCGGGACCCAGAACTCCAAAACTCAGGTTAGTGTTTCAGGAAGTTTTAAAAGAAGTAGTTAAGATTTACATCTTTTAATGATCGCCACAAAAAAGATCCAATGTCAGACTCCACTGGTCTGATTTTTCTTAAAAACACAGATGTTATCCTTTCTTGATTCTAAAACCACAGGCAATTTTTTTTTGCCTTCTTGTTGCACCTAAGGGTCGGCATGCGAAGCAGTTATACAAATGCTGAATATGTTTCAGTATGGATTTGGGTAATTTATTTGGCCTTTGGTCACAGTCCGTTTAGTTTTGAAATTTTGAAACGAAACAATGCTATACTTGTTACATGTTCAGGTATGATTGGCTGACTGTTCAATGACTTACTGCAGTCTGGTGCTGATGAATAGAACGAAAGTGAGTGTGGTTATAGACCACCGTTTAAGTGAAAAGAATTAATGATAGTACAGAAACAATGCGGCTTGACCTGAAGTCTGCTAGAGGCAGGGGAAAACCACAAGTGATCAACAAAAACAAAGGGAGAGAGAGAGAGAGGGGGGGAGACGTGTCTTGTCCTGATGGAAAGAGGGATGGTTTAGCTAATCTGGATGGATAGTGGGATGCCATGGGTTGTTGGGGGTTAAAATAGAAATGGCTGAGCTAGTTGTGAGGAAGAGTGGGCTGGCTCTGCTTGTTGGAATGTGGAAAAGTATGGCTTAGCTTGTCGGAGACAGCGCAGATTGGCTAAGCTTGTTTGGAGAAAGAGTCAGGTGGTTTTGCTTTTGAATGGGTCAGCTTACGGGATGTTAGAGAAGGATTGTTTATGTTATTAGTGGTGTACAAAGGGGCTGATTTGGCTTCTTGTGAGAAAAATTTGGATGACCTGGTATTTTTGGACGAAGAGAACGGTAGCTTAGCTTATTAGAATGGAGCGAGAGTGGTGGCTTAGCTTGTTGAAAGGAGGAGTAATCTTTGTTGATAACGTTTTTTTTTCTTTATGTGCAGTAAAAGAAATATTCGTTAAAGGATGTTCCCTCACGGGAATAATTATTTAACAGCGACAGGTTTTGCAAAGTTGTCTCCCATTTTCAGGTTTGAAGTTGCCAAAAAGACACGCCTTTAGATGGAATATTTTGATTACTATTTCGTCACAGAGTACCACCAGACAGGAGGCCCCCTGAAAGTGGAGGTACCACGAACAGATGAACTATCAGAACAGCTATGGAAAGCGGGACAGGAGCTGGGGTATTCCCTGGTGGATGCCAATGGAGCCTCCATGACAGGTAGGGACATGGTCTGGGTTCTGCTGTCACGTGTTCCAATTCGTTCCAACTGTGCTGGTACACATGGATTGTTTTCTTATTTTTGCCATTCCGTTATGACTTTGTTTTTATTCTGTCCATGCCTTACCGTTGATTTGTGTCATTCTGGCACGAATTGTTGGTACACCCATTGATTTATTTTCGTTGTTCCCATCGTTATGACTTTGTTCTGTTGTGTCTTGGATTACTGTCCATTTCTCTATGTCATCATGATGATGTTCTTCACAGGGCTTATGAAGACCCAGGTCACCCAAGGTTCAGGGGTCCGCTACAGCACATCTAGAGCCTTTCTCCTCCTGTGTTACACAGACCTAACCTGACGTCGTCGTCAACGCCATGTCACAAAGGTTGGAGAGGGAGGGAGGGAGGGAGCGAGAGAGAGGGGAGAGAGAGAGAGAGAGAGAGAGAGAGGGAGAGAGAGAGAGGGGGAGAAAAGAGAGAGAGAGAGAGAGAGTACCTAAACCGAAACACCAAACATTATAAAAACATTATTTAAAAAAAAACACACCCAAAAACGAGCAAGCAAACCAACGAAACAACAAACGAACAATTAATTGAAACTTCATTCTTTTCTTCTACCCCTCACATTCCTTTTTCTAGAGGTGCCTTTTGGTCCAGTGGTTAGAGTTTGTGGATAGGGACCTGCCAGTCGTGAATTCCAACGATTCTGGAGGCGGTCGGATTTTCATTCAATCTTCGAGTAAACTGATCCCTGATGCAGTTCAGGGATGGAGGAGTAACGTGCTGCAGTTCAGGGATGGAGGAGTAAAGTGATACCTGATGCAGTTCAGGGATGGAGGAGTAAAGTGATACCTGATGCAGTTCAGGGATGGAGGAGTATAGTGATACAGTTCAGGGATGGAGGAGTAAAGTGATGCAGTTCAGGGATGGAGGAGT
>CM031605.1:72301289-72350734 GCA_018398815.1 Conus ventricosus | reverse complement strand
ATCCGCTAGTGTGTTGTGTCCTCATCTCCTTTACATTCTCTCCCGCCATTTACTGTCCGTCGTCCTCTGCCATTACTGTCACGTCGTCCTCTGCCATTACTGTCACGTCGGCCTCTACCATACTGCCACGTCACGTCGTCCTCTGTTTATTTACTGTCACGTCGTCCTCTGCCATTACTGTCACGTCGTCCTCTGCCATTACTGTCACGTCGTCCTCTGCCATTACTGTCCGTCGTCCTCTGTCATTACTGTCACGTCGTCCTCTGCCATTACTACACGTCGTCCTCTGGCATTACTGTCACGTCGTCCTCTGCCATTACTGTAACGACGTAATCTGCATCACTGTCACGTCGTCCTCTGCCATTACTGTCACGTCGGTCCTCTGGCATTACTGTCACGTCACGTCGTTCTCTGCCATTACTGTCACGTCGTCTCTGGCATTACTGTAACGTCGTCCTCTGGCAATACTGTCACGTCGTCCTCTGCCATTACTGTAACGTCCGTCCTCTGGCATTACTGTCACGTCACGTCGACCTCTGGCATTACTGTCACGTCGTCCTCTGCCATTACTATCACGTCGTCCTCTGTCATTACTGTCACGTCGTCCTCTACCATTACTGTAACGTCGTCCTCTGGCAATACTGTCACGTCGTCCTCTGCCATTATTGTCACGTCGTCCTCCTGGCATTACTGTCACGTCGTCCTCTGACATTACTGTCACGTCACGTCGTCCTCTGCCATTACTGTGACGTCGTCCTCTGGCATTACGTGACATTCTCTGGCATTACTGTCACTCGTCCTCTGCTATTACTGTCCGTCGTCCTCTGCCATTACTGTCATCGTCCTCTCTGGCATTACTGTCACGTCGTCCTCTGCCATTACTGTCACGTCGTCCTCTGCCATTACTGTCACGTCGTCCTCTGCTATCACTGTCACGTCGTCCTCTGGCATCACTGTTACGTCGTTCTCCTGCATTACTGTCACGTCGTCCTCTGGCATTACTGTCACGTCGTCCTCTGCCATTACTGTCACGTCGTCCTCTGCCATTACTGTCACGTCACGTCGTCCTCTGGCATTACTGTCACGTCGTCCTCTGCTATTACGTGACATTCTCTGGCATTACTATCACGTCGTCCTCTGCCATCACTGTCACGTCGTCCTCTGGCATTACTGTCACGTCGTCCTCTGCCATTACTGTCACGTCGTCCTCTGCCATTACTGTCACGTCGTCCTCTGCCATTACTGTGACGTCGTCCTCTGGCATCACTGTCACGTCGTCCTCTGCCATTACTGTCACGTCGTCCTCTGTCATTACTGTCACGTCGTCCTCTGCCATTACTGTCACGTTCGTCCTCTGGCATCACTGTCACGTCGTCCTCTGGCATTACTGTCACGTCGTCCTCTGGCATTACGTCCACGTCGTCCTCTGCCATTACTGTCACGTCGTCCTCTGCCATTACTGTCACGTCGTCCTCTGCCATTACTGCACGTCGTCCTCTGCCATTACTGTCAAGTCTCCCATTCCAGCACCCCAAGACACAGCTGCATCCAGACTCCTCCTGTCGCTGCCCTTGGACTGCAATCAAAAGGTACAGTCAGTATCAAGTCATCAAGAGGTAACCCACCAGAGGAGACACTGCGCTGACACTGCGTCACTTTGGTGGTGTTTAACAGAGTGGAAAAGATGGCGCTTTGTGGGTCCTGCTTGCATGGGGAAAATGTAACCCCATCCGAGCACTCACTGGAGAAAAGAAACCTTTTCGTGTCATCTCTCCTCCAAACGTAGGACGGTCTGTGAAAGTGATACGTCATGACTGACAGTCGATAATCTATTCAACCCCTCTTGGCCGAAATTGGGAAGAAATTATTTTCCGTTTTTTTCGTTTTCATTTTCCGAATGTTGGGCCTTTATTACGGTCACGTCGTCCCTTTTTGCCCCATTTTACTTTTTTTTGTCACGTCTTTTAACTTGGCCCCCCATTACTTTTCCACGTCTTTCCCCCTTTTTGCCTTTATCCACTGCCCCAACCCAGCCCTTTTTTTTTTTTTTTTTTTTTTTTTTTTTTTTTTTTTTTTTTTTTTTTTTTTTTTTTTTTTTTTTTTTTTTTTTTTTTTTTTTTTTTTTTTTTTTTTTTTTTTTTTTTTTTTTTTTTTTTTTTTTTTTTTTTTTTTTTTTTTTTTTTTTTCCCCCCCCCCCCCCCCCCCCCCCCCCCCCCCCCCCCCCCCCCCCCCCCCCCCCCCCCCCCCCCCCCCCCCCCCCCCCCCCCCCCCCCCCCCCCCCCCTCCTGGTTTTTATTTTTACGTTGTTTCTCCTTTTTTTAAATTATTGATTTTTTCCTCTCCTTACTTATTTATTTATTGCCTTTTTTTACTGCAATCTATTCTTGATTATGTTTTCACTCACTTTTTATTTTGTTTTTCGCCCTTTATTCTTTTTTTTTAATTTGGTTTCCATCATTTTCATTTTGGGCTTTTTCCCCGGGGCCTTTTAATTCTTTTAAGGGCGCCCCCCTTTTTGGGGGCCCAAAAGTTTTTAAAAAGGGGGGGGGGGGTTCCGGCCTGTTCCTTTCCCAAAGTCTGTAGGCGGGGCTGGGTGTTCTCCTTTTTTACTGACCGTTTTTGGCCCTATGTTGCCCCGGTTTTCCCGTTCCCTTGGCAATTTTGAAGCCCCCCCTTTTTCGTCCCCCTCCCGCCTAACGCACGCCCCCGATTCTGGTCTTCAAAACCAGCCCCGTTCCACCCCCCCAAGCCCGCTGCCCCGCCCCCTGGGTTGGGGTGACAAAAGGGTTTGTGTTTTTGGGTTTGGGGGGGGGTTTTTGTGTTTTGGGGGTTTTGTTTCCGGTAAAAAGGGGCGTTGGCGGGTCCTGCTTTGCTGGGGGGGTGTCCCATGGGGTTATGGGGGTTTTGGGGTTTTTTTTTGGGGGTTGTGGGGGAAGAGAGAAGGATAAAAAGAGGGAAGGAGAAAGAAAGGAGAGGAAAGGAAGGGAGGAGGCCCCCAAAGGTTTCCCAACCCCTTCTTTTTGCCCGATTTTTCCCCTTGGTGGTTTTCCCTTTTTGAAAGGGTTTAATTTTTTTTGTTTTTTTTTTCCCAAAAAAAAATGTTTAATAAAAATTTAAAAAACTTGAATTTTTTCAAAAACCCAAAGGAAATTTTTTTGAATACAAAAACGGAAAAATTAAAAAAATTATCTAAACAAAAAAATTATTTTTTAAAAAAGAAAAACTTTTAAAAAAGGAAATTTTTTGTTACTATACAAAAAAATTTTTAAATTTAAGAAAAAAGAAATTTTTTAACTTTCCCCAAAAAATGAAAAAAATTACTTTTAACAAAAAAATTTTTTAAACAAAAACCAAAAAAATTTTTAGACTTAAACAAAAAAATTTAATCATTTTGTTTTTTAAAAAATTAAAAAAACCAATTAATTTTTTAAATTTTTTTAACAAAAATTTTAAACATCCTTTTCATTTTAAAATTTAGTTTTTTTTCAAAAATCAATTTTTTCCCATTTCCTGTTAAAACTTTAAAAAATTCACCTTTAAAAAAATTTAAATAATAAATTTCTGAATTGGAGGGAAGGGGGAAAAAAAAAGGGAAAAACAAATGAAATCCCCCCCCCAAAATACCAAAAAAGTTGGGTTTCTGACACCATTCCCGCGGCACCCTTTTGCCACCCCCCGGGGTTGGGAATTTCAAAAAGGTGTTTGATTTCTGTGGGTTTTGTTTTTTGTTTTGGTGTTGGGTGGTTGTGCCCTTGTTTTCCTTGGCGTGCGGGCCCCGGGGCTCTATTGGTTCGTGGGGGAAAATGTTTTTAAAAAGGTTGGTTGGTTGTGTGGGTGGGGTGGTGTTGTTAAGAGAGAAGAAAAGGGGGAAAAAGTAAATGAGAAGAGGGGATGGGAAGGTAAAAGAGAGGGGAGGAAAGAGAAAAAAAGCAAAACAACCCCCATTGGGGAAAAATTTCGAAGAAGGAAAGGTTTTTTTATCCCAAAAAAGAAAAGGGTTAAAAAATTTAAAAGGAAAAAAATCCCCAAAACAAAGGAAATGTTAAAAAAAGGGAAAATTTCAAAATTAAAGGGAAAGTTTCTTAAAAAAGGTTAAAAAACAAAATTAATTTTTTAAACAAAAAAAAATACATCAAAAAATTTAAACTCAAAAACCCAAAAGGAAAGAATCTAAAAAAAAAATTGAAACTTTTCGGGGGAATAAAAAAAGGGAAAGGTCTCATTAAACAAATTTTTAAATGTAAACAAATGAATAAATTCCTTGTAAAGCAAAACTAAAAAAAAAAAAAATTTTTTCCCTTTAAAAACAAAAATTGGGGTAAAAAAATTAAAAAATTGAAGGGAAAAAAATAATAAAAAAATACACAAACAAATAAAATTAAAAAAATTTGGTTTTTCCCCCTTTTAAGTGAAGGTTGAAAAAAATAAGAAAAAATACAAGGAAAAATCCGAAAAAAACCGGGGAACCCAAGGTCAAATTTTCCCTTACGGTCCGCCTTAAAATACCCGGCCCCCATTAAGATAAACCGGGACTTGAAGCCTGAAAAAATGTTTTTGTTTGAAACAAAGGAGAGAAAGGAAAAGAAAGAGAAGGGGGAAGGAAAGAAAGGCATTTTGGTAAAAACGGTTGTTTACCCCAAACCCCCAAAACCCCCCAAAAAGAAATTGGGGCGGAACCCGGGGGAAAGGGGGGGGGGGGGGGGGAAGGGAAAAAATAAGATTTTTTAAAAAAGGAAAATGGGTAAAAGGGGGAGCCAAAATTTCCCGGGGGAATCTTTAACACTGACGGGGTTTTAAAGAGGAAATTTTTGGGTTTTTTGTTTCCCAGTCCCCTTTCTGTTAAAAAAGGAATTTTTTGGGTTTAAATTTGGTTTTAAAAATCCCCAAAAAAACCCGGAAAATTGTTTTACAAAAAGGGGTTTGGAATTTTGTTTTTTGGCCTTACCAAAAACTTTGAACCAACATAAAACATAAATTTGGGTTCGTAGCCAAAAGGACAGCACAAGGGAAAAATTTGAAAGGAGAAAGGTTGGGTTTTTAAAGCAGGTAAAACCTTCTGCATCAAACTTAGAAGTTTTTTTTGGTCAAATTGACGGCGGGCGGTTTCTACAAACAAAAACAACAACACAAAACACAAAACACACACAAAGAAGAAAATTAAGGGGGGAAAAGTTTAACCAAAAAATTTTAAATCCATGTCCCTCCCCCTTCGCAACTCTCTCCGGGCTTCCCCCTCTTCAAAATTCCCTTCTCCTTCCCCCCCAACTCTTTAACAACACCCAAAAACCAAAAAAAAACATTTTAAAACACGAAAGAGGGGCAAGGGGGGGTTATTCCGGGGGGAAAGTAAAGGGAAGGGGGCGGGGGAAACCTTTGGGGTTCCACTCCCATATTTAAAACCAAAAAGCCCCCCTTCCCAAGGGGGGGGGGGGGTGGGGGGGGGAGGGAATAGTTGGTTGGGGGAAAGGGGTTTTAAACGTAAGCAACTCATTTTCTCAAAATTAAACACATGAAAGGGAAAAATTTTTTGGCCCTTCATTGGGCATTCAAATTTTTTTCATTGATTTTTTTTGAACATTTTAAACCCTGAACACCCCAATTTTTAAATTTTTCCCGGTAGAGAATTGGCCTTTCACCCGGAAACAAAGTTTCTTTTAAATCGTTTAAAGACTTGCAGGGGAAAAATTTAAAAAGCCCTTCCCCCAAACACAAAACATTTCATTTTTAATTTTAAAATGGGGCCGGTGGGCGGTTTCACACAACCCCACACATTTTTCCAAAACCAAAACAAAAACCCAAGGAGAGGGAGGAAACAAATTTCCAGTTTATCCTTTTTTCCCCTCTCCCTTTTTCCCCCCTTCCCCTCCCCTTTCTTTTAATCTAAACACACCAATTTAACCCCCTTTCCACCCAAACCCCACAAAAATTTCTGGAAATCGGGTTAGGTGGAAAGTTGGGGGGGCCCTTCAGGGAAAAACAGTCTTTTGCCCAATCAGCCTTTGGAAAACGGCCCCCCCCCAAACACCACTTCCCAAATGGCGGGCCATCAGGCCAATGTTGCGGGGTTTTTCATGAACAACACATTTTCTTAATTTTTAAAAACATGCCCCCCCCCTTTTGAGACGGCCTTCCCCTTTTAACACACCCCTTTTTCATTTTAAATTTGGGTTTAGAGACACCCCCCGGCCAAATTTTAAACCGGGCCCCTTCCCCCAAACCCACACAAAATTTTCATTTTAACGTTAGAGCCTTGCGGCCCAATTTTAAAGGCCCCTTACCCTAAACACCCCACATTTTTTTTTAATGGGTTGAGACATGCGGGCCAATGTTGAAAAGGGCCCTTTCACCCTTAACACACACATTTTCTTTTTAACGTTAAGGACATGCAGCCAAGGGTTGAGAGGGCCCTTTCCCCCCCTTTGAACACACACATTTTCCATTTTAATCTTTAAAGAATGCGGGGCCAATTGGACGGCCTTCCCCCTGCCCCCCAAAAACCCCCTTTTCCCATTTTAACGTTAGAGCTGCAGGCCAATGTTGAGAGGGCCTTTTTCACCCAAAACACCTTTTTTTTTCTTTTTAACCCTTTTAGAGACAGGGCGGGCCCAAGGGTTGAAGGGCCCTTCCCCCCCCCTAAACCCCCCCCACATTTTCTTTTTAAATTCGTTAAGACATGCAGGCCAATGTTGAAAGGGGCCTTTCACCCTAAAACACACAAAATTTTCTTTTTAAATTCGTTAGAGACATGCGGGCCAATGGGAGGGGGCCTTCACCCGAACACACACTTTTCCCTTAATCGTTAGAGCATGCGGGCCCAAAATGTTGAGGGGGCCCTTCCCCCGGGGGAACACACACTTTTTCTTTTTTAATGGGTTAAAAGACATGCAGGCCAATTTTTGAGACGGCCTTTAAACCCTGAACACCACATTTTCATTTTAACGTTAAAAGACAGGGAGGCCAAGGGTTTGAAGGGGGCCTTCCCCCTGAACACCCCAAAAATTTTTTTTAACCCTTTAGAAAACTGCGGGCCAAATTGTTAGCCCGGCCTTCACCCTAAAAACCCCACTTTTTCTTTTTAACCCTTAGAGACATGCAGGCCAATTTTGAGAGGGCCCTTCACCCGGAACACACAAAATTTTCATTTTAACGTTGGGAGACATCAGGCCAAGGTTGGAGGGCCTTCACCCTGAACACACCCCTTTTTTCCCATTTTAACTTTAAAGGGGACATGAAAGGCCAATTTTGGAGACGGCCTTCCCCCTGAACACACACTTTTTCCCTTTTTAAATTTTCCGTTAGAGACTTGGGCCCCAATTTGGGAAAGGGCCCTTTCCACTCTGAACACACACTTTTATTTTAATCTTTTAAAGACATGCAGGCCAATTTGAGAGGGCCTTTTCACCCTAAACCCCCAAAATTTTCATTTTAATCGTTAGAGACATGCACCCAATGTTAAAGGGGGGCCTTTTAAACCCCTGAACCCCACCCATTTTCATTTTAATCTTTAGAGAAAAGCGGGCCCAATGTTGGGGAGGGGGGCCTTCACCATAAACCACACAAAAATTTTCTTTTTAAATTCTTTAAAGGACTTTGCAGGGCCAAGGGTTGGGGGACGGCCTTTGGGGAAACAATTTTTTAAAGAAGACAGCAAGGGAAGGAGGAGGGTTCCCCGGGCCCCTTTTTTTTTCCCCCCCGGGGACGGTTAAAACCCAATTTGAAAGGGCCAAAAAACCCAAACACACTTTGGGTTCTTTTTAAAAAAATCGTTAGAGCCATGCGGGAAGGGAGGCCCAAAAAATTTTTTTTTAATGAGGGGGGTGAGGGGCCTTAAACCCAAAACCCCCTTTTTTAAAATTTTAACTTAAAACATTTCCAAAATTAAGGGCCCTTCCCCCCCAATTAAAAAAACAAAACACTTTTTCTTTTTTAAAAATTTCCTTTTTAGAGCCCTGCGGGGCCAATGTTGAAGGGGCCTTAAAAACTCTAAAACCACACATTTTCATTTTAATGGGTTAGAGACTTGCGGCCCAAAGGGTTGAGACGGCCTTCCCCTGAACCACACTTTTTCATTTTAATCGTTAGGGGACACACCAATGTTGGAGGGGGCCTTCCCCCTAAAACCCCCCCCAAAATTTTCATTTTAATCTTTTAGAGCCCGGGCGGGCCAATTTTAAGAGGGCCTTCACCCTGAACCCCACACAGTTTCTTTTTAAATCTTTAGAAACTTTGCAGGCCAATGTGAGAGGGGCCTTCCCCCGAACACACACTTTTTCATTTTTTTTCGTTAGAGACATGCGGGCCCAAAATTTTTGAAGGGGCCTTCACCCTGAACACACACATTTTCCCTTTTAAATTTCGTTAGAGACATGCGGGGGCCAATGTTTTTAAAAAATTTTTTTGAAGACGGGGGGGACGGCCTTCACCCTGAAAAACACACATTTTTTTTTTAAAATCGTTGGGAGCCCATGCAGGCCAAGGGGGAGAGGGTTTTAAACCCCTTTGAACACAACTTTTTTAAATTTTAAATTCGTTAAAACATGCGGGCCCCCAATGTTGAAAACGGCCTTCCCCCCTGAAACACCCCTTTTTTTCATTTTAACGTTAGAGACATGCGGCCAAATTTTGGGAGAGGGGTAACACCCACACACATTTTCTTTTTTAATCGTTAGAGGACAGCGGGGCAAGGGTTGAAAAGGGGGCCCTTAAAACCCTAAACAAACACTTTTTCTTTTTAAAAAATCGTTAAAGCCATCCCGGGCCTTTGGGGAGAGGGCCCTTCCCCACCCGGAAAAAAAAAAACTTTTTCTTTTTAATCGTTTGGGGGACATGGGGCCCAAATTTTTTGGGGACGGCCTTCCCCTTTTGGAAACCCCAACACTTTTTCATTTTAAAAATCGTTAGAGACATCGGCCCATTGTTGAGGAGGGGCCTTTTCACCCTGGAACACACAAAATTTTTCTTTTTAAATTTTCGTTAGAGAAGGGCCGGGCCCCAATGTTAAAGACGGCCCTTCACCCGGAACACACACATTTTCCCTTTTTAATTTTAAGACATGCGGCCAATTTTGGAGACGGCCTTCACCCTAAACCACCATTTTCATTTAAAATGTTAGAGACATGCGGGGCCAATGGGAGGGGCCCTTTCCCCTAAACCCAAAACACATTTTCATTTTAATCGTTAGGGGAAAATGCGGGGCCCAAATTGTTGAAAGGGCCCTTTCCCACTCAAACACACACTTTTTCATTTTAATGGGAGGGGACCTCGGGCCAATGGGAGGGGGCCTTCCCCCTGAACACAAAACATTTTCTTTTTAATGGGTTTAGAGACATGCGGGGGCCAATGTTGAGGGTTCAGAACCAAAAACCAAACGGGGGGGGGGGGAAGAAAACAACACAAACGGGGACCGGCGGCGGGTTGAGGGGGCCCCTTAAACCCAAAAACACCAAAAACCAAACCCGTTAAAAAAACCCCCCCCAAATGTTAGACCCCTTGAAAAACCAAAGACATTTTTTCGGTTTAAAAAAGGGTTTTAGAGGTTCACCCGGTCCAAATTTTAAATGTTGAACGGGGGCCCCAAAAACCCTTCCCCCCTAAACCCCAACAACATTTTCTTTTTTAAAAAATTTCGGTTTGAGAGGCCCCCCTGCAAATTTTCAAAAGAAGTAATGCGGGCCCAAAAGTTGAGCCCGGCCTTCACTCTGAACCCCAACATTTTCATTTTAATCGTTAGAAAACTGCAGGGCCCAAGGGTTGAGAGGGCCTTCCCCCTGAACACCCCACTTTTTTCATTTTAATCGTTGGGGCCTTTGCAGGCCAATTTTGGAGGAGGGGCCTTCCCCCCTAACACACCATTTTAATTTTAATCGTTGGAGACATGCCCCCCAAAGGGTTGAGAGGGCCTTCACCCTAAAAAAACACACACATTTTCATTTTAATCTTTAGAGCATGCGGGCCCAAATGTTGAGAGGGGCCTTTCACCCTGAAACCACAATTTTCTTTTTAAACGTTGTAGAGACATGCGGGGGAAGGTTTGAAGGGGGCCTTCACCCTGAACACAACTTTTCTTTTTAATCGTTTAAGCCCTCCCGGCCCAATTTTTGGGGAGGGCCCTTTTCCCCCTGAACACACACATTTTCATTTTAATCTTTTGAGACATCCCGGGCCAATGTTGGAGGACGGCCTTCCCCCTGAACACACACATTTTCATTTTAATCTTTAGAGCATGCGGGCCCAAGGTTGAGAGGGCCCTTCCCCCCTTGAAAACACACATTTTTTTTTTAAAATCTTTTAGGGGACGGGCGGGCCAAGGGTTGAAAAGGGCCCTTTCACTCTAAACCCAACACATTTTCATTTTAATGGGGAGAGACTTCAGGCCGCCCGGGCCCGGACGGATGAAGCTTTTTTCTCTCAACCAGACCCCGGGGGTTTTGACCCCGGGGTAAGCAGCGAGGGAAAGGATTTTTATTTTTCTGGGGAAACCACCCCCCCCCATTTCCCAACCCAACAACAGAAAAAATCCGATACAGGCAGACGGATCCATTTGGTTTTGGGCCCAATTTCCTCCTGATTTTGATCCCTGACCATATCCTCTCATTCTCCTTCTTTTCAGGTGGACAACGGTCTTTGTTCCCCCCCCAGTGAAACTTTCGGGTAGTTAAAAAAGGTCTTTCCCAGCCCCAGGGGGTTTGGGGGAGAGGCCCAGGGGGGGGAATGAGGGGGAGGGGCATTTAAAGTAAAAAAAAAAATTAAATTGGGGGGTTCAAGACCCCCCACTTTTTTTTGGGGCCCGAAAACCCCCCTTTTCACTTACAAAAACGTCTATCTCATGTCAGTTTTGCCCAAAAATTAACACTGTTTTCAAAAAAAATTTAAACCCCCCAAAAACCCATAAAATTATTGACTTTAATCGCACATTAAAACGGGGGTTTGTGCAAAATTAATAGGGGTTTGATCGTAAACCCGCATATTTTACATTCTTTTTCCAGGACAAAAAAAATTAAACCCGCCCAGGGGATTGAGTCCTCTTACCCCCCAATATGCTCCTCCCCCTTTAAACCCAACCTTTAAAAAATTTAAGAACAAACAACTGACTTTCCCACCTTGATCATTTATTTTTACTTTCCAATAAATTTTAAAGATCCCTAAATTAAGCCCTTTAAAAATTCACGGCTCCAAAAAACCTGTAAGCTGATAATCGCAAAACCCCCCCTTAACGGGAGGCAGCGCTCCGAACGTAGTTTGGTTAGCCATTAAGAAAATTAGTATCTGTTTTTAACTTTGTAAAGAACATACAAAATGATTTTCCGAAAAAATCGGACGGTTTACCCCTACATACTCTTAAAGGCCGCTTTCAAAGTACTATGTTTTTTAATTTTGGTTAAAAGTTTCACCACTACATAAAAGGGGCCCAAAATTCGGGGAAAGGCTTTTGGGAAATAACATACCCCTCCTTCCTTTTTTAATTTTTTGGAAAAGAAAGTAAGTTTTTAAATTTTGGGCTTCAAAATTTTTTAACCCCCAATGAAAAATTTAAAAAAATATTTCTCTTAAAACAAAAGTTGAGAAACCATCGGGTTTTTTTAAAATGTTTTAATAGATTGCCTTCCCCGGCCTTAAAACACCCAGTTTTCTTAGCTTTTCAGATATTTTAATCCATTTTATTTTAAAACCCCAAAGTTTTTTAAGGGAAACCCTAAATCGCCAGTCTTTTTTAAAGGGGGGTTTACGTTAAGAACACACGCCTTTTTGGGGGTTTTTAAAATGGCACCTTTTTTTTAACTATTAAAAAAAATTTTAAAAAAAGGGGGAAACCCTTTTTAAATTTAACGAAATTTACTACTTCCCTTTATAGGGGCATTTTAAAACCCCCAAATTTTTGGGAAATTCAGAAATTTTAAACCCTTTGCAGTAGATGAATCAAGGGGCTTCCAAGTAGCCTTGAAAAATCCGCAACAAGATATTTAAAATCCCCCAAAAAAGAGTGACAGAGTGCCATAAAGATGGTCATCCCCCCCCTATGGGGTTTTACCAAAATCATTTAAATTTTGCCATTTACGGGCGAAAACTACGGGCTGGGGGGTTTTTCCCATATGAAAACCCTTTTTAAAACCCCAAATCTTTTTGTAAGGCCAGTATATAACTTTATTTTTATAACTTACAGGCGAATACTAATGAACTACAAGTGTCCCCCAAGGACACGCTTTTAACCCCATTCAACGCCCAAGGAAAATAATGCATAGAAAAATCTGCAACAAATTTTAAAATTTTAATCCTTCAATTTCAAAATTTTAGCCCCCCCAACCCAGGGGTTGGGCCCTTTGTATTTGTGGGGTTTGAAAAAAGAATATGCTTATGACTACGGGCCTGGCCACCCCCTTTTTCCCCCCCAAAAAAACCCCAATTCGTTTGGGATCCATAGAACAAAAACCCCTTAATGTTTGGGCAACATTTTTCTTAGAGGAAAGAAAGGGCCTTTAACAATGCCGGATGCAAAAAACTTAATGACTCCATCGAACATACTTTTGGTGTCTATTAGGAGCAAAAGAAACAGACTAAGCCCTTTTTTAAGGGGATCAGTCAAAGGGTTTTTTGATGCCAAAAAAAATTTTTTTGGGCCTTTTTTAAAGATGCTATTAACTCGGCTGTTGTTTTTCCCTCCCAGCAAAAAAGGGGATCAAACGTTTTTGCACATGCTAGGTAAAAAGGTTGTTTTTTGTTGTAGGTCATGGATTAACATGCGGGCCCTGACCTTGGGGACAGTTTGGCTTTGAACAAAAATTTAACAATGAAACCCTAAGCTGGAGACGATCAAAACTTAGGGCACAAGGCCCCCCCATCCAAAAAAGAAAGTACCTAGCTCTAAAGAAAACAATATTTTTTATAAGCCCCCCACACCCAAGAAAGCACCCGGAAAGCACTCCCCCGGGTTGATTCCCTCCACGGGACAGTCTCACAAAGCGAAAAGACCCCTCATTTATTTTTAATTTTTAACTGGTTTCCCTTTAAAATTTTTTCCCACAAAAATTAACCAACACTAGCACCCCTAACGCCACAGATGGTGGGCCATATAACCGGGAAAACTTTGCCTAAGTAGAAAAAAAACCCAAAAAACCAACCCTACCATTATCCCGGCAGAGCCAAGGGGCTTTGGACAAACCCTTCTTTAATAGGTTTCTAGAAAATGAAATTTTTTTCAAATCCAATTTTTCCCCGGGTGGGGGGTTGGAGGGACTACTGGCCCGGTGGTGCACTGCCTTTTTAAGGGGGCTTTAAACGGGTGTAGGAAAAGAAAACCCAACCTGTAAATATACAACTATTTAATCCCTTGTTCCCCTGAACAAGCCCCTTATTCTTTAAACGGGGGTTATGTTTTCAAAAAAGGTTTTTGGGGGTTTTAGGGGTTTCCTTTTTCCCTGCTTTTTTGTGATGCTAGCTGCCCCTCGTTAGTAAAAAGGCATTTCCCAACCGGCCCCCCTTTTGTAGCTTTAAATCCTGTATTTTTCGGTATTTAGTTTTTTTCCCTTCTCGCCCTAAATTGTTACGTCTGAAACAGCCAGTTTTTTTTTTTCTTTTTTCTATCCTCTATACCCTCACCAAGTTTTGCAAAAATTTTTTGGTTAGTTCCCCCCTTTATTGACAAAGCTATTAACCCCCGGATTTCACGCTTTGGAAATTGGAGAACTTTTTTTTTTTAATTGGGGGCTCCTCTTTAAAAACCGTTTAAATTTCTGAAATTAGTTCATCTGCGGGTTCGTTTTAATTTTTTCAAGGGGTTTATTTTTTTGTATTTCAATTGTGTTGGCAACCCCTTGCCCCAATTTTTTTGTAAAAAAACTAACGGCCCCCTCCTTAAATCGCAAAAAATTTTAAATTTCCCTTTTGGTCAACAACGGGGAGGTTCTAAGAATTGTGGCCTTGCTTAAAAAGGGGGGTTTGGGTTTGGGTTTTTGGGCAGAAAACCGTCCCCTTTTTCCCTTTTCCCGGCCCCTTACATACAAATGATTTTTTTCCCAAACCTTTTTGAAAATCGGGAAACCCTAGGGCTTCGGCTGCTCTCCCCCATAGGTTTTAAAATTTTTCCCAATTTTTTTAAAGAAATTCGTATTGGTTTTAAATCCATTCCTGCTGCCCCCCCTTTCAAGCTCTTCCGGGCCAATAAGGCCCCGGGTTCGGGTTTCATCTTTTTCCCTTCAACGGGACAATGGGGTAAAAATCCCCATCCATTTTTTTTAAAAATTTTAATTCTTTTTTTGTTTTATAAAAATGAACTGGGAGGGTTTGGTGACCTCAACCTTAAAAGAAAAGAAAAGGAACCCCAAACGGGGGTTAAAAGGAAAGGCAGACTGTATTAGTGAAATACTCCCTTTAAACTTTGACCCTGGACAAATTTTAAACAGTCAATTTCCCCTGATTTTGGGCGCGGGAATGATGTTATAATCCCGGGCACTGCTAAATATCTTTCAAAATGAATTACATCGCCCAGATCCAATCTATGTTGTTGAAAATTTTAGGCGGGGCTATCGTTAATCAAAAAATCAACTGGAGGGAACACGGTCTTTAACTAAGAGGCAGCCCTTTTTTTTCCCCCTCTATTCTTCTTTTGGCCCCAAACCCCCCCCCCCCCAAAAGAAATTTTTTATCGGGAAAAAATACAAACCCCAAAAAATTTTTCCCAAAGCATAGGCTTAAAGGGGGGGATGCAAAAATGATTTTTAAAAGATGGGGGCAGTACAAAGATTTGGAAAACAGATTCTGCTTCCCTCTAGTTTTTGGAGCTTTTTAAAAAAGACGAATATGCCATATTCCCAAGGGCGCACTAAAAAAAAAAACTTACTTATGATTGACTTTTTTCCAGCGATTCTGTTGTTCTATTGAAATCCTTTACTAAATACAAGTTAGCGCCCAATTTCTCTGATATGATGTTGTTCTAACCCCGGACTGGCTAGAACAATTTTTAAACCCGTATAAAAGAAAAACATTATTTTTTATGAAAACGTTATGCACGCCATTACAGAAAAAAAAAAACCAGCGAGAACTCCGGGAACATACATCAAAACAGTCTCTGAAGGCTTTAAAAGGAATTTTTTTCTTGTTTATGAAGAAACAACCCTTTTTTAAAAGAATCAAAGGGGTTTTTTTATCCAAAATTAGGGAAGGGGGACGCGTAATAAATGGCCCAAGGGCCGATCATTTTTCAGGGGGGGCGGACTTTTACCTCACCAAAACTTCGAGAAATAAAAAGTTGGGTTTGCTGGAGGGAGGGAAAGGGGGCCTGCGTTGGGTCGTGTAAGTAAAAACTTCGCCCTTTAAAGAGTAAGACTTGAAGGGCTACTTTTTAAAAAACCAAAAAAAAAGGGCTGTGGCTGGATTTTAGATCCCTTTTTTCAACAGATTGTTTGGAAGTGGAGAAAGGATTAAAGGGAAACGGTATAAAAAAAAAATTCACAAGAAGCAAAACGGGGGAAAGGGGGCCCCAAAAAAAAATGCATGGTTTTTTTGGTTTGTGATGCTCAGTTAAAACATTGAAGAAAAAAGGCTAAAAAACCGCCTTATTTAAATTTTAAAAAGAAAAATTCCCAAAAAAAACGAGGATATCTTTAATTTTGCCCAAAAATCCGCCTGGTTTTCCCCTTTTCTGCGGGGTTACAGGGTGTGGAAAAAAGTCTTCGTACTTTAATTTTTACAAACAAATGCCGGGTTTTTATTTTTGAAAAACCCTGGGTTATATTCTGCACAACCAAATTTTAAACACAAAAAGTCTTACAAAAAGGGTTTATTTGGGGCAAAGAGAAAAATTTTTTTTGTTGATCCTACCCCACAAACTGAGCGACTGTTTAGAAAAAACATAGACTATTTGAGGCCGCCCCCCATTTTTTTATTTGACTGTTCGGCGAACGAGACATTGTTTAAAAAAAAAAAAAGCTCTTTTCAAAGCTGCCTTTAGCGGCCCCCCACGTATTTGTTTCGGGGTGGCCTTAAATCCAAAAAAATAATTTTTGTCCTTTAAAAAACTTTTGATCGGGAGGTTTTAAAAACGGGGTTTATTATTTTACACTAAAGGCCCAAAAAATAGTTTTGAAGAATTTTTTAAGTGAAAAATTTTTAAAAAGGGAAAAAAGTTTAGCTAAAAAAAAAAAAAAAGGGGCGTTAGAAAAAACTAAGCATTCTAACTATGCTTTCGAAATGACCCCCCCGTTTTAATATGGTTTTTTTATTGGGAGATTGTTTATTATTTTATTGCCCTTTTAAAAAATTTGTTTTTATAATTTTAAAATTATAAAAAAATGGGCTTGAGGCCAAAAACAAAAGCGCAGCTTGCTCCTAAATGCGGGTTTTAGAGAGTTAAAAGACCAGCAACACAAAACCCAGTTTGATCTAATAGGAGTGCCAGGAAATGTTTTACGGGGTTTTATACACTGATGGAATTTTAAAAACAAAAAACGACAGCAAATCCCTAACCCCAGAAAAAGATAAGAAATTTAAGGGCTTCGAGGGTTTGGGAAACACGTTTCCCCAAAAATTTATAAACGAGAGAATTTTTGGGTTGCTTCCTGAAATTGCTTGGAATTTAAAATTTGAACAGAAGCCCCAAGGGATCTTTGGGTAAAAAAAACAATTTCAGAAAAGCGTTGAAGAAGGGGCCCCTTCTTTTTAGCCGGGGCCCGGAACCAAAAGGAAAAAAAAAAAAAGATTGAAATAACAAAGGGGGGATTTTGAATATATGTACAGAGAAAAAAGGGTCCTTAGCTGAAGTGGGGAATGAAAACCCCCGGTTAGAAATTTTTTCCCCCCCCTATCGTCACACCTACAAAGACGGGGATTTTTTGCCTAAATTTTTTCTCCCAAAGGGGGGGCGAAACCGGTTTTTCCAGAACAACGTTAATCAAGGTATACCCAAAAAAGGCGAAAACTTTGGGTGCCCCTCTTTTGTCAATTTTTGCCCAAATTTCTAAAAACGGAGAAAAAATAAACACCAGGGATCATCCCGACAAGGTTAAAATGTGATTTGGTTTACAAAAACAAACTAACAGTTTCTCGAATTTTTTTCCATTAAATTTTATTTTATTGCGTTTTACTCTGTTAGGGAAGTGCGGGCCCGAAGGGGTTAATAAGAAGATAGGCAAGATTAATTTTAAAAAATATTTATTTAAAAAAGGGGGGTTCAAAAATTTTAAATTTTTAAAACAAAAACTGAACTTCAAAAGGGGAAAAAGAAAGCGACTTTTAAAAATATGGAGTTCCTAGAAAAGAAATATGCTAAACTTTTAAAAACTCTTTTTATGTAATTTCTGGGTCATCGGCTTTTTGCTAGCGTAAGTCCCCCTTAGTGTTGGGGGTTTTAAGCCAGGGGGGGTTGGGGCGTCAGTCCCTTTAGCATTTGGGGGGGGTCGGGTTTTGGTTTAGGGGCCCCTGCTATGTTTTTAAGCGCGTTTTAAAAAAAATTAACTCCTAAAATTACAAAAGCACCCCGGCCCCCTTGGAGCCCCAGCATCAGCAAAACTTTTTTCATGAAAAATTTAAAAATAACAAATCATTACCCGGATGAAAAAAAATTACGGGCGAAGAATTTCAAAGCTTAAAAGGCTGACGGCAAGGATTACGACGACAAAAAATTGAACTTCAAAAGGAGTGGAGAAAGACTTTACTTTTACGCAGGTAGACACTTTATGCAATTTTAAAAAGAAATTTGAAAAAAAAAACACACGATCAGTAAAAAACCAAAAAAAGGCTAAAAAAAAAGTTTACAAAAAATAAACACCCATTTTTTTTTTTAACCACTGTGTTTGGTGGGGCAACTTGCAGCTCTTCACGAACAAACGTTTTTTTAGGGGCAGCTTTTTTAAAGGAGAGTCTCTCAAATAAAATACGGGAGGGCTGTTTTCAAGATTTTTTCAAATTTTAAAAAACTTTTCGCTCCTTTTAGGTTCCGGGGGCTCTAATTTTTAAAATCGCCCCTGCCTCTCCAGGAGCATAAAAAGTCTTCTTTTAGCCCAAAAGGGAAAAGGGTTTTTAAATCCCGGGACATCTTTATAATTTCAAATTTTTTTTTTAAATTTTTTAGCGTTTACTGGCTTTAAAACCGTTGCTTTAAAATTCCCTTTATTGTCATGGCACTAAGACTGGGGAGGCAACCTCCTAACCCATTTTGTGTTTTGGCGTTCTGTCCATAAATTTTCTGTGTATTGATTGGTAAAAAGGGGGGTTCAGCGGGGTTCTTATTTAAAATTTTCTTCTAGGGGTTGGGGGCGAGGGGTTTCCTGGGATCCCTCTCTTAAATGTAACATGATGTTTTAAAAACAGTTGGTTTTTCAGAACCTTTTAAAAACCTTTTCCCTCCTCAACTTGAAAACATTTTTAGGATACTTTAAAGGGGCCCGGGATGGGATATTTGTTGTAAAACCCAGCCCCAGCGTTTTAGTTTTATCTGTTAAAGGTTCACCTTTTTTGTATCTTTAAGCCATGTCAAAAACTGCAGAGGGAAATTAAACTTTTTTTTTCCCAACTTTGGGGGGGGGGGGGAAGATACAGCAAGTCCATTTTGGGGGGGGTGGATTAGGAACTGAATTAAAAAATCTAGGCCTTATTTTTTTTTTTGGGGGGGCCCCAAAAAATTTGCCAAATTTTCCTGTTTTGAAAGGCCCGTCTTTCGCATCTGATTCAGACACTCAGCAGCTTTACCCCAGTTTTTCAATAGCTTTTTTCCCCTTTTCCCAAAACCCTTTAGGAGAATTTTTTGATTTTTTAATTCGTGGGGTCCCTTAAAAAGGAAATGTATTTTTAAAGGGGGGGGTTTTTTTTTTTTTGATTGGGAAAATGCGAGAAAATGATTTTTTTCCATGGCACCCACAATAAAACCAATTTCTGGCCCATTTTTTTGTTCCCTTTTATGGTTCATAAAAGTAAAGGGGCAATTTTGGCGGGGGCGATGTAAAAAACTTCTTTCCCGTCACTAAATAATTTTCATTTAATTGGGCCCCATCAACGCTGTAAATGTATGCTCTGCATGACCCGTTCTCTTAACTTTTTTAAATTTAAAAAAGTTAAGGGAAAAAATTCGCCCCTTTTTTCAAAGGTTTTCTTGGGCCTTTGCAAATCTTTTTATTTTCCTTTTTTTTGGGGGTTTTCTCTCTTTTATCGGGCCGCAATTTTCTACACTATAATTTTCTTTCCAGAGAAGGCCAAGGGATTTAAAAATTTGCTCCTCCTACCACCCTAACTACTCCCCCATCTTTTTATAAATCAAATTTTCTTATGAAATTTAAACTTTAATGAAAAAATATTTTCTGGGGTAACCCCCTGTGGAACAAAAAAAAGTCTTTTGACGAATCCCTGCAGTAATTACAAAATAACCTTAACAAATCCCCAAGTCTAACTTTCCCAGGTCAGCCGGCTTTTTTTTAAACATGGTTTTTTGCTAACACACTATAGCCTATCTAAGGCCGCTAAATTTCAGCAGAATGGTAAACGTATTTTAAATTTTTTTTTCAATCATCTTTTTTAACTAAAAAAAAAATTAAAATTTAAACAAATACGAAAGGCTTTTCCCAAGTGCTTTTTAATCATGTAATCTTTTTTTTAAAGCTAAAAATAAAGGTTTCAAATTGTTTTTGGGGAAATTTCTATCTTCCCCCCCTGGGTTTGGGGTTTTATTCCTAACAAACATTTTTAAGGGTTTAAAAAATATAACACCCAAAGAAGGCACGGGATTAAATTTCCCCAAATTTAAAATCCCTGGTTTAAAAGTATTTTATTTTTTTTTTTTTGATTTTAAAAAAGGATTGTGACGAAAATATTAAAGGGGGAGGGGGAAGCAAACTACCCGTAGGGCAACGGTTTATAAAAAAAGAATTTTAAAAAACTCTCGGGGTGCGTGCGGGAAAAAAATAGACATATTTAGGCACTGAATTTTATTAAAAAGTCCAGCAACTGCCTACTTCAGGGGGGGGGGGGGGGGCCCCTTGGGGAAGGGACTACGCTGGGGGACGAAACACAGCTAGGGTCAAAAATGGTTAGAAAAACAGTGGGTTGGAAAAAATTTATTTGTTTTTATGCTTAAATTTTTGTAATAAGATGGGGCCCGTTTATTCAAAGATTTAAAAAAAAAGACTTTTTACAAGATTTCCCGGTTTTTAAAAAAGTCCCCCAGAAAAATCCCGATTGAAAAATGTTTTAAGATTTTGGGGCCCATGGGTTTTGTCCCTTCATCATGGGGGTTTAAAACGTTTAAAAATATTAATTTTGTCATATTAAAATTTTTTCGGGAAATTAAAAAAAAAGGCGATCAGGAGAAAAAGACGTGCAGGACAGTCCCAGGAGCAGAATTTTTCCCCAGGGGCAGAAAGTACACAATGGGCTAGGGGTTAAATAAGGCTTTAAAAATTTCCGGGCGTGTTGGGCTGGGGGGGGTAACTAAACGGGAAAGGGAAAAGGGTGAGAAAATCAAACCAATCAGCAAAACAAAATTTGGGGTTTGATAGTAATACAACAGCGCCCCACCCAAAACCCCCAAATTTAAAAACAACACAACACAAACAAACGAAAGAAAGTATTATTGGGGGATTTGCCCCCTGTTTTTTGTTGGGGGGGAGTTTTAATACAAAAGTCTAACGCCTACTTGCAAAACAAAGTTCCCCCCAAAAACCCCCCCCCCCAAAAACCGTAAAAGAAGAAAGCCAGCTTCTGCAAAAAAGAGCACCCCCCCTGCAGTAAAACCCTTTTCTATGGAATAGTTTTTTTTGAACAATTTAAAATTTCAAGTTAAGAACTAGATAAAGACAAGTTTAAGAACTAGATAAAGTACAATTTTTTGTTTTGTTATAGAAAAATAATTTTTAAGTTAGCTGTAATGCAAGAAATTACAAGTTTTAAATACCCAAATAAAATTTTAAGGTTTTATAAAGTCTATTAGGTTTTTTAAAAAATACGGTTAGGTTTTAAAAAGTTAAGGTTAGGGGTTTTTAAAAAAGGGTTGTTATTCTTAAAATTAAATTTTTGTTTGGGTTCCCTTAAATTAAGTTTTTGGGGATGTTCTTTAAATAAGTTCTTGGCAAGTTAATCATTTAAAGGTTTTCCAATTCCTACAAACATTGGGAAAAAACCCGGACTGACGTAAGTTTTCTTTTTATTGTTAGAGACTAGTGATTTCTTGTTACAGCAGTTTGTTTACTTTATGGGGAAAAGTAGAGCGGGAATTAACATTTGTGTGATGGGAAAAACTTTTTTCTCAAAGAGAGTTGCTTTTGGGGTTTTCGGGAAAATTTTTTTGGACAACCCTTTTTTACTTATCCCCTTTGCCTTCTTCATTACGAAGTCGGGGTGGCAACGTTAAAACACTTCGGGGGCCCCAAACCAACATATCTTTTATAATTCCCATTAAGTTCATCCTTCATCTTCCCCAACACTTTCTTGGTTTCCCCGTTTAATGGAGGGGGCTGTCTTTTTGGGTATCACATGTGTCGACCCCCATCAACCCTTTGATACTTCAGTTTTTAAATCCTTATAGAAACTTCTTGGGGAAAGTCCCAGAAAAAAAGGTTAGTGTCCCGTGTAAAGTACCCTTTCTTCTGGGTACAGCGGTTTAAAGGGTTGACAAAATTTAAATCAATAACTTTTACAAAATCTAATACGGTAAAACCGATAAACACTGGGTTGTCCCAAATTAACTCTTTTTTCTTCTTTAAATGGGCCCAAACCCAAACGTCGTTAAATCTTCAAAGTCTTGATAGTTAAAGGGTTTGAGGCCCAAATTAATTTCTTGGGGTTTTTTTTTTTTAACTAATTTTTTCATCTTTTCGATTTTGTTCTTCTCCATGGTTTTTGGGCCCCCCCCCCCCCCGGGTTTTTCATCAGTTTTTAAGGGGTCTTTTTTTGAAGCATCAGGGCTTGGGGGTTGAAGGGGCCCTATTTTTCTTGATGTATGGCCTCATGAAAAGGGGTCTTGGGGGGCAGATAATTTTTTCTGTGAAACAGCTTTTCATTTCAGTCCGGGTCTTTAAATAAAAAATTTAAAAGCTGAAAGACAACATATTTAGTTTTTTGGGCCCAAGATTGGAAAAAGTTTAGGGGGTTTCGGGGGGGCCCCATCTTTAATCCCTTTTTGCGGCTAGGGGGTAACGGTGGGGAGATCATGTAATTTTTTAGGATATTCTAAGTCCCACTTCCAAGATAGTCCTGCTGAATTTTCAGGGCGTTTAAACTTTGGGGCAACATAATTAAAACAGGGTTAACATCGTGAGGCCCTTTTATTTATTTAAAGTTTCTCAGTGGAAGCGGTTTGGGGCTCTGGCCCCACCCATTTCAAGTTGGGGGGGCTAAGTACATCAATAGTTGGATGGTTTAGTGGGTCATAGTTCCCAAAATATTTGGGTTTTTAGCTTTGCAGTAAGGATTTGAGCCATGCAATACCCCCCTCCCCATCTTAATCAACGGAGTTGGGTAGATCAGAATTAAGTCCAAACTGAATGGGTTTTTAGCTTTAAGAATGAACCCCAAAATAACCCTGGGGCAAAGATGTAATGTGGGTGAGTCCTAAGTTTAATTTTCATGCAAGTAGATCTGTAATTTGAAAGACGTCTGCCAAAAAACCCACCCAGCCAATAAAATTTATCCCCCGGAAAAGCGCCCCTCGTTTCACTTTTAATTCTGTCCAGGGTTTCTGAGCGTTTTCAATTTAGAGGGCATTATGTCTTTGGGCCCCTAAGACTGAAAAGAAAAAGGGCCTTTTGGGGGGGGTGATCTTCGTCAAACCCTTTCCCCGGAGTTCATTATTTAAAAAGGGTAAACTCCTTTTCGCACTAAAGATGGATCAAAGTATTTTTTGTGATTGGAAAGTCTTTTAGCGACCCGCTAAATTATCCAAACTACCCCCCCGTTTGGGCAATTTATAAAAGGAAAAGCGTCAAAGTAAAAGTCATGGACTTTTCGGGGAATGGGCAATCAGGTAAAAACCCCCTTTTATTTTAAAGTTTACGCCTTCATGAAAAATGGAATCGTACCTCTTAAGTTTTGAAAAAAAGAAGGGATTTCCATTCTTTGGGGCAACCTTAAACTGAAGATTTTCAATTGTTGGGGGCTCCCCCTAAACTTTCCCCCGTAATGTATCGGGGGGGGGTTTTTACTGCGTTTTCCTAATAATTCTCTGTTAATACCAAAAAAGTGTGTAGAGAGTCATAGCGTTCTTGGTCTTCAGGAGGCAAACAATGTCTGAAAGATTTAGTTGGGTTGGGGTAACTGATTGCGAAGGGGTTTTTTCTACTAGGAAAAACTGCTAGCCCGCCCTTTTGGGGGCCCCCTGTAAATTTCTGGTGTTTTTGTTTTGACCGGCTGGCCTAACCAAAAATAACGCAAAGAACAGGAAACTATGGTGGGTTAATAAAGGGTTGGGGGGTTTTTGGGGGGGTTTTTGCTGTTTTGGGGCATAGTACTGTGGTAAAAAGCGATTTAAAATCGCATAAAAAACGTAGGGGTCATCTGCATTTTTTGTACATTCAAAACTTAAATTTAGGCCCCGGTTTTTGGGGGGTTAAAAAGTTTTGTTTTACAGTCACAAAAATTTTACAATGATTCTAGGCCCCGGGAGTGCTTCTATAGTTGGGTTTTTGACCAAACACCTTTTACAAAGCTCCCGTTTCTAAAATTTATGTTTAGTTTTATTTTCTAACGTCTACTTATTTTTCTGAAATTTAATTTTTTAAGGGCCCCTTTGTACTTTCCCGGCCCAAAAATATCAAGTCTAAAAATGTTTTGTCAAGTGATTTGCCCAAAAAAGGGGGGGGTTTGGGGGGGAAACCTTAGGGAAATAATTTACTTCCACAGACCATGTGTATCGTTTACGGTGATTGGCTTTTTTTTGTTCTTCAAACTGAGAATTCCTTTTTTATACTCACTGGAAAAGGTTTTGTTATCAAAATTCAGCTCTTTTCTTTTTTTTTTCATAATTTGGGAAAATCTTTTTCATGATTTTTAACAGGATGTAGATGCGGGTAAAAACACCACAAGAAGCTTTGTTTTTCAGAATTAAAGTATGGGTTTTTTACTGCCCGCTTTTAAAAAAAACTCTTTTGGGGGGAGGAAGGTGAGAATTGCCGGGCTATAAGGGTAGAACTTTTTTTGTCTTAATTTGGGGGGGCCGGGCGGGCCCAGGGCCATCCCGAACCCCGCAATTTTTTCCTCCTCACTTGCATGGGTTTTTCGTGTAACATGTAGTCAGCCCGGGTTTAAAATTAAAAACGTGTAGCTGATTACTTCTTTCTGCCTTGTTGAAACCCAGACTGGGAGTTAGTAAACCCTCGGGGTTATTTAATCCCAAACAGAACGGCCCAAAAGCATTTTTTCTGGCGGGTTTGCGTTGAAAAGGGGTCTGAAGGGGGGATGGGGGTGTGAAAGCTTTCATGAAAAGTTTGAAGGGGTTTAAAGAGTTCATTCTTCTTCCAAATGAAAATATTGCCCTTTAAATTTTTTTGGGCACTACAAATATTTCTTCCATCGGATATAGTTTTCCGTCCCGAATTTACTTGTGGGGGTCCCTTTTTAAAGGGCCCCAATATTTTTCGTAATTAAAAAAAAATTTTTAAAAAAAGTAATAAAAAGGGGGTTTTTTTTCTTCAACCCCAAATGCCGCAAACACTTCAAGGGCACTTAACCTTACAAAAACAAACCCGCTAATTTTTTTAGCTTTTTCTGAATTTTCCCACAGTCAATGTTTTTTCACTTTAAATTGGGTTCGTTAAAGGTTCACCATTTTCTTTTTTTTATATTGTCTATATCATTCTCAAACCCCAAATTTACTAAAATCAATGGGTTTTAAAAATTTCATTGTTTCGTCAAATTGTTTTATTACAAATTTTTTAAAACAGATTTTTCCCAATTCAGCAGCCCAATTTTTAAAATAAAAAAAAAAAAAAAATTTTTGTAAATTCAGTGTTATTCAAGTCTTTTCTAACGGGAAAAAAATGATCTTCTTAAAAGCAATAGCTACTTTTTCGGGGGTAGTAGAAACAGTTTAGATTAGCATCTTCAGGAGGGCAATTTTTCAACAAAATAGCAAACAACTTTAAAAATTGGGTTTTGGGCCCAAAAAACTGGGGATTTTGCTGATAGCTTCCCAAAACATCTCGAATGTCTAAAAAATTAAAAAAAATCAGTAATTAAATTCCCTTTAAACCTGTTCTTTAAAAATGACTTTTTCCCCTCCCTCCCCCCCCAAAAAAACTCCCTAAAAATAATTTAAAAAGCCCCTGGACTAAAATTTGGGTTCATTTTTTTTAAACCCAAATTTTTAAATTAAAAAAAAAAAAAATTTTTAAATTTTAAAACAGTTTCTCTTGGGTTTTTGTGCAAAAATTAGAAAAAAAATTTTGTGCGTGGGGTGGGGGGGGGGTGCGTCGGGGGGTGGGGGGAGGGGGAAGGGGAATTTTAAATTGGGTGGGGTGGGTGTGGGTTGTGTGGGGGTGGGGGTGGGTGGGGGTGGTGGTTGGGGTGTGTGGGTGGGGGGGGGGGGGCGTGATGCGGGGGCAGGGGGTGGGGGGGGAAGTGCCCGGAGGTTTCCCCCTTAGTATTATTTTTGGGGCCCCGTTAAGGGGCCTTTTTAGGATGCGGCGGGCGGTGGGGAATTTACCAAAAGTTCTGGAGTTTTTTCAGCCCCGTTAAGGGCCCCTTTTTAAGGGCGCCCGGGGGTCGGTGGGCAAATGAACGTTCTGGAGTATTTTTTGTCCTGTTAAAGGGCCTTTCTAAAGGCGCGGCGGTCGGTGGGCAAGTGACACAGTTTTGGGGGATTTTTACCTTTTGGGGGAGCTTGCTGTCGATAGCAGTCACACACCTGGTTTAAAAAGCCGGCGCTTCTCTGGCCTCATCGGGTATCGGGTTTTCACAGGGGTTAGTCAGCAGGGTTGCCCAAAAAAATCACGAAAACCCAAAGTCCCCTTTGCATATATTTTTTAAAAACCTTCTTTTCTCTTTCAAGCTGTGGGTAGAAATTCCAGCTTGTGGAAATTTGGATTTAAAGGGGAAAAAAAAAAATATTAAATTTTATCATTTTTTCACATTTTCGGGTTTCCCCAAAATTTTGTTTTTCAAAAAATTATCCCAGGACCGTTTTGGGGTTAGATTTTTTTAAAAGAGGTTTTTGTTTTTTTCAAGCCAATGGCCTAAAAGCAAAGATTTTTTTTTTTGAAGGTTTTAAAAGATTTTTAATTTGATCTCATAGCCGGCCTTTATAAAAACGGGCGTAATTTCGCAAAGTTTTTCCCAAATTTTTTTAAAAAAAACCCTTTGTCAAACGGGTCATAATCAAGTTTCCCTACAAAACAATTTTCGTAAAAAACGTCCAGTTCACTTACTGGCATTTCCCCTTTTTCTTTTGCTCCCCTTTCCAAAAAAATTTAAGCTTTCTTTTTGGGTTTTTCCGGTTTTTGAAACAAGGGGTCGCCCCGTTCCCAAATTTTTTAAGATTTGAAACTTTTTCCCGATAATAGTTTTTGGGGTTTTAATATTATTTTTTTTTGTCATCCGAAAAAAGCAAAAAGGGGCCCGGGGTTTTGGGTTTTTTGAGAAAATTTGGGGTCCCTTGTGGTTTCTTGTGAAGAAGGACCGGGCCCCAAAACCAAAACCCGCCTTTGGGCAGAGAGAGATAAAACAATTTACGTCTGATGTGAAGGCAGGCCGGGGCCAAAAAGGGCGGGCCCCCCCGGGGCAGATTCCAGTCCCCAGAGGAAAAAGATGTCATAACCCCTGTCGATTGGTTTTAACGTGCACCAAGTGACACAGCTCGAGGGCCCCCACGGTTGAATTTAAAAATTCTTGTTTAGGTTTCAAGCGCTTTTTGCAGTGGTGCGTGCAAAAGCGGGCCTTCAGTTTAATTTTTTTTTAAAATTTTTTTTTTTTTTTTTGGAAACCCAAACCTTTTTTACAGTTTTGATTAAAATTTTTTAAAACCCCCTGGAAAATTTTTTTTTTAAAAAAATTTCGGGGTTTACGGGTCACCCATATTATTTTTGCACGGAAAACCCCCTTTCAATGTGGGTGATTACGTCAAAAATTTGTGGTTTTGGGGGTGTTAATTTTTTTTTTAAAACAGGTTTTTAATTTTGGTCAAAAAATGACATGAGATAGACGTGATTGTAAGTGAAAAGGGGGGGGTTTTTGGGAAAATAAGGGGTGGGGCTTGAACCCGCATATTTGGGATTTTCTAAAGGGGATGGGTGGGTTGACACTGAGTAATTTAAAGGGGCAAAAATTTTTCTAACCCAAAAATTAAAACCCCCTGTCCCCCCTGCGGACCGTTCCAGGGCCCCGAATTATTTTAAACGTTTCTTTACATGTGGGCGTGCTTTCTTTTCCTGGGGTTTTTTGGGGGGGAAAATTTTTTCTTATTTTTTTCCTCCCAGGCTTTATCTGAATGGGGAAAGGGAAAGGTATTTATTTAACAAACACTAAAACCTTTTACCCAAAACTTTCATTTTCATTTTTACTCATCGTACATGAATATTTAAACCAAAAACAAGGGCAAACAGGACGCGTGAATTTAAATTTAAAACCCAAAGATCCTTGAACATTGGGTTTAAAAAACCAAAAAATTAAGCAAATTTTGGGTAAAATTTTAACAATCCTGTAGCACACCCTGAAGAAAAAATGAAAAAATACCAATATCCAAAATAAAAAAAACCCAAAATTTCCCCATGGGGGCCGGGAACACACACACTTTTTGAGGTTTTTTTCCCCCCGGAAAACATTTCAGACTTGCAGAGTGATAGTGATCAAAGTCTATGACCCTGTAAAATCATGTTTCATTGCAGATCGGGATGGGGTTTTATTATCATAATTAAAAGGGTCTATACTAGAAATTTAATTTTTTAGACCAACACAGTATAAAATGATTTTTTTCAAAGGCAGATTGTGGACATGTTTAAAGGTCCCGTACAACATTACATTTTTAAAAATGCACAGGGGTGACAGAAATTTTTTTAAAGACCGGGACAGTCAAGTGCATTGTTAAAAGCACATGTTTTCGGTGATCATGTCTTCAGGCTCTGTACAATAAGTTAAAATTTTTTAAACTGCTTTGTGTTTACAGTGGTCAGGCTTGGGGACAATCAGGGACATTGTTTCCCTACCAGTGTGACAGTTTAAAGTCTTCAGGCTCTTACAATCTGGGACAAGTAACCAGCATAGTGTGGGCAGTGATAGTCTACGGGTCGGGACAATAAAGTTTAAAAGTAACCCCCGCATATGTGGGCAATGATCATGTCACGGCTCTGTACAATCATGTTTCATAGAACCAGCATAGGGTGACAGTGATCAGGGCCCACAGGTCTATACAAAACCCTGTACACGTATCGGGTGCCCAGTGGGACAGGGGGATCCGGGCTACAGGGTCCCATTCAAATTTTACACTGTATCCCTGCAAGTTAACATGAAACATGTCTACGGCCTTTACAAACCCTGTGCAAAATGTATCCGTGCACATGTTGAAAAGTGCATTCTTCAGGCCTGTACAACCATGGACACTGTTTCCCCCGCACTTCTACAGTGTCATGTTACAGGGGTCTATCAAAATTACACTGTATCCCCGCACATTCTGACAGTATCAGGGGCTACAGGCTCATAAAACCCGTTTCACTGTATCCCTTCACAGGTGGGCAGGATCATTGCTACAGGCTTTTAAAAACCCGTACACTGTTTCCCTTCACAGGGGACAATGGTCATGGCACAGGGTTTTAACAACCCTGTACACTGTACCCCGCCAGTGTTACAATGATATGTCTCAGGGGTCTGTACAACCCTGTACACTGTATCCCTGCACAGGGTTGGAAAAATGACATGTCTACAGGTCTACCCCAACCAAAACCACTGTATCCTGCACAAAGGGTTTACAACGATCCCTGCATCCCCCCCAAAAAACTGTACGACCAATTTTACACTGTAGGCCAGCCAAAATCTTTACGTGATTTTTGCCAAAGGTTCTGTACATTAGGGCTTTGTGACCCGCACCCATGTTATAGCGACTCTATCTCTCCTCTTTCTCGCTTCCCTCTCCCCTAACGATAACGTTTTGTAGTCCTTTCGAACTTAAATCCCTTTTTTTTTTACTGCTTTTTTTTTTTACATTCTATGCAGTGTTCCTCTTCTACGATCGGTTTCCCCCTTTACTATCCCTCTAAGAGAAAGGGCCCCCCAATTTCAGTAACCTCGTAAAACCAAAGGTTTTCCATCAACAAATATTTTCGGGTTGTTTAAAATCTAAGGCGCGATTTAGGGGGCCCCCATTCTTCCCCCAAAGGGGGACTGCTGTCTTCTTGGGATTTTTAAATGTTGCGAAAAAAATCCGAAAAGGTTCCCCCCTTGAACCCCATTCAAAGCAGTTTGGAAACCCCGCGAAAGTTGACACCCTGGTGCTTTAGTGGGTTTTTTTAATCAAATATTGATGCAAATGTGAAAGGGTTTACGGGTGGAGTTCGGGGGAAAAAAGGGAAAAAACACTGCCCTAAGCAATGTGTACATACTTTTTCCCTTTAAAGGGGGGGTAAAATTTAGTGCAACCACCCCGAATGTTGTCTTTCAGGACAAAAAACTAGAAAAATAATTATTTCATTGGGGCCCGCGGTGCAGTGGTTAACTTTTTGGCCCCCCGGCCCCGCAGGTCGGGGTTCGATTCCACCCGGCCCTTTCTTTGGTGGATTTTGCTCTGGGCTCAAACTGACGGCCCGGACCACACCTGAGTTTTATCCCCTCAATGGATGGTTTTAAATTTTTCCTGACCAACCCCTGCAGGTTTTCCCGTATCTCTCGAGGGGGGCGGGCACACGGTTTTGATGAAAATAAGCGTAGTGCCACAGCCCCGTCAAACGCCCCAGACCCCAAATGTACCCGTACAAACGTTTCATCTCCTCATTTTTCATCGGCAGCATTTTTATTATTTAAAAAAAAGGGCTCCCGTGCCATGGCTTTTCTTTTTTTCCGCTTGGTGGGCCTCCATTTTGATTTCTTTTTCCAAAAAAATCTACGGGGCTCGGGGCTTTGGGTTCTTACGCCCGCATTTGGGCGCTCCCACAACTGAAATTAAATTTCTTAGCAATTATTGGCGTCGGCAAGGGCTTTTTTAGCAGGGGCTTGGGGTACGGGAACAAAAAGGTCCACTGAAAACCCACTGAAGGGACTCGGCAAACGCCCCAGCGGCTCCCCGGGGAGGTTGCCCCATGCTGGGGCTTTACTTTACTGAACCAGGGTAGCAGCAGACAAACCGGGGGGGTAGCTGGGGGGTAGAGAGCCGGGAAAGAGTTACATGGGGGGGTAGCCCCCCACTGAGGGGGCACCCAAAAAGAGAAGGAGAAAAAAAAATTTTTTTTTAAAAATTTAAAATAGGCCAAGGGGGCCTTTGAAAAAATTTTTTTTAAAAAAAAGAAAGTGGGGCCGGGCCTTTTAAACCCCCCACAATTTAATTTTCCCAAACACAATTTTTTTTTAAAAAAAAAAAACCCAATTTTTCCCCAAAGGAAAAATTTTTTTTTCCCCCCCAAAAAGCTGACCCTTTACAATTCCATTTCAATTTAAATTCACCACAAGTTGAACGGCTTTAACCCTTGAACACACACATTTTCATTATAAAACGTAGAGACGCAGGCCAATGTTGAGACGGCCTTCACCCGAACCACACATTTATCTTTTAATCGGTTAGAGACAAAGCGGCCAATGTTGAGACGGCCTTCCCCTGAACACACAATTTCATTTAATCGTTAGAGACATTCATCCAATGTTGAGACGGCCTTTACCTGAACACACCCATTTCATTTTAATCGTTAGAGACTGCACAATGTTTAGACGGCTTACCCTGACACACACGTTTCCTTTTTAACGTTAAGACATTGCAGGCCAATGTTGAGACGGCCTCACCGAACACACACATTTCATTTATCGTTAAGACATGCAGGCCAGGTTGAGACGGCCTTCACCCGAACACACACATTTTCATTTTAAAACGTTAGAGACATGCAGGCCATGGGTTTAGACGGGCCCTACCCTGAACACACACATTTTCATTAATCGTTAGGGGACATGGCCATGTTTAGAGGCCTTTCACCCTGAACACACATTTTTATTTTAACGTTAGAACATCAGGCCAATGTTGAGACGGCCTTCACCCTGACAACAATTTTTCATTAACGTTAGAGACATGCGGCAATGTTGAGAAAGGCCTTACCCTGAACACACACATTTTCCCTTTTAATCGTTAGAGAAAGAGGCCAAGTGGGACGGCCTTCCCCTGAACACACACATTTCATTTTTAATCGTTAGAGACATGCAGGCCAATGTTGGACGGGCCTTCACCCTGAACACACACATTTTCATTTTAATCGTTGAGACATGCAGGCCATGTTGAGACGGCCTTACCTGAAACAACCATTTTCATTTTAATCGTGAGACATCAGGCAATGTTGAGACGGGGCCCTTCAAACCCCGGACCACACCATTACATTTTAAATCGTTAGAGACATGCAGGGCCATGTTGAGACGGGCCTTCACCTGAACACACACATTTTCATTTAATCGTTTAAAACATGCAGGCCAATGTTGAGACGGCCTTCACCCTAAAACACATTTCATTTTATCGTTAGAGGGCATGAGGCCAATGTGAGACGGCCTTCCCCTAACACAACACATTTTATTTTAACGTTAGAGACATGCGGCCAATGTTGAACGGCCTTCACTTCTGAACACAACATTTTCATTTTAATCGGTTTGAGAATTTAGGGCCCAATGTGAGACGGCCTTCACCCTGAAAACACACATTTTCATTGGTAATGCGTGAGAGTCATGCAGGCCAGGTTGAGACGGCGTCACCCGCCTGAACACACACATTTCAGTGTAATCGTTAGAGACTTGCAGCCAATGGTGAGAACGGCCTCACTCTGAACACACATGTTCATTTTAATCGGGAGAGACTTCAGGCCGTCCGGGCCGGACGGATGAAGCTTATTCTCTCAACCAGATCCGCGGGTGATCCCGGGGTAAGCAGCGAGGGTAAGATTATATTTTTCTGTGGAACCACCGCAGTGCCACCCAACAACAGAAACAAATCCGATACAGGCAGACGGATCCAGTTGGTTTTGGCAAGTCCTACCTGATCTGATACATGACCATATCCTCTCATTCTCCTTCGTTTCACGGTGGACTACAGTCTTTGTTCCCACCTCAGTGTAACGTCGGGTAGTTGAAAAGGTCATTCAGACCCAGAGCTTTGGGGGAGAGGACCAGGCGGGGAATGATGGGAGGGGCAGTAAAGTAGAGAAAAAAAAATTAAAGTTCGGTTCAAGACCACCCAGCTAATTCTGTGGCCCGAAAACCCCCCTTTTCACATACAAAGAACGTCTATCTCATGTCAGTTTTGACCAAATTAACACTGTTTTCTAAAAAAATTAACACCCCAAAACCATCAAATATTGACGTAATCAGCACATTGAAACGGGGGTTTCCGTGCAGATAATATGGGTGATCGTGAACCGCATAGTTTACATTCTCTTCCAGGACATAAAAATTAACCGCCCACGGATTGAGTCCTCTTACGCGTCCAATCATGCTCCTCCACCTCAAGCCACCATAATACATAAGAACAAACAACTGACGTTCCATCCTTGATCAGTTATAGTTTACATTGCCAATGAATTTAAAGATCCCTCAATTATAGTCCGTTAAAATAAATCACGGCTCCACCTACCTGTAAGCTGATAATCGCAAAACCCCGCCTTAACTGGAGGCAGCGCTCGCAGAACGTAGATGGTTAGCCATTAAGCAAGTAGTATCTGTTGTTTAACTTTGTAAACGAACATACAAAACTGAGTTACGAAAAATCGGACGGACTATCGACCTACATACTACATAAAGGCCGCTTTCTAAGTACTATGTTTTGAATATGAGATGGGGGGGGTAAAGCTTTCACCACTAGCATAGAACAAGAGAGCCCGAAAATTCGAGCAAGGCTTCATTAGTTACAATCAACATACTCTCGGCGTGCCTTTTAAGTTTTTGGAAAAGTATAGTAAGTATAAATTTGGCTTCAGTAATGTTAACTCAATGCCTATGTGAAAAATACTCTCTTAAGAACAAAAGTTGTATTTTGTATCCATCAGTATTTTTAATGTTTTAATAGATTGCCTTGCCCGGCTTAAGAACACCCAGTTATTCTTAGCGGGTCAGATATGTTAATCCATTTTACTTTAAACCCATGTCTTAAGGGCAACCCTAAATCGCCACGTCGATTGGCAATGGGGTTACGTTAAGAACACACGCACGTTTTGGTGGTTTAGAAGAGTGCGCAGCCTTTTTAGTAACTAGGTAAAAAATAATTTTAAAAAAAGGGAACCTTTTAATTATAACGAAAGTACTACTTACCATATAGGGGCAGTTTATAACCCCAAATCTTTGGACTTCAGCAATTTAACATGCAGTAGATGAATCAGACGGCTTCCAAGTAGCCTTGTAAAGTCCGCGAACAAGATATGTTAATCCTCCATAAAGAGTGACAGAGTGCCATCAAGCATGGTCATCCCGCCCCTATGATGGTTACCAGAATCATTAAATTTTGCCATTTACTGCGCAAACTACTGCTGTGGGGTTTCATATGCAAACCATTTTAAACCACCACTCTCTTCGTAAGGCCAGTATATAACTTTCATTTTTATAACTTACAGGCGAATACTAACTGAACTACAAGTAGTCCGCCCTAACGGACTACGCGTTAACCCATTCAACGCCCTATGGACAATAATGCATAGTAAAATCTGCAACGAATGTAACATTTATCCTTCACTGATTTGAAGACAAAAGTTAGACCGCAATCTAGGGGTTAGGCCATGTATTTGTGGGTGTTAGAAAAAAGAATATGCTTATGACTACGGGCCTGGCCACACCTCTTTCACCAGACAAACAATGCGATAGATCCATAGAACAAAAACTTCCTTAATGCTTGGGCAACATTTTTCGTAGAGGAAAGTAAGCCTAACAATGCCAGGATGCAAAGACTTAATGACTCCATACGAACATACGTTTGGTGTCTATTAGGAGCACAGCAACAGACTAAGTCGCGCATAAGTGTGATCAGTCAACCAGCGTTGATGCCGAAAAACAATTTTTAGCCAAGTTAAGATGCTATTAACTCGGCTGTTGATTTTGCCTGCCAGCAGACAAAGGGATCAAACGTCTTGCACATGCTAGGTCAAAAGATGATTTTGTTGCTAGGTCATGGATTAACATGCTGCCCTGACTTAGGCTCAGATGGCATGAAAGAATTATACATGAAATCCTCAAGCTGAGCGATCAAAACTAGGGCACAAGGCCTCCATCATTAAAGAAAGTACCTAGTCTGAAGAAAACAATATTTTATAAGCACCACAGCAGAAAGCAGCCGAAGCACTCACTGGATCTGCCACACGATGTACTAGCGAAAAGACAGCCTATTGTTTTTATAACTTTAAAGCCATACATATTTCACTAAAATACACAGCTAGCATCTAACGCCACGATGGTCGGCATATACAGCAACTTTGCTATAGTAGAAACCCAACTAACAACACACTATTATAGGCAGAGCCCGCTTTGGCCTACCTCTAATGTTCAGAGATGCATGTTCTATCCACTTTACCGGCTGAGGCGTGGAGGAGCTACTGGCCTGGTGCACTGCGGTTAAAGCATAAACGTGTGTAGAGATAGCAAACCAAGCTGTCATATACTATATGTAATCTTTCTCTGAACAGAGTCCTTATTCTTTCAGCTAGTGTAGTGTTTTCATAAGTATTCTGTTTATAGTTCTCTTATTCTGCTTGTTTGTGATGCTAGCTGCGCTCTGTTAGTAACAGCACTTCTAACATGGCCACCCTTTGTAGCATTTAATCCTGTATTTTCTGCTGTATTCTAGCCTTTCTTCTCGCCCTAAATTGTTATCGTCTGCACAGCCAGTTTTATTTTTTTCTTCTTCATCCTCTATCTAGCTCACCAAGTTTTGCTAAATTGTTTGTTAGTTCACCCCTTATTGTACGTAAAGCTCATTAAGCCCAGGATTTCACGCATAGGCAATGGAGAATCGTTAATTGTTTTTAATTGTGTCTCCTCATTAAAACTCGTTTCATTTCTGCTATTAGTTCATCTGCTGTTCGATTTAATTCTCAAGAGGTTTGTTTGTATTTCAGATTGTGTTGGCAACTCTTGCCCAAGTTTGTAAAAGACTAACGGCCTCAGTCCTTAAATCGCTAATAAAGTTTAATTGCCTTTGGTCAACAACAGGGAGGTCTCTAAGAATTGTGGCCTTGCTTAAAACTGGGTTGGGTCTGGTTTTGCAGTAAGCCGTACACTCTTTCCTTTACCGGCTCTTACATACAAATGAGTATTTTCATCTGTTGAAAAATCAGAAACCCTAAGTGCTTCTGGCTGCTCTCGCCCCATATGGCTATTATAATGATCAATTCTATCTAGCAATCGTATTTGGCTTAATCCCATTCTGCTGCCGCCCCTTCAAGCTCTTCCTGCAATGAGGTCCCAGTTCTGTTTCATCTTCTTCTTCAACAGGATCAATCGGTCAAAATCTTCATCCATATTTTTTAAAATTTATATTCTTTTTTGTTTTATAAAAATGAACTCGTACGGTTGTGACCTCATCCATACAGAAAAAGAAGGAACCCCACGGTGTAAAAGGCATAAGGCAGACTGTTATTAGTGTAAATACTCCATCAACAGTTGAGCCTGGACAAAGTTTAACAGTCAAGTTCCCTGATCTTGGCGCTGATGATGTTATAATGCCAGGCACTGCTAAACTATCATTCAAAATAGATATTACATCGACAGATCCTAATGCTAGTGTTGTTGCAAATTTAGGCAGGGCTATCGTTAATCATATAGAAATCAGACTGAGGGAACACGTGTCTTTATACTAAGAGAGGCAGACATTTTTGCCCTCTATTCTGATCATGGCTGCCTAAAAAGAAAGAAAGAGAAGTTTATCAGGAAATACAAAGCCCAAACGGCCTCAAGCATAGGCTTAAAGCGGGGGATGCAAAGAATGATGTTAAAGATGAGGCAGTAGCAGAAGCATTGGCAACAGATTCTGCATCCCTCTAGATTTTGAGCTGTTAAAGACGCATATGCCATATTACCAAGGCGCACTAAAAGAAAAACTTACTTATGATCTGACATTTAATCCTAGCGATTCTGTTGTTCTATCTGAAGATCCTTTAGCTAAATACACAGTTAGCGACATTTCTCTTGAGTTTGATGTTGTTACTAACCCGGACTGGCTAGAACAATCTTAACCCGTATAAAAGTAAAACAGTTATTTATTATGAAACGTTATGCACGCCATTACAGAAAATAAAAACAAGCGAGACACTCTCTGGAACATACATCTAAATCAGTCTCTGAAGTCTTTAAAAGGAATTTTGTTCTTGTTTACTGAAGAAACAACTCCTTTTCAGAGAGAATCAGAGGCGTTATGATCCAAATTGAAGTGACTGCGTATAATGCAAGTTGCAGTTACAGGGCGCGGACTTTACTCACACACTTCGTGAATAAATAGCAAAGTCCTGTTCTGTTGTAAATCCCCTCGGGCGCGGAGACACTTTTAAGGTAACCTGCATGCCATAAGCTGACTCGATGAAAATAAGTTAAAAGTTGACTTCGTCTTGAAGTCTGAGTACCCGGGCAAAGGGATCCTTCAGTATAGACGGTACGTTAAAAAAAATTCCAAAAGAAGACGGGAAACCCAATAAAAAATAGGGGTTTTTGGTTTTGTCCTTTTAACTTGGGAAAAAAAAGGAAAAGAGGCCTTTTAAAAAAAAAATTTTCCCAAAAAAACGAGGAAATTAATTTTAAAAATCCCCCTGGTTTTTATTGGGCGTTTAATGGGGAAAATTTTTTCCGCTTATTTTAAAAAAAGGGGGGTTTCATAAGGAAATGGTTTATTCGCAAAAACCTTTTTAAAAAAAAATTTTCAAAAAAAAGGGTTTTTGGGAAAACGGTTTTATTTTTTTGTCCACAAAAAAAACGGCATTTTTTGTAAAACCAAATTTAGACAAGGGGAAAAAGAAAAATTTTTTTGGGAAGCGGGAAAAATTTTTGTTAAAAAAGAAAATTTGAAAATGTTTCCCCCCCACTATATTTTTGGGGCCTAACCAAAAATATAATGTTGCTAAAAGATTTTGTTAAAAAAATCTTTATTTTTTAACTGGAAAAGATAGTTTTGGGGGTTTAATAAAATATAAAAGGGAAAAGAGAGTAAAAAAAATCGTTGAAAATTTAAAATTTTTAACTTTGTTTTTGATGAATTTTAAATTTTTTAGGGAGTTTTTTTTAATACCCAAAAAAATTTTTTGTTTTATATTTTTAAATTAAAAAAGAATTTTTGGGGGAAAAAAAAGGAATTTGTTTTTAAACTTTAAAGGGTTAAAAAAAAAAAGATGTCAAAAGGGGCCCCCAAAATTTTTAGGGTTTTTGTCAAATGGTATAAGAAAAAGACAGCAACCCCCCAAGGATAAGAAATTTTAGGGTTGGGGTTTTGGAAACAGTAAAATTAAAAACAAAAGCGGGCTTTTTCCTAAAAGTGGAATTTAATTTTGAGAAACCCCAAAAACTTATAAAAAAAATTTAAAAAAATTTTTTAATGGGGATTTTTTACCGGGCCAAAACCCCAAAAAAAAAAAAATTTGAAATAAAAGGCTTTCGAAAAATTGTTCAGGAAACCCGGGAAAAAGGGGAAATTAAAAAACCTGGGGTTTTCCCCCTGATTAACCCTACAAAGAGAGTTTTTCCCCTTTTTTAAAGGGGGGCAAAATTTTCCAAATTTTCGTTAATCAAATCCCAAAAAAAGGCGAAAATTTTCCCCCTTTAAATCCAAAAGCATTACAAAAACAGAAAAAAATAAAACCAGGTATCATTAAAGGATTGTTTTTTAAAAAAAAAATAAAAAGACCATTACCATTAATTTTATTTTATTGGTTTTTTTTTTAAAGGGCGCAAAATTAATGGGGGGGAAATAGGCAAATTTTAAAAAATTCATTAAAAAGGGGGGTTCAAATTTTTTTAAAAAATTTTATTTAAAGGGAAATAAAAAGCACTTTAATTAGCAAAAATGAATTCAAATTTTTAAATCCCTTTTAATAGGGTCAGGTGATTGCAAAGCCCCTCTGTTTTTTTTTAAAGCCGGGGGTTGAGCGTAGTCCTTAGTTGGGGGGGGGGTTTGGGTTGGTTAGCGCCTTTCTATTTTAAGGCTTTTTTTATTTTAAATTCGGCCACGATTGAGCCCTGTAAAAAATTTTTAAATAAAAAAAATCTTTCCCCGGGAGAAAACTTTTTCAGAAAAATTAAACATTAGGAAAAATTACGGACGAAAAAAATTGAATTTAAAAAGGAGGGGAGAAAAAATTTTTACTTCAAAGGTAGAACTTTTCTTAAACAGAACATGAAAAAAACAACATATAAAAACCCAAAAAAGGCAAAAAAAAAATTTCAAAAAAAAAATTTTTTTTTAACCACTTTTTGGTACAATTTGGGGTTTCCACGAAAAACAAACATCTTTTGGGGAGTTTTTTAACAAGAGTCTCTCAAATAATATGGGGAGGGCTTTTTCATGATTCTTTCAATTTTCATAACTCACGCTCCTATGGATCGTGGCTCAAATTTTTAAACTCGCCCCTGCCTCCCCAGGAGCATACAAGATTTTTCTTTACCCCAAAGGGCAAGATTTTTTTTGAGTCCCGCACATTTTCAAAAGCAATTTTTTTTAATTGTAGCTTATGGCTTAAGACGGTTGCTTTAAATTTTCATTTTTCATGGCACAAGACTGCAGGAAACCCTCCTAACCCATTCTGTGTTAGGCGTTCTGTCCAAATTTCTCTGTGATTTTTGATGGTAAACGGCGTTCAGGATTTTTATTAAAGTTTTTAAGGGTTTGGGGAGGAGGGTTGCCGGGACCCTCTCTTAACTGTAAAATTTTTTAAAAAAGTTGGGCCCAAATTTTTTTCCTTTAAAACTTTAACTTAAAATCTTTGGAATTTTAAAGGGGGCCCCAGGAATTTTTTTTAAAAGAAAGCCCAGCTTTTGGTTTTATTTTTTAAAGGGTTCACCTTTGATCAAAATTTTTCCAAAACTGAAAGGGAGAAAACTTTTGTTCGGGGGCAAAAATCACCCCATTATTTGGGGCGGGAATTTTTAAAAAATCTGGTTTTAATTTTTTTTTTGGGGGGCAGAAATTTGAAAATCCTTTTTTAAACCCGTCTTTCCATCTTTGGGCATAGATTTATTTCAGTTTTTCAAAAAGATTTTTTTAATATTTTAAAAAAATGATTTGATTGTGCTCCAAAAAAGGGACTTTTTAAATTTTTTTTTTTGTTTATGGGAAAAATAGCCGGGCCCCCCAAAATAAAAACCTTTTGCTATTTTTTTCTTTTGTAAAAAAAGGGGGAAAAAATTTGGGCCGGCATAAAAAACTTCTTTTTTATTCAAAAAATTCCCTTTTTTCCATAACGCTTTTTGTATTCTCATGCCCGTTTTTCTTTTTTTTAAAAAAATCGGAAACCAATTCCTTTTTTTTAAAAGCTTTCCAGCAAATTTTCTTTTTGCCTTTTACTTTTTCCTCTCTGCCGAAATTTATAAACAAAAATTTTCTTTGAAAACCAAGGAACAATATTCCCCCTAAATAACCTTAAAATTTTTTTATTAAATATTTTTTTAATTTTAACTTTCTTTGCAATTTCCCCGGGGCCCCCCTTTTTCAAAAGTTTTTCCCCAATCCCTAAAAACAACTAATTAACAAATTAATTTTAAAACTTTTTACCTTTTTTTTTTAAAAAAAATTTTTTGTAACAATAAGCCTTCAAACCCCTTTAAGAATTTGGAAAAGAAAATTTTTTTTTTCATTTTGGGGGAAAAAAAAAAATTTTTAAAAAAATCAAACAAAGGTGTGGTTTTTTAATCTTAAACTTTTGGGGTTTAAACAAAAAAAAACAACTTTTTTGGCAATTTCATTCCCCCTTTTTCCCTTTTTTTTAAAAAAATTTTTAATTAAAATTAAAAGAAGGACGAATTTTAAAACTTAAAAGGTTTTTAAAGTTTTTTTTTTTTTTTGATTTAAAAAGGGAGGGGAAACATTAAAGGGGGGGGAAAAATTTTGTGACAACTAAAAAAAGAATTTTAAAAAATCTCTCTGGCGGGGGGGGGAAAACTGGGGTAAGGCACGAATTAAAAAGGTCCAGAAACTGTATTTAAATTTGGAAGTTAGTGGGTAGAGCCAGGGGGTCAAAAGGTTAATAGTGGGTAACAAAAAATTTTTTTTTCAAGTTTTTAAAGGGGCCATTTTTTTCAAAGATTAAAAAGTTTTAAAAGTTGGGGTTAAAAATTTGGGGAAAATTTGGGGACTGTTTTGGGTTTGGGGGATTTTTATGCCTTTATAGGGGGTTAATTTCGTTTAATCATATTAATTTGATCATTTTTAAATTTTCCATTAAAAAAATACATCAAAAAAAGCGCGAACATCCCGGAGCAAAGGGGTAAAAAGGGGGAAAATGTCCCCCAAAGGGACTGGGGGTTCTAAGGTAAAAAGGGGGTTTTGGGGGGGTTTCAGGAAGGGAACGCTGGAAAATAAACCCACAAAAAAAAAAGGGGGGTTTGGGAAAATCAACAGGGGCCCCCAAACCCCCCCAATTTTAACAACAAAAACACAAAAAAAGAAAAAATTTGTTGTGTATTTCCCTTTGGGGGGGGAAACATACAATTTAAACCAAAAAACTTAAAAAGAAATTTTAAAAACCCCCCGGAAAGGGGGGGTTTGCAAAAAAGGGCCCCCCCTTCTAGCCCTTTTTAAAAAAAACAAAAAAAAGAAAGGAACTAAAAAAGAAAATTTGATAGAAATCAAGAAAAGTATTAAAAAAGTTTTTTTTTAAGACTGTAATAAAGAAAACAATTAAGTAAAGAAAATTAGTTTTTTAAAAGTACTTTAGGTTTTTAATCGGTTTTCAAAAAGTACTTTTTTTAAAAAAGACTAGTTATTTTTAAAATTAATCTGTTAGGTTCTTAATTAAGTTTTGGTTAGTTTTAAAAAGTCTAGAAGGTTTTTTTTAAAATTTCTAATTCTAAAGTTAAAACCGGACTAAAAGTCTCGTTTTTTAAGCTTTTTTTTTTTACAGCATTGCTAGAAGAGTGGGGCCTTTTTTGTTGAGAAATATTTTTTAAAGAGTTGTTTTTTTGTCGGGAATTTTTTGGAAACTTTTTTTTAGAACCCTTCTTATTCGAATTTGCAATTTACTTTGCCCAAACCCTTTTCTTTTTTTTCCCTTTTTCATCTTCACCCCAAACCTTTTTGTCCCATTAATTTTTTCTTTAATCACTTTTGCCCCAAAAAAACCCTTTGATATTCATTTTCTAAACCATAAATTTTTGGGGGACTCTATTTAAAAATAGTTCTGGGGGAAAGTTTTTTTGGGGTCAGCTTTTTTAAAGATTTGAAAAAATTTTTTTTAAAAATTTTACAATCTAATCAAAACCTTTAAACCTTGTAATTTAACTCTTTTTTTTTAAATCTTTTCAACCCAAGCCAAATCTTAAATTTTTTAAAGGGGGTTTAGGGAAACAAATTTTGGTTTCTTTTGTAACTAATTTTACTTTTTGCGATTGTGTTTTTCTCCATGGTTTTGCCAAACACGTTTTTCATCAGTTTTTTAAAAAAGTCTTTTTGAAGCAAAGGGTTGGGTTTTAAAACATATCTTCTTTGTATGGCCTCATGAAGGGCTCTTGGTCCAGAAATTATCTGTGAACACTTTTTCATTTCGTCCGGTCTTAATAAAAACTAACAGTGAAAGACAAAAATATTTAGTTTTAGCCTAAGATTGGAACAATTTTGGGGTTCGGGGGGTCACTTTAATCTTTTGCGGTAGGGGGTAACGTTTGGGGGGATCATGTAATTTTTTAGGATATTCTAAGTTACTTCCAAGATTTTGTCCGCTGAATTTTCAGGCGTAAACTTTGACAACATACTTAAAAAAGGGTTAAATCGTGAGGCCCCTTTTTTCATTTAATTTCTCGTGGAAGCGGTTTTATTTGCCCACCCATAAAAGTGGGGGCTAAGTACATCAATAGTTGGATGGGTTTGTGGGGTCATAGTCTCTAAAAAATTTGTTTTTTTGCTTTGCGTAAGGATGTGGGCCATGAATAAACCCCCCCCACCCTCTTAATCAACGGGTTGGGGTAGATCAGAATTTAAATCAAACTAATTGAGACTTTAAGAATGCCCCCCAAAATCCCTGGGCAGGATGTAATGGATGAGTCTAAATTTTAATTTTCATGCATGTAGATCTTAATTTTTAAAGACGTCTGCCAAAAACCACCCCCCAATAAATATTGTCAGATAGTCGCCCTCGTTTTACATGAATTGTCAGGTTTGAGCGTATTTAATTTAGAGTCTTTTGTCTTTGCCTCTAAGACTAAAAAAAAAAAAGGGCCTTTTTTGGGGGGGTGGTCTTCGTCAAACCCTTTCCCCGGAGTTCATTATTCATAAGGATAAACTCCTTTTCGCACTAAAAAAAGGATCAAAGTATTGTTTAGGATTGGGGAAAATTGTACGACCTGCTAAAATTTTCCAAACTACCCCAGATTTTGGGCAAGGGCAAAAAGGATAAAGCGTCAAAGGGGAAAAGTTGACTTTTCGAAGATGTGCAATCAGGTAACCCCTTTTTTCAAAGTCATGCTTCATGAAAAAATGAGAATCGTACCCCTTAAGTTATGAAAAAAAGGTATTTCCATGTCTTTGGGGCAACCTTAGCTGAAGATTACAATTGTTGTGGTGCCCCCCAAACTTTCCCCGTAAGGATCGTGGTTCTTACTGCGTTTTCCTAAAAATTCTCTGTTAAAAACAGTGTGTAGGAGTCGCGTTCTTGGTCTTCAGGGCAAACAATGTTGAAAGATTTTTTGGTTGGTAAGATTGCGAAGGGTTTTTTTCTACTAGAAATTGTGCTGCTTTGGGGGCCTCTGTAAATTTTGGTGTTTTTGACCCCTTTCCTAACAACAAAAAACGCAAAAAACAGATCTATTGGGGTTTAAAAAGGTTTGGGTTTTTTGTTCTTTTGTTGGGGGCATTTACTGTGGTAAGAGCGATTTAAAATCGCATAAAAACGTAGGGGTCATCGCATTTTTTTGTACATTTTAAAACAACTTTTGACCCCGGGTTTGGCGTAAGAAGTTTAGTTTTCCCGTCAAAAACTTTTACAAAGGTCTATGCCGGCAGCTGCTTCTATAGTTGGGGTTCGACCAAACACCTTCTACAAACCCTTTTGTTAGATTTTTTTTTAGATGTATATTCTAACAGCACTTTTGTTCTGATTTAAAACTTTGGGCTCTTTGTACTATCTTAAACTATCAAGTCTACATGTTTGTCAATGATTTGCCAAAAACGGGGGCGTTGGGAGAAACCTTAGAGGAAATATTTACTTCCCAACCAGTGTATGTTTCGGTGATTGGGTTGTTTTGTTCTTAAATGAGAATACTTTCATACTCATGGAAAGGGTTTTGTTATCAAAATTCAGCTCTTTCTTAATTTTATAAATAGAAACTCTTTTTCATGATTTTTAACAGGATGTAATGCGCTAAAACACACCCCATGAAGCTTGTTGCAGAATTTGTATGTTTTTTGACTGCCCGCTTTTTAAAAAAACTCTTTTGGGGGGAGGAAGGTGAGAATTGCCGCTATAGGGTAGAACTTGTTTTTCTTAAAAGAAACCCGGACGGGCCCGACCATCCCGAACCACCAATTTTTTCCTCCTCACTTGCATGGGGAAAAGTGTAAAGTATCACCGGTTTAAATTAAAATCGTGTAGCTGATTATTCTTTTTGCCCTTGTTAAAAACCCGACTGCGTTGTACCAACAGGGGTTATATAATCAAAACAGAACGGCCAATCACTTTTTTTCTGGCGGTTCGCGTTGAAGAGACTCTGGATTTTTGAGATGGCGGTCACGCTTTTATGAATTTGAAGGTTTAAAGAGTTCTTCTACTTCATGAACAATTGCTAATTGTTTGTCACTACAAATATTTCTTCCTGATATAGTTTTTTCCCTCCCGAATTTTCTTGTGGTCGTCATTTTTTAAAGCCACAATATTTTACGTAATTAAAAAAATAAATTTAAAAAAAGTAATAAAAAGGGTTTTTTTCTTCACCCAAGTCCCCAACACTTCAAGACACTTAACCTTACAAAAAAATTATATTTTTGCTTTTTCTGAATCCTACAGTCAATGTTTACACTTTTGTTGCTTTGTTAAAATTCCCATACTTTTATATTTGTCTATATCATTTCAAACCCCAAAATTTATAAAATCAATGTTTTTAAATTTTATTTTTTCGTCAAAAAGTTTAATTTCAATTCTTTAAACAGATTCCTAATTCAGCAGCAATTTTTTAAAATTTAAAAAAAATAAAAAATTTTTGTAAAATTTAGCTGTTATTCAAGTCTTTTCTAATCGAAAAAAAGATTTCTTAAAGGAAAGCTCTCCTTCGGGGTAGTAGAAAAAGTCAGATTTGCACTTCAGGAGTCAATTTCAAAAAAATGCAAACAACTTTTAATTGGTTTGGCCCAAAAAATTGGGGATTTTGTGTGCTTCCCAAAACATCTCGAATGTCTAAACATTTAAAAAAAATCGTAATTAATTCCTTCAAACCTGTTTCTTTAACTATTTACCCCTCCCCCCCCAACCCAAATCGTAAAGTATATTAAAAACTTGACTAATTCGGCCCTTTATTTTTTAAAAACCCAAAATTTTAAACAAAAAAAAAAAAAATTAATTTTCAGTTTCCTTGCTTTTTTTGCAAAAATTTGAAAAAAGTTTTGGCGTGCGTGGGTGGGGTGGCGTCGGGGGTGGGGGGACGGGAGGGGAGCGTGGGTGTGGTTGGGTGGTTGGTGTGTGAGTGTGGGGGGGGGGGTGGGGGGTTGGGGTGTGTGGGGGGGCAGGGGGTTGGGGGCGTGATGCGTGGGCAGGGGGGGGGGGGCGAAGTGAGGAGTTCCCCCTTTTTATTATTTTCGGCCCTGTTAAGGCCTTTTTAGGATGCGGCGGGGGTGGGGAATGCACATTCTGGAGTTTTTTAGCCCTGTTAAGGGCCTTCTAGGGCGCGGCGGTCGGTGGGCAAATGACACAGTTCTGGAGTATTTTTTTGTCCGTTAAGGACCTTTCTAGGACCGGCGGTGGGGGGCAAGTGCACAGTGGAGATTTTTACCTTTTGGGGGGAGTTGCTTCGAAGCAGTACCACCCGGATCAATAGCCGGCGCTTTTTGGCCTATCGCTAACGATTTTTCCAGGGTTATCAGCAGCTTGCCCAAAACTCACGAAAACCAACGTCGCTTTGTATATTTTTAAAACCTTTTTTCTCATACAAGCTGTGGGTGAAATTCCAAACTTGTGGGAAATTTGGATAAAGAAAAAAAAAAAATTAATTCTATCATTTTTTCCTCCTGGTTCCAGAATTTCGTTTTTTAAAAATTTTTTCCCCCGGACGCTTTTGGATTAGATTTTTTTTAAAAGAGTTTTTGTTCTTTCAAGCCAAAGGCTAAAAGCAAAGTGCCGAAGAGTTTTTCGATTTTCAATTTGATCCAAAAGCCGGCCTTTATAAAAACGGGCGTAATTTCGCATGTTTTCAATTTATAAAAGAGCCCTTTGTCAATCGCTCATAATCAAGGTTCCTCAAAACAATTTCGTAAAAACGTCCCTTCACTTTCTGTCATTTCACTTTTTCTTTTTGCTCCGCTCCAAAAGATTTAAACTTCTTTTGGGGTTTTTCCGGTTTTTGGCAAGGCTGCCACGTTCCAATTTTCAAAATGAAACTTTTTTGAAATAGTTTTTTTGTTCAATATTATCTTTTTTTGATCATCCGAAAAAAGCAAAAGCCAGTTGGCTTTTTTGAGAATTGGGGGTCCTTGGGTTTTTTGTGAAGAAGGACCGGCCCCAAACCCCAAAACAGCCATTGTGCAGAGAGAATAAAACCTCACGTCTGAGGAAGGCAGCCGGCAAAATTGCGGCGCCCGGTCAGATTCCCGTCCCTAGCAGAAAAAGATGTCATACCCCTGCGATTGGTTAAAGTGCACAGTGACACAGCCGAGCCCACACCCTGATTAATAATTCATGTTTAGGGGCAAGCGCTTGTCAGTGGGCGTGCAAAAGGGCCGGCAGTTATATTGATTGAAAGTGGTTAATACAGAACCCCAAACCCTACACATTTTTGTTATTTTAATACCCCCTGGGGAAAAAGTAAATGCGGGTTTCCGATCCCCCCTATTATTCTGCACGGGAAAACCCCCTTCAATGTGGTTTTCGTCAAAAATTTTATGGTTTGGGGTGTTTAATTTTTTTAGAAAAAAGGTGAATTTTGGTCAAAATGACTGAGATAGACGTGATTTTTAGTGAAAAGGGGGGGGTTTTTTGGGAAAATAAAGGGGGGGTCTTGAACCCCCATATTTGCTTTTCTAAAGTGTATGGGTGGGGTTTACACTGAGTAATAAGGTCAATAAATTGTCAAAACGAAAAACTTGCCTGTCCCCCTGCGGGACCGATTTCCGGGCCAGAATATTTAAACGTGCTCATCAGTAGTGCTGCTTTTTCCTGGTTTTGGGGGCTAAAACCTTCTTCATATTTTCTCCCCCAGGTTATCTGAATGGAAGGAATGGGATATTTAACAAACACTACACACTTTTACAATACTGCATTTTCATATACCATCGTACATGAAAATAAACAAAAACAGACAAACAGGACGCGGAATATAAAAAACCCAAAAATCCCTTTTAAAATTGTTAATAAACAAAAAATTAAACAATGGGGTGATGTAACAATCCTGTAGCACACATGAAGAAAAATAAAAACTACCAATACAAATAAACACCAACTTTCCCTGTTCCGCAACACCCCACATGTTGAGGTTTTTATCCTCGATACATTTCAGACTTGCAGAGTGTAGTGTCAAATTCTATAGACCCGTAAAAACATGTACATTGGATCGTACTGTTGATTATCAAATAAAGGTCTATCTGATTTAAATTTTAGACCAACACAGTATAAAACTTTTGTTCAAAAGGGAGATTGTGGACATGTTTAAAGGTCCCGACAACATTACATTTTTAAAGCACAGTGTACAGAATTTTGTCTAAAAACCGTACGTCAAGTGCATTGTTAAATGACATGTTACGGTGATCAGTCTACAGGCTTTGTACAATCAGTACATTGTAATGCTGTGTTACAGTGGTCAGGGGGCACAAACAGTACTTGTTTCCCTACCAGTGTGACAGTATCATGTCTACAGGCTTGTACAATCTGTACAAGTAACCAGAAAGTGTGACAGTGATCAGTCTAAGGGTCGACAATATTCAAAATAACCAGCATAGTGGACAATGACAGTCACGGTCTGTACAATCATGTACATAGAAAGAAAAGGTGACAGTGATCAGTCTACAGGGTCTAACAACCTGACACGTATCGCTGCACAGTGGGGCAGTGATCGTTACAGCCCCATTCAACATGTACACGTTCCCTGCACATTCAACAGACAGCTAAGGCCTAACAACCATTGCACTGTATCCCTGCACAGTGGACAGTGACATTCTACGGCCTTTTACAACCCTGTACACTGTTTCCCTGCACATTCTGACAGTGATCATGTCTACAGGCTCTATACAACCATGTACACTGTATCCCTGCACATTCTGACAGTGATCATGTCTACAGGCTCTATACAACCATGTACACTGTATCCCTGCACAGTGTGACAGTGATCATGTCTACAGGCTCTATACAACCATGTACACTGTATCCCTGCACAGTGTGACAATGATCATGTCTACAGGCTCTATACAACCATGTACACTGTATCCCTGCACAGTGTGACAATGATCATGTCTACAGCTCTGTACAACCATGTACACTGTATCCCTGCACAGTGTGACAATGATCATGTCTACAGGCTCTACACAACCATACACACTGTATCCCTGCACAGGTTGACAGCGATCATGCATCAAAGCACTGTACGACCATGTACACTGTAGGCCAGCACAGTCTGACAGTGATTTTGTCTAAAGGTTCTGTACAGTTATGTACATAGTAGACCCGCACTATGTTATAGCGACTCTATCTCTCTCTCTTTCTCGCTCCCTCTCCATAACGATAACGTTTTGTAGTCTTACGAATCTTAAATCGTTTTGTTTACTGCTTTTTTTTACATTTCTATGCAGTGTACACTCTTCTACGATCGTTTCCCTTCACTATCACCTCTAAGAGAAAGACCGGACAATACAGTAACCTCGTAATACCAAAGGTTGTCCATCAACAAGATATTGCGATTGTCGAAAATCTAAGGCGCGATTTAGGGCCACCATTCTTCCCAAGGAGGACTGCTGTCTTCTTGCATATAACTGATTGCGAAACATAATCCGATACAGTTCCCTCTTGACCCTATTCAAGCAGTTTGCGACCCTGCGAAAGTGTGACACCCTGTGTGCATGAGTGTTTATCTTAATCAAATATTGTATGCAAATGTGAATGGCATCACGGATGTGAGTTCGTGTGGAAAAAAGAAAATACACTGCCATAAGCAATGTGTACATATTCTTTCCATTTAAGGTGGGCTTAATATTCAGTGCAACCACCACGAATGTTGTCTTTCAGGACAAGATACTAGAAAAATAATTATTTCACTAGCGGCTGCGGTGCAGTGGTTAACATTGTGGACTCCCGGCCAGCAGGTCGTGGGTTCGATTCCCACCAGAGCCATTTCTTTGCTGGATTTTGCTCTGGGCTCAAACTGACGTCTGGCACCACACCGTCGAGTTTCATCCACTCAATGGATTTTCAAATTTCCTGACCAACACTGCAGGTGTCTGTATCTCTCGAGGTGGCTGACACACGATATGTTATGAAAGTAAGCGTAGTGCACAGCCCTGTCAATCAGTCTCAGACCAACTGCTACTCCGTAGCATCGTCTTCATCATCCTCATTCTCATCGATCAGCATTTTTATTATTTAAAAAAAGGACTCCAGTGCCATGGCTTTTCATATCCTGCTCGCTTGGTGACCTCCATTTTGATTTCTTCTCCACATCTACGCGCTCGGTGACTTTGTGTTCTTATCGCCAGCATTGGCGCTCCCACAAGCTGACTCAATTACTTAGCAATTATTGTCGTCGGCAGGACTTTTGTAGCAGGTGCTCTGCGTACGTTGGATCAGAAAAGGTGCCACTGAACACCACTGAAGTGACTCGGCAGCGCTCAGCGCTCCTCTGGTAGGTTGCCTCATGCTGACTTGACACTGACTGAACCAGGTAGCAGCAGACAAGCCGGGTGTAGCTGTGGATAGAGAGCGGAAGAGTTACATGGGGTAGCGCCACTGAGGTGGCACCCAAAATGAGACAGGAGAAAAAAGATTTAAAAAAAGATAGATGATATATCG
>CM031605.1:72289201-72291701 GCA_018398815.1 Conus ventricosus | reverse complement strand
GTAACTGGGACCTTTTTGCCCAAACTCAAATTACTGGTTTTTCTTAAGCTCAATTTTAATCATAACATAAAATCAATAGAAGATTTTGAAAAAAATTATGTAGAATTACGAAATTCTTTACTGAGAGCGCAGATTTTTGCCTTTCCCAAAAGATTAATTTTTAAAGACCATCCAAAGGGGACCCTCAAACCCTTGGTGGAACTCTCATGTGAGTTAGCCTTTAAAAATGAAAACAGAGGCATTTCAAAACTGGTTGAATAGTCGTCATTCACAGCCACCCCCAATTAAAAAATGAATCCACAGTAAATTAAAATTGGGCTAATAACTTGAAAACAGAGCAGTAGCTCTTCCCAAAAAAAAACAGTATTATGGTAATTTGATCAGACTTGTTCTAAACACCCACATGACGTTTCTAAATTATGGAAAGAAATAAAAAAATCAAGGGTACTTTTCCATCTCCTCAGCCTGCTCTGCATGTTAATGATAAAATTTATAGAACTAAAAAAGAAAAAGCTGAATTTATTAGCAGAAATTTTTGCTTCAATGAGTCAGACTGAGTGTTTATCCCAGACTGAACAAATTCGTAGAAAGGAGTTTGAGGATAAATACCAAAACTTTGAGCAGCTTAACATAGAAAGTAACACTTTATATTTTAACACAAATTTAACAATGCAAGAAGTCTGTTCGCACTTAAACGCATAAAGCCAGGCAAGATATCCACTGGTTCAGACCCTTATTTCCTTTTAAACATGATTAAGCATTTTCTGAGAGTCTGTTATCAAAGTTGTTGGAGTTCTTTCAGATTTGTTGGAATGCTGGAATGCTCCCTACAGATTGGAAAAAAAGCTATTTGTTATCCCAATCCTTAAAAAAGGGAAAAAATCTAAAACTCTTCCCTCTGTTTCCGACCTATTTCTTTAACACCTCATATTGGAAAACTTTTTGAAAGAATCATGAAAAACGGAATAAAACATTTCCTTGAAAAAATGGAGTTTTGCCTTTATTCAGCCTGGTTTTAGGAAAGGTAGAGGAGTCACAGACCACATTGTCCACTTATCCTCGAATGTGAAAAAGCTCTTGCCAAGCGTCATTCGACCCTTGCAACGTTCTTTGATGTTCATAGAGCCTACGATTCAGTATGGCATTCTAAATTGTTGTACAAAGCACATGAAGTAGGAATACGAGGTCGTTTTTTCCAATTTCTGAAAGCTTTTATGGGGACAGAACTGTCCAAGTCAATGTTCAGGGAGCTTTATCAACTTCTAAGACTTTAACATGGGTGTTCCCCAAGGAAGTGTAATCGCTCCAACACTTTTCTCGCTAATGCTTTACGATATTAAACAGGTTAATACAAAAGGTGCCACTTAGCTCTGTATGCAGATGATATTGCTCTGTGGAGAATGTAAACTGCAATTTTTCCAAACAACAAACCAAAAGAAAGAAAATCATTGAACAGTATCAGGAAATAGTTGACAATATTTTTCATTACATGAAATCAAATGGGTTGGGTTTATTGCTCACAAAACGGTTTTTGTTGTCTTTACAAAGAAAAAAATTGCGTTTGAAGGCAGAGAAGCTGTCTCTATAAGGTAGTTTAATAATTTAATATACCCAAGCAAAAAATTTAAGTTTCTCGGTGTAATCTTCCACTTTTAACTTTTTGGAGTAAACTATCAATTACCTTGTAAAAAATGCTAGAAAAAAAGTTGGTTTATTACGTGTTCTATCTGCTATCCCTTTTGATTAATGGGGATTCTAATCTCGTCTATGTCGCCTCAGGGGCTAGTTCGTTTCAATCTGCGTTATGGCCAAGAAGTTTTTTTTACAGCTGGAAAGACAGATTTACACAAGCTAACCAGTATTGACTCGTTAGCCTTTAAAATTGCATTAGGACTTCCCCCGATGGGCTTCAATTGATCTGACGTACAAGGAGGTGGTGTGTTACCTTAAATGAACACAGGCTAAGTTGGCCTGTATTTTACAGTGAGAGCTAGAACCATTCCAATTCAGTAATGACTGAATGGATGGAAGTACGTATTTTTTCAAGAGAGATCCGTAACAAATCGGTATACATGTCCCTAGGTGATTTTGTTTCCCCATTATTTCAGAACTGTAACCGTCTCTTGATGGTATTGCTGAGGTTCCATGTTGTTCATACCCTTCGTGGTTGTCAGTGCAGGCTGAAATCATTTACACTTACGGAGATCTGAATAAAAAAGAAAATCCTCTGTTACTATCATCCTATCCCAAAGACTTGATAGATGGGGAAATACGTTCCTTCTACACATTTTCAGGAGGGTTTGTTTTAGATTTTTTCCGATGTTGGGGCTTCCTTTGTATACCAGCGCTCAGCATTAGAAAGAATCCATTATTACGAAAGGTTTGTTCTATATTCGCAGAGTTATTGCCATTTTGAAAGCACTGGGATTTTATACTTGATATTGCCTGTTTTTCTTTAGACAAATACTTATACTATCGGACTCAAATCAGGCTTACGGCT
>CM031605.1:72264201-72281701 GCA_018398815.1 Conus ventricosus | reverse complement strand
AAAAAAATACAATCTATGTTTTTATCTTAAATAGTAGATGTCTAATATAGTACACACACGCCTCAAAAAACGCGTTATCATTGAGGATGTCTTGCTCAGCGTCCTCTGCGCGAAATCGGTCAGCATAGATCTTAATGAAGTTTCTTACATCCTAAGCAACCACATTGATTACAATTCTGGTCTATGGAAATGTCTTTTATAGACTCCATGTCTTTATTTATTGACACCATCATTTTAAACAAATAATAATTCGCCATGTTTTATCAAAAAATTTTAAAATATTATTGCATTATAAATGGATCAAAATGATGTTTTGTTATTGGCGGTTTTGGCGTGCTGTTGTCTTTTTCTGTATTTAGTGGTTCAGGTTGTTTTGACTGCTTTGGTTCTTGTTGCCATTGTGTATATATTTTATAACAGTAATAACCGCCCCCAGCAGCAGCAAGGACGCTAAAAATGGCAACAGTTTTAAGTTCAATATTCCATGAAGACTTTGGGGCCCTTGAATCGCATGGAGTTTTTATAGCTGGCATTGAATCAACTTGTTCTGGCGTTGGCGGTGTTATGTTTTCATGATGAGTTATATTCTGTAACATTAATTTTTTTTGTCTGTTCCACTCTGCTAATTTTTTTCCTGCTGCAATGCGTCCAGGATGAGGTGTTTTACTGGTCACTTTCTCGCTTGATTCAATGTTTTCTGATTCAGTGTTTTCTGATTCTGCTGATTTTCTGGCTCGGTCATTTTTAAGGGAAATAAAATCTATATGATTAAAAGTTTATTAATCCATGATTAATGGCGATAACAATGTTCCAAATCTGTAATACAGATCACACACCCTAGAGACTCTAATGACTTAGTTAAAACTGGATCCTGCGTTAAATCATACGTAAGATCTTGTTCAGAATCAATGGGAGCAAATCTACTGACTAGTTTAGTGTACAAACTAAGAACCGTTTGCCCTACACTTTTTACCATTCTCGACCCCAGCTGCGCTTCATACCTGTTATGATACTTTATAATGTCTTGTGGCGACATCTGTTGAATCTGTTCAATGCTGAATTCAGTTCCGAGGAACTGTTTTTGTTTTTCCACATGCTGCCAAAGAATACAACCTCTCCTTTTGGGGCAATAACAGCTTGGTCATCAACTTGTTCATTTGTAAGTTCAGGAAGGTTTAGGCCGCCCTGTAGCTGTAGTAGATCATCGGTGTTCATGTTTTTATTAATTATAATTATTTTATTTTTTAAAAATGAGCACCGAAAAAACTGTTGCCAACCTTGTATACCATTCTGCTGTTATTGGAGGGGCTAAGTGTAGGATACACAATGCTTGGTAAAAGCTTGTTAAAAATAAAACCAGCAGATCTTGGCAAGCTAGGCTTTGAGGATTCAGCAAAGCTAATTGCTATCATTGCAGCTTCGTTTGCCACGAAAGATTTTCTAGTTAAGCAAGGAATAATTCCAGACAGTATAAATATGTAAAAAAAAATACATTATAAAAAATGGCTTCACTCGTAATGATGATAGGTGGCGCTGTGGTGAATGCGCTTGCTTTTAGCGGAAGTAATTACGCGTTTAGTAAACTACGGGATGACGGCGAGAGAAAAAGACATAACAAAGCTATGGAGCAACTAGCTGCAGCACAAGATCACTATGAAAAGCAGAGAATTGAACAGTTAGATTTTATTAATAACACACTGAAAAAACAAGGACATGCAGCTTACACATTTAAAGATGTTGATCAAGCAATAAAACAATATTATCTTGTAACAGGCAAGCCAATCCAGACATTGCCCCCACCAAAATTCAGTGACTTTTATCAGCCATCAGAAAAACAAAAGATGCAAGAAATCGTGTTTATTGTCTTTGGTATGACCATTGTGTATTTTATTGCACATAATATTGGCTGAATAAAAATGAACAAAATCTATTATTCGCCAAAAGGATATTGGAAGGGAATCACGGCAATAAAAAAGCTAAGCCAAGCAGTGGGAGTCAGTGAACAAACAGCAAAAGAATGGTTATCTAAACAAGCGATTTGGCAAATTTAATTTACCTGCGCCTAAACAAATACAGAGACCACACTTGTGAATACAATACCGAACGACACACCCCTCAAATGGATCTTCTATATTTACCCCATGATACGATTAGGCGAAGAAGATTAAGTACGCACTTACAGTCATTGACATAGCTTCAAGATACAAAGATGCGGAACCATTAACACAAAAGAGTGCTTCTGCTGTTGCTGTTGCCATACAACTGATATACCAACGAGGACCACTAACTTATCCTCGCATGATTCAAGTCGATGATGGAAAAGAATTTAAAGGCCAAGTGAATCAATTATTGTTAAAACATAGAGTTACCATTAAAAGAGGCATTCCAGGAGTTCACAGATCACAGGCTTGGTTGAAAACTTTAACAAACAGTTATCTGAAAGGCTTTTTTCCTTCCAGTATCACAGAGAGCTTATTGACAATTCTCGCAACACAGAATGGGTTAGAAGACTGCCCTCAGTTTGCGCGCAATGAATAATGAAGAATTTAAAGGACTAAAACCAGTACAAGCAATCAAAAGAAAAACAATATAATGTTGTTGAAGGAGACGTCAGTTCATCCGGCAAACTATTACCATTTGGTTTGAAGTAAGGTACCTTTATTTACCGGGGGAAGCGGAAGGGGACACTCGCATCAGGCAACAGATCCAGTTTGGCAGTGTTGATCCGTATGAAATAAAAAGAATTGTAAGATGAATCCGCCCGTGTATTATTTACGAGAAAACTGACACAACAAAACAAACAGCCCTCAAAGATCTTTTGTGAAGGAAGAACTGCAGATAATCCCACCAGACACAGTTCCGCTTAATTAATTTACGTAAATATATTTGAGTTAAATGGAAGCTCAGGACGAAGTGCAGAACGAAACAAGAATGGTAAAGGAAGAGACCTTGAAAATGATACGGGAATCATTTGATGCGTGTAATGCTATTAGGGGAACATTTTTGAGGATTAATCAATGCATGCTAAATCATCCAGATCACCTACACTCAAACCCAAATTGGAAAAAAGAATATCTTGAAATAATAAAAAAATTCGAACGCATCAAGCAAACATAAGAAAAGATTAAATGAATTGGATGAAGCTATGATTGATCTTATAATAAAAGTTGATGAAAAATATAAACCCCCTGTTTATGCGGTCCTCCAGTGCCCGATTGCATATGAAAACTCTGGATTAACAAACACACGTTTTGTGTTTGTTCTATCTAACGACTTCTTTGTTTACAACAGTTGTGTTGATCTCATGTAGATTAGATCGCAGGTTTTACGTTGTCATGATGAAAAGTCTTATTGCCAAACAATGCTTCTTTGTAGTTGTCATGTGATATGTTTGACTGCACAACGCTGCGAGATATTCCCTTTGCTTTCTTGATGATTTTCTCCTGGCTCGAAATACTGTACATTTTCGACCTTAACCCCACATACTCCTTAATCACCTTTCCAGATAATTCATCCTTCATCTTTCCTAAAACCTTCTGTTAGTAATTGAATGTAAAGGCGAATCTTTAGGGTAATCGGATGTATCATACCATCCCGCATGCCCTTTAGCTACTTCTAATTCCATGTCTTTATAGATGTCTTCAGTAGGGATATCTATAACAAACTGTCTGTATCTGTGTAAAGTACTCTGGACTCTGGATACAAGGGCTTAAAGTAGTCATAAAGAAATTCTAACATCAAAAGCTTTGATAATTCTAAACGGTAAACCCAATAAATACAGGCTTGTCCAATTTGACTTTCTTTTTTTTCATCATTATGCCAAAAAGCTGGTCATGAAATCTTCTAAAGTCCTGATAATTTGGTTTTGAAGTTAGCTTAATTGCTTCGTTCTCTTTGGTGACCAATCTGACGTCTTTGCGCTTGTGCGGATTCTCCATAGTCTTTCCGAAAACAGCTGTTGTTCATTAACTTGAAAAAGTCTTTTTCTGAAGCATCTGTGGATTTGGTTCTGAGATCAGTGTTCTTCATTATGTATGGTTTCATGAACTGTTCTTGATCAAAAGCAATTATGCGATGAACTGCTGTCAACTTCAAACCATGTCTTAAATAAAATTGTAGAAGTCTGTAATGACAGCATAATTTTTTTTGCCTCGAAGATTAGGCACAATGTTTAGGCGGCTCTCTTGGATTCATCTTTAGACTTTCTGCTGCTAATGGGTAGTCATTATGTAGGTCATGGAGTTCATGAGGATATTCTAAATCAACTTTCTAGAATGTAATCCACGCTGTGATCTGGCGTTAAAACTGTTCAACCACTTTAATGCCTTTTGAATATTGTTCGGATTGTCTTCTGTGTACATTTTAAAGTTACGTAATGGAAGTGATTGCGCCATTCCCCCATCCATACAGATTGTTTGCATCTAAATACATGAGATAGTTAGACCTTTTACTTGGATCATATTGTCCAAGTATTTGTTTTTTGCTTTACAGTAATGATGCGACGCCATACTAATTCCTTCCACGCAATCCGTTTTCAATCATCTGAATCATTGGTAGGTCAGACAATAAATCAATCTGTACTCCAGTAAACTTTAAGAAAGCGTCCCAACTCATCCCGGGCGCAGAAATGTAAATGCGCGGGATCCGGGCTAAAAATGTTTCATGCGGGTCTTTCTATAATTTTCAAAAACGTCCCCCAAACAAACATACATCAGCCATTAAGTAGGAGTCATGATATTTCCCCATCGTTTTACACTCTAACTCTGCCACGCATCTTGAGCATGTTGGTAATCAGAATCACTGATGTCCTTTCCTCTAAGGCTAGAAAAGAACGCGCCTTTAGGAGGAAGTATCTTCATCAAACCTTTCCCAACTGTTCATGTACTCATAAGGATAAACGCCCTTTCTAACAAAGTTTGGGTCAAAATTTCTTCGTTATTGGGCAGGGGCTTTAGACATAGCCAGCGACTCAATGAACCCATCATGTGCTGCATAGAGTCATAAAAAGACATTTATTTAAAGTGAAACACATGTACTTTTCTGATGACTGTGCAATGCAAGCTACCCTGAAGGCATCGTCCACTGCTTTCATTATAAGGGGAAGTCGTAACCTCGCAAGTTTTGAAAGAAGATGGGCAGCTTCCATGTCTTAGGATCAAACTTTAGTTGAAGATTGCATTTAAATGTGTGCGCTTTCCCCTGAACTTTTCCCCTAATGTGATCATTTGGGCTCTTACTGTTGGATTCTCTGCGTCTGATGAGAGGCCTAAACCACAAAAACCAACAGTGAGTGGCTGAGTCATACTGTTGTTGGGCTTCAGGCGTCATTATGATTTCAGATAAATTTTTGATTATTAGAACAGTCATTGCGCACTTGCTGCATGCGCTGTAAAATCTTCTAGCTGATTTGGTCCTCTATATAATTCTGGCTTTGAATGAACGCCATCCGACCTGACAATAACGAAAGCAAATGAACAAATCTGATGATTACTCATTAAGACTGTTTTTCGAAGTTTTTGTGGCGCTGGCCCTTCATAAGGAACAATGAGTGATTTGAAGTCTGCGTAAACAACGTATGGAATTTTGCATTTTTTTCCAGTTCTTAAAACTAACTTTACTGCCTTCTGGGGGCGTAATTAAGTTCTGTATACAGTCAACTGGGCTGATACAATGTTTTTTATGTTCGCTCGCTGCTTTAAAAACGGATGGAATTCTTGCAAACATTTTCTGCAGAATTCTTGTTTGTTAGTGTTTTTTGAAGTATGCGCCAATAATCTACCATTGTTCGTAATGTGTAATGCGGTAGCCCCCCTGGTGAAAGCATCAGTAGTAAGTCAACATGATTTTTGTCTGGTTCGCCAATCGTTGGGCTGTTCTTGGACACTTTAATAGGTTGTAGATTTTGTTTCCTCATCCCATGGTAACATTAACAGTTATTGGTTTGTTTTGTTCTTCAAACTGATCAATGGGAAATTTACGCTAACAGGAAAGGATATTCCACTAAGTTAAGATCATTGATGTAAGGTTCATAGTTAGAACTGTCTCTGCGTTTTTTGCAACGTGATGCAACCTTTCGAGAACACACCACATAAAACATTGTTGTCTGTATTCTTATGTTTAGAACTGCTTTTTTGCAACTAATGCTGGAGGTAGTGGAATGTAAGCCTTGCCTTACAATCGGCGCATACTTAGACTGTTTTAATCTAATCTCTAAGACTTCGCCCTCTGACCAACCAGAGCCTCTCATTTTGGCTTCTTCAGCGGCCACATCAAACTGTGTAAGCAGCTGGTCTGCCCAACCAGGTGTTAAGTCATTATGAGAAAGAATAGTCTGCTGTTTAGTCGAGACCCAGACTTCTAGGTTTTCTTCATTTATTGTTACATAGTCGATTAAAACAGCTAACATTACTTTAACTGGCGGTCCCATTGTTAGTTTACTTGGAACTTGAGAAATAGCATGAGCAACACTTGCCCGTACGCTTTCTGGATCAATGACTTCTAAATCAATATCATTCAGTGCTCTTGATAAATTTTCTTGCATTGCTTCAAAAATTCGTCTGGCCTTCATATAATTTATCCATGCTGAGTTTCTTTTCTAACTCAAAATATTTATTTAAATCAAAAAATAATTAATCAATATCGATGGTCTTTTTGTGCTTGGACTCATAAACTAAAGTATAAAACACCCTTTGGCGTTGTTAATGTGAGCTGTTTAGAACAGAGTTTAATGTTTCGTTACTTTTTTTAAGCATTCCTTTTTTATCTGCTCGGCGTCTGGCTGTTGAAGAAAAACTTGCCCTCGCCTTTTTTTGAAGATCAAACTTTTGTCTTTTGTAGTCGTCAAAATCGGCCTGTAAACGACTAAATTCTTCATCCGTGATGTTTGAGTCAGCTAGTGCTTTATTTATAATCAGTTTGAAGGAACTAAGTTAGCTGTTATTAGTTGAACCATAGCTGTGTGCTTTTGGAGTTTAGTTTTTATTTTTTTGCTAGCAGCACTTACGGCTAATGAACACAGGCCGAGAGCTAAAGACAAACCGCCTAGAGTAAAGCTGCGGGTGCACCTACGCTGTTGCTAAGAGACCTACGCTCGTTCCTGCTGATAGAGCACTAATAGTCGATGCTCCAGTATTAACATAGGTAACAGCATTAAAGGTAGCAGAATACCTTCGTTTGGTTTTGCTGTATTTTGAAAGGTCCTGCTCTAGTTTTTGTTGCATTTGTGTAATGTATGTTAATCTAAAGGTTTTTATGTTAGGGGCTATCTCTTCTCTTGGCGACTCCGGTGCTGTAGGCACATTTGGATAAACTTGAACAGACATGCTTTTTATAAAAAATAAAAAAATAATTTAGTATTGTATATCTTTTAATCTGTTATCTTGAATATTCAGCTGCGCATCATATATTAAAAACAAATGTGCATTAAGCGGTTTATCGTCATCTTTTTCTTTGTCAATTTGAATGTTTATTACGTCTCTAACAGTTTTCTCCCCTTCCATGCAACTGGTTATCCTCGTCGATCTTAGGTCAATCCATAAACCGTATTTTGTTGTTAAATAATCATCAAGCCTAACATTGTGAAGGTGTAGATCTTTAGACACAAGTCTACTGTTGGATTTCTACACCTCCCACCTCCAAACAATTTTCTTAATTTCGTCAAAATGATGATAAGGTTTAAGCCCGCTAGCGTAGATTTGGTTAGGGCTACCCTCAATCGAACATTGTACTTCGTTATTTTAGGATTAATAAACTTTTCACTTCCTCTTTTGAATGGTTCTTCATCATCGCACAGCAATAAAATACCTTTAAGCGATCTTGCCGCGGCACTAAAACTAAAATTCCATATTGTGTCTGCCCTGCTTCTGGGATATGTTGTATGATGAATCACTCTTTCGTAATATATTGCTAATTTGACTGATATTGTTGCTCAATCAGCCTCGCTAAGTTAGGGTTGCTAACAACGTCAAACTCTAACGCGATGTCAGAAATGCTGTACTTTGCTTCGGTGTCTGATGATCTGATAACACGTTTGTATCATTAAAAGTTAGTTCATAGACAATCTGTCTTTTAATGCTCCTTGAAAGTATGGCGCATGCGCACTTAACAACTCAAAATCCAAGGGGATGGAAAAGCGATTTCCATACGCATAACTTACAGCTACATACTTTTTGCCGTCTTTAGCATCTTCAGCGCCTATTCTGTGTTTTAGTGCTTCATTATTTTCGATTCCTTGAAACGCAAGATCAGCCCTTTCATTCCCGGTTAGCCATAGATCAAAATAGGTTAAAAATATGTCTGCATTGTGTAAAGAAAATATTCTTGCCCCTCAAGTTTTATAGAAATTTTTCTTAACGATTGCCCGTCCCAGATTCTGGACAACTGTCCTGTTGGGGTCTGTTGCTGATTCGAGTTCTATTTTAAAAGTAAGTTGTGCAGAGCCTGGTACAATCACTTCATCCGCTCCTAGGTCTGGAAATTTGACAGTAAGAATTTGATCTGCATCAATAGTAGATGGATTATTTGGAACAGTAATATTCCGTTTATTTCCCTTCACGCCAAAGGGCTCTTTCAGTCTTCTATGCGGGTCAAGAATTGAACCATATGTTTGTGACATTTTTTATAAAACAAAATAAAAAAGTTAATTATTTTAAAAACATGGCAGGCATTGAAGATGAAGATTATGATTTTAATCCTGAAGACGACATGAGTGATTCCCCTTGGGAGCGGCATCGCTCGGGCTCACATTGCATGATGAATTAGTAGAAGGGCAGCAAAGGCGTGAATTAACAGAAAGTAAGGTCAGATCATTATACCAAAATTTAGGACTAGAACCTCCCAAAACTATATACCCTGATGATTTTGAAGTAAAAGATGACCATTTGTATGTAAAAAACAAGCAAGGACAACGTGTTCAGCTTACAGATAAACGAGATCAATCAAAGTTGTAGGCATGAATACAATTAGACAAAGACTTAGGGTGGAAGATCGAAATCGCCTTGGCTTACTAAACCAGAATTAAATAGGGAGGCAGTTGCTAAACTTCAAAACACACTACAGGAACTCCCAACAGATAACCAAATACAAAACATGGAACTTGAAGATTTAAATCAATCAGCAGGCAAAATAAATCAAGCAATAGAAGCAGAAACCAGTTTTTCAGAAGAAACAGCATTAAAAACTATACACGACCCCCCGCTACCCATGCGAGAAATAACGGCAACTTGATCATGCTTTAAGAAGCACAGAGGTGAATTAACAAACAATTTAGCAAACTGGTGAACTAGATGAGCATATAAAAAGAGAAAAAAGAAAAACTCGTATGAGGCTGACGACGCCAACTTAGGACATGATATTAAAGAAAGAATAACCCAAAGACTAAAAGATCTTAAACAAGAGAGATCAGCAAGACTAGAAGCGTTGTCTACTAACCGAGAACAATTGCAAACTCAAGTGAGCAGAATAAGAGAAACTATCCAAAGAATTTTATATGAAGACGCGACGCTAGCAGAAAGAATACAGAAAACTGTTTAGAGAGCAAGGAGTCACATTAGTAAGCGTTATAACTGCCTTAGGATTTGCAATAAGTACACTGGTGATGGCTATTACAGGCGGCGGCGGTCAAAGCCCAGTGCCTCCACCACCATCCCCTCCACCTGATAAATCATGGTAAAAAAAACAGCTTGATCATCTTGCGGGTTTATAAAAAAATTAGCCGGTAAAGCTATAGACTCTTTACCGGGTATATTAGGGGGTGTTGTTAGCTGGCTTTTGTCTACTGCAAGCAAAGTAGTTGGCTTTATGGCTGAGCACTTATGGACATTAGTTCTCTTAATAGTCGGGTTAATCTTTAGTAAAATAAAGACCAAGTAATCCTAGGCCAGTTAATCCAAGAACAAGCGCTGTCTTTTCATATTCATGGTCATTATTTTTTTATATCAGCGGTCCTCTGGGCTTTGGACCTCAGGGATTGGATGACTTATTCTTGGGTGTTTGTTTACTGCTTGCAATATTACTGGCTCAGAATTTATTTCGTTTTTTCCGACCTTCTGTTCATTGCCTGCCACGAGGATTTCATTATTGTAGTTTATTATTGACCTATCTGGAGTCTGAGGTCAGAAGGCAGCATGTATAAACCAGTGCCAACAGCAAAGTCTACTTTCGATCTTGCAAATTGTAAAACATTTTGGTACCTTTTATACTTGAAGGTAAATCAACTGTAAATTAATGGCGTCCTCTAAATTTGCTAAGTATTGTTTTTGTGCGTCAAAGCCAGTAGAAGATCGGTTAGCTCGATCTTGTTTGTGCTTGCGAACCTAGCAAACACCAAACGTAAGTACGAATAGAGTCGTTTATTCGTTCTATTCCTGCTTTAGTTAGGCCCTTAGAAGTGTCTAAGATAAATGTTGTCCATGCTGTTTTTATGCTCTTGCTCTATGGACCCGAGGTGAACAGTTTGTGCCTGAGAGAAAGATGTATAAGGAGGATTCCAGTCATACTTATACTTTCTGTGCACGCCCCAAAAATAAGGGGTGCCTAAACCATGATTAAGATCTGACTTTTGTCTAAAGTCTGTCTTAACATTAATATTGAATTCGTTACAAATCCTTTCAAAAGCCTTCATGTCTATTCTGTTGCTGAATGGATTAAACGGTTTGTCATTTGGTAATGGTGCTTGCAGTTTCAGTCAAAATACGTCTGAAGGTGTAATAGAAATGAAATCTGTACACTGACCTCACCAAAGGATCAGGATGATTTAAGTGATCAGCATACGACACTCCCACCCAGCTGATGCGCAAAACACAGCAAAGTTTAACTGGTTCTGGTAAAACTGCATCGGATGACTAAACCACACTTTTGGGATGTGGTCGTTTTTTAATAGGAGGGTTAAGATATCTGCTTAATGGCGTACTCACCTTTACTTGAAAGGTGTCAGTCTGGGTCACAGAAATGACAAGAGTATCAGTTGTTATATTTTTAAGATTGTAGTGCGGTCCAACAGAATATTTTGCATCAGTATATTTGAATGCGCTCATTTTTATTTCGTTTAAAAAATGTTTGTAACAATAACAACCCAAGACCGGTCCTTCATTTTTAGAACATGCTATTGATAACAATTGCGGAACCAGAATGGTTGCACTTCATGAATTTTTTACAAAGTTGTATGGTTTAATAATAAGTGAATCAAAGAAGAATAATAAGATTCAAAAGTTGACAAATTAGGGCACAAAGTTAGCCAGTTAACAATACCTGATGGGTATTACGGGTTTTGCTCACTAAAAGAAGCAATGAGTAACTTTGACATTACTCTCAAACTTAACAATGCAAATCTAAAAACAATGTTAACATTCAAGCCTGAAAAAGAAATAGGTTATTATTTTGATAAAGAGCTAGCTAAAATGTTAGGCTTTACAACTGACAATCAACCCACTCATAGTTTTTAGAGTTACACCAGACAAAACTACTTATGAGGGGGAAAATCCGCTCGATCTTGCATTACATCATTACTCTATGTTCATTTGGACGAGCTGAGCACTGATGAAAACTTGTATGATGGAAGGCCCTCAACTGTTTTAAGAGCTCTTCCGTCAGGAAAGCTGCATATTGCGATTATGAAATTATACAATTCCCTAATTTACAGTTTAAAAGATTAGTTTGCGGGAGGTCGGATCATTTAATTTAAAAATTGCAGACAAAACAGGTAAAATCGTGAAATGTGATAACCTGCACATTGTTTTGGAAATAAAATAATTAGTTGTACTAAAAAATAATGTCGCGTGGCCAGAAATCGGGAGTTACATTAGCACCTGTGAGGTGTATAACTTTAGAATTAAAAGACCTTGTAGACGTTGCGGACTTTGAACAGAACGGTGAAATAGGCACTTTGTATGGTTTTTGAGTACACTAAAGATGGTGATATAAACGCAAAGAGGTTGGCGACAACAAAAAGTTTCCTAAACTAGAGCAACTGCGCAATCTAGAAGCAAATAATGTTGGCCAGTATGAATATAAAATAGTTCGAAAACCTGACCTCAAATGCACTTGGAACCATATTTAGAATGGGAAATAAAATTTGAATTCATAAGCCCATTTACATTTTTTGGCCGTCAAAAAAGTTTCAGAAAAGCATTCAACTCTGGCCCTTTACATGTAAGTCTTATGCCAGATGACAAAAGTCGGAAAGAAATTGAAATAACGCCGTATGGGAAAAAACAGTACATCCTCCACAGAAGAGAAACGGTTTTAAAAGATGCTTCTACAAAATTACAGTTCATTCCGCAAATGAAATTAGGAGATGCGTTCACAATGATATTTGAAATTTCTGTCTTAAAAGATGTAAAGAGGGATGGGGCTGTGGCGTTAGTGACGTCCTTCTAAAAGGAATTCTAATTAGCTGCAAAACTTAGACGTTGAAAAACTTAAAGTTACTGTCGTCATTCTTTACAACGGTGAGGATATTAAGGTCATAACAACAAGCAACAAAATCAATATTAGTCTAAATAGAAATAATCTTACAGAACTAAATTGGATTAATCTTACACATTTAGACCTTATAGGATTTTATTATACTGAACAAGTTTTAACAGAGAGCATGATAAAAACAATAACTGGATTAGATTAAATTCTGTTATAAAACTATGGAGCAGTTAAACTTTATGACAAAAACCCCTCATTGTTCATTAATTTGTGGGCAAACTGGTTGTGGAAAAACAATATTTATCCTTGACCTGTTACAAACAGTTTATCGTTATAATTTTGATCATATTGTAATTTTCTGCCCAACACTTAAATGGAACAAAGCATATCATAATAGAAGGTTTATATGGACTGATGATAACATATTTTTAGTTGATCCTAGCAATAAACTGAGTGAGTGTTTAGAACAGTTTTATAGACTGTTTGAAGGAACGCAGACACTATTTATTATAGATGACTGTTCGGCAGAAAGAGACATAGTTAAAAAGAGAAACACTTTGTCGAAACTAGCTTTCAGTGGAAGGCATGCTGGGATAAGTGTGTGGATTTTATGTCAGAAATATAACTCGGTTTTAAAAGACTTTAGAGAACAGTTAAAGACTGTAGTTTTATTTCACATGAAAGACAGAGACTCATTTGAAGAATGTTTGCGTGAAAATGATGTTATTGAGAATGATCAAGAAAAACACAGGATTAAGCAAAAACTGAAATCTGAAAAGTTTAGTAAATTAATATTAAAAACGGACAATCCTACACAATATGTATGTTTGTAGGGTTTACTAGTTAGAGAACTATTATTTGTCTGTTTCTGGCTCGGCAGCTCGAAACCGGCCAAGGCCGGGTGAGAGCGGGTGAGCCAGAAGAGACAAATAATAGTTCTCTCCTTACCTTACCTAGCTTACCTTACCTCACCTCACCTCACCTCACCTCACCTCACCTCACCTCACCTTACCTTACCTTACCTTACCTTACCTTACCTAGCTTACCTTACCTCACCTCACCTCACCTCACCTCACCTCACCTCACCTTACCTTACCTTACCTTACCTTACCTTACCTCACCTCACCTCACCTCACCTCACCTCACCTCACCTCACCTCACCTCACCTTACCTTACACTCACCTCACCTCACCTCACCTCACCTCACCTCACCTCACCTTACCTTACCTTACCTTACCTTACCTTACCTTACCTTCAGTAACGTCCACGTTCTGCGAACGACGTTCGAGATAGGTAGGCCCTGTTTCATGACCCCCAACATCAAGACCTGCCCACCAGGTTCCACACCACCGGACCAGCTCCACAGGATCACAGAGATAAAGCCAAAGGCTGAAGAGGCAACAGGCGGACCAGCTCCACAGGATCACAGAGACAACGCCAAAGGCTGAAGAGGCAACAGGCGGCAGAACTTGAAGTGTTGATACAGCGTCAAATGTAACGACGGAGCCATCTTCAAGGGAAGAAAATCTTAATAATAATGCAGCAGTCTGGATGAATAATGTCATGACTGTTACACTTTTGCGCATAACGCACGAAAACTACATCAGTAGTTACACTTTTCGCCCGGAATGTACAAATAATGTCGTAACCTGTTACGTCCAGTCTGGCACTTTTAGTCTGTTTTCTTCCATCAAAAACTACTGAACCCTAGCGAATATTGGAATTTCAAAATCATGTGATTTTCATGTATGTATATCTTCTGCAGACCCAGATGTTTACAGTTATTTCATGCCTCGGAAAAACCTTTGTCCCCTTTTCACTCGGACAAGAGAGACCTTGTCGCCGAATGCTGTTATCGTATGACTCCTTTAGGACGATTACATATCTTTCTCCACGAAGAATGGCACTGATTAAAACTTTTTTTTCCCGCGCTTATTAGCAAGTAATGTAACAATTGTTTCAGTTTTCGTGGATTACTCAGGACAAAATGCAACAATGGGTTTTATGTTTTTTTTTTTATAGAGGGACACATTGGAAAAGACTAACATTTTGTTGTTGTTGTTTTTTGTTTTGTTTTGTTGGTTTGTTGTGTTCGTGAAGACTGCTGCATCGTACACGGGGGGGGGGGGGGGGGGGGACGGAGAAGATAATGCCTGTCTTCCCATTGCAAACAGAGTTACCTTTCGTCGGTTTACGGGTCAAGCAAACAGATCTAGAGAGTCAATGTTTCATTTGAACCGCACGCCAAGTTAATGATGGGGATATTGAGTGTCCGCACTCCAAGCGAACTGTTGCACACCCATGTCTCGGTGCTGTCTCTATCTGATTGAACTGTTCAGCTGACTGAGGGCGAAACATTGCTTTGGGCGTGTTCGTCAGCGGCATCTGACCCATGAAAACGGCGGGGTGACTCTCGCTGAACACGAGCTCCAAGACATATTATCTCCCTTACAGATTTTACGAATATCGTCTATTTAAGTAATATTAGGGTGACATGCACTACGGCGGGTGCGTTACCGTTGGAATAATATATCCAAACTGGCGAGTTACTGTTGGAATGATATGTCCAAACTGGTGAGTTACTGTTGGAATGATAATTATGTCCAAACTGGTGAGTTACCGTTGGAATGATATGTCCAAACTGGTGAGTTACTGTTGGAATGATAATTATGTCCAAACTGGTGAGTTACCGTTGGAATGATATGTCCAAACTGGTGAGTTACTGTTGGAATGATAATTATGTCCAAACTGGTGAGTTACTGTTGGAATGATAATTATGTCCAAACTGGTGAGTTACTGTTGGAATGATATGTCCAAACTGGTGAGTTACTGTTGGAATGATATGTCCAAACTGGTGAGTTACTGTTGGAATGATAATTATGTCCAAACTGGTGAGGTACTGTTGGAATGATATGTCCAAACTGGTGAGTTACTGTTGGAATGATAGTCCAAACTGGTGAGTTACTGTTGGAATGAAAATTATGTCCAAACTGGTGAGTTACTTTTGGGGAATGATAATTATGTCCAAACTGGTGAGTTATTGTTGGAATGATAATTATGTCCAAACTGGTGAGTTACTGTTGGAACGGTATGTCCAAACTAGCTGAAACGGAAGACAATGGAGCGACCTGGCAGAATCCTGCCTCTTAAGATGCAGGACCCACTAACTGAGAGTCTGGGACATCTCCTATCTCAAGCTGACTCTGGAGTCTTGTGGGAAAACCGGGACCACAATCCCCACAGTTGAGCTGCAACGCCTCGGCAGATGACGGGCTTTGGGGCTCCTCTAGCTAGTCCAACTGCCTGAGGTCAACGGGGACTGAAAGGTAGTATAAAACAAGATGCAAAGCATATAAGCGTACTCCAGTTTATCTTGAATGTGCATGAGATATTCCATAAAGAGGAAAAACCGTTATGGGCCGTTATAGCCGTTAGTAACGGCTATTCTGGTAAACATCCGCCATCATCCGTGACCCATAATGAAGATAACTACAATTTTTTTAGAAACATCGGCCAAGTACTTTCTGAGATTTTCCATAAAAGAAAAAACCATTATGGGCCGTTATAGCCGTTAGTAACGGATATAACGGTAAAATAAAACATCAGGCATGATCCGTGACCCATAATGAACATACCTACAAATTTTCAGAAAGATCGGCCCGGAGCGAGTGGAACACATTTGACCACGGACGGACGGACAGACAGACAGACAGACAGACAGCATTTCTTCGTTCCCATTGTAAAGTAGTCCCTGTTCTATAAGACCTGGGGGGACAAAGAGGCAGGAACAGTGTATAACAAACAAGTAGAGAAACTCTTTGCTGTCAGGCGATTCGGTGTCGCAAGCAGCGTTCCTGTGGAATTATGGGCTGTATTTGTTTCATCATGGGAGTAAGGCTTACCTTATTTGTTTGTTATCAAAATGGACTGTTATTCACCTTGATTTTCCTGTGAGAAGTGCTTGAATGTGTAGGAAGTCTAAGTGCGAACTTGGAGCTGTAATACTGAGCTAACCAGTATCCCACACTGGCAAAAGCCTGGCTGATACTTTACGATAGAAATCAGTTAGGAAAAACGGTCTAAACCCTTTGGGTCAGAGTTCGGAGGTCACAATAAAGATCAAGGAGTAATAACGCAGTTTGATTGGATGAATGTCGCCCTGGTTCTTTGAGAGAGAGAGAAAAAAAAATCTATTTGAATACGCGAAACACTATTCCACCCTTCGCTCCCACCCCCACCCACTTCCACGGAATTTTGGGGTCAGTACAATCAGTTCAATGCCATAGAATACAGATAGCAGAATCATACATGACTTGTGGACTCCTTGGCTTTCTACCCATTGACAGGGCACAAGGATTTGGGAGTGAAAAGTCTAGCAGACAACCAGAAAAAGAAGGGTCCTGTGGATCGTGCCTGCATGGGAAAAGAAGCAGACACTGGATCTGCCCCCGAGTCAGGGACGATATTATGGCTTAAGGACTGGACAGTGCGAGGAATATGTTTTGGTGATGGGAGCCGGAACAGCTCAGTTGGTAGAGCGCCGGACTCGTGATCCTGGGGTTGCGGGTTCGCTTCTCCGCCGAGCCGTTTCGGAACAGGGGGATTTTTCCCTCGGAGTTAACATTGGTTCTGACTCCATTTTCCCATACAGTCCTTCGAATGAGACTATAAACCGAGGTTCCGTGTGTGAACGCACGCATAACATCTTGCACACACGTAAAATCCCATCACCAACTTTCGGAAGAGAAAGCCAGTTTGGCCGTTGGTATGGATGACACGTTACACATAGCATGCACCCTGCGTGAGAAATGGAAAGAATGAAGGAAGTAAGGAAATTGAGTGAACGATATTGAACGATATTGACTGGATGACACGGGAAACGACTGAATGAAACGCCAGCTGGCAGCTCTTCAGTCGGCACTGCCCAGGTTGGCAGCCCGTTGTGTAAACGAGTGTTGATTGTAAAGCGCTTAGAGCTTGGTCTCTAGCTGAGAATAGGTGCCATATATTCATTATTATTATTATGGCTTATCTGACAAATGCCGGATGCAGCATAGAGTGTAACCGAGGTAAAAGCCGTGCTTTG
>CM031605.1:72256701-72259201 GCA_018398815.1 Conus ventricosus | reverse complement strand
ATGTCACAACTTTTGACAGTAAAGACTCCTTATTGCAAAAAGGTAATTAATAATGAGTCACGAGAAGTTAGCTCTTTATGTTACAGACTAAAACTCAATGCGTTAAAATGCAAACATATAAACGACATTAGGTGTCCCTGTGGAGAGAGAATGTTAACGTTCCATATTTTATTCTATTGTCCGTTCACAAAGCAATATTTACCCGATTATCCGGCAGTCAAAAACAATACTAAAGATGACGATCTCAAAGCCATTATTGATGATAAATCACTTCTTGTCACTGCAGCTAAATCTCTTCTTCGGAGTCCTATAGGGACAGCTCTGTAGTTTGCTCGTTTTGAAATTTTTAAAAATTTAAATTATAGGTATTGTTTTATTGATTTTTTTTCTCTGTCAAACATGGTATTACGTTGATGGGGGATATGAAATGACGGGGTATTCCTATTTGTGATAAAATACTAATGTCATTCAGGATGATTTCAAGGTCCGTCTAAAAACACTATTTTGTGAAAAGACGCTAAATCAAACAAAACAAAACAAAACACACACACACACACACACACACACACACACACACACACACACAGCTGAGGGTGGTGTGATGGACAGGCGGGGGTCAGGAACTGCTGACGTCAGGAGGTGGACGGATGGCGGGGGCAGACCAGGACGTGGACGTTGAGGACGTCCTCCAGGGTCTCCTTCTCGTCACGCAGTGTCTTCACCTCCTCTTCCAGCTTCCTTTGCTTCTCCTCCAGCCCCTGGACCTTCTGCAAGCACACGTTGGGGTGGGGGGTGGGGGGTGGGGGTGGGGTGAGGGGGTGGGGGGGATGGGGGGTGAAATTCCTGAATGGATGCGTTTTTACGTCCTCACAGCATGAGTTTTAGGGTGACATTCAATAACAACTTATGTTTATAGCGCTGCCGAGGGCGGAGGTCGCCTGCGAGGAGGGGAGTGTTGGGGTGGGCTGGGCGGAGAGCTGGGAGAGAGAGCTGAATGTTGAATCATAGTGACGGGGGATTTTGTTGTTGTTGTTGTTGTTGTTGTTGTTGTTGTTGTTTGTTGTTTGTTTTTGCAGTCATCATCAGCGGGTTTTTTTTTTTTGGGGGGGGGGTTGTGTTTTTTTCCCCAGTCATCATCAGCGTCACCATCGTGATCGTTGTTGTCGTAATACACGAAAAGTATAAAATATTGGTAAAAAGTAGTTCAAATGAATGATAACAGACTACCTGCTATGGCGTATAAAACTATGTATATACTTGATCAAAGAGGTAAGCAAACATGGGCAAGTAGTGTACGTAAATGTTTATGTAATTCTGGTTTTTTTCTATGCATGGATGAGTCAGGGTGTTGGATGTGCAAGAAGCTTTTTGGCTTGTTCAAGCAACGCATCATTGATTGTAGGTGGCAGGAATGGGACTCTCATATTCAGACGAGTGACAGATTTTCATTGTATAGATTGTTTAAAGTTAATCATTTGATTGAACCATACATTTCATTGTCCTTGTGTACTTTGTAAGAACTGCGCTAACCAAGTTTAGGTTTTGGAGTATCTGATATCGCCGTGCACTCCCAAAGATAGAAGTATGGTGGAAATGGAGCTGCCACATGTCGTCTATGTAGTTCAGCAATAGAGGATGAGATTCATTTCGTGTTTAGCTGTCCAATGTTGAATGACTTAAGAAATAAGTTCATTCCGCCAAAATTTTATAGCAGACCATCTAATTTTCGTTGAATATTACTACTGTCAACAAAAAATGAAAACGTAATAAGAAACTCAGCAATATACCTGTACAAATCATTTAAACGCATTAGAGCTTTATCTGAATAAGTACGAGCAAAGTAAATATGTTTGTACGTTTTACATAGACATAGCGTGTGTTAAAATGATAATTTTGATTTTGATTTATGATATATTATTCACAGTTCATATGTTTGACCCTCTTGAGATGGGGCCATGGCCTTTTTTGAATAAATTATCATTCATTCATTCGTAATCGTCGTTGTCGAGTTCACTACAGTTTATCGTCGTTATCCAGAGCGTTATCGTTATCATCATTTTCATCATCCTTACCTTCATCTTTAGAATCATCAGCGTAATCAGCATTAGTCCTATGTCACCACAGAAATCTTTGAGCAGCGACTAAAAAGAAAGATCTTTACACAAAGCGGAAGAGGGGTTAGGGACGGCAGGAGGTTAATATAGCATTAACAGCCAAAGATAAGAATGTGCCACAACAAACATGCGTTCGAAGGAAAGGAGTTTTTCTTACAAGATTAATCTGCCATGGAGGAAGGGGAATTTTGTTCCCTCCTTCCCCCCCCCCCCCCCCCCCCCCACCACACACACACACACACACAAAAGTGTTTAAAGGGAGGTGTTCTTCTTAGAAAGTTAATCTACCATACAGATAGAAAGAAATGTACTACAAAAAGTCTTTAAAAGGATGAAGAAGTTCATAAAGTTGTTTTTTTTTCTAGTACAGACAAAAATGAAAATGT
>CM031605.1:72249201-72251701 GCA_018398815.1 Conus ventricosus | reverse complement strand
CGAGGCACAAGCACCAATGTCCAGACTCTCGGTGACGTCACCCTGACTGCTGGAAGCAGCTGTGCTCTTTCTCGAAAGCAGTTTGGATCTCAGCAGACGCTTCAGTCTCGCGCCCTGATTCCTAGACACTCTCCCTGGGAGATCTGACGATGAAGTTGATGCCGCCGCTTGCTGACATTGCAGGTCCTGCACCATGTTGAGGTCGACGCTGAAGATCGGACGGTCCTCGGAACATCCTCGCCTGGACGACGACGATGACGATGATGATGATGATGACGACGACGAAAATGACGACGTTGCAGGTCTCGGATCTACGGCTGCAGAAGAAGGACCCTCACCGCTGCTAGGGTCCAGTACAGCTAAGTGTTGTCGTGGTTCTTGTCCACACGCGATGATCTGTGAAGGAGGAACCAAACCAGAGCTACCAACAGGTCGCGTTGACCTGCTATGCCTACCGTCCAATTCGGAGCCTTCATCCACGGTGGGCAAAGTAATTCCTCCTTGCCCCGCGTCATGGAAAGAGAACGCCGCCGGCGCAGAAGCATCACCAGGTGACGTCACCACCCTCGATGACGAGGACGTCATTTCGATGAGGTCTTCTATCCAGCCCGAGTCCTGGGGGGAGGTGTCGGAGTCGCTGTACAGGTGCTGGCTGGCCTCGTCCAGCAACATGTCTTCTGCCGCCTCCAGGCAGGCCTCAAGGTCGAGGTCAGCGCGCGCGGTGACGTCACGGCTCCCCGGCTGCTCGTGCTCCGCTTCTTGCTCTCCGGTCTGGCCCTCTGACGTCATGGCTGTGCGTGGTCCGAACCTGTCGCCGCACGTTGCGTGTTTCAGATTACGAGCTGATCTGAAAATGAATGTCGATTACTTCTTTTATTCTTTTTTTCTTTTCTTGTTTTTTTTTTGTTTTGTTTTGTTTTTGTTTTTGTTTTTTTTGTATGCCGACAAAGTACGTTCGGTCTTTCCATGTGTGTTATCCCAGATTTTTTTCCCCCTACTCTATGTGTCTATCAGTCGTGTGTGTGTGTGTGTGTGTGTGTGTGTGTGTGTGTGTGTGTGTGTGTGTGTGTGTGTGTGTGTGTGTGGTGTTTGTGCACGCTTGTGCACGCTTGTGTGTGTGTGTGTGTGTGTGTGTGTGTGTGTGTGTGTGTGTGTGTGTGTGTGTGTGTGTGTGTGTGTGTGTGTGTGTTGTCGTCGTTGTTGTTGTTGTATTACTCTTGACCACATTGTCATAACCTTGATATGGTCCATCCTGGCTGGCTGGGCTCCACCCAACATGAACTGAACTGGTCACATGTTTAATCTGATCCTCCTAGTACTTTTCGTGTCTTTGAGTAACACAAGACACTTCACCTTCTAACAAATGGCCTAAGGTGTGTTTTGTTTATATCTGTCCCGTGTTCAACAGATGTGTTAATGTATCTCAGATTTTGAAACATTCAGGTAAACGCGTTTACATACCGACTTGGTCTTAAGGCTGTGTCAGGCCAATTGACATAGGCTAGAACACCAAGGCTACATCAAAATGTTGTTATGCTCTGCACAGTTATGCGGGGATTGTCTTCAGTTGTGACAAGCTCCTAGCATAACATTATCAGTCTCCAAAATCCCCCGAAGTCGGAGTGTGGCTGCCCACGTGGCGGGGTAACTAAAAACGGTCACGCACGTCACGTTCTTATCCCCAGCTGATGCATTTGTACCATAGTGTTCAAGTACTTTGGCTGTTCGGATGATCCCTGGAGTCTTTTAGCCAGGGTATGACAACAACAACAACAACAACAACAACAACGCTTTCACATTTTCGCCTTTGCTGACTGATATCTTAGACACAGAAGAAACAACGGCAGGGTATGCAAAGAACCCTACAAGATCTAAAGACACTGGTCTGATTCTCCAGGAAAGCATCAGTTCAATCGTGATGCCCTGCCTGATAACCATAGTGTAGAATACAACAGCAAAATCTAATGTATTTGCTGTTTTCTCTTTAAAAAGTAGACTTTTCCACATCGAACCTTCTCACCTAAGATTTCGTTCACAGAAACCCTGCACAGCATGTCACTTGGATCAGCAGTGTCAAACTCTTAATGGACATCATCTCTCTGGTCTCTGATCATAAGCTTGGAAGTCGGCTTCAACATCCATCTCCCCCTCCAACTCAGTTAATCTTGGACACGTTCATTCCAAGTTCTTTTTTTTTTTCCCTTCTCGATTACTTGACAAACCGACAAGAGTGTTAGCAACTTCTGAAACCCTAACTCATTGTATGTCGATTACTTCTTTCATTCTTTTATCTTTTTTTGTTTTTGTTTTTTGTTTTGTTTTGTTTTTGTTTGTTTTGTTTTTTTGTATGTCGACAAAGTACACTCGTATCTAAATCCCATAGAGGAAGGATGCGCTCAACAGTTTCAAATAAGGTGATCGTTTGACACAAGTACCTCATACCCTTATTCGGAATTCCATTTTAGTTACCCACTGCGGTGTAAATGATTGCAAAAACAAG
>CM031605.1:72244804-72249101 GCA_018398815.1 Conus ventricosus | reverse complement strand
GATCCGAGAGTTGGTAGCCAAGACTTCGCCAAATCTTTACAAGCTATTACCACCGAAAATCCTACAGCCAGCGCTGTCGTCAGTAAAATCGCTCCTGTCAGCAACCCAGACGTTGAGGTCGAAAGAGGGCTAGGCTTACTGGACGCCCTTACGAGCTCGGAGCTGTATGGAATTTCCAATGCGTCGTTCGTTAACCATGCCAGTCTTGAGGCCAAAGACCCAGGACACAGACAGACGACCTTCACCCGACCCAGAGAGAAGGAGCCAGCGTGTATAATGTACGCGTGAGCACACACACACGCGCGCGCGCGCGCGCACGCACGCACGCACGCACGCACGCACGCACGCACGCACGCACACACACACACATACACCACATCACATCACATCACACAACACCAAACGCACGTCCGCAAATGTACCTGCTCGTGCACCCGCGCCCTCCCCCCCCCCCCCCCTCTCTCTCTCTCTCTCTCTCTCTCTCTCTCTCTCCTCTTCGCCCTGTCCCCTCCCCCCTCCTCCCCTTCCTCCCCCTCCAACCTCCCTCCCTCCCCCCCCCCCCCTTCCACAAACAGAGCAGCTCCTTCTATGCATTAATTTGAATATTGAAGACTATATCTAAAGGTGGCGCGAGGGGGGGGGGGGGGGGGGGGGGGGGGGGAGGTGGGCGGGGAAACTGTTCATGAAAACAGAGTGGGTGGAAGCGTGAGATAGAGAGAAATGACATGCAAGGCGTGGGGGAGGAGGGTGGGGGACAGGGAAGGGGGCGGGGAAAGGGGGGGGGGGGGGTTTGGGTTGCGCTTGCTTCTGTTTCTTTTTTTTTTCTTTTTTTTTTTTTCGTTCGTTTGTTTAGCATAAAGACATTCTACAGGGAATTAGGGAAAGGGGGTGAGGGTGAGGGTGGGGGTGGGGGTGAGGCAATGTCAACACAAAAGTTCGCAAGACTAACTGCTGTTGCAGAACGTTTATGCGTTAATGCACTTGGAAACTTCGTCCCTGCATTCGTACGACAAGCATGACTAAGGGGTAAGTCAATCAACAATCCTTATAGACAGGACAGGGGGTAAGTCAATCACATCCTTATATAGACAGGACAGGAGGTAAGTCAATCACATCCTTATAGACAGGAGAGGGGTAAGTCAATCACATCCTTATAGACAGGACAGAGGTAAGTCAATCACATCCTTATAGACAGGACAGGAGGTAAGTCAATCACATCCTTATAGACAGGACAGGGGGTAAGTCAATCACATCCTTATAGACAGGACAGGAGGTAGGTCAATCACATCCTTATAGACAGGACAGGAGGTAAGTCAATCACATCCTTATAGACAGGACAGGGTAAGTCAATCACATCCTTATAGACAGGACAGGGGGTAAGTCAATCACATCCTTATATAGACAGGACAGGGGGTAAGTCAATCACATCCTTATATAGACAGGACAGGAGGTAAGTCAATCACATCCTTACATAGACAGGACAGGAGGTAAGTCAATCACATCCTTATAGACAGACAGGAGGTAAGTCAATCACATCCTTATAGACAGGACAGGGGGTAAGTCAATCACATCCTTATAGACAGGACAGGAGGTAAGTCAATCACATCCTATAGACAGACAGGGGTAAGTCAATCACATCCTTATAGACAGGACAGGGGGTAAGTCAATCACATCCTTATAGACAGGACAGGGGGTAAGTCAATCACATCCTTATATAGACAGGACAGGAGGTAAGTCAATCACATCCTTATAGACAGCACAGGAGGTAAGTCAATCACATCTTATAGACAGGACAGAGTAATCAATCACATCCTTATAGACAGGACAGGAGGTAAGTCAATCACATCCTTATAGACAGACAGGGGGTAAGTCAATCACATCCTTATAGACAGGACAGGGGGTAAGTCAATCACTTCCTTATATAGACAGGACAGTAGTAAGTCAATCACATCCTTATAGACAGACAGGGGTAAGTCAATCACATCCTTATAGACAGGACAGGAGGTAAGTCAATCACATCCTTATAGACAGGACAGGGGGTAAGTCAATCACATCCTTATAGACAGGACAGGGGGTAAGTCAATCACATCCTTATAGACAGGACAGGGGGTAAGTCAATCACATCCTTATAGACAGGACAGGGGTAAGTCAATCACATCCTTATAGACAGGACAGGGGGTAAGTCAATCACATCCTTATAGACAGGACAGGGGTAAGTCAATCACTTCCTTATATAGACAGGACAGGAGGTAAGTCAATCACATCCTTATAGACAGGACAGGGGTAAGTCAATCACATCCTTATAGACAGGACAGGAGTAAGTCAATCACATCCTTATAGACAGGACAGGGGGTAAGTCAATCACATCCTTATAGACAGGACAGGGGGTAAGTCAATCACATCCTTATAGACAGGACAGGGGTAAGTCAATCACATCCTTATAGACAGGACAGGAGGTAAGTCAATCACTTCCTTATAGACAGGACAGGAGGTAAGTCAATCACATCCTTATAGACAGGACAGGGGGTAAGTCAATCACATCCTTATAGACAAGACAGGGGGTAAGTCAATCACATCCTTATAGACAGGACAGGAGGTAAGTCAATCACATCCTTATAGACAGGACAGGAGGTAAGTCAATCACATCCTTATAGACAGGACAGGGGGTAAGTCAATCACATCCTTATAGACAGGACAGGGGCTAAGTCAATCACATCCTTATAGACAGGACAGGGGGTAAGTCAATCACATCCTTATAGACAGGACAGGGGGTAAGTCAATCACATCCTTATAGACAGGACAGGGGTAAGTCAATCACATCCTTATAGACAGGACAGGGGTAAGTCAATCACATCCTTATAGACAGGACAGGGGGTAAGTCAATCACATCCTTATAGACAGGTCAGGGGGTAAGTCAATCACATCCTTATAGACAGGACGGACTGTGCTGAACACGGTATCTCTTTACTTCCGAGTGAGTTCATCACATGAAGAGGCGTAACTCTTACTTACAAAGATGACGTCGATCCGATGCAGTCCGAACACCTGAGAACAAAGATAATGGCTTAGCAACAAAAGGTACACACACACAATAAAGAAAGTTCTTTCTGATCACAGCTAATTACAGCTAGACAATGAAGTGATGAATAGTTTACATACCGCGTTTGGTATTTCTTCCGAAGCAGACAAAAGGGAAGAGGAAGTGAGGGACATCACTCTAAATAGCAATCTCACGCGCGCGCGCGCGCACACACACACGCACGCACGCACGTATGCACGTACACGAGCGCGCGTGCACACACGCTTTCACACACATACACACACAAACAGACACACATACACACACTGCGCGCGCATGCGCACTTTCACACACCTATACACAAAGACGCACACACAGACACACAGGCACTCACTCACTCACTCACACACACACACACTCACGCACGCACGCACGCACGCACGCACGCACTCACCACACCACACACACACACACACACACACACACACACACACACACACACACGTGCGCGCGCGCGCGCCTGTGATCTCTATTTACATTGAAATATTACGAGTTGGGTTACGGAAGGGTCAGGTGAAGGCGGGGAAGGAGGGAAGAGGGATACAGAAGAGGGGGGGGGGGTTCCATTCCCTAACCAAAGGATAGCACTTTCACGAAACACAGACACGCCTAGTCAGCAAGACAGTGGAAGGTGGATTTAAAGGCTGGTCAGATTGATGATATAAACGACTCAGTCCCAAATAAAGAAGCATAAACGGCGAAAATAAACGCTGCGAAATGATATAAACGAAAACTTTAGAACTGTTTTTTCTTTTTTTCTTTTCTGGAATTCTATTGCAGCATCTAAGAGAAACATTTTCTGGAAATTATGCCTACGAAAATGGTCCCACTAGTGTTGCAACTGGTGCCACCATGTTTCCAGTAGCTGAAGACTCGTCGCTGACACTGACTTACGGCGAAAGTGCCTAACAATGTGTGAAGTTGTTGAGTGTCGCCATCTCCAGGGCGACATGTGGTCTTGTTGTTCATATGGTTTGAACTGTTCATATGCTGGGCATCTGCACGTTTCTTAGTTTGTTTTTGTTTTTTTAATTATATGTCTGATTCGTGGTTTGCCTATCTAAGCTTCCTCGTTTCTATGAGCATGAGAGAGAGAGAGAGAGAGAGAGAGAGAGAGAGAGAGAGAGAGAGAGAGACAGACAGACAGACAGACAGAGAGACAGAGAGAGACAGAGAGTCACAGAGAGAGAGAGAGAGAGACAGAGAGAGAGAGACAGA
>CM031605.1:72234804-72239804 GCA_018398815.1 Conus ventricosus | reverse complement strand
ACGAAAAGGGGGGTGCTGACTTTATCAAACAATGCGAATCAATAGAGAATGTATATACTCTATCAGACACCTCCTGAAAGAAAATGGAGAATTCATTAAACACAAAGGTTTGCATCCATTACACATTTGCCTGTGATTTTGCTTTATACTTGCAGCGGTTGTATATTCTCAAAGAAACAATTCATAAGAAAAACTTGATTACAAAGAATAGCAATTAAAATACAAATGAACAACGACATTACGTTCACGCAAGGTGTGTTCCATACGCTAAAGAAGCCGATAATCAGCCTAACTGTTGTTTGAAGCGTCAGGGGGAACAAAACGATTTTTTTCCGTTTTTCGGAAGGAACGTATTTCAAAAGATCAAGAAAATCAATGACGTAGAGTTGGCAAGGTTACAACTCAAAATCATTCCTATATGATAATCGTGGCCGAATCTACTGAAATTGTTTTTAACCAGAGATCTATACAAATGTATCATGGAAATCTCTAGAATATTTTTACTGTTTGAAAAAAAAAATGTGAGCAAACATAACATCAGCATTTCACCCAAAAGAAGGAAGTTGTTGAGTAGAGGCGTCTTGCTTTGACTTTGTCATATTTAGAAGGCACACATTCATCAGTGTATAAACGGAAAGTGGTACAACTAAGTTTATTTTTTCAGAGACAGTTAAGACCTAGATATAAGACTGAAGAGTATAATGCTAGAATTAACCGCAAATTAACAGATTTCATCATATTTGAATGCATATAAACTAGTTACTCACCATACTAACAGGTTTGTTTTTTTTCTCTCCATTTTTCCTCGACATATACTTCTTTTTATCTAAAACTTACCCAGCTACATTTCTGTCATTTTTCATTGGATTAACAAATACCCTGGAGTGAAAAATACCCATGTCCTAGCTTCCACCCTTCAGAAATCAATGTCATACAGAAAAAATGACAACTTTTTTTCCCAGTATATTTATGTTGATATATGTGTGTGTGTGTGTGTGTGTGTGTGTGTGTGTGTGTGTGGTGTGTGTGTGTGTTGTGTGTGCGTGCGTGCGTGTGTTGTGTGTGTGTGTGTGTGTGTGTGTGTGTGTGTGTGTGTGTGTGTGTGTGTGTGTGTGTGTGTGTGTAGATATGGACAGATGGATACATACACATAATGTGCATGTTTTGAACGTGTATGTATGTATGTTTGTGCAGGTATGTGTGTATCTATAAGTGTATGCTTCTATTGGCTAGTATATAGTTGGCAATCATATTCTTAAACAACATACATGAATACGTACTTTAATGAGTATCATTCCTTTATATATGTATCATTCCTTTATATGTATATGCTGTGTGTGTGTGTGTGTGTGTGTGTGTGTGTGTGTGTGTGTGTGTGTGTGTGTGTGTGTGTGTGTGTGTGTGTGTGTGTGTGTGTCTGTGTGTGTGTGTGTTCTGTGTGTCTGTATGCGTTGCTTTTTTTCTTTTACGAAATGAAATGGAAAAAAAAGTATTCACTACAGAATAGATTCAATTATATCACTTTTCATTCATTTATTCATAAGTATTTTTCTTCTTCCCCCTCTTCTTCTTCTTCTTCTTCTTTTTCTTTTTTTTTCTTCTTCCTCTTCTTTCTTTCTTTCTTTCTTTTTTCTATTTCTTCAATGTCTCTTAATGACACTTGTCATATACTCACATAATAAAGACTATTTTGGTAGTATTGTTTTTGAATAAAAATAAAGAAATTAGCCACCATAATCATTTCACAGAAAAGAAGAAGAAAAAATCACAGTCGGGCGATTGTCCACAGAGAGCAAAACCATCAGAGGTGTGTGTGTGTGTGTGTGTGTGTGTGTGTGTGTGTGTGTGCGTGCGTGCGTGCGTGCGTGCGTGCGTGCGTGCGTGCGTGCGTGCGTGCGTGCGTGCGTGTGTGCGTGTGTGTGTGTGTGAGTCAGGACAGTTCTGAGGCCAGCTGGTCTGGTGGTCGGGAGAATGTAGCAGAGAGGCCCCCACGTCAGTGTTGATTACACGAGAGATTTACGTATAAGATCCTCCACCCAGTGGAACTTTTTAAATGTTTTTATTTTTATTTTTTAAAGTGAGTTTCAAGGTTGTTAATCAGTTCCTATCTAAAAAGCTTGCATTCTATACTGATACCTGTTCCCCGTTTCGTAAACCCTTGATTTCATAGGAACAACAACAACAACAAATTATTTCTTTTCTTTCCTTTTTTTTCCTTCTTTTTTTCTTTTTCCTTTTTTTTCCCCCTCTTTTCTGTTCTCCCGCCCCCCCCCCCCCCCCCCCCACTCCTTTCCATCTATTTCCTTCACATCCCCAGCCTCCCGTCTCCACCCTCTGCCCATCGATTTGCATCTCATCTCCCCCCCCCCCCCCCCTCCCCCCCCCCCCTCCTCTCCTACCCCCTTTGTTCACAATGATGGTCAGTGGTTTTTTTGCCCTTTGTCATAATCAGGAGCATGTCTTCCAAGTGACAGCGGGAGGAAGAAGCAAGCCTACAGTTTTGGTGCTCAATACTACATGGAAGGATTTGCTTTTCTGGCCGAAGTGGCTATATGTTTTCTTAATTCTATTTTCAGTCTTGTCTGTTGAACTGATTTTTGTCCGTGTTTGATAGCAAATTGTGACTTGTCCTTCCTACGGTTTCAAACGATTTTGCATTTCCATCCCATTCTAATTTGAAATAAATCAAGATTTCGCTCAGACCTTTTTTTTATTTTTAATCTGTTTGCCACATATATATCCAAACATTAACGAGTGAATTATTTCATAGTTTATGCCCCTACATTAGATTTTACTTCCGATTTTGTTCTTCTTCGGGGGATGTGGGGGGGGGGGGGGGGGGGGGGGGGTGGAGGGGTAGGGTTGAGGGGGAGGGTGTCAATGTAAATTTTTGAACATCTTTTCATGCATTTTCTTATTCATCTTTGTTCATAATGATAATGAGCGATTTTTTCTGTCACTTCTCATGTGTTGTTTAAAACAGAGTTGTTGTTTTTTTTGTTTGTTTTTTTTTTTTTTAGCTATTGTTACATTTGTTTGTTTGTTCTTTCTTTCTTTGTTGCCTTGTTTGCTTGTTTGTTTGTTGTTTGTCACTTTTCATGTGTTGTTTAAAATAGAGGTGGGGTTTTTTTTGTTTGTTATTTTTTTGCTATTGTCACGCTTGTTGATTTCTTTCTTTCTTTCTTCTTTGTTTGTTTGTTTGTTTGTTTCTCTGTTTGTTTGTTTTTTGTTTGTCACTTCTCATGTGTTGTTTAAAATATTCTTGTTGTTTTTTGATTCTGTGGGTTTGTTTTTTTTGTTTGGGTTTTTTTTTGGTTTTTTTTTTGCTATTTAGGCTTGTTTGGTTGGTTAGGGTTTTTTTGTTTGTTTTTTGTTTGTTTGTTTTGCCTCAGTTGTATACAGGTCATGTAGGTCATGGAGCACTTTGATTTTTTTCCTTTTTTCTCAGGGAGGGGGGTGGGGAAGAGAGGGGGTCTCCTAGGTGTGTAAAATGCCTCTCTCCATTTGGCAATTTCTTTTCCCTTACTTTTCTCTCCCTTTCTTCTGTTTGTTCTTCCCCCCCCCCCCCCCCACCCTCACTCCACCACCCCCCCCCGCCCCTCCCCCCCCCCCTTTTTTTTTCACCGTTCCTTTTTTTTTTTTTTTTGCTCTTTTCTTCGTTTTTCCCCATGTGGATTTCCTTTTTTTTTTTCTCTACTTCAATTACACACACAATATTTTTACATATACACCGAAACAATATAAAAAAAAGTCTGTCTTTTTGTTTTTTTTTTTTTTTTGCTAAGCGCTAGATATGGGACTTGCCAATTTTTACGGGTGCCCTATGAGTTGGGACTTCCCAAATTTTTACAGGTGTATGATAGGGGACTTGCCAATTTACGGGTGTCTATGATATGGATTGCCAAAATTTTGACAGGTTCTATGATATGGGACTTGCCAATATTGACAGTGCTATGATTTGGACTTGCCAATATTGACAGGGTCGGGGTTTTCTTTTGTTCTGTTATTTGTGGGGGTTTACATTCGCTTACGGTTTCTTTTTTGTTTTGTCTGATTTGTTTTCTTTTTTGTTTTTGTTTTGCTTTTTCGCTTATGGCGTAGTTCTACAATTTGTTAATTCCCTTTTGAAACATTTGTCTGGTTTGTTTAAGTTCGCGAATCATTTCCATGTACTTTTTTTTCGATTTTTTTTTAACACATTCACGGTGATACAAAAAGCACATAAAACATATGAATGTGATAAAGAGATGTGATGATAAGATTCAGGATTCAGGATATGGGGCTTTTGTTAACACAGGCCATCTAGGCTTTTAATTTTCCCCATCATTTTAGAATTTGTTTTTTTGGGGGACACTGATTCAAAAAGATTCTAGTACTATTTCAGTAAAGGTATGATTTGTTAATGAAAGAAATCTCGCATACTTCATTATCAGTATTAAATCAAAATCTTTAAAGCTTAATTAAGTCCCCTCTAACTCTTCTAGTTTTTAAATGAGGGATATTTAATGCTTCAATCTGTCTCTAAAAACACAAACCCTGTATACCATGACCAATTTGGCAGCTTTTCTCTGTATCTTTTCAATTGGGCAGTTTGCCTTTTAAAATATGGAACCAAATACCTGCCGTACTCAAGAGAATTTTACAGTGCTTACATAAATAAATAAATGTACCTTTTTGTCTAGAATAAAAATTTTCTTTTAATTATCCCAACGTTTATTCTTCTTTTTTGCACTCTGAATATTTTTGGTCTAAAGTTAAAGCTTCATCAAAATTATTCTAACCCCTTTCTTTTCCTGCCTTAAAAACACAGTATCTCCCCCTTTTTCCTTTTTCCATGTTGTAACAGTATGTGGCTTGGTCTCCATAGCATAACTTTGCTTTTTAGTAGTTTTAAAATTGGAAATTCCAGATCATCACACACATCAGAACAATAACAAGATCTTATCATGAAACCAATAACATTACAACCCCCCAATCTTAAAGTTCTGTGTGTCTTCTAT
>CM031605.1:72227302-72234704 GCA_018398815.1 Conus ventricosus | reverse complement strand
GCTCAAACACGTACATCTGTCACGAAGCTGCGACGCCAGCGTCAGGTTAAGTCAACTATCATCGATGACTAACTCACGAGAGCAAGGTGGCGCCATGCATGCCTTATCATTGTTAAACACACACACACACACACACACACACACACAGAGACAGAGAGAGAGAGAGAGAGAGAGAGAGAGAGAGAGAGTTTCAACAAGTTGATCAGGTCGTCAACCTGAAGTGGATGAAACACACACACACACACACACACACACCACACACACACACACACCACACACACACACACACACACACACACACACACACACACAACACACACCACACACACACACACACACACACACACACACACACACACACCACACACACACACCACACACACACACCACACACACACACACACACACACACACACACACACACACACCACACACACACACACCACACACACACACACACACACACACACACCACACACACACACACACACACACACACACACACACCACACACGCGCATTAATGAGAAAAAAACAAACAAACAAAAAACAGGCGATGAAAAAAAAACAACTGCGGCAACAAAGACGGGGCTTGGCATGTATTTTTCTGTACGACTTAAAAAAGAGCACGCACGTACGCGCGCGCACACACATACACACACACAAACACGCGCGCGCACACACACACACACACACACACACACACACACACACACACACACACATCCATCGTTGGGGAGATCAGAGAGAGCAAGGGATAGAAAACGGGAGTGGGTGGTGTGCGTGTGAGGAAAGGAGGGCGATGGGGTTAGGCTTGGGGGTGGGGGCTTGATCTCAGTCCATGAAGAATATTTAAAAGAATAACACGCCTTCATCAGCAGCATCTGGAAATTGCTGTTGTCTGTTGTTGTTTTTGTTAGGGGAGGGGGGGGGGGGGGCTGCTCAAATATCTCTGGGGTTTTTCAGCTGCCCACGTTGACTTCGGTCTGGAGTTTTGTTATTGCTGTTGTTCCGTTGTTTGCCTGTGGTGAAATTCAGCTCGGTTTTTGGAGTCTCACGGTCGTTAATTTGCGCTTTCTTACAATCTTCCTCCTTGATGTTGTTGTTCTTCTCGATGTTGTTGTTTGTACATTTCAGTCTCGAGGCTTGAGTGTGAAACTTGTCCGGTATTCGAACTAAGTCGGGTTGTCACAGTACGCTGTGTCCAGCTCACAATTGTAGCTTAAATGGTTAGTCTCCTCACCACTATATTATATCTTTATATATACTTACATATATATGATATGTATCTATGTATTTATGAAGCCACACACACACACACACACACACACCACACACCACACCACACACTGAGATAGCGAGTCAGAGGGACAAAGAAATAAATAAAGAGGGGACACACACACACACACAACACACACACACACAGATAGCGAGTCAGAGGGACAAAGAAAGAAACAAAGAGGAGGGGACACACACACACACACACACACACACACACACACACCACACACACACACACACAGATAGCGAGTCGAGGGACAAAGAAGAAACAAAGAGGAGGGGACACACACACACACACACACACACACACACACACAGAGATAGCGAGTCAGAGGGACAAAGAAAGAAACAAAGAGGAGGGGACACACACCACACACACACACACACACACAGATAGCGAGTCAGAGGGACAAAGAAAGAAACAAAGAGGAGGGGACAGACTGTGAGACACACACACACACACACACACACACCACACACACACACACAGACGGACTCGGAGAAAGGAGCGTGCGGGTGGGAGGGGAGGGAAAGGGACGGGGTTGAAGAGCGCATTTACTAGTCATTAGATAATCACTGTTACCACCGCACCATAACAACAAAACCAAAGGTTTGAGTAGCCGAATAACGGCATATAATAATAATAATAATAATAATAACAATAATAATAATAATCATCATCATCATCATAACAGTTGTATTAGTAATAGTAGAAGTAGGAGCAATAATAGTGGTAGTATGAAGAATTTTCATATCATTTTTCAGGTTTGCTATTATTCACCGATAAAGTGCAAGCAGGCTTATTGGAGGAAGAGACCTTCTACACAGTAACCCCCCTTGCTCCCCTCCTCCCCGCTCGCCCACCCCCTCCAACCCTTCCCACCCCCACCAAACAAACCTTTCCTCCTCTACTCAAGTAAGATTTTCACAAGCAACCTGCGTGATAGCTAAATTTAGACTGCTGACGTCAGCTGCCTCAGGGTCACACGCGCGCGCGCGCGCACACACACACCACACACAGAGGGGGGGAAAAGTCGCACAGGTCAGCAAGTTCGAGAAACGATTTCAGACACAATCTGACTGACTTGACAGCGGTTTCAAAACGAGCTAGTGTTTTAGTTGTAACACAGTAACCGCTCGAGACACTGGACTCAGAGACAGTGGTCGTATCACCCACGGCGGGTCCGCGCACACACACACACACACACCACTCTGCTCATCTCCCCTAGCAACCTTGAAATTGTTTTGAACACGCTGAACCTGACCGATTTCTCCCTCTTCTTCTTTTTTTTTTTCTTCTTTCCCCGAGGTTACTCCCCTTGCTTCGACCGTATTCTGTGACCTGATTCGGCCGTCTGTTAGAGGGAGGATAGTAAAGGTACACGCCCACCCAAAATCCCTGCTTTAGTTAACACATGACTGCTCCAACGTCGACTTTCGGTTTAAAAAAAAGAAACCGAAAAAAAAAGGAAAAAAAATACTCCCAAGCCTACTAGGAGTGAAGTGCATCGCACGATGCATACGACGCATGTCAAATCATATGCTGATTGGTGACCCGTGACCGTAACTCGTTGTGCAGTCGGCTGCGCATACGTTCAGCGCGTGAACACACCTCCTCCTTCCTTCCTTCCTTCCTTCCTTCCCCCCCTTCCCTCTCAGCCCTCCCTTTTTTTCTTTCACCCCGGCTGATCGTAGAGCGAAAATCGAACAGGGAGAGGGTGGGGGTGGGGGGAGGGGGAGGACAAACAAACAAAAAAAGACAAATCTTTAAGCAAACAACACAGCTTACCTCCCCTCCACTGCATTCGCCGACGAGGGCCGGGTTTTCTCCTGCGCGTGAAGTTCCCGTGTCGGTCGCATCGCCCTCGACGTCTACTTCCGAGTCCCAGTAGGAATCGCTGGACGATTCGTAGTCGGACAGGTCTGCCACTAGGCCTACACGACGACTGCTGCCACCAGAGGAGTTGAGGCTTGACAGCGCCTCCACCGCCCTCGCCGCCAGCTCTTTGTCAACCGCTTCCCCCGAACTGTGTCGGGAACGGGGCGGGCTGAACAACTTTTCCGAGATGACGCGCACCATGGTGGGGTTCAGTGGACACGGGTTTTCACACACTCACCGTCACAGAGGTTGTTTACAGCGTCGTCATCAAGCCAGGCGATTGTGTCACCGTAGTTTTCTTCTGTTTCTTTTCGCGCCTGCGGAGTGTTTCTGTCCTGACTATCCCAGGGCGCTGATCGTTTACCGGCGTAAGGCTGGAGCCCAGCTGATTCTCAGTCAGCTGGGCAGGGGGATATGAACACCAGCGTTCTTCCATTTCATTGGCTGGCAGCTTAGGCTCGACCCTTGACCTTATGAATATTCAACAGCCGGCCGGCTTTCTCTCTCTCTCTCTCTCTCTCTCTCTCTCTGTGTGTGTTCGTGGCGCCTGTCATCTTGTCGCGCGAAGTGTTGTGTGTGATGACATGCCAAACGTTATTTGCTGTTCTCATCACGTTTGGTGGTGGCTTGGCAGAGGAGGTTCAATGATGTACTTGTCGCGTTCAATTGCTGGTTGCTCTCGCTCGACTCGTTGGACCAATAATAAGCAGAAAGCGAGCTGCACGCAGTTTGAGAACGGTTAAGCCAGAAAGCTGTGTGTGTGTGCGTGCGTGCGTGTGTGCAAAGCTGCAATAGCACGCCTTACGGGCGCACTACTTTTGGTTCGAGAGAGAAAGAGAGACTCTGAGGTCAAATCAACTAGCTGCAGTTGAATGAGTTACGCACAAGCTTGTACCATATGCAACCCCTGTCAGTCACCCCGCTCTATCTCCACTCCCGCCCCTCAGTCCCTCCCCTCGCATACGAGAGAGAGAGAAGGTGGTTGGGGCACTGACGTTTAACGTCGATGGTTGTGGAATGGAGGGGGAACTCCTTTGAGCAGTCAACCTCTCTAACCTGCAGCTCCTTCATACTTCTGGTTCTTGAAACAAGGTATCCTGTAAGGTTTTCGGCCAATAGGACGTTAATGATGCCATTCAAGCCTATTCTCTCTCTCTCTCTCTCTCTCTCTCTCTCTCTCTCTCTCTCTCTCTCTCTCTCTCTCTCTCTCTCTCTCTCAAACACACACACACACACGCGCGCGCGCAAATACGGACAAATTCTGCCAAAACGGAAACGACATGGACGGTTTATACCAATGATGATGATGAAAAATGTAATGTTATGATGATGTTGATGATGATGATGATGATGATGATGATGATGATGATGATGATTACAGTGATGATGATGATTATTATAGTGATGATGATTATTATAGTGATGATGATGATGATTATGGTGATGATGATGATAACGATGACGATGAAGAGATCGTTTTGGCTCGACTTATTTGCCAGGTTGATGCTTTACGACCGTAAGAGAGAGAGAGAGAGAGAGAGAGAGAGAGAGAGAGGAGAGAGAGAGAGAGAGAGAGGAGGGAGGGAGAGAGAGAGAATGGGAAACTGTAAGAGAGAGAGACAGAGAGAGAGAGGGAGAGAGAGAATGGGCAACCGTCAGAGAGAGAGAGAGAGAGAGAGAGAGAGAGAGAGAGAGAAGAGAGAGAGAGAGAAGACACGTCCTTTCAAACATTATATCCAAAGTAGTACTGTTCGTTCTCAGAATAGGACGTATGATGTGGCAGCTCGATCATTACCGAAGAAACAGGCGTCCATGTATCACGAGCCGAGCTGCTGGTTTGCAGCGTTGATTTTTGACTCATCAGGATGCCAACGTTCACCGATCAGTCAAAAAAAGCAAGTGGTGTGTGTGTGTGTGTGTGTGTGTGTGTGTGTGTGTGTGTGTGTGTGTGTGTGTGTGTTGTTTTGTGCGTATGTGGGGGGAAGGGGGGGGGGGGGGGGTTGGGGGGAAAGGGTGTGTGGTGTGTGCCTGTGTGCGCATGTGTATGTGTGTGTTTGTGTTCTTCTTCTTCAGACACACTGCGTTTGTGTGTGTGTGTGTATGTGTGTGTGTGTGTGTGTGTGTGTGTGGTGTATGGTGTATGGTGTGTTGTGTTGTGCATGTTTGTGTGTGTGTGTGTGTGTGTGTGTGTGTGTGTGTGGTGTGTGTGTGTGTTTTGTGTGTGTGTGTGTGTTTCAGAAACTTCAGACCTAATTAACACGTTCGACGAATTCCACCTTAGCCTCTTTCTGCTTTTTGTGTGTGTTTTTTTCAATTTATTTTTTTATGTCTGTCTGTCTGTCTGTCTGTTTGTCTGTCCGTCTCTCTCTCTCTCTCTCTCTCTCTCTTCTCTCTCTCTCTCTCTTTCCATTTTCCTGACTTTATTTCTTGACACACGCCCCACTTCCCCCTTGCCCTTACCACCACCCCTGATACCTCAAGCCCCCACCTCTCCCACCCCTCCCATCCAGACTACTCCCGCCCCCCCCCCCCCCCCCAACCCTCCTCCATCTTCCTAACAACTGTCCCCACCGTCATCCCCGTTCATCGCACAAAAAGTACACGCATAAAAAAGAGTATAACATCGCAGTACAACGCAAATCGATATCACTGGCGATCTGTTCACCCATTCACTCCCCCTTCCCTCTCCCCTTTTTCGCTGCACACATGCATCTCCCTCCTTTCCTCCTTACCCTCCTCCTCGCCCCTTTTCCCCCTCCCTCCCATCCCTCCCCTTACCCCCTTCCAGTCTTTCCAAAGTGTAGACCCTGTCAACCAAAACGTTGTGTGCGGTCTGCCTTGCACTTTAGGTTTCACAGTTGGTTGCCCACACCCGTGACCCTGGGCCCCCGCCGAGTCAAGTTAATGGACGGTCAGTCAGCTGGCTCGGCGATGCTAGTTGTTGGCCGATAACATCTGTTGTCGCCAGTCAACATTGACAAGAGCAAGCAAATAGCGAACTCACTGGCGCGTACCGCAGCGGCCAAATCAATCACTCCCTCCACCGTTGGTTTCGAAGCAAAGCGACTGAAGGGGGAAATTGAAGCACATTTTTTTGGTTAAAAGGAACGATATCATTTCCGCAGAAAATACAGACAAACAGATTACAGGACAAAACACGAGGCATTTCGACCTCTTGGGTCTTCTTCAGGTAAAAACACACAACGTACCAGCCGCCGTGGCGAAGTGGTTAGCGTCGCGGACTCCGGCTGGGAGGTCGTGGGTTCGAATCCCATCAGAAGTCATGTGGGGTTTTTCTGCCCCGACCGGCTCCTACCCAGAGTTGAGTTTGCTGCGGACTCAGTTGGGAAGACTGGGACCACACAGTCGAGTTTCTTCCACTTAATGGATGCGTTTCTGAGATGTGTTGCTCAAATTTACTGACCAACACTGCAGGTGCCTGTATCTCTCGGGCCTGGTTGACGCCGGGATATATTATGAAAGGAAGCGTAGAGTACAGCCCTGTCATGTAGTCTCAGACCGAAACGGAAATCCGTAGCATCATCTTAATCATCCTCATTATCATCGATCAGCATAAAAAAAATGTCTCAAATTCTGTGGCCCTTCATGCCCTGCTCTCATGGTGACCTCAATTTCGATGTCCTCTCTACGTCTGTGGCATTGGTTTGGTTCCGTCGAGGTCACCGGTATCGGCGAGTCCATGGGGCTGTCGTTGGACGGACGTGGTGGCGCCCTCCGGAGGGAGAGCTCACTCACGCCGGCACGGCGACTAAGCAATTATTGTCGTCAGTAGGGGGCTTAGTAGGTGGTGTCCTGCGTATTTTAGATCAGAACAGGCGCCACTGAACACCACCGAAGTGACTCGGTAGCAGTGCAGTGTCTCCTCCGGTGGGTTGCCTCTTGACGACTTGACATTGACTGCTCCCTGTGGATTGCCGGTGCCAGGGCTGCGGCGGGGCCGACCGGGGTGTGGCTGTGGATGGGGTGTCGGAATGAGCGGCGTGGGTGCACTGCCTCTGAGGTGGCGCAGAGAGTGGGACAGAAAACAACACACACACACACACACACACACACACACCACACACACACACACACACAACGTTCCGGACATGAAAACGGAGAACGAGCAACCACTTATCTTCTCTCACCGTTAGTTCTTATGTGGAGCCGTTCTCTGCGTGGACGGGGGGGTCGTTGACGTCGTTAAAGGCCGGCCTACACGTAACCAGGCTCTGCAAATGTA
>CM031605.1:72209802-72212302 GCA_018398815.1 Conus ventricosus | reverse complement strand
GACTGTGCCAGTGCTACGTCGGCATCCAATGGAGAAATGCCACAGTCTACAATTCTGTGGTGTTATCACCAAGGGTTCCAAAACAGAATCCGATGGCACAGCAAAGCAGCCAGCGAAGGCTAGAAAAGAAAAACGAGAACAACAACAACAAAAAGGAGCTCTGTGTAGAACTAAGATCATTACCTAAAAAGTATAACATTGTAGGAAGAAAGCTATGAGCCTCTGCTTGAGGATCCATTTAACGATTTGTATCTTTAAATGGATCCTCAAACAGAGGCTCACACATTGACAGAAAGGTCAAAAGGTGTCGACAGTCAGAGTGGTCGTCAATCAGCTCTACTAATTAACAACCCAAGCATCGTCAGTCACACAAGTGCTGACAGCAGCTAAAGAATGATGCAGACCAGCCTCTATTTGGATCTGGGAAAGGTTGCAGTCTGCTAGCTGTTAAATGACCAAACAGTAACATATTGAACAATTTAGAAGTGGGGGAAAACAAGCGCAAGCTAAACAAACAAAAAAATTCCTCCGTCATCACATTAAGGACTTGGTAAAGACTGGAAAAAAGAAAGAAAGAAAGAAAGAAAGAGAGAGAGAAAGAAAGAAAGAAAGAAAGAAAGAAAGAGAGAAAGAAAGAAAGAAAGAAAAGGCGGGGGGAGGGGGGAGAAGGGGGTCTGAGAGCAACAACAACAAAAAAAGGGGACTAAAAATCAGGGCATTAGATTATAAACATAAAATCTTTCACTAGCAGCATAAAGAGACCATTGTAGCTCATCTTGGAAACCAAGCCATACGCACTCTGTGGTAACAGCTGGCCGTTAACCTATTAGTTCAAGGCCAGCGTAATGAGGTGGAGAGAATGAAGGACGCGTAACTGACGCGTCGGGTGACGAACTGGTTGTCTTGTGTGTGAAGCAGTGTGGGCACGTGACCTGATCGTGTCGATTTCCTCTGTCAAAGGGACTTGTATAGCTATAGTACATCTGCGGGGGACAGCTCGGACATTATTGTTTTTTTTTCTTTTTCTTTTTTTTTTTCTTCTTTTTTGTTGTATTTGGGCTGTCCTTGACCTGCCTGGAACGGACAGACAGACAGACAGACAGACAGAAGCCGCAATGTTGTCTTAAAAAAATATATGTTTATATACATGTGTGTGTGTGTGTGTGTGTGTGTGTGTGTGTGTGTGTGTGTGTGTGTGTGTGTGTGTGTGTGTGTGCGTGCGTGCGTGCGTGCGTGCGTGCGTAAATTCAGAGTGAAAAATTTTCTTTTCAAACCACCAATTTCAGCCATGGTCACTGCCATCGTGACTGACAATGCTTGGGGTAAGTAGTAGCAGAGTTGACCTCTTGGAGTGGTGACACATGTTGACATCACTGCCATGCCTTTCGGGTCTTAAGTACAGGTTCTTTGTAGTTGAGTATTCTATATTCACACTCTTGATTCTAATTTCCTTGTGATATAATGATCAGTTTTCAGCCTGTATAATCTAAGGAGATTTTTCGACTTGTTTTCTTTTCAAAAGGTAGGTGGCGAGTGCTATTTCTTAGCACGACACTTACACCCCCCCCCCCCCCCCCCCCCCCCCCCCCCCCCCCCCTCCCGCCGTCAACAGCTGAGTCTGAACTGAACATTCCGGTGGCTGAATTAATGCTTGATCGATAAAATCTACAGAAATCAGCAGTCACGACCTAAGAATTTGAAAAAAAATAAATAATAATCATCGTAACATTGTTTCAAAATCCGGGTGCGGGGGATGGGGGGAGGTGTACAAATAGTAATTTTTTTGGTCTAGACTGCTGCATTGTGACATGATTGTAGAAATTAAAGCATTGGCAGGCAGGCCCTCCATTATTACATTGTAACAACGCTCGCGCCGGTAAAGAATTTTGAATGCAGCTGGAATACGAAACTTCTCTGCAAGCAAATAGAAACGCACCTTTAAATCAAAAATAAACCGCTACATCAAATATTACATGAATTCTTATCGTTGACACGAACTCTCTTCTGCCATAGCATTCCCTACTTTGAATCAGGTAGTCATCATTTACTGCTGAGCAGACAGAAAGATTTTGAGCCGTCAAAATCCGACCCCACAGTGATTCGAATTCAAGACCGTCTACTCACCGGGCGATCACTCCAACCATGTGATAGCGGGCCCTGAGTTATACGTTTAAAAAAAAAAAAAAAAAAGAGTGAGAGAGAGAGAGAGAGAGAGAGAGAGAGAGAGAGAGAGATATCAATAATTAATAATTTACAAAAATACTGTCGAGGCAACAAAATAAAATGGAGACAACGGAAAAACGCGCAACATAATATGTAAGTTGAATGGCCTTTAAATGAAAGACTGACAAAGAAAGGGGGAAACCAATTCCGGTGAATCAACAGACACAGCAGGTCAACTTCTATGCCCCATTATTGTTTGGTGTGGAGACAATTGAAGAAGAGGGTCTCGTGGCTACGACTCAGCGGATGTCTGACCTACGCAGACCTTGAGTGCTTA
>CM031605.1:72197302-72202302 GCA_018398815.1 Conus ventricosus | reverse complement strand
GAATCTCCTCCTCACTTACGCAAACAGGCATTACTACACAAGCGACTGTTGCTCCCCAAAACAAAAACCCCTTTAAGAACAACTCACAAAAAAAATTATAAACCAAGCCAAAGGGAAAAACCCCTATCCACTAAATCTCACTGTAAAAACACATATTTTTTACAAAGTGGCTATCCCCCCGGGACTGATGATTTCCTCGGTTCACTTGCTAGACCCCCAAACTTAAATAGTCACTCCTACATTCTGTCGACCTGGATGTACGAACTCGATACCAGGGGCTGAGTGCCTTGCCCGGCAGCACCCTGCTTTTTTTTCACTGTGCCCTGCGGGAATTGATGGTTGATGACAGTCCTACCCCAACCTTCCCAAACAAGTATTTGGAAATTTCTGCAGGGCCCCACATGACAGCCAAACACCCTTCTAAAAACCTTCGTACCCTTCTTCACATTTTCGTCAGTTTCCTGCTACATACTTCACGGAAACCGACCCCTTCAGCTCCTGCAACAAAACTGCCCCTATCACCACCTGATGCATCTTACCAACAAAAGGTTTTCGACAATTTGGGTAGTTTTCAAGAGGGACGGGAACCTAGTCTTTCAGCACTGTCTGCTGTTTTTGCTCTGCAGCGTCTGCCCAAATCGACCACCCCGGGTTTCCCGCCTTGCCCAAAACACTGAAGGACCCGGTTTGCGCGAATTTGGTACAAACCCGTAGAAACCAATAAACCTGCAGACTCCTATTTTCTGTTTGGTCTTTGGGTCCTCTGAATTCATCACTTCTCCACCTTCCCCCTTTCTGCTGCTTTTGAGGGTCCAACAACAAAACCTAGGAACCCAGCTTGGAAAACCAATCTGGCACTTTTTTGGTCTGGCTGGAGTTTGGGCTCGTCTCAACCCCTAAAACGCTCCTAGCCCTCAAAAGTCCCCCATTCTCAAATGCATCAAATGTCACCCAGAAATTCACTACACCTTAAAAAAAACCCGCCAAAACTCCTCACACCAAGAAAAACTGCAGGGCGTTGACCAACCAAAAGGAATACTCGCCCTGGTAAAAGCCCCAAGGGAGTAGAATGCTTGACTTCCTTTGATCCTCACTCAAGGCTATTTGCCAAAACCCCTTGCTCGATCTTCCGGGTGAAATACTTGCTTTGCTTGGGCGACTGACGAACGGGTCTTCCACGTTCGGATGACTTCTGCATCGACCTTGGTGACCTTTTCAACCCCTAAGTCAACACAGAACGATGCCACCTGACTTTTCCTCACAGGACACGGGGCACTAACAAAATTGGAGGGTTTTAAATCACCCCAAGGGTCCAACACTTTTCCATCCCCCCCCATCACTCGTTTGGGGGCAAAAACGGGATCGGTAGGGTTTCACATGTACGCTTTTTTTTGCATTTTACCTCCACCGTACAGGTCCCCTAAGTTGTCCTGCCGGTTTATCATCAGGGGGCCCATACTGTTTTGAGCCCCCTAACTCCTCCTGTCCCACGCTACCCCTTAAAACATACACACCCTGAGACTTTTCCCCTGGAAACCCGGCAAAAAAATCCCCCCTTCTTCTGCGGGTCTCCTTCCCTCCAAAATGAAGCGCTGCCCTAGGCTGAGTCTCACACGAATATTTTTTGCGGAGCAAATTCCATGGAAAATTTTTGGGTTTTTCCCATTCACAAAATTTCCCGTAATCCTGATCTACCTTTTCATGATTAAAATGGCCTTTCCATGCATCAGCACTTTGTGATCCGTGGAAGCGTAACGGGACTTGATCCCCACCTTAGGAATTGTTTTCCTCACCCCCTGTCATATTCTTTTTTTCTGCACACCCAGTTTTTGAAAAATTTCCCTTTCAACCTTACATTCCCCTCTACCATTGCTAAGCCACACATACGAAAGGTTTTGACCTCTTCTGACCCTGTTCTCCAACCACCCTTTGAGAATACCCCCGGCCCCGAACGTCCCCCCCATACAGGCAGCTCAAATGGTGAAAGCCTGTGCTCCCGGGGGGCTTCCCTGTAGGCGAACAAGCCGCGGAATTAACGATCCCATCTTCTGGCTTTTCCCTCACAGAGCTTCTTTAAGATGCCCTTCAGCACACCTTTGATCTTTCCACCAACCATTGCTTTGTGGACGGTAGGGAGTAGAAGCTGTGTGACCTAGCACCGCTGACCTCCCTCACACGCCTGAGGTAAACTGGACCCCCTTCACTGAAATTTTTGTGATGGCACACCCACCGAGAAAAAAAGCTCCCACCCTTCAGTGACCTTTCGTATCTAGCCTTCAATCGATTTCTTCTGGAATCGGCGCAAAATCCACGAGCGTAAACACATACCGTGCCCACCTTGGAAAGGGCAATTGGGCCAATCAGACAACACCACTCCCGAATGGGGGTTTCAATTTAAAGGGGCTTTTTAAGAGGCGCCTTCCCTTCACCCCCTTGTGCTGACCTTTGACACACGCCATGACACAGAAACGCTTTATGCTGCCTTTCCCCCCCGCCAGTGAAAATCAAAAAGTTTGGGCACAGTTTGCGGGTCCCGGATGACCCCCATGACGACTCGTGACCCACGACAGACAGTGTCAGGGTAACAGCGGTACCTCAACGAGTTTTCACCTTCCTTTGGTGAACCCCGGGTCAACACCCCCCTTTTTCAAAAAAAATTCTGCTCACCTCCTCTAACCACCTTTTCCCCACCCTTGCCAACCCAAGATTTCCCGACGAAGGGCTTTTTCCTGCCTGCCCAAACTCATCAGGCACACAAAGCCTCCTTCCTTGCTGAACGACAACGGTTTATCAACCTTTCCTCCTTCTGCTCCGTTTTAAACTGCCCCCTGTAGCAGTCAATAACTCAGGATCCCCTGGCCCGCACCTGGAAAATTTCCAATGATCAAATCATAAAGGGGTTTTTCTCCATCCCAGCGCAGACAAACCCCCGAGAAAATAAGGGGGACTACTTTTACTAGCAGCGGGAATCCCTCACAGTGCCACGATAAAAGACATCTGGATTTCCCTTCAAATCCCCTTCCTCGCCAGCGATTTTTTAAATACACCCCATTAACAACCAGTGGTCCCCCCCTAACACTTTTACCCTCTGCTGGCCAACCACCCTTCTTCCATGGTAATGAACCCCTCAGCCTAGTGCCCTCCACCCTGACACGACTGCTGTCCAGTGCTACCACAGGGCCCCACTCCACCCCTTCAATTGGTCCCTTTTTTTTCCACGCAGGTCCTTTTCCCCCTGCACCCTATCAAACCCCTTGCAAGGGTGCGCCTTCTGGAACCCCATGCGACAAATCCCTCGCCACAGTCCCTTCTTTTACAAATGAAACACCTATTGCCCTTTTTCCTTTTCCTTTTTGCCCCACCACGGGTTTTGCAGACTTGCAGAAAAATCCCAGTTTCCTTGCACTCTTCTCCCCTTGCCTGGGACCTGTTTTCCCCCTGCACCCTTTGTGCCCAAACGGCCCCCAACACCTCTGCTAAATTCACAAATCCCCCTGCTCGGGGGTCTCTCTTTCAAAAGTAAAGTTAACTCCCGGGCTGCAAACCCGACAAAAACTTTCTTCATAACCACCTTCATTCAGCGAACTCCTTTTCCGTACCGCCAACCTAACCACTTCCGAAATAGGAAAATAAACTCACCAAACTGATGACTTTTCACCCGCTTTAAACAGCTGGAAAATTTCTTTCAAACCCTTCCTCTTGAGGGCAAAACCCTTCATCAAAGACTCCTTTACAGACCAAAATCAGATTGTTGGTCCTGCGGGAACGCGTGAAATCTTTAAACCTTTTCCCGTCAAAGCGCGACAAAAAAACTGCCCACTCTTTTAACCAACCTACTATACAAACGTTTCAAAACGACTGTGACCATCAAAAAAATCCTTTTCCCTTCAGAGAATTTTGGCAAATTTGGGGGGGGGGCAAACTCGCCAGTGTCACTGGAAACTGAACTCCCATCCCGGGGGTCTCCCCCGATTTTCACTCTCTCAAAATTAATGAACCTAATCTTTTTTGTTTCCTCTTTTTTTAGCCTGGGTTTTCCCTTAGCCGAATTCTTAATCTTCTTTTTTTTCCTTTTCTACTGCAACACGGCGTCTTTTTCCGCCGCTCATCCTTTTCATCTTTTTTTGGTTCAAAGAAGCTCGCAACTTTTTTCTCCCGAGTAGCCAAAAACACGACGAAAAGCCACAATTGTTTCAATAGGGGGTTCTTTTTTTCCGCCATTATACCTTTTTTTTAACAAGATTTTTTTACTACGACACCAAACGGGGGTACCCACAGTGACGAAAAGCACAATCCTAGAATGATAAATTTGCTTTGGGGCAAAAAAATTAGTTTTTATAAGACCCTCGCCGACCCAACATGAGAGCAATTATAGACAAACTTGCGAAATAATACTTTTTTGGGCTGAAAAGCCAAGCTAGTGTAACTAACTTGGAACAATGCCAAGCCAGTATTTAACTATCCTGGGAACCCCAAGTAAACACACCTTTTCTTTGGATTACAATACTTGAACCCACCCACTTCCCCTGAGAAGTTGAACAAATTTTAAAAAAATGGGGCCCGAAAAACCGGCGGGTCGCCAATAAATTTTCAACCTCGGGGTTTCATGGGGGAAGGACTAGCGCCCCAGCCCAAACACACTCACAGCTTGCTTTCCCAAACTCATTCATATACATGCATTCGTCACACAAACCACAGTAAAGCTTAACTTTACACACAAACAGGAAAAAACACAATGCGCAAGGAGTCAAACAACATAAAACATTCTCCTTTTTTTGAACTTTACAAAACATTTATCTAAACATCATAAAAACCCGGTATAAATAGATTTTCTACTTTTCCTGGGCCCGTGATCTTAAACTATTTCCAAAAAACACTGTCTTTTCTTTTCCCTTTTTTTTTCTTTTTTTCTTTTTTACTGTCACTTTTACAAACAACACAACGCGGCACTGGTCGGGTTTGGGGTCTGGCACGGTCTTAACCGTGGGGTTGGGCAGGTT
>CM031605.1:72179295-72192202 GCA_018398815.1 Conus ventricosus | reverse complement strand
ACATAAACTTTTAATTTGTATCTCCTTATCATCATTTCTATTAAACACATTCTGACCGAAAGGCAAGATCAAGAGGATAATGTCAGATTCAACGCGGTCAACAACTTTCATTTCACACAATCACAAATGATGTCATAAAGTCATTAGACAAATGAAATAATCATTCACGCTACATCCATTTTCACAATATAGCGTAGCGACTTCTGTCGCCATTACATAAACCATTGAGAACAACTAGATCAAGGGCAGTGACATATTAATCAACAATTTTCCGTAAGTGTTTACCTGTGATCTTGAGACTGACGATTAGATTGTTTAGTGCTGTCTTCAAAATGAGGTATATGATTGTTTACTGGTCGAGGCAGAGAAAGAGTTGAAATAGGCTATTCAGATCACCACAGATCATAACATAAACATCATCCGTGTTAGTAATAAGTCAGTCAAAAAATCTTCAAGTATTGTAATCCCTGATCGTAACCAAAATAACCATAGAAAGGAGAACTTTCCCGTGGAATATACAACACGCATACATATAGAACGTCACAAGAACACCCCAAATAACCGCTTATCAAGAACGAAAGCACACATATTTTCATACTTAACGTTCAGTTGACTTACAAACGGACAAAATTCCTTTTTTTTATTAAACTATCCCCCCTGATTTCCCCCTTGACTAGTAAATTTTACAGAGGGCTTACAATGCATTTCAAATGAACGAATAAACTGGAATCCCAGTCTTTTTCAAAAGTCTCCACCAGCAAACAAAATCGAAAGAAGAAACATAAAACAAAAAGTCATTAAATATTAACTTTGAACGTAAACCATCGACGTTCCAAGACAGAAATGATAAAGGTCTCAGGGTATGTACAGAGATACTTTAGAGCGTGGAACAGGATCTGGAGTATTGTTTTCAGAGGAAACACTGCTCTGCACAACACCGTTAGGGTGCGGCCACATGACAAGCTGCGCTGCAGCCGCACTGTGCGTTATATTAGCGGTAAGCGAGCTGTTGAGCAGTGAGCGGTGGGTGGCCACACCAAAAGCGGCGATAGCTAGCGGCTAGCCAGCGAGCAGCCAGCTGGATTCTTTAAATTAAAGCTTGCGTGGCCACATGAATAGCTGCCGTAGCTAGTTTATGCTAGCCTGCCGCTAGCTGTGCACGGTTTGTTGTAATATCTGTTTACAGCTGTACGAGACAGAATCAAAATGCAGAGAGGAGGTATCTCCTACTTTCAGTGTTGTCTGAACCCTCGCCATATATACAGCGAGGAATTCTTGTTGATGACCGAGATTATTGGGTCCATCCCATTAACACGCAACGGAGTGTGTATGGAGAACATCACCATTTGGTTCCCGACCTCAAGCAGATGCTGAAAGGTTTCTGTCCTTCTTCAGAATGCTACCAACCACTTTTGCAACACTGCTGGACCTGGTTCAACCTCACCTTAGCAAACAAGACATTGGCTTCAGGCGGCCAATATCAGCATATGATATGATATGACATATGAGGACATTTTCAAAAGGAGCTTCTTCTGCAAGCACTGACGTTGCGAAAAAAAGACAAGCAGTGGGCTCGCGGTAACCGCGTGGTGGTAGCGAATCGTGTGTCCACTCCACAATAACCCCTATTACTAGTTCTGCAGCGCGGCTACAGCGCAGCTCAACCGCTTTTCATGTGGCCGCACCCTTAGAGTAAACGTCTCCTTCCAACGACGCACGGAAACCAAAACTTGCGAATCTGAGTTTTATAACATTCTCAACCGAGAGGACGGGCGCTTGATTTCCACGTGCCCCGCTCGGTGCCACAGAGCGAGTGTGTGAGCGAGAAAGGGATTGCTTAGATGGCAGCGAGACCTTGTGCCCCTCTGAAAACTGCCCCCTCCATGAAATCAATACGTTTAAACGTGCCGCCGACAACCTATCTCATTTCTGTCAAAGAGTCGTGAGCATTTAGAGCAAACTTTTTGCCATTATAAGCAAATGGTCAAAAATCATTCGTGCTTGTTTGCCTTCGCTTCTGGCCTCTCTCAGAAATGGCTCAACTTACGCCTGATTTCACGGACACTTGGTGAAAAATCCTCCCCAATGAATATTCCGGTGCCATTCAGTTTTGTTTCGCTTTTAGGATTTTAACTTTTTGTTTATAGAAGGAGCACCGAGCAATGATGGGGGCGTCAGGTTTAGAGCCAAGTCGATGGACACGGTCAAATCTCATGGTATCTGTCAGTTCTAATTTATCAGTGATGGCATCGTGAATTAGTCCCTCACAAATTTCATTAGTTTCATTCTCACTTTTCGGGATACCATAAAAAAAATCAGATTGTTCCGTTTTGACCTGTTTTCCAAATCGTCGCATTCTTCTGTAAATCATCACTTTTCCATTTAAGTCCTTATTCTGTTGTTCCAAAATGTCATTCTTGTGTCGCCGATCATTAAGTTGACTCTTTCAGATCACTCACAAGTTCATGAAGAACACCACACTCCTGCCGGAGATGACTCACGTCTTGTTTCACGTCGTCCAGCTTGCTGTTGAGGGTGGTGTTCATGCTGTCCAGTCTTGAGATCACTTCCGCCACAGAAGCTTCCTTGGTAGAGCGTGAGGGATAAGAGGTGGAGAGCCGGTCTGCCGCGTGCTGCCAGCCGACGAAGGGTTGCCATGTGTCAAGCACAGACGAGACAGAAATAAAAATCTCACATCACACACAATCTTACTCCATACGCGTTCTACCCAGGGATATAACACTTAGACTTTGTAAAAATACCACCCCTTCTTTATTAAATTATTAGAAAATGTCTATACTCAGAACTCCGGGTGTAGAGCAGAAAGAAATGGGGAAAGTTTTAAAAGGTTTTTCCACTCAGCTTAACATCACTGGAAGATTCTCCAAAGTCCTTCCTCGTCGCCTCTCTCCCCTGAAGTTCACCAGGACGACGTCAACGACCCCCAACCTGGGTCTGGCTCCACGGCTAGCCAAACGTAGCCGGAACCTTCCTTCTGTAAAATCTTCACGACCGGTGCAGCCTCAAACGCCTACGGCAGGGAGCTCCTCCAGCTTCTCACTCCCGTAGCGGAGCATGCCATCTGTACATCTTCACACCCGGTGCAGCCTCAAACGTCTACGGCAGGGAGCTCTTCCAGCTTCTCACTCCCGTAGCGGAGCATGGCACCTCTACAAACAAAGTCTGGGAACACCACCATTACTATCCCAGTTCCGAACACTTCAATAATAAATTTATCAGCTTCGTCTCCACCTGAAAAACTAACCACCAATCCCTTCCGTCTCCACCTCGGCAATTTCTGAGATAAATAGAAATAATTAATATTATTTCCATTCATTTCAACAACAAGACAATTTTATTATATAAACAACAGCTTGTCTCCTCACACGGCCTCGAACCATCTCGAATCTATAGAACAATGGAAAGAATAATTTTCATAATTTGGTCAAAATATTATGTAATAATAAAAAACCCATAAACAAAAAAAAACGAAGAAAATGAAATTTAATTTAACAACATAATCTTAAACTTCCCCGGGGCCTCTCTCCCAGGTTTTACTGGGTTTTAGCTCTCTCGGTCTTCACAGCGAGGGGCGCCGCTTCTCTTGGTCTGCATGCAGCAGCTAAACATCGACGGCCAACATACAAACTTCAAGCTCACCCGTTAAAAAACTGCCAATCCATCATCTCCCAAAAAAAACCCTGTGCAGGGCTACAAAATGTCTGCATCGATACCCAAACTTTTTCCCATTTTGGGGTGCGTTTACACTGCAATAAAAAAAAATCCCCTCTTTTCTATAAAAACACATTAAATAAAACTAAAAAAAATATTAAAACATTTTTTTTTCTAACCCCCCCCCTTAAAAAAAGACGCACAAGCGTCTTTAACCCAAAAGGGATCCCCAAGGGAACATCTCAAAAAGAAATATCTCCAAGAAAAAAATTCTTCTTAATTCACTCCCTTAAAATTTTATCTTTGAAAACTGATTATTCAAACACACCTTCAAATTCTCATCCATGGTCAACCCAATACAAATAAATAGCAGAATTGACTTTTGGGAGTACCCAAAATTTGACGTGATCAAAAACCGCAACAAAAATCATCAAAAAACAGTATACTAATAGCATACCATCGGGTCATTTTGCAAAATGATCAAAAAAAAAAACCAAAAAACCACATTTTTTTTTTAACGGTGAGAAAATTGAAAAGATTTGCGTCCCCGAGATGGAAAACGTGAACTGTACCCCTGCAATGACAGGGACACCAAACCCTTCATTTTTGAAAACAAAGGGAGGTAAGAAAAAGGGGCGAGATCTGTTGGAAACAATGCCCTTTCCCCCAATATCTCCCTAGCTTCGTAACACCCAACAATAGCCAACATTCTCTCTCGGTACTTTTCTTTCTTGGGCGAATTTCGACTCACAAAAGCAGGGTGAAGAACCTTCATGCCCTAAACAAAGCCCCCCGCCCGATGGAACTGGCACCCGACAAACCCCACAAAGTTTCTCCAAACTAACAGCAAAATGGGATTAAGACAACCTCTTTTTCAACTTCCCCAAAGCAACTGAAAAGAACCCCAAACCAACTTTTTGTACCCTTTTCCCGAAAACAAATCGCTGAAAGCAGAAAGGGGCCGCAAATTGTGGATAAAACGCTGTATTTCCCAACCCAACCCAAAAACGCACGCATTGTCTTTTTGTAAGGGGGGGTAACATGAAGAATTTCTAAACCCTTTTTCCCCTTGTTGGGCGCAAGGAACCTAAAAACGTAGCCCCAAAAAATTTCAATTTTTGAAATCCACGATTCAAGGAGGTTCAAACTGTTGTTTACTTTTTAGCACTTCTTAAACTTTTTCAAAGAACCCCAAATTTACAAAGATGGAATGTATCGAAAAATTCTTTGGACTCGCCAAATTTTAAACCCCAAAAACCCTACAACGTCGTGGAGCTGTCCCAACCCAAAGGGCCCCAAAACCCTGAAACAACCCTGGGGGTTTTGAAAAGCCGTTTATCTCTATCATCTTTTTCAGGGAATCTGCAGAAACCCTTTTTCGTTTAAATCAATCTTTGTAAGTAACGGCATGAACAACCTTGAAACAACCCCTCGGACGGGGTGGGTTTCACATCCGTACAGTAACTTTGTTAAGTTTTGAAATACAACAAACCCCTAGGGGAAACCTTCTTTTTTTTTTAACAACCAAAGGGGCGGAATAAGGAGGGGAGGGGTTAAATGACTCCTAAATTAAACATTTCTTCCCTTTCCCTTTAATGGGTTTCCTGGAAGAAAAAGGAAGAGGGTACTGTTTCCTAAAAAGGTTTTACGTCACAATTAATGCGTGCACAATTTTTAGGAACAACAACCGGATTATTTCAAAATTGCCTACTTGCAAAAACGTCAAAATTTTCTTTTTTCTGTACAGAAACTTGTAAGTAATGAATCAGAGCACGTTCACTTAATTTCCCAAAATAGGTATCTTCGCAAAGGTTCATCTCTTGCCCTAAAGGGCAAAAGCTATTACCTCTCACGGAAATTCCTTGTGCCGTCAAATTTTCTATTGTCATTTTAAACTTCAATCTTTGAGGAAAAAAGTATGAGGAAAAGTCCTGAAATGGTTGGTAAACCTTTCACATAAAACAGCAGTCAACCTTCTCGCCTGTGAAATGTTTCGCATTTTTGGATGCAAATTCTCCTTTTGCCCCCAGGTCAACGACATATCAAGTAAAGTACTTTAAATCTTGTGGGGGCCTTTTCCATGTCATCAACATTTTGTTCGTAGTTTGGAAAAAATCAAGTATTCTCGACACTTGAAAGAACGAACCGAAACTTTGTCGGTATTCTTCTGTACTTTTGCAGCTTGAAACAAATCCTGTTTTTCCCTTTGAGGTGGAGAAAAAGGACCACAATTCACTTACTCTGAAAAGGGGTTTCGATTTGGCATCAGAAACGGAACTAGATACCCCCTTTGAAACATTTTGAAAAAATTTCAATGTCCTACAATAAGTTTGACATCTTCCTATCCTGGCCCCCGAAACGATTCCGAACTCTAGAAAATGTTTTCCTAAACCACAAGACCGCAATAAAGCATCATGAGTTAAACAGCCCCTTCTGTCGCCCTTCTCTGGAACCACAATCTGTCAATTTACCCCTTTGGAAAGAACGAAAAAACATTTTTTTCCTTCACAAACAAAATAAAATTTTTTTCGTTTGAATACACTCGCCAGACGAACCATGTTTTGGAATTGACAATAAACATTTTTTCCCTGCAATGATCTTCCCTCTGTTGCAAAGAAAAACCCGACACTGGAATGTCAAAATCACCCTTTCCTTTGTTTGTTTTTCGGGCCCCTTGTTTCCCCCGCGCTGCAATGGGAGACTATCATTCATGAGAGACCGTAAGGGAGTAACACCTAAACTTTCCCCAAAAATGAGATCGCATGGGTCATCTATGACACGGCATAACAGGAACCTGAAAAAAACACTTTACCCACCCCCACAGATCAAAAGGGAAACTCCATTTTTCCACCAAAAGTCAACTTTCGGGTTTTTTCCAATACTGATCTGGACGAACAAGGCCCTAACCCCTGCGTTTTGCCCTGAATCAGTAAAAACTGACCAAAAGCCATTCACTGTTCCTCACAAATGGGTAAGGAACCAACCTGAATCAACGAAGAACACACCCTTGCACCCACAATCCTCAAGCAAAAGAAACATTGCAATTTCTTTTTTGGTTTGGAGTTTGTGAACGTACCTTCTCTAAAAAGTTGGCTTTCCTCTCTGTAATGACCTTTACCCCCACATTCAAAACATCTCAAAAAACCTTTGGGTCGAATCGCCATTTCCTCTGCGACCACCCGACTTCTAAACCCCTAAATTTTTCCCAACATCAAAAAAACTGCGGGTTTGGCCAGGGTACGGGGACTGGGGGTTTTGGGAAGGGAACGGGGAAAATGTTGGTAACCCTGCTGTGTTTTACATTTTGTCCATTTAAAGTAGACTCAATCCAAATTTTTTTCCCACGGAATCACTTTTTGGGAGAAAAAACGGTATTTTCTGGCTTAAAAATTTAGCAGATTTTTTCAAACTACGTTACGTAGAAAACTTCCAATTCTTTGCTCACAGAAGAAAAAATTTGTTCACATAATAGCAAATAGGGAAGACTTTATTTACAAATCTATGTCTGAAATTTCCCCAACCAAAGATCAAACAAATGTGTAAACGGGGGTATGAACAAAAGATTATCTTTCTCTTTTGGGAATTTTTAAAACTTTCTCGTCCCCATCTTTTTACACTGAAATTTCAAGAAAAAGTTTCTGAGTTTTTATATTACACCCATTGCACCAGAGTAGATGAAACCCCCAAGAACATACCCCAATTTTTTATCCCATTTACATTCCCCAGCAAATGTTTCAAAAAAAAAATGGGTATGAGTCAACTCCAATTCATTAAAAAAAGGCATCTTGGGAAAAAACTATGCTTTGTACAGATGAAACCCATTGTTCTGATACCTTCCATTTTTTCCCCTGCAAAAAATTTTTATCCCTCTCTCTTAATTCAAGTTCAGTATTTTTTTTTTAAAAGTGCCTTTCTCATTTCCTGTTGTCTCTAGTTTTTTTAAAATTTTTCAATGATCAACCTCTCTCCCCTTTTCTTTTTCAGCCTGAAATGAGCCATTTTCTTTCTCTTCTGAGTATTTCTCTTTCCTCTTTAGCAATTGGCAAGTCTTTCTTTCTCTTTCGCTGCATCTCTCTCTTTTTAGCTATTTGGCCCTTTTTTTTTTCTCTTTTAGCTGATCTTCTTTTTTCTTTCTTTTAGCTTATTTCTTTTTTATATTGAGCTGCTTTCGTTTCTCTTTTGCGATCCCCCTTTCTTTAATATTTAGCCCGCCCGTCTTTCTCCTCCTATCCCCCTGAGAGTTTTTTTTTCCTCTCTATCCAGTTGATAGTCTTTTTTTTTTCCCTCTATCCACCCACCATCTTTCTTTTCCCCTTTTTCGTTGACTTCCAAGTTCTTTTTTTTTTTTTTTTTTTGTGTAATCTCTTTTTTCTTTTTTTTTTTTTGCTGCCCAGCTCTTTGTTCTTTTTTTTTTTTGCGGGTAAGTCAAGTCGTTTTGTGGATTTTCTCTTTTCTTTCAAGTTTTATCCACAAAGTCTTTAAATTCTGGACAGCCCCAAACCCAACTTTTTGCCCGTGAGGTAACAACGCAAATTTATCCGGGTCCAGTTTAAAAAAATATACAATTTTTTAATCAAATTAAAAAAAATTTTTTGTCCCAAAAAATACAAAATTAATCAAAATTTACTTTTAATATCAAAATTTTTAACAAACAAAGTTTAAAAATAATCCCCACCATACCAAAACAAATTTATAAACAATCAATGGAAGAAAAAGAAAAAACAGAATGCAAATATTTATTTAGTATACTTACAAAAAACACAAACAATTTACACCCCAAACTAACAAAACAAACTCACTAAATGTACAAAAAACCCCAATACAAAGGGGGTGGTATTACCTAAATTAAATATAAAAGTATTAAAAAGGAAAGAACAAAAAACAGGGAGCCAAAAGAGATAGACATAACAAGGAAGAAAATAACTACACCCTCGACACTACAGAAAACTATTATTTACAAGTGTCCCCCTAAAATGGGGAAAGGATAAAATTTCAACATAAAAAAAATTTTAAAGGGCTTTTTAAAAGAAATTTTGTAGTAAAAAAAAGTAACCGGGGATTTGGGGTCACCACTGTCAAGCACAGACGAGCAGAAATAAAAATCTCACATCAACACAAACTTCTCCATACGCGTTCTTACCCCCGGGATTAACACTTAGACTTTTTAAAATACCACCCCCTTTTTTATTAAATTTTTAGAAAATTCTATCTCAAACCGGGTGTAGGCAAAAGAAATGGGGGGAAAAATTTTTTAAAAATTTTTTTTACTCCTTTAAAATCCTGGAAGATTTCCAAATCCTTTTCCCTCGCCTTCTCCCCCGAAGTTCCCAGGGACGACTCAAAGACCCCAACCTGGGTTGGCTCCACGGCTAGCCAAAGTAGGGAAACCCTTCCTTTGTAATCTTCACACCTTTTCACCTCAAACGCCTACGGGAGGGAGCTCTCCGCTTTCACTCCCCAGCGGGCTGCCCTCTGACATCCCACCCCGGGCGCCCTCAAAAAGTCTACGGCAGGGCTCTTCCAGCTTCTCACTCCCCTAGGGAGCATGGCACCTTACAAACAAATTGGGAACCCACCATTACTATCCCAAATTTTCCCAACACTTTAAAATAATTTATCAGTTCGTTTCCCCCTGAAAAAAAAAACCCCCCATTCCCCTTTCCTTCCACCCCGGCTTTCTGAGATAAATAAAAAATTTATTTTTTTCCAATTCATTTCAAAAAACAAAACAATTTTTATATAAACAAAATTTTCTCCCAACGGCCCCGAAAAATCTCAAATTATGAAAAAAGGAAAAAAAATTTTTTTATACTTGCAAAAAAATCACGTTTAAAACTTTCATAACCCCTAACAAAAAAAAGCTGTAAAAAAATGAAATATTATAACTTTAAAAACTAATCTTCAACTTACCCCGGGCTCCTCTCCAGGGTTACTGCGTCTTCGCCCTTTGTTGTCACCAGCAGGGAGCCTCTCTTTGGTTGTACTGCAGACAGCTAAACATCGAAAAGGCCCCCCATACAAAATTAAGCCACCGTTATAAAAAAAGCACGAGATCCATATCTCCCCTTTTAAAAAACTGGCACGGGTACCACATGTTGATGCATATAAACTTTTTTACCAGTTTGGGGGGCTTTTTCACTGCAATAAAAAAAAAGCCCTCATTTCTATATAAACACAAATTAAAAGAAAACCTAAAAAATATTAAAAAATTTTCTTTACACCATGATCGGGGGTTGGGGGGGGGGTTTTACTCGATGTCTCCCAGCGAGAAGGAATTTTTCCTTGGGCCCCCATGCAAAAGGAATTGTCCCCCCCAAAAAAAGAAAGGGGCGTCCAAGCAAGCCCGGCCGTGCGAGTTCGGATGTTAACATCCCTTTTGCCTTTTTCACAATGGCCCCTTCCCCATAAAACTGATGAAATTGTAATAAAAAGTTCCCTTTCACCTGAATCTAATGCCGATGGCTTTGCATAGATGTGGGACCGATTTGAGGGAGGGGGGAGACTTTAAATCTACCCCAAATAGTCAAAAACGGAGGACGACCTACCCGCAACCTGAACCCTTTCAGAGAAAAGTACGCCCCCCGAGAGAGAGAGAGAGAAGAGAGAGGAGAGAGGAGAAGAAAGAGAAGAGGGGAAAAAGGGGGGGGGGGGGAGAGAGAGAGGGGGGGAGAGGAGAGAGGGGGGGGAGGGAGAGGAGAGAGAGAGGGAGGAGAGGGAGAGAGAAGAGAGAGAGAGAGAGAGAGGAGAGAGAGCGACAGACAGACGACAGGAGGAAAGGGGGGGGAGGGGGACCCCCGAAATGGAGTGGGGCCCAGGAGAGAGAAGGAGAGAGGGGAGGGGGGGGGGGAGAGTGTATGTTGCTGCGTTGGTGTGTGTGTTGTGTTGTGGTGTGTTGGTGTGTGGTGGCGGGGCGTGCGGCGTGCTGCGTGAGTGCGCGTGCGTTTGTGCGTGCGTGGTGCTTGTGTGTGTGGTGTGTGTGTGTGTGGTGTGGGTTGGAAGAGAGAAAGAGAGAGAGAAAGAAGAACAGAGACACAGGAGGGGGAGAGGGGGAAAAGAGAGAAAGAGAAAAAGGGGAGAGGAGAGAGAGAGGGGAGGAAGAGAGAGAGAGAGAGAGAGGGAAAACCTTCTGACACGAAACATCGATTCACGCGCCGTGAAGAGGGGGGGGACCCCCAAAAGTACGTCCCAACTGCCCAAACCCAACCCGCTGGGGGGCAATCCTGCACCCCCCCCCTTCCCTTTGGAACCCCGCTGTGATCACAAGGGTCAGGTCCACGGAGCATTTCCCTTGAACGAAGGGGCATACATACAAAATCCTCCCTGGCGGGTGCCATTGTGAATGGAGCTGGAGGACACGCAAAGCTCCAAGGGCGTCCCAAAGGGGGTGCCCCCCCTATCAAAATTTTGGGCTGCTGAATCAGGGCAAAGTCGCCCCGCCCAAACTTCCGGTGCAAACCACCTGTCGTGTGTCGCTGACAGGTGAAAACGGCTCCAGAGGGGTGGTGGGGGGGGTGGGGGGGGGGGGGGGGGGGAGAGAGAGGAGAGAGAAGGAGGGAGAAGAGAGAGAAGGAAGTGTTGTGTGGGTTGTGTGGTGTGTGTGTGTGTGTGCTGTGTTTTGTCTGTGTTCTGTGCGTGGGTGGTGTGTTGGTGTGTGTTTGTGTTGTGTGTGTGTGGAGAGGAAGAGAGAAGGAGGGGGAGAAGAGAGGGGAGAGGGGAAGAGGGGGAGAAAGAAATTCCAACTCAGCGTGCCCTGGGCCGTAGCCCCAAATCACGCACCCGAAGCCGATGAAAATAACATTTATGCCCTTTCCCCCCCCCCCCCCCCCCCCCCCCCCCCCCCCCCCCCCCCCCCCCCCCCCCCCGTCCGCTCCTCCTCCGACCCCTTCCCCCCCACTCCTTCCCCTCGCCCCGCCCATCATCATATCCCTTCTTTCCCCCCACACACCCCAACCACCCACCAATTTTTTTTTGTTTCTTTGTTGTTTTTTTTCTTTTTTTTTTTTTTTTTTGTCTTCTTTTATCTCTAGCTCGTTTACAAAAGCTTTTCTCCCCATTGAAAACCGCATTTATTAAAGATGAATTTTTTGTTTCCCTCGTTTTGAGTAGGAAATGCGCAAAAGCTCACAACCCTGAAGTCCACGTGGGGCCCAACCCTGATCAAACGTCACTTGATTTAAGGTCCAATTTGGCACACGCGCGGTGCGCGCGCGCGCGCGTGCGCGGTGCAACACACACACACCACCAAACACACCACACACCCGCCAGCACGCCGCACGCACGCAACACACGCACGCCGCACGCACCGCACGCACGCACGCAGCACCAGCACCACGCCACGCACGCAGCCGCACGCCGCAGCCCACGCAGCAGCACCACACCACCCACACACTACAACCACAACACACAAACCCCACACACAGGTGCGCGCGTGCACACAGCGACACCGTGGTTCCGGGGTTTTTTTTTTTCTTTTTTTTTTTTGGTTTGGTTTTTGGTCTGATCCTGGCTTGTCTTTTATTCGGTTCCGGGTTCCCTCCTGGTTTAGGGTTTCTGTCCCCGGGCCCGGGTTTGTACGGTTGGTACCGAACGAACCGATAGGTTCGATTTGATTCGGTTTGGTTTTGGTTTTGGTTTGGTTCCCGGGCCCTTTCCTTCCCTATGGCACCGGACGGACTGATACGGTACGGGGACTGGGTTGGTTTGGTTCGGTTTGGTTTCCCGTCCCATAAAAGGTACTGGTTCTGGTAGGTCTGGGACTGGGACTGGTACTGGTTCTGGTATGGGTACTGGACGGTTCCCGGGTTCCCGGGTTCCGGTTCCGGGTTTGTGGTTTTGGTCCCGGGCCCAGTTTTTTGGTACCCCCTCCCCAAATTCCCGGCCCGGGCCCGGGCCCCGGGCCCGGGCCCGGTCCCCGGCCCGGCCGGCCCCTGATCGTCGTTCTGTTCCAGTCCCCTTCCCCTTCTGTTCGACCCGTTTGGGCCCGGTCCCTTCTGGGCCCCCCGGTCCCCTCCTGGTTTTGGGCCAGGGAAATCGTTCGGTTTGGTTCCCGGTTCGGTTCCCGGTTTTGATTTTGGGTTCGGTTCTTTCTGGGCTCGTAATGGTAGGGGTTTGGCCCCCGGTTAGAGTGCTTCTTCTTCTTCTTTTTCTTCTCACTGAACTCCGTGGGGGGGCCTTTGGGGCCAATTTTATTCCTTCGTCTCACCTGAAAAACTAATCCACCATTCCCGTTCCGTCC
>CM031605.1:72147197-72154697 GCA_018398815.1 Conus ventricosus | reverse complement strand
ATGGAGAATAGATAATGCTGCCATGCATTGGGAATCTGCCCTTTTCGCTATAAAGAATTTTCTAGGTGTAATTTGGTGGGCGCCTATTGATCTTGTTTATGGTGAGACGAATAGATTTCCGGTATACATTGTTTTTGCGGTTAAATGCACCCGCTACTGGCTTAATTTACTTCATATAGACGAGTACAGAATACTTCGTAAAGCTTATGATATGCTATATGATCTCGATTCTAGAGGGGCAAAAACTGGGCTAGTAAAGTACGTTTATCTTTTTGAATACAGTTTTGGATTTTGTATTGCTGAATCAAAGTGTTGGAAATGTTAAACAGTGTATAAGTTGTTGTTGTCAACGACTGCTTGACTGCAGTTGACAAAAATGGTTAAACCATGTGTATGATAGTAAAAGGTTTGATTGGTACAGAAATTTAGGTAATCCTCATGATCTGAAACCTTATATAACTTAAGAAATGAAAAGACACTTTAAATACACGATGGCAAAATTTGGACTTGGGATATCAGAATTAGCAGCAGTACATAAAATTTAGATACAAAGCCGGTTAATGATGGTGATTAGCTTTGTCCTGTTTGTAAAGAGTCACATGAAAATGAGATGCATTTTTGTTCTTTGCTGTCCGGCCTCTTTGGGCATTAGAAATGAATGCATTAAGCCTGGATTCTGTCAAACAGCCTTCCCTGTTTAAACTGACCCCACTGATGTCGTCAGCTTCAACAAAAGATGCCCGAAATTTTTCCTTTGTTTTGGTGGAAGGCATTTGAATTTAGAGAAATGGCTACCTCTTGAGAACTCGCGATGATTTTGTGTTTTTATATACTTTGTTGCATGTCGCGTATTTTATTTGTTTCAAATGTACCATATCCATACCCTTTCATAAGGGCCTAGGCCCAATATGAGTGAACCATCCGACTCCATGTCCGAATCTTTTAAAACTTAAAGCTCGAAATGGCAAATGAGGACCAGAAAGGAGTTGAAAACGATCTGCAGAACAGCACTCTCAAAGACACACACGCACATACAATTTGCGCGTGCGCGTGCGCGCGCGTGCACACACACACACACACACACACACACACACACACACACACACACACACACACACACACACACACACACACTCTCTCTCTCTCTCTCTCTCTCTCTATTTCTCTCTCTCTCTCTGTCTCTCTCTCTCTCTCTCTCTCTCTCTCTCTCTCTCTCTCTCACTACACACACACACACACACACACACACACACACACACACACACACACACACACACACACCTCACCAGCCTTCCATGCCCAACACCTACCCACTGTCCCGGGACGGTGATCCTGTCGATCATCTTCCCCGTGGTGGATGTCGACCGAATTCACCGAACAGTGGACCAACTGAGCCGATGGTGATTTTGCTCCAGGATGAATCCAGAGTACCCGGAGCAGCTGCAGCAGCTGTACCCAGGCAACGAAGAAGACACGCTGCCTCTGTATCCTCAACAACCCTGTCTAGGGCCGCCCCCTTCCTATCTTGAGGCCATGCAGTCCTTAGCTCGTTACTCGTGGGCGACGTCTGAACATGACTTGCCCATGGACGAGGTGGACGGGCAGCTCCAATACACCCCCTTATCCACGCTGATGGCTCCCTCCTCTTCACAAACAGACCCCCAGCACGAACTTCCCCCGTCCCTTCACCCTGAGACGACCCCTTTCCCCGGGCTGGGAGGACCCGTCCACTCCCCGCCAGGTTCTTACCCGAGTGGTCGTCGTCCACGTTGCCCTACCCGTCCCGCCCGCCGTCCAACCCCGGGAGGTGCCTGGCAGCTCCCTGGCGCAGGCTGAGCACGGCGAGTACAGCCTGTACAACCTGGACACGGCCAACTCCTCCGTCCTGGACGGGCCGGGGTGGTCCACGACGCCGTCCACCCCACCCACGCCGCGTCCCCCGGTCCACGGTGTCCGTGCTGTCCGACATGGAGCAGGGGAACATCGGGGCGGCCGGGGATGGTTTGGGAGCCTGTCGAAGGCCGCGGAGGAAGAGGACGACGACGTCACGGAGGACTTTGTGGATGTCATGGAGGAGGGAGCCGAAGGCGGCGGTGAGGACCTCGGCGACCTGGACCTGGGGCGGCGGAGGGATGAGGTACTGGAGAACAAGAGGGTGAGTGTTCTTGCTGCTGTTGACGTGTTTTGAAGAACACTGTGGTGTTTTTCTGCTGTTGGATTTAATGCTGGGAGGGAAAAAAAAAAGAAGAGAGGAGTGTGTTTACATGCTTGAAGGAAAGAGGGTGAGAATACTGTCTTGTGAATGCTGAAAGGAGAGAGAGAGGGGAAGTATGTTCACTTGTTTGAAGAGCAATTGTGTTTTGCTGCTGTTTTAATAAGTATATTGCTTTTTCTTTTTTATTATTTTTATTTTTTTATTTTTATTTTTTACAAATTGGCAGAAAAGAGAGTGAGTATACTGATGTGAACAAGCTGAGAGAAAGAGAGTAAGTATATATCGCTGTTTAAACGCTGGGAGAAGAGGGGGAGGGAGGAGGAGTATACCACCCTTTCTCCCCACACCACCTCTCACCCCCATCTCACACACAGCTCACACGTCACGCGGTCTGCTCGCTCTCTCTCTCTCTCTCTCTCTCTCTCCTCTCTCTCTCTCTCTCTCTCTCTCCTCTCTCTCTCTCTCTCTCTCTCTCTCCTCTTTGTGGACTTCAGAAGCTTCTCCAGGACGTGGAAGACGAGGAGTTGCTGGACTGCGCTCGCAAGGCGATGGAGACGGACGACAACAGCCTGCTGACCAAGATGATGCTCAAGACCAAGCTGCAGCTGCTCTACGTGTCCAAGGGACAGGCCGTGCCCGACGTGACCGCCTTCCCCGCCAAGGAAGAGACCCGCCAGGTAAACAACAACAACAAAAGACAAAGCAAAAACAAACCAAAAAAAAAAAAAAAGAAAGAAAGAAAAAGATAAGGGGGGGGGGGAAAGGGGGCTTTGGAATGCTGAGGTTTTGCTGATTTTTGTTTTTGTTTTTTTTATTGTTTGTTTTCTCTTTTTGGGGTTTTTTGGTTTTGTTTTTTTGTTTGTTTTTTTTGGTTTTTTAAAAAGATGCTGCACTTTTTTCTGTTGCTTTGTCGTTTAGTTGTTGTTTTATTTTTGTTTTGTTTTTGTTTTAAAGATCAAGCATTTCCACCCCATGCCCTATATTCCCCCCCTCCCTTCCCTCCTCTCTCCTCTAGTCTCCCTCTCTCTTTTCTCATCTCTCTCTTCTCCTCTCCTCTCTCTCTCTCTCTTTTTCCAATCTGTTTGTGATGGGGAGGGGAAGGGGGTGTGCAGTGAAACAGGGCAGATGGTGGGAGTGCAGAACCAAGGGACAGCAGCCATCAAAAACGCGTGGACGAACAGATTTTTCTCCTTTTATTTGCCTTCCATGCCATCGCTCCATCGGGGAACACTGACCCCTTCTCAAAAAGGCCCCCACTTATATCCCCGACCAGACCGCAAAGCCAGCGCCCGGTGTCGAAGAGGGAACGAGCCCCGAGGCCAAACCAACAAATTTGTTTTTCTATGGCAGCTTCCGGGTTTTTGTCGGGCTCGCTTTCCGTTCAAACTTCAACAAAAAAATTTAACTACGTGAAAACCTCAGAACAAAAGGGAAAAAATGCAGTAAGTCACATTTGACAATTTTTTTCCCGACTAACTCTTCTGTTTAACCCCAATGAAGCCACTTTTAACAACTTACGCCCAATTTTTTCCTTATTCGATGAAAAATACAAACAGCGTGAAATAGTTTTTTAATGAATAAAAAGCGGCATCTCCCTTTTTATACAAAAATTTTCATTTTCCAACAGTGCTAAGGGAAATTCTGTTTATAAAAAATACTAAAAACACAACGCCCTTTTCACTCCGTCGCCGTCGCGCCTTTTTTGACACAATTTTAAACTGAAAATTACTCTTTTTGAAACGGCCCTTTAAAAAAAAAAAAATTTTAAAAACACTTTTTCAGTTGTATTCTAACAGAAAGGGAGCATTAGCAAGATTTCGACGGGAAGTCCGAATTTCGTAGAATGATAATTTGGATCAAAACTCCGACAGTAAACAAAGAAGGCGACCCTAAAGGACCGGCGCTGTCAGTCATTTCGTAAGTCCAAGCTTGTACAAAAAATAAAGGGCAGCATATACAAATGAAAGCTTGGGATTTTACTTTTAACACATCTTCAATTCTTCGTTTTCCTCTACTTTTGTAAAATCAAAATTATTCAATATTCATTCAGCAAAAATTTAAAAAAGGGCCCAAGATTGCCGGCAAAATACCATTTTAGAGAAAAAGGTTTCCCTCACCGAAAGGGTTTGAATAAATCAAATACTTTAAATTTTTTGTACTTTATGACGTACAACAACTTTTAGGTTCTAGGTATTCATGTTTTTAAAAAGAATTTACCAATTAAAAAATAGATTCGACCAAGGGGGAAGATAACTCTCGAACAAAACATTTTCATCCACGAAAAGTCCCCAAAAACAAAAACACTTTTAGCACCCGGGCTAAAACCCCCCCACCTTCCAAACCCAGCGTCCTCGCGGCACAAAAATGACATAAAAAAGCAAGTTATCAAGTAGGGGCAAAAATCAATCAATGAAAAAATAAAGCTCAGCCATAAAGCTTTAGAGGCATGACTACCCCAAAAAAAACACACAATGCATCAAAACACAAAAATCTTGCCCCCCTCTCTTTCTTTGCATCACATTATTCGACAAAAAGGGCTTGCTTTTTAAACAAGGCGTCTGAAAGCCAGATTCACTTTGACAAAAAGGACAGTATTTTAAACAAAAATTCCAAAAACAAATAAAAAATAAAAAGGATTCCTTCATGCAAAACCCGGGATTTTTTGGGTATTAAAATGACAAACTGGACTTAAATTTTAAAAAAAATTTCCAAGTCGGACACAAAACATTGGGAACAGGGAAAAAACCCCCCAAAGCACGGGGTAGGTCCCAAATGACAATAAGGATTTGTATTAAAAAAAAATTTCCCAAATGTCAGGTACTAAAAATGACTTTGAAAGGATTTGTTATTTATAAACATCAAAAGGTCGGGTACAAAAATACCGGGGGGATTTTAAAAACCCAAAAACACGGGGTGCCAACGTGACAAAAGGACTTGCTATTTGAACAAAATCCAAAAAAGCAGACATACACGATAAAATAAGAAAAAAAGGATTTTATCAAAACTAAAAACACGGGTGCCAACGTAAAAAAATGGACTTCTTTTTGAAAAAAAATCCATAAAGCCCGGGGTACAAAATGACAAAACAGTTTTTCTAAAATGGGGCCACTGCGCTTCGAAAAACCGTGGAAATATTTTATTATCCAACCTAAAAAAAATCAACAAAATCACTTGCTAAAAATAAAAACAAATTGTTTAACAGTCTGCAACACCTCTTCCCCAAACGGTATTTAATTATCAATCACCCTTTGGAAATATTTTTTCCCTTGCGACATCTGACCGGGTCATTATTTTGAAAGGTTCCTGGTCATCCGGGCATCCTAGCATACCTTTTTTCACGTTTCCCCCGCCAACAGGCAGTTCGCCGGGGCGGGCTGGGGGATTAACACTACTTCAGGGCAAACTGAGTTGGCACAGGTGCTAGCAGTTCTGGCTTGGGTTGTGGAACAAAACCCCAGTCGTCCTGGAGCTGGTGATAGTTCCATTTGGGGTCTCCTCCACAGGTGGTTCGGCGTGCGTCACTTCGGCGTCAGGCAGGGAATTTTGCCTGACGGGCCCAACCCAGGGTCGGGGCCCACAGCGGGCCTGTGGGGCCCCTGGGTTCTGCGCACGGTCTGATGGCATGGAGCACGGGCATTTGGCTGACCTTTCTGCAGGGTCGGCAAAAAGCCAGGGCGCTCCAGGTCCCGGTACAACCGGCCAGTAACCTGGGGGGGAACCTCCGCAGCTCGGGAGCCCTGGGGACCCTGGCGGTGGACCATGACAAACCTTGGGGGGGACAATCCGGAAGGATGCTGCCACATGCCCCAAGTTTAGGGTCCACCAATTTGCCATACGCATCCCCCCGTCGGCAGGTGAGTTCCCCTTTCTGCTGAATGAAGCCTGACTCCCCCTTTCTTTTCCCGCTGCAGGCTTCTTTGGCCCGGGGGACAGAATTGGCCCCAAAGGAGGGGCCCCCCGCTGGAGCGTGCATCTCTCCGGTGACAGCTGAGCAAAAAAGGGCTCTGCCTGCGCCTGGGTGCTGCCCGAACCATGTTGCCGAACTTTCGCATTCTGGCGCTGCATGGAAAGGACGGATTTTGTCCCCATTTTCAAGTGCCCTTCGTCGTCTCCCCCCCGGGGCCCTCGTCTTGAATGCTGCCATTTTTCCACGCAGCGTGGGTCTGCAGTGGGGCCGTGCAGGGGGTGGCTGCGGATTTCCTGCCCAAAATGCGACGTACTGTGAGTGCCTCTACTGACTTTTAAGCGAGCAACAGCACAGTGCCCCCCCGTGTGGGGGGAGTCGCCGTCGGGAGCAGTCCCGCATCCACCTTTTGGGTTCCCTTTCCAAAACCTCCCCAAAGGTGGGGGTAGATGGCCCCGGCGAAACACCGGACACCTTGCGGAGCGCTGCCCCCGGGGCCACGGTGAAGACTCCCTAGTAGGGGCGGCAACATTTCCCTCCCCCCTGGTTCACCTTTCCCCCTAGGGACTGGAGATGGGAGCCATACCCCCAGAAGGCTCGCCTGCCTTTCTGCCTTTTAAGATGCTGGGCCGGGGGACCACTCACCCCTCTCCCCCATTCTCCCCAAGTGGTAAAAATTTGGCTGGGGATCCACCCTTTGCGGGACCTGATCACCTCCTGGCAGCTGGCCATCTAGGGCGGGAATCACCAGAGGGGGGCTGCCCGTCATCCAGGGGCTGCAGGTTAGGGGGAAGCCTGGCCTCCCGGGTGAAGTCGCCACTTCCCCGCTGCTCTCGTTTCCCTGAATTTGGGGAGCTGATGCAGAGGGGGCAGAGAGGGCCGGGTGGTCCATGGCGTCCCCGGCTTCTTGGCTTTTTCTCTTGGTCCCTTATCTTCAACCCGCTCGCACGGGCCCTTTGGATGGTTGGAGGGAAGGGGGGGTTTCAGGTGAAGACAGCAATGGGAGGATGCAGAACCGGGGCAGCAGCCATCAAGAAACCAGTGGACGAAGCAAGTTTCCTCCTTTTTTTTGCCTCCCTGCCATCCCACATCAGGGAAAAACTGGGTCCTTTTCCACAAGCGCCCCCCTTATAACACCCTGACCGACCCCAAACCACGCCCCGGTGCGAAGACGGAACGAGCCCGCGACCGAACCAACAAATTTTGGGGTTTTTTTAAAGGCGCTTCCCTTTGCTGGGTCGCTGTCCTTCAAACATCCAAAACATATTTACTATCGATGAAACCTAAACAAAGGGAAAAAAATGCAGTAAGTCACATTTGACAATTTTGTTCCTGTACTAACCCTTGCTGATTAAACCCCGAGTGAAGCCACTTTTAAACA
>CM031605.1:72132197-72142197 GCA_018398815.1 Conus ventricosus | reverse complement strand
CTTGTCGCTTTACAGCTGTCGAAAGAACTGCAGCAAAAGAACAGCGACTTAAAAGTCCAAGTCCGCACCCTGGAGGAAGCCATTCAGGAAATGCGTCGGCGGGCAGTGGAGAAGAATCTTCTCATACCCACCACCACTGCTGCTGCTTCTTCGTCCAACGTCATGTTCCCGCAGACTCCTCCACCAAGGTAGGAGGAAGGCATCGAGCTGTGATCAGAAACAAAGGCAGATTTTGTTTCATCACAAGCCTTGATTTATGCCCAGCCTGGGGGCAGGGATGGCCTGACATGCGCTGACAGCAGAGACAGGGCCCTACTATCTTTGGTGTTACTGTGAAGCCTAAGGGGGCAGCGTGTATGGAGGTGAGAGGCTTGAGAAAGGATGTTGGAGCGATGGTGTTCCTAAAGCCTGTGCTTGAAGCTGTAATATAGTGTGGATTTTTGAAGATCACGACCACGGAATGAATACAATTATGAGCGGTAGTGGTCTACACATTTAAGAAGATCATGACAAAAAAAAAAAGCCACGGTATCGTTGATGCATAAGCAAATGGATAATCGTAAACAATAAAAGGCTGTTGCTGCTGTCTCATTTTCACGGGAGCTTCGCGTCTATTCTACAATTCCAGCATTTTGAAACAGGGTAGTCATTAGTATTCACAGGCCATTGCTGCTGCTGATGCGTGCTGTCTCGGTCTTCCGGTAACTTTTCGGTTTGATTTGATTTTGTAACAGATGCTGAAGTACCTTTTAATCGTAGATCAATACGAATGTGTGATACTTATAAATTTGAAATTTATGTATCAATGGCCACACATATACAACTGTATATTTCAGTTTCTGTCAGTTTTTTTCTTTTTTTATGTACTTACCATTTACTTTGACATGAATGGAAAAAGCTCATCCATCAGTTTTGGAATAAAACCTTATGTTTGGTAATTGCATATTATTTCAAAACCTTAAATTATCTCCCCTGAAAAAACCACTTTCCTCACTGGGGTTAATTTTCAAACCACAAAGCAAAAAAGCTCCTTTGTCGTTTCCTAAGACACTTTCATCTCATCAGACTTCGTGCTTTGTGTCCCTTTCACATTATTGAGTACTTCTTTTCTCACGACCACTCTCCAGTGTTGACTGTTGTCGTGAATCGCGAATTTGTGACAAAGCTGCGTGACATACCCAAGTGGGAGACTGCTTCCTAGAATGCTCCATGGTTTCAGAGTTTGAAAACAAAAATCGAGTCTGCTATACGTATAGTAGTGACATGAGCAGGCGCTCATCAGCAAGCAAAGGGCCGCAACTTGCAGACAATACATGTTGATAGGAAGAGTACAGTGGCTTACTTGCTTTTGTCTCTTCACATGCATGTGTTGATGTGTTACGACAAAGACATGGAGATTTGGTATCTTAAACTTTTGATATATTTGATGATGATGATGATGGCGTGGAGCAAGGCTGTCATGAACTTTTGATGGATTATGACACTGGCATAGAGCTTTTGCATCTAGAGTATCCTAAACTTTTGATGTTTTTATTACGATGGCAAAGAGCTGTTCCATAAGTATATGATGTCTTAAGCTGTTGATGTCTTAATGAAGAAGGCAGGGAGCTAGATGTGTTGAACTTTGATGTCTTTTGATGATGGCATGGAGTTGTATCTTAGAGTTTTGATGTCTTATGATGCTGGCTTGATATCTTAGATTTTTTGATGTCTTACGATTATGATGGCACGGGGCTGTTGTATATGTTGATGTCTTGAACTTTTGATGTCCTGTGCTGAAGGCATGGAGCTATGATATGTGGCACTTTGATGACTTATGACGATGACATGGAGTTATATCTTAGACTTTTGATGTCTTATGGAGATGATTCAGACCCAAGACGTCCCAGACTTTTGATGTCTAATGATGATGGCGTGGAAGTATGAGATCATAAACCTTCTGTTATCTTACCATATGACGTGGAGCTTGTTGTATCCAGACCTGGTAATATGTTATGATGAGACGTGGGCCGATGTTGCGCTGATGATTTTCAAATCTGGAGGAGGTAATGTCATGAAGATACATCTGGAAGAGGTAATGTCATGGAGATACATCTGGAAGAGGTAATGTCATGAAGATACATCTGGAAGAGGTAAAGTCATGGAGATACATCTGGAAGAGGTAATGTCATGGAGATACATCTGGAAGAGGTAATGTCATGAAGATACATCTGGAAGAGGTAATGTCATGGAGATACATCTGGAAGAGGTAATGTCATGGAGATACATCTGGAAGAGGTAATGTCATGGAGATACATCTGGAAGAGGTAATGTGAAGATGCATCTGGAAGAGGTAATGTCATGAAGATAAATCTGGAAGAGGTAATGCCATGAAGATACATCTGGAAGAGGTAATGTCATGAAGATACATCTGGAAGAGGTAATGTCATGAAGATACATCTGGAAGAGGTAATGTCATGAAGATACATCTGGAAGAGGTAATGTGAAGATACATCTGGAAGAGGTAATGTCATGAAGATACATCTGGAAGAGGTAATGTGAAGATACATCTGGAAGAGGTAATGTCATGAAGATACATCTGGAAAAGGTAATGTGAAGATACATCTGGAAGAGGTAATGTGAAGATACATCTGGAAGAGGTAATGTCATGAAGATAAATCTGGAAGAGGTAATGTGAAGATACATCTGGAAGAGGTTAAGTCATGGAGATACATCTGGAAGAGGTAATGTCATGAAGATGCATCTGGAAGAGGTAATGTGAAGATACATCTGGAAGAGGTAATGTGAAGATACATCTGGAAGAGGTTAAGTCATGGAGATACCTTGCTGTGACATTTCAGCGTCTGGAGGCGATGTTGCGGTGTAACTGTTACGTTCAGGGGTTCACGGGGCGGTGATGTCATAGAACTGTGACGTACTGAGAGGCGGTGATCGATGTTATGCAGCTGTGACGTTCTGGGAATTTTTATATCTGGAGGTGATGCCGTCATAGAGCTACGAGTTCTGAGGTGTTGATGGTTTGGGGTGGTGACGTCACAGAGCTATGAGTTCTGAGGTGTTGATGTTTTGGGGTGGTGACGTCACAGAGCTATGAGTTCTGAGGTGTTGATGTTTGGGGGTGGTGACGTCATACAGCTATGAGTTTTGAGGTTTTGACATGTGGAGGTGGTGACGTCATAGAGCCATGAGTTCTAAGGTTTTGACGTTTGGAGGTGGTGACGTCATATAGCCGTGAGTTCTGAGGTTTTGGTCTCTAGAGGTGGTGACATCATAGATTTCTGAGGTTTTGATGTTTGGAGGTGGTAACGTCATAGAGCTGCGAGTTCTGAGGTTTTGACATTTGGAGGTGGTGACGTCATAGAGCTGCGAGTTCTGAGGTTATGATGTTTGGAGGTGGTGATGTCATAGGGACATGAAATGTTGTGAAGCTGATGTGTGGAAGTCTTGATGCTATGAACTCCTGTGCACTGAAGTGTGTGTGTGTGGGGGGGGGGGGGGGGGGGGGGGGGGGGGGGGATGGCTTGATGCTGTTCCTCTTTTCTTTTTTTTCTTCTTTTTTTTTTCCTTTTTTTTTTAAATTTTTTTTTTAGAATTATAAATTTTTCTTTAATTTCTTGTTCTGTCTTCGTTCCGTTCGAAAGGATTCCGTCGGTTTGATGAAGAGCAAGCGGTGGAGAAGCAGTCGATCCATCCACTAGCTTCTTGAAGTTCAAATGTCGACGCCAAGTCATGATGCTTTGAGGTATAAACCACGCGATAGTATCATTCCTGTTGATGAGACTGGTGTTATATATATAATATATATATGGAACAATGTCAGTTCTGTCTTTCCGATGACTGTCCGTTAGAATTTTTTTTTTTGGTAAGCAAAAAAAAAAAAAAAAAAAAAGCCACCGTAGTTAGGGTTCTGGAAGACTGGTGTTGATATGCGAACTTTTTTTATTCATGCAAGAGGATCTTGGGCTCACACCAAACTCTAGTCCGTTTCTGAATCCAATTCAGATGAATGGTACACAACCTGAGACACACGGATCATCGCGTCACCACGGACCCACAGATCGTTTCTTCGCTCAGAAAGAGCGGCTTGTCAAGGGAGAGAACAATGTTTTTCATATCCCAATACTGCTTTGTTAGTGACAGCAGTTTTGACCGGAACGTAAAGGGAAGCATTCAGAAAGCCTTGCAGCTCACCGATGCTTCACTTTCCCGAGGGTTCTATTGGTGATTGGTGATACACAAACTGTGTTTTCATTCGTAAGTCAAAGATCCAGGTTCATGAACTGAAAGTTCGTCACACTAACAACGGCCTGAACAGGGGTAGGTGTTATGCCGTTGTATTATGAAGACGCTTCTGCAAGCTGTTAGTGGCTTGAAAGTTACGATGACTTGACTCATGTCTGACTTGCATGCTTGGTAGGACTGCGCAGGAGAATGTTCTTGTGGGACGACAGCTTATTATATAGTGAGGTTAGAACGGTTCAGAATATTGCTCTTTTGTACAGCATCGCCTTTTTTTGCGTTTCGTTTATTCCCTTGCATGTTGACATTTATCTGAACAGATGAACAGCTGCTTGCGCGCCTTGAGGAACTGTTCATGATAGTATGTTCGGGTCTGGAACAATTGAGAAATCGTTTGGCCCATCGAGGTCATGGCTTGTCTTGACGCTTTACTGGGTGCTGGGTGTGTCAGTGTTTAGCCTGGATCACTCTTGAAGTTTCTTTGTTAGTCATAGGAACAAATATCGTCTTTCAGTCATGTTGTGTGTTCAGATGCTGATGTGTTCTGTGTTACGATGCCGTGCATTATTACATAACGTCATAACCTCAGTGGGAAGTTCTGGCCCCGGGGGGGTGGGGGGTGGGGGGGGGGGGGGGGGGGGGGGTGGGGGGGGGGGGGCGAGGGAAGAGCTTGTCGCCACAGTACAGTGCCACTCCTGTGTGTGTGTGTGTGTTTATTGACCTGTCAACATGAGTTTTCCCCATAAACTGTAAAGACAGGCCTTGCTAGTATGAACAGTTCTCCCATTCCCCATAAACTGTAAAGACAGGCCTTGCTAGTATGAACAGTTCTCCCATTCCCCATAAACTGTAAAGACAGGCCTTTCTAGTATGAACAGTTCTCCCATCTTGGCAGGTCTGTTACTAACTTCCTCTTTTCGGTGACTCTCTTTGATTAACTCTGTCTTATTTTCTCATTTATTTTTTGTCTGTCTTTGCTGGCCATCATCTGTTGTTGTTTTGTTTGTTGTTTTTTTCTCTCTCCTGTTTTTGTGTGACCATAGTCATTTCTTTGTTTTGGAAAGTCTTACACGTTTTTATTTTTATAGTCTGATAGCAGTTTATGACATGCCAGCTTTCCTTTCTTGTAATCTGATGACTGGGTTGTGACAGTGGTACACATGTCCCAGAGTAGACACTGGCCGGCTGTCAATTCTGCAGCGTGTTACACACCTGTGTCACTTTTGTGTGTGTGTGTGTGTGTGTGTGTGTGTGACATTCATTCATAAGCTCGGGTCATTTTTCATTAAGAAAATGACGCAATCGATACATGACGTCTATTCGCTCTGTGCTTGTTTAATATTTCTATGTCCAAACGACAAAACTAATTGTTAGTTTTTTGCTTTACGGCAGTACGTTTATAATTTCAAGCGTCATGCAGACTTGCATTTGTATTAATAATAAAATAATTTACAATTGTAGGGCATGGAAAACCATCGTACTGACCAATCGCGACTGTCCAAGTGTCAGTGGTTTCTCCGTCCGCGCATGTGCAGTAAGTATTAACCGTTGCATCTTACGATCTTGATCAACCCGGTCGACGTGAAGTTGGCTCCGCAAGAAAGGTCAAATTATTCGAAAAGCAAGAAACCTTTTGAAGTATCAGTCGAGGCCGGACTGAAGGGCACTACAGGGCATAGGACGACACCCACAACTTTTACGGGGAAGGTCTGAACGAGTCTCATCGTTCCGTGGGCGAGTCTGTTAGCTGTGGTCAAAGAAGACTGTGTTGAGGTAAATAGATCGAAATCATTTTTTCGTATAGCGCAACAAAATTTATTTCCATATAATTGCATTAAGGCACATTTACCGATTCAATAATATTTTGTGCGCACGATCATCTAAAATGCTCTGAATTAAATATTTCAGGTTTACCAGTCAACACGTATGATTGATCGTAGAGCTGTCATTTTCATCTGTTTGCTCTCATCATATCGTGTTGCCATGTACTAATCCATATTATGTAAATTCTATTTCAGCTCACCGCAGTATGCAACCATACTTAGAAGATGTGATATTTGTGTGAATGCAGATTTATTATTTAAAGAATCGTAAACGAGTTCAAGTTACGAACGAAGAATTTTCTCGGATCTAAGTGATCTGTATAATATGAAGATTGATGCCATTTGATTTAATCTGTTCAAGGATTAAATATAATTGTAATTCATCAAGCATTAAGCCTTGGCGAATAACTCAGTCAAGACAGATTGGAATATTCGTATACATTTTCCTTCTTTGTTAACGAGTTTTATCGTAAAGCAATTTTTGAAGGAAATCAATTGTAAATGATAGAGCAAGCTAGTGCAGTTGTAAAGTGTGTTTAGAGCGTGTAATGGGTGGAATAGTGATGTGCCACCATAGTGCAAGATCTAAGACAATTGTTACCTTGCAGGTCTCACTCTTACTCCTGTTCCTGTTTCTACTACACTCCTACTACTCCTTTTCATCCCCCCCCCCCCCCCCCCCCTATCATATCTCCCCCTTTACCCTCCCCTTCCGCACACACTTACCCCGCCTACCATCCCTCCGTCGAGAGAACGTGCTGGTGTGTCAACCTTGCCGGGATCTGGAAGTGAACTGTGAACGTCAGCGGAACTCCGGAACGCTACACGATTCCGTGAAGCTGAGTGGCAATCACATAAACACATCCCTCCGCATCCAAGCACGCCACAACACACTCAGACTTTTTTTCATATATTATCTTGTGTATGACTATATTCTGTGTGTATCCTCGGAAGATATTTTTGTAGCACGAGCGGACAGTCAATATTTGTGCTACTGCAAGAAGTGAAGAGGAAAGGACAGAACTTTGTTGTTATTAGTATATGTGCATGATTAATTTCTTTTGTATGTATTCATTTCATAGGGAACAAACGGACATCAACATTCAAAGCAACCATATGACATATTCACTGCAGATCATCATCATCTTTATTCATACTTTATTAAATTCAGTTGTTGTTATCAAAATCAAACCTCTGATTCCATCTGTAGAAAGAAAGTGAAGGGTGTGGACGAAAGCTTGACTTTCCTACTACGGTCTATCGTTCTTGCCTGAGCATTCAACCATCATTTATGAATGGGGTCTTATTAAAAACGTCACAGTGTGTGTGTATTTGTATGGCATTGACATGTTTTCCAAATTTTGTTTAGGTTTTATTTATATAAAAAAATCTGTTAAGGGGAAGGCGTGACGCTGTCTGCACGGCCTGATTTCATTTGCGGCAAGATGTCAATAGCTAAGCTTCCATGTCACGAACAGCTTTATTTTTTTTTTTTTTTGGGGGGGGGGGGGGGGTCAGGATATGATTTGGGGGGGTTGATTGTCTCCCTTGTTATGTGACCTTTTCTTTCTTTCTGTCTTCCTTATTTTTCAACTGCACGAGTTTGAACAGGTACTGTCTGGTAGGCTGGACTGTAATGATTACGAATTGAAACTCAAAACTTTGGGACTGCTCACTCGTAGTCGTGGGCAATTTTACGTGCGAAACTTGCATGTTGTTGTTGTTGTTGTTTTTCCACAGTCCTCGGGTTTCGTCTCGGCCGAAAGACTAGCACCCAGACCACTGCTGAAGTTAAAGTGGAAAGGGGGATGGGATCATGATTCGTGATGTAGGCTCGTTTCATTCAGATTCATACAAGTCCTTGAAAACCCGTAAAGTGCCTGAATTTATAAAGGACATCTTTTTCAAAAAGGACTTAAAGTCAGTCCTTGAAATTTGAATTTTAGTGCCTTTAAGTACCTCGGAGCGCTTAAAAAGAGTTTGGAAATGAACATTTTGATGGAGTGTGAATATTTTGATGAGAACATCACAAAATTATTCAGAGAATTTATAAGATGTTGGGAAAAAAATTGAGTTCATTTTGTATGTTCCAAAACATTCACATTCCATTATCAGATCCAAACCGGATTCTTTTGAAGTGACCGTATGAAGCAATTGGACTATGCATACAGGCAATTGGACTATGCATACAGGCAATTGGACTATGCATACAGGTAATTGGACTATGCATACAGGCAATTGGACTATGCATACAGGTTTCTGTTTTCTACATGATAGACTTTGAATTTTGTCGTAAAAGTCATTGAAAAGCCCTTAAAAGTCCCTGGAAGGCGAGCGAAAAAAAAAAAGTGGTGTCATAGAAGGGGACGGGATTTTCCTGTGTGCAGGGAAAGGTGTCAGCGCGCAAGGTATACGTGCCCTCTCGGAGGCTGTTTGAGTTGTTTTTCCTGATGTTTGACAAAGTATTCAACATTCTTGGTTCTTTTTCTTTTCCTCTGAATCAAGTCAAGTCATAATTCTTGTCACTCCCTTGTTCTCTTTGCTTCACTGTCTCTTAAGGCGCGTGTGTGTGTTGGTGGGGGGTGGGGGGGGGGGGGGGGGGGGATAGGGGGTGGTTGGGGGGGGGGGGGGGAGGGGCGCGTGAAAACCAGCATGAATATGTGTGATGCGCCACTGACACTGTCAGTACAGTCTGTTAACGATCTGATCTGGTCAGTACCCACACTGGTGTACATGAAAGTGGTCAGTATTACAAAAACAGTGATCATGTTTAACACAGTATTTGCACTTTATAGTTTTGTTTTGACCCCACCCCCCACCCCCCACCCCACCACCCCTACCCCCATACTCTACCCCCGCTATATATACTGCCCTCCCTCTTCCCACACCAGTGGCCTCCTCCGGCGAAAGGCTGAAAGTACGGCTTCAAACGATCTGGACAGGGGAGAGGCCAGTCACTCACCAGTGGCCTCCTCCGGCGAAAGGCTGAAAGTACGGCTTCAAACGATCTGGACAGGGGAGAGGCCAGTCACTCACCAGTGGCCTCCTCCGGCGAAAGGCTGAAAGTACGGCTTCAAACGATCTGGACAGGGAGAGGCCAGTCACTCACCAGTGGCCTCCTCCGGCGAAAGGCTGAAAGTACGGCTTCAAACGATCTTGACAGGGGAGAGGCCAGTCACTTTGTCGGCTGTTTCAAAGTTCACGTTCGGTCAATAGCGAATGCACGGACGTTTAGTTCTAACAAGTCGTAAGCAAATTTTAAATGTCATTAACAGCGAACCGCCAACAAAACGTAGACAAACGAATCACAAGACAAAACACGGCGCGTTTCGACCTCTTGGGTCTTCTTCAGGCAAGATACAAAACAACACCCAGGACAACGAAAATGAACGAAGATAAGTGATTGCTCGTTGATCATTTTCGTTGTCCTGAGTGTTTTGTATTTTGGCCTGAAGAAGACCTAAGCGGTCGAAACGCGTCGTGTTTTTGTCTCGTGATTCGTTTGTCTACGTTTTCTTGGCGGTGTGCTATAAATTACATTTCAACTTTGTTTAGATTTCCGCCTGCAGTCGCTTCACTTCGCAACTGAGTCATAAACCGTCTATTGATTTGCATACAGTGATTTCCGCGTGAACCGCAAGTTCTGTTCTGGTAAAGCTTTTGGCGAGTGTTATATTGTAGCAGACATTCCTGATTTAAAAAAAAAGAAAACCTGGTGCATTCCATGTGATACTTCTCACGAAGCATGGTTCTTGCAGAGTGTTTGGACATGCCTGGTATCAAACATCAACCCTTTAAACAGCAGACCCCACCAAAACCTTGTTCAGGGATGTGTCCCTCCTGGTGTGGTTTTTGCGTTTTTGACAGATGACTGGGGTTTTTTTTCCATGTGATCTAAGATTTTACGGGGAAAAATATTTAAAGGAAATTTCTGCTTT
>CM031605.1:72111376-72123876 GCA_018398815.1 Conus ventricosus | reverse complement strand
CGCACGCGCGCGCACGCACCATACACACGCACACACGCACAGAGAGAGAGAGAGAGAGAGAGAGAGAGAGAGAGAGAGAGAGAGAGAGATGCACACATACATAATACAAGGAGCGAGTAAGGGAGGAAGAAGAGTGGGGAAGACGAAGGAGACAGACAGGCTATCGGACAGTTCCGAGAAAACACGCACTGAGGTTTTCCACGAAGCGCGAGTCCCGTACAGAGCCACACATGCCCAAATAAGCACTCTCAATAGAAACAAAGAGCGATCGTGACCACCGCTCACACTGTAAGATCTATGACACCTCACGTATATCAAAAGTGAAGAATGATTCTTTTCACGATGAAAATGATAATCATCTTTAAAATAAAATAAAAATCAACAACACGAAAACACTTACTTGATCGTTGTCATAAAACGGTAACTGTGGAGGAGGAAGAGGAGGAGGAGGAGGAGGAGGAGGAGAGGGTGTGTTTTGCAGTCAATTTGCCATAAAAACGATTATTCTTACTCGATCTGAATGTGTTCAGACGTCCGATAATGAGTCACGAGAAAGAAAACTTTTTGACCCTATTGAACCGTGACCAGCCAAAACAGTCAATTAATGGCAGTGATTTCCAGCTTCTGGTATTTTTAGCATTTTTCAAAACAGTATTTCAGCGCACTGTATTACCAATGATACCAGCGAGCATACACTTGAATCACTATTATCTGCTTTGATGTCATCGTTATCAGTGTTCACATGTCATAATGAAGTTGTTGTTTTTTTATGGTGACTACGTTTGCCAACCATACCAGCCCTCAAATCATGTAATTATGATGCAGCCACATCACTGATGATTATTCCACGAAGAAGAAAAAGCGGTTCTCGTAGAAAGTCGAAGCGAATAATATAGCTCCCATTAATTGCTGTGACCCATCCATGCACGTGCACACTTTCAGTTCCGCCACAGAGGCATGTCAACCTCTTTGTTAGGTCCATTCAGGTTTACGCACTTTCAGTTCCACCACAGAGGCATGTCAACCTCTTTGTTAGGTCCATTCAGGTTTACGCACTTTCAGTTCCGCCACAGAGGCATGTCAACATCTTTGTTAGGTCCATTCAGGTCGACGGTCCGTGAGGCGTGGCGTAAGTGAAGTAGGCGTAATACGAGACGGTGCTGGGAAGAGGGGAGGTGGAGGGGTGTGTGGTGGGGAGGGAGTCAGAGGGAGGGAGGGAGAGTGGGTGGACGAGGGAGAGAGGGAGATAAGCTTGCAGTCAGAGTTCAAAAACACACTTGAGAGAGAGAGAGAGAGAGAGAGAGAGAGCAAACACTCTTAACCCGCTGAAGTATGTAACATAAACAGAGTGACTATTGCTGTCACTGAGGGATTTAACGTTTATATTTCAATGTCGTTTCTCTCTCTCTCTCTCTCTCTCTCTCTCTCTCTCTCTCACACACACACACACACACACACGCACACACACACACACACACACACACACACACGCACGCACGCATGCGCGCGCGCGCGCGCGCGTGTGTGTGTGTGTGTGTGTGTGTGTGTGTGTGTGTGTGTGTGTGTGTGTGTGTGTGTGTGCGCGCACGTATCTCTCTCTCTCTCTTTCTCTCTCTCTCTGGGGGGTGAGCTGATTTCACAGCGCAGAGAAGACGTGTTTTTGGAACGCTCTCTTTGTTGCGGAGGATTACTGTCTAATTACTACGTTAATTATTGGAATAATCAAGTCAATTTCAATCACACTGAACTGGTGAAAGTGTGCTGATCACAGTGATGTAAAATTTCTGACTAAAACCGTGACCATGCCTGTGAACGCTCTGTGTTTCCGCGCTGCCTGTGGCCTGTTTCTGCCCACTTACCACAGCTTCATGGCCAAGCGAATTCAGTTGGTCGTGAAAATGCGCATCAGGGTTATCACTGTGCGAAACCGAGTGGAGCTACTTCTTTTTGTGTTTGTGGCTGCTTATTTCTTGTGCTGTGGTGACGTTGAGGTGAACCCTGGACCTGTAGATAGCGATGCCGTTCACCAACAGGGCATTAGCGCAGAAAGTGACAGTGCAAAATGGTAGCAGTGACACTGACAAGACTTCCGCTCGTCCCCTTCCATCGGTTGTGCAGCTGATTCGGGTTTTTACCCGATTCGCAAAGCAGTTACTGGAAGCAATGCAATTACAGCGTGAACAGTCCCAGACTCTTTGTAATGATATGTCACTCCTGCGGAAAGATCTCGGTTCCATCAAAACGGACATTTCGTATGTCAGAACGAAGTGTGATGACATAGGGAGGCGTTGTGACAGGCTGGAGGAGAGAATGAGCGCTTGTCTTCGTCCGTGAGGATACCCGAGAAGATGTTGACGAACTTTTCTGCGCCTGCAAACGGAACGAGGACAATCTTTCCACGTTGTTTTCTGAACGGAACTATGAAAACCGAGATAGATGGTCTGAAAGAACATTGTGATACTCTGGAAGCTTTCTCCAGAAGGGATAATCTGCGCTTGTTTGGTGTGCCACAGACAGAACAATTCGAGAGCTATGACTCCTGTGCCGGGACTGGTTGTTGACACACTGAACGTGTGGAAGCACCGAAGCAATGGACAGTAGATGACATTGCACGAGCTCATCGAGTGGGCGAAAGCAGAAATGGCCAGCCAAAGCCCATGATTGTCAAGTTCAGTCGGTGAGGGGGCAAGATGGCAGTCATCACGAACCGGGAGTACCGAGCCAGATTGGAGGGGCAAGGTGTTTAGAGTGGCCAACGACCTCACCAGGAAGCAGGCCGGCATCGTTGCGGAGGCGAAGAAAGAGGGGAAGGTTGCATTCTTCAGGCGAGGAAAGCTGATGGTGGTGCCAAGGCCTGATCCCAGGACTTACGCTGAAGTAGCAGCAGCAACAAACGATGACGTCGACGCCGGAGATACGTCAACCAACAACCCGGCCACGGAACAGCCAAGTGCAACGCATCACGTCGCGGAGGTCCTGAGGGCACAGGTCACGACATCAGCGGGGGTCATCGGCGAGGTGAAGATTCTCCTCGCTCCAACAAGGAGAGTCGACGTAACAGCGCGCGAGGTGGATATGGCAGTGCACATGATGGATACGGCAGTACACGCGTTGGATACGACAGTACACGCGGTGGATACAGCAGTACACGCGGTGGATGCGGTAGTGCACGTGGTGGATACGGCAGTGCATGTGATGGTGAGAGCAGTGCACGTGGTGGTGAGAGCACCGCACGTGGTACTGTCAGTAGTGCTCGTGGCAGTGTCAGTAGTGCTCGTGGCAGTGTCAGTAGTGCTTGTGGCAGTGTCAGTAATGCTCGTGGTGGTGGTGGTGGTTTGGTGCTTGTGGTGGTGGTGGTGGCACACGTGGTGTTAGCGACAGAGCGCGTTGCGGTGACAGCAGTGCCCGTGCTGGTGGTGAGAGCAATGTGCGTGGTGGCCACAGTGACATCAGAAATGGTGGCAGTCGACACACTGGAGTAAACGTGACTCAGCTCCGCTCCACCAGGTCCTCCCCAGTCAACAAGTGTCCCGGCAACAACCCCACAAAGCCCGGCGATCAACACGGATTAACCCATAGGACAGGCAGGGTCATCTTGATGAACTGACTTTCCTTGTATATAATGTAGAAAATCTGTACTCTAAATTAAGTGATATGTCATTCATGAATTATGTTTCTTCTTTTGATATTGTTTGTCTAACTGAAACCTTTGTGGATAATACCTTTGACTTTAATGGTGTTTTTCATGATCATGTCAAGTTTGTTGCCCCAGCCAGAAAGCTGTCTCGACATGGTCGAAATTCTGGCGGCGTTTTGCTCCTAGTAAGAAAGTCATTAGATAGCTTTGTGTCGAGGGTCGAGTTAAATTGTTGTAATACTGTTGCTGTTAGAGTTGACAAATCTGTGTTCAATCAGGATAAAGATATTCTTTTACTTGGTTGTTATGTTGTTCCAGAAAATGGACCGTTGAAATGACCAAATGGAAATTAAAGACGGCATTGTTATTTTGGAGGAAAGTATTCTACAGATTACAGAAAATCATGATTTTCATGTTATGATAGTTGGTGATCTTAATGCCAGAACAGCTTGTGATCAAACTAGACTCGAATCAATGTTGAATTATTCTCCCAATTCTGATTACGATGTCATGGATGAAACATTGTGATTGGGGGTTGAAGAGAAAATCAAAAGATGTTTGTAGTAATAAATTTTGGCAATTCCTTATTAAATATGTGTTTTCAGTTAAATTGCATCATAGTCAACGGTTTGTGCCCTAGTGATCTAATGGTGAGTTCACATATGTTTCGCCACATGGCTGCAGTGTGATAGATTATGTAGTCATCTCAGAAGATATGTTTTTAACACAGTCTTGTGATTTATGCGTCAGCGATAAAATTGACTCATGGCAATTTACCTGTGGAATTCAAATGGAAGAATGTTTGTACGGAAAGTGATAGCAACAGAGATTGTGATGTTGAAAATGGTAGTACTGAAAATCGCATCATATGGTCTGAATACTATGCATTTCAGTACGAAGAAGAACAACAGTCTGCACACTTTAAACAATGTCTACAGAATGCTTATACGGAACTCGATACTGACATTAATAGTTCTATTTGAAACATTTACAAGTTCACTGTGCAGCGCTGCTGCGTGCATGATCAGAAAAGTAGGAACAGGCAAAAAGAAAAGCAGCTGGTTTGACGACGAATGTGAGAGGAAAAAGAGAAAGGTAAGACGATCGTTATGGACATTTAAACGGTTAAAGAAATATAACCATGAAAAGAAAGAAGCCTATGTTAAAGAAAGGAAGAATATAAATATTTACTTAACAAAAAGAAAAATGATTTTGATCAAGCGAGATTAGAAAATTGCAGCAGTCCATTAACGATCCTAAGCTGTTTTGGCAAAAAATCCGATCAGTGAACAGAAAATCGGCTATTTATAACACAATCATTCAGAACAATGGTATAAAACACTTCTTTAGTGTATTCATGAAACAAATGGCGAGAAACAGACTGGGGAAATTGATGTCACGGAAGATACTAATGATAACACATCAGACATAATGTTTAATAGCCTTATTTCCAGGCAGGAGGTTGTCGCCAGTTAGGTAAACTCAAAGCCGGGAAAAGCGCAGGGCCAGAAAAAATCGTCACTGAAATGTTAAAACATGCTGATGCCTCAGTTGTTGATTTCCTCTTTGTTTACTTTAATAAGTGTTTGATATGGGAGTTTTTCCCTATTGAATGGTCTAAATCTATTATTGTACCTTGCATAAGAAAGGAGACGTAAACCAGCCAGACAATTATCGTGGTATTGCCCTAACAAGTGTTGTTAGTAAAGTTTATACACATATAACTAAATAAAAGAATAACGAAATGGCAGAAGAAGAAAGCAAGATCATTGAAGAGCAAGCAGGTTTTTAGAGCAGGGTACAGTACTGTCGATCATATTTTCACATTGTATGCAATTGTTGAAAAGTTTTTGCAAAAAAGAACTAAACTATATGTTGCTTTTGTCGATTTCAGAAGGCATTTGATTCAGTAAACAGAAATGTGCTTTGGGCGATAATGAGGAAAAATGGTGTAAAAGGTAAACTGTATAATGCCCTTAGAAGCATATACGATAATGTTTTGGCATGTGTGCGTGACAAGTGTAATTATTCTGATTGCTTTGAATGTCTAGGGGTGTGAAACAAGGCTGCCTGCTGAGTCCCCAATTATTTTTTTTCTTTATAAATGAACTGGCTACTGATTTGTCAAAAGGCGGAAAACATGGTATTCAGTTAATACCTGGTGCTACTGAAATATTTCTATGTTATTTGCGGATGATGTTGTTCTGTTGTCTGATACAGTCATTGGACTTCAAAATCAACTAAACTGTTTAAAAAGAGAAGTGACCGTTTGGTTTTAACTGTTAACCTTGAAAAGACAAACGTAATGATTTTTAGGAATGGGGACATTTAGCCTCTGTGGAAAAGTGGTACTATGGGGATGAAGTGGTTAAGTAACGAATCTTATAAATACTTGGGCATGCTCTTTACGACAAAATTAAGTGTAAGTTCTGCTCTGTCGGAAACCTGTAGAAAAGGGAAAAGAGGAGTTATAGAAATCATAAAGTCTTTGAAAAAACTGAGATCAATAGATGCACGTTTGTTCTGGAAACTATTTGATTCGCAAATTGAACCTATCTTAACATATGCAGCTGAAGTCTGGGGTCTAGAAAATGATTGTAGACAAATCGAAACTGTACACACCTTTGCCATAAAAAGATTCCTAAATGTCCCCTGCATGCCTCAAAACAATCTGGTGTTTGGGGAAACCGGAAGATACCCATTGTATCTTAGGACATCAATAAAGTGTATCAAATACTGGTTAAAACTCGTGTCACTGCCCATGTCAAGAATATGTAGACAGGCTTATGAAATGCTGTTACGGCAGCATGAATCTGGTCACTTTAATTGGCATCAAAAGTACAAAAAGTTTGACGGAAAATGGGTATGGCATAGTTTGGTTGAGTCAAGGTGTTGGGTGTGAATCTGCCTTTATTCTAGAGTTGAAAGATACGCTTATTTCCTGTTTTAAACAGAACTGGCATTCTGAGTTGGAGGATAATGATAAATATAGATGGTTTCACTCTTTCAAAAATGTCTTTGAACCTGAAAAATATTTATCATGTGTTACTAATAAGTGGCATAGAGACAGCTTCTCAAGATTTCGACTCCGAGTTTGTGGCCTTAAAAACTGTATTCAGTGGTTTCGAAATGACCAAACAGATATTAAATGCCCATCATGTGGAAATGGATTCGAAATGAAACTCATGTTTTATTTACTGTGCCACTTATGATGTTATCCGTAAAAAAATGTGCCCTACTGGAATCCTTCCCCAACATTCCCGATCAGAACAAAGTTATGAAAATCCTTTCCAGTAGTAATGAAACTGTTATTAAATCTGTTGCTAAATTTATAGCACAGGCAATGAAGATAAGAAAGAGTAAGTTAGAATTAATGTGTGTAACATTTAACTTAAAAATATTAGTCAAGATGATCCTGTATCAATGTGTGTGTGCGTGCGGTGTGTGTGTGTGTGTGTGTGTGTGTGTGTGTGGTGTGTGTGTGTGTGTGTATGTGTGTGTGTGTGTGTGTGTGTGTGTGTGTGTGTGTGTGTGTGTGTGTGTGTGTGTGTTTGTGTGCTGTTTGTGGCGGCCCACGTTTGTGTGTGCGTGTATGTTTATGCATGTGTGAAATCAGTAAACCCAATATTGAAATGTGCATACAATTGTTCATGTTCACCCCTTGTCTTAAGGCTGTAATGCTATGACAATAAAACATTTGTCATTTTCATTGTCATTGTCTCTCTCTCTCTCTCTCTCTCTCTCTCTCTCTCCTCTCTCTCTCTCTCACTCTCTCTCTCTCAGTGAGGTCATTTTCATAGTGACTTAAGTGCTGGAAAACTCTCCGGACATCAACTCAAGCTTCAAACAATTGCAGGCAAAAAAAAAATTTCAGTTGTTAGTTACAAACTTAGCTGAAGCAACTGTGAACAAGATTCTGGGTTGTTTGTCTTCCTGGTCGTCCTAGGCTCCCGGTCTTCCTGTCTTCCTGGTCTTCCTAGGCTCCCTGGTCTTTTCCTAGGCTCCCCGGTCTTCCTAGGCTCTCTGGTCTTCCTGGTCTTCCTAGGCTCCCTGGTCTTCCTGGTCTTACTGGTCTTCCTAGGCTCCCTGGTCTCCCCGGTCTTCCTGGTCTTCCTAGGCTCCCTGGTCTTTCTAGGCTCCCTGGTCTTCCTAGGCTCCCTGGTCTTCCTAGGTCCCCGGTCTTCCCAGGCTCCCTGGTCTTCCTAGGCTCCTGGTCTTCATGGTCCTCCTAGGTTCCCTTGTCCTCCTGGTCTTCCTAGGCTCCCTGGTCTTCCTGGTCTTCCTAGGCTCCTGGTCTTCCTGGTCTTCCTAGGCTCCCTGGTCTTCCTTGGCTTCCTGGTCTTCCTAGGCTCCCTGGTCTTCCAATGCTCCCTGGTCTTCCTGGTCTTCCTAGGCTCCATGGTCTTCTTAGGCTCCCTGGTCTTCCTGTCTTCCAAGGCTCCCTGGTCTTCCTAGGCTCCATGGTCTTCCTGGTCTTCTTAGGCTCCTGGTCTTCCTGGTCTTCCAAGGCTCCCCGGTCTTCCTAGGCTCCTGGTCTTCCTGGTCTTCCTAGGCTCCCTGGTCTTCCTGGTCTTCCCTTTGGGTTCCTGGTCTTCCTAGTCTTCCTAGGGTTCCTTGGTCTTTCTAGGCTCACTGGTCTTCCTAGTCTCCCTGGACTTCCTAGGCTTCCTAGTCTTCCTAGACTTCCTTGTCTTCCTAGGCTTCCTGTCTTCCTAGGCTTCCTGGTCTTCTAGTCTTCTTAGGCTTCCTTGGTCTTCCTAGGCTCCCTGGTCTTCCTAGGCTCATTGGTCTTCCTAGGCTCCCCGGTCTTCCTAGGCTTCCTGGTCTTCCTAGGCTTCTTAGGCTTCCTTGGTCTTACAAGGCTCACTGGTCTTCCTAGTCTCCCTGGTCTTCCTAGGCTCCCTGGTCTTCCCAGGCTTTTTAGTCTTCCTAGGTTCCCTGGTTTTCTTGGGCTCCCCGGTTTTCCTAGGCTTCCTTGTCTCCCTAGGCTTCCTGGTCTTCCTAGGCTTCCTGATCTTCCTTTGCTTCCTTGTCTTCCAGGCGTTTTAGTCTTCCTAGGTTCCTGGTTTTCTGGGCTTTTTTAGTCTTCCTAGGTTCCTGGGGTTTCCTGGGCTTCTTAGTCTTCCTAGGCTCCCTGGTCCTCCTAGGCTTTTTAGTCTTCCTAGGTTCCTGGTTTTCCTAGGCTTCCTTGTCTTCCTAGGTTTCCTGGTCTTCCTAGGCTTCCTGTCTTCCTAGGCTTCCCTTTTCTTCCTAGGCTTCCTTTTTTTCCTAGGCTTCCTGGTCTTCCTAGGCTTCCTGATCTTCCTTGGCTTCCTTGGCTTCCTAGACTTCCTGGTCTTCCGAGGCTTTCTGATCTTCCTAGACTTTCTGCTCTTCCTAGGCTTCCTGATCTTCCTAGGCTCGATGGTCTTCCTAGGCCCCATTGTCTTCCTAGGCTCATTGATCTTCCTAGGCCGTTGGTCTTCCTGGGCTCCCTGGTCTTCCTAGGCTCCTTGCGCTTCCTAGGCTCCCTTGTCTTCCTGGTCTTCCAAGGCTCCTGGTCTTCTAGGCTTCTGGTCTTCCTAGGCTCCCTCGTCTTCCTAGGCTCCCTGGTCTTCCTAGTCTTGCTAGGCTCCCTGGTCTTCCTAGGCTCCCTCGTCTTCCTAGGCTCCCTGGTCTTCCTAGTCTTCCTAGGCTCCATGGTCTTGCTAGGCTCCATGGTCTGCCTAGGCTCCCTGGTCTTCTTAGGCTCCCCGGTCTCCTAGGCTCCCTGATCTTCCTAGTCTTCTAGGCTCCATGGTCTTCCTAGGCTCCCTGGTCTTCCTAGGCTCCCCGGTCTTCCTAGTCTTTTTAGGCTCCCTGGTCTTCCAAGGCTCCCTGGTCTTCCTAGTCTTCTTAGGCTCCCTGGTCTTCCTAGTCTTCTTAGGCTCCCTGGTCTTCTAGGCTCCCTGGTCTTCCTGGCCTTCTAGGCTCCCTGGTCTTCAAAGGCTGCCTGGTCTTCCAAGGCTCCCTGGTCTTCCAAGGCTCCCTGGTTTTCCTGGTCTTCCTAGGCCCTGGTCTTCTAGGCTCCCTGGTTCTCCTGGTCTTCCTAGGCTCCCTGGTCTTCCTAGTCTCCTGGTCTTCCAAGGTTCCCTGGTCTTCCTGGTCTTCCAAGGCTCCCTGGTCTTCCTGGTCTTCCTAGGCTTCCTTGGTCTTTCTAGGCTAACTGGTCTTCCAAGGCTCCCTGGTCTTCCTGGTCTTCCTAGGCTCCCTGGTCTTCCAAGGCTCCTGGTCTTCCTAGGCTCCTGGTCTTCCAAGGCTCCTGGTCTTCCTGGTCTTCCAAGGCTCCTGGTCTTCCTAGGCTCCCTGGTCTTCCTGGTCTTCCAAGGCTCCCTGGTCTTCCAAGGCTCCTGGCCTTCTTGGTCTTCCTATGCTCCCTGGTCTTCCAAGGCTCCCTGGTCTTCCTGGTCTTCGTAGGCTCCTTGGTCTTCCTGGTCTTCCTAGGCTCGCTGGTCTTCCAAGGCTCTCTGGTCTTCCTAGGCTCCTGGTCTCCAAGGCTCCCTAGTCTTCCTGGTCTTTTAAGGCTCCCTGGTCTTCCAAGGCTCCCTGGTCTTCCAAGGCTCCTGGTCTTCCTGGTCTTCCTAGGCTCCCTGGTCTTCCAAGGCTCCCTGGTCTTCCAATGGCTTCCTGGTCTTCCTGGTCTTCCTAGGCTCCCCGGTCTTCCAAGGCTCCCTTGTCTTCCAAGGTCCCTGTCTTCCCAGGCTCCCTGGTCTTCCTAGGCTCCCTGGTCTTCCTAGGCTCCCTGGTCTTCCTAGGCTCCCTGGTCTTCCAGGCTCCCTGGTCCTTCCCTAGGCTCCCTGGTCTTCCTGGTTCCCTGGTCTTCTTAGGCTCCCTGGTCTCCTGGTCTTCCTAGGCTCCCTGGTATTCCTGGTCTTCCTAGGCTCCCTGGTCTTCCTAGGCTCCCTGGTCTTCCTAGGCTCCCTGGTCTTCCTAGGCTCCCTGGTCTCCCTAGGCTCCCCGGTCTTCTAGGCTCCCTGGTCTTCTGGTCTTCCTAGGCTCCCTTGTCTTCTAGGCTCTTTGGTCTTTTTTAGGCTCCCTGGTCTTTTCCTGGTCTTCCTGGGCATTCTGGTCTTCCTAGGGTCTCTGGTCTTCTGGTCTTCTTAGGCTCCCTGGTCTTCTATGCTCCCTCGTCTTCCAAGGCTCCTGGTGTTCCTGGTCTTCCTAGGCTCCTGGTCTTCCTAGGCTCCTGGTCTTCCTAGGCTCCCTGGTCTTCCTAGGCTCCCTGGTCTTCCTGGTCTTCCTAGGCTCCCTGGGCTTCCTGGTCTTCCTATGGCTCCCTGGTCTTCCTAGACTCCTGGTCTTCCTATGCTCCCTCGTCTTCCAAGGCTCCCTGGTGTTCCTGGTCTTCCTAGGCTCCCTGGTCTTCCTAGGCTCCCTGGTCTTCCTAGGCTCCTGGTCTTCCTAGGCTCCCTGGTCTTCCTGGTCTTCCTAGGCTCCTGGTCTTCCTAGGCTCCCTGGTCTTCCTAGGCTCCCTGGTCTTCCAAGGCTCCCTGGTCTTCCTGGTCTTCCAAGGCTCCCTGGTCTTCCTAGGCTCCCTGGTCTTCCTAGGCTCCCTGGTTTTCTGGTCTTTCTAGGCTCCCTGGGCTTCCTGGTCTTCCAAGGCTCCCTGGTCTTCCTAGGCTCCCTGGTCTTCCAAGGCTCCCTGGTCTTCTTAGGCTCCCTTGTCTTCCTAGGCTCCCTGGTCTTCCTGGTCTTCCAAGGCTCCTGGTCTTCCTATGCTCCTGTCTTCCTAGGCTCCCTGGTCTTCCTGGTCTTTCTAGGCTCCTGGGCTTCCTGGTCTTCCAAGGCTCCTGGTTTCTGGTCTTCCAAGGCTCCCTGGTTTCCTGGTCTTCCAAGGCTCCCTGGTCTTCCTAGGCTCCCTGGTCTTCCAAGGCTCCCTGGTTTTTCTTAGGCTCCCTTGTCTTCCCAGGCTCCTGGTCTTCCTGGTCTTCCAAGGCTCCCTGGTCTTCCTATGCTCCTTGTCCTCCTGGTCTTCCAAGGCCTCCTGGTCTTCTAGGCTCCCTGATCTTCCTGGTCATCCTAGGCTCCCTGGTCTTCCTAGTCTTCTAGGCTCCCTGGTCTTCCTAGTCTTCCTAGGCTTCCTGGTCTTACTAGTCTTCTTAGGCCTCTTTGGTTTTCCCAGGCTCCCTGGTCTCCCTAGTCTTCCTAGGCTTCCTGGTCTTACTAGTCTTCTTGGGCCTCTTTGGTTTTCCTAGACTCCTGGTCCTCCTGGTCTTCCTAGGCTCCCTGGTCCTCCTGGTCTTCCTAGGATCCCTGGTCTTCTAGTCTTCCTAGGCTTCCTGGTCTTACTAGTCTTTTAGGCCTCTTTGGTTTTCCTAGGCTCCCTGGTCTTCCTAGTTTTCCTAGGCTCCCTGGGCCTCCTGGTCTCCTAGGCTCCCTGGTCTTCCTAGGCTCCCTGGTCTTCCTAGTCTTCCTAGGCTCCTGGTCTGCCTAGTCTCCCTGATCTGCTGGTCTTCCTAGGCTCCCTGGTCTGCCCAGTCTTCCTATGCTCCTGGTCTTCCCAGTCTTCCTAGGCTCCCTGGTCTTCCTAGTCTTCTCCTGTACGCTTGTGTACGCCTAGTCTCCCTGATCTTGCTGGTCTTGCTGGGCTTCCCGGTCTTCCTAGTCTTCCTGGACTTTTGTAACTGGCCCAGCACAGGATCAAGATTCCACGCTACCACGTGACCGACCAGATCCAAAGGATCAGCCCGCCTAAAGAGAAGGTGGACCAGTCACACAGCAACAGAATCCAATCGCTCCCCTGAAAAAAAAAAAAAAAGTAAGTGCTGGAACTACCTGGATATCACTCAAGTTTCACAACATCTCTGTCTTGATGACGAGATAACTGCGAAAAAAGCCACAAAAA
>CM031605.1:72087526-72110376 GCA_018398815.1 Conus ventricosus | reverse complement strand
GGCTTGGCCCTGGTCTTCCGGTCTTCCAAGGCTCCCTGGTCTTCCTGGCTCCTGGTCCTTCCTGGTTTTAGGCTCCCTGGTCTTCCTGGTCTTCCAAGGCTCCCTGGTCTTCCTAGGCTCCCTGGTCTTCCTGTCTTCCTAGGCTCCCTGGTCTTCCTGGTCTTCCTTGGCTTCCTGGTCTTCCTAGTCTTCCTAGGCTTCCTTGGTCTTTCTAGGCTCACTGGTCTTCCTAGTCTCCCTGGACTTCCTAGGCTTCCTAGTCTTCCTAGACTTCCTTGTCTTCCTAGGCTTCCTGTCTTCCTAGGCTTCCTGGTCTTCCTAGTCTTCTTAGGCTTCCTTGGTCTTCCTAGGCTCCCTGGTCTTCCTAGGCTCATTGGTCTTCCTAGGCTCCCTGGTCTTCCTAGGCTTCCTGGTCTTCCTAGGCTTCTTAGGCTTCCTTGGTCTTACAAGGCTCACTGGTCTTCCTAGTCTCCCTGGTCTTCCTAGGCTCCCTGGTCTTCCTAGGCTTTTTAGTCTTCCTAGGTTCCCTGGTTTTCTTGGGCTCCCTGGTTTTCCTAGGCTTCCTTGTCTCCCTAGGCTTCCTGGTCTCCTAGGCTTCCTGATCTTCCTTTGCTTCCTTGTCTTCCTAGGCGTTTTAGTCTTCCTAGGTTCCCTGGTTTTCCTGGGCTTTTTTAGTCTTCCTAGGTTCCCTGGCTTTCCTGGGCTTCTTAGTCTTCCTAGGCTCCCTGGTCCTCCTAGGCTTTTTAGTCTTCCTAGGTTCCCTGGTTTTCCTAGGCTTCCTTGTCTTCCTAGGTTTCCTGGTCTTCCTAGGCTTCCTGGTCTTCCTAGGCTTCCTTGTCTTCCTAGGCTTCCTTTTTTTCCTAGGCTTCCTGGTCTTCCTAGGCTTCCTGATCTTCCTTGGCTTCCTTGGCTTCCTAGACTTCCTGGTCTTCCGAGGCTTTCTGATCTTCCTAGACTTTCTGCTCTTCCTAGGCTTCCTGATCTTCCTAGGCTCGATGGTCTTCCTAGGCCCCATTGTCTTCCTAGGCTCATTGATCTTCCTAGGCCCGTTGGTCTTCCTGGGCTCCCTGGTCTTCCTAGGCTCCTTGCGCTTCCTAGGCTCCCTTGTCTTCCTGGTCTTCCAAGGCTCCCTGGTCTTCCTAGGCTTCCTGGTCTTCCTAGGCTCCCTCGTCTTCCTAGGCTCCCTGGTCTTCCTAGTCTTGCTAGGCTCCCTGGTCTTCCTAGGCTCCTCGTCTTCCTAGGCTCCCTGGTCTTCCTAGTCTTCCTAGGCTCCATGGTCTTGCTAGGCTCCATGGTCTGCCTAGGCTCCCTGGTCTTCTTAGGCTCCCTGGTCATTCCTAGGCTCCCTGATCTTCCTAGTCTTCCTAGGCTCCATGGTCTTCCTAGGCTCCCTGGTCTTCCTAGGCTCCCTGGTCTTCCTAGTCTTTTTAGGCTCCCTGGTCTTCCAAGGCTCCCTGGTCTTCCTAGTCTTCTTAGGCTCCCTGGTCTTCTAGTCTTCTTAGGCCCCTGGTCTTCCTAGGCTCCCTGGTCTTCCTGGCCTTCCTAGGCTCCCGGGTCTTCAAAGGCTGCCTGGTCTTCCAAGGCTCCCTGGTCTTCCAAGGCTCCCTGGTTTTCCTGGTCTTCCTAGGCTCCCTGGTCTTCCTAGGCTCCCTGGTTCTCCTGGTCTTCCTAGGCTCCCTGGTCTTCCTAGTCTCCCTGGTCTTCCAAGGTTCCCTGGTCTTCCTGGTCTTCCAAGGCTCCCTGGTCTTCCTGGTCTTCCTAGGCTTCCTTGGTCTTTCTAGGCTAACTGGTCTTCCAAGGCTCCCTGGTCTTCCTGGTCTTCCTAGGCTCCTGGTCTTCCAAGGCTCCTGGTCTTCCTAGGCTCCCTGGTCTTCCAAGGTCCCTGGTCTTCCTGGTCTTCCAAGGCTCCTGGTCTTCCTAGGCTCCCTGGTCTTCCTGGTCTTCCAAGGCTCCCTGGTCTTCCAAGGCTCCCTGGCCTTCTTGGTCTTCCTATGCTCCCCTGGTCTTCCAAGGCTCCCTGGTCTTCCTGGTCTTCGTAGGCTCCTTGGTCTTCCTGTCTTCCTAGGCTCGCTGGTCTTCCAAGGCTCTCTGGTCTTCCTAGGCTCCCTGGTCTTCCAAGGCTCCCTAGTCTTCCTGGTCTTTTAAGGCTCCCTGGTCTTCCAAGGCTCCCTGGTCTTCCAAGGCTCCTGGTCTTCCTGGTCTTCCTAGGCTCCCTGGTCTTCCAAGGCTCCCTGGTCTTCCAAGGCTTCCTGGTCTTCCTGGTCTTCCTAGGCTCCCTGGTCTTCCAAGGCTCCCTTGTCTTCCAAGGCTCCCTGATCTTCCTAGGCTCCCTGGTCTTCCTAGGCTCCCTGGTCTTCCTAGGCTCCCTGGTCTTCCTAGGCTCCCTGGTCTTCCAAGGCTCCCTGGTCTTCCTAGGCTCCCTGGTCTTCCTAGGTTCCCTGGTCTTCTTAGGCTCCCTGGTCTTCCTGGTCTTCCTAGGCTCCCTGGTATTCCTGGTCTTCCTAGGCTCCCTGGTCTTCCTAGGCTCCCTGGTCTTCCTAGGCTCCCTGGTCTTCCTAGGCTCCCTGGTCTCCCTAGGCTCCCTGGTCTTCCTAGGCTCCTGGTCTTCCTGGTCTTCCTAGGCTCCCTTGTCTTCCTAGGCTCTTTGGTCTTCTTAGGCTCCCTGGTCTTCCTGGTCTTCCTGGGCATTCTGGTCTTCCTAGGGTCTCTGGTCTTCCTGGTCTTCTTAGGCTCCCTGGTCTTCCTATGCTCCCTCGTCTTCCAAGGCTCCCTGGTGTTCCTGGTCTTCCTAGGCTCCCTGGTCTTCCTAGGCTCCCTGGTCTTCCTAGGCTCCCTGGTCTTCCTAGGCTCCCTGGTCTTCCTGGTCTTCCTAGGCTCCCTGGTCTTCCTGGTCTTCCTAGGCTCCCTGGTCTTCCTAGACTCCCTGGTCTTCCTATGCTCCCTCGTCTTCCAAGGCTCCCTGGTGTTCCTGGTCTTCCTAGGCTCCCTGGTCTTCCTAGGCTCCCTGGTCTTCCTAGCTCCCTGGTCTTCCTAGGCTCCCTGGTCTTCCTGGTCTTCCTAGGCTCCCTGGTCTTCCTAGGCTCCCTGGTCTTCCTAGGCTCCCTGGTCTTCCAAGGCTCCCTGGTCTTCCTGGTCTTCCAAGGCTCCCTGGTCTTCCTAGGCTCCCTGGTCTTCCTAGGCTCCCTGGTTTTCCTGGTCTTTCTAGGCTCCCTGGGCTTCCTGGTCTTCCAGGCTCCCTGGTCTTCCTAGGCTCCCTGGTCTTCCAAGGCTCCCTGGTCTTCTTAGGCTCCCTTGTCTTCCTAGGCTCCCTGGTCTTCCTGGTCTTCCAAGGCTCCCTGGTCTTCCTATGCTCCCTGGTCTTCCTAGGCTCCCTGGTCTTCCTGGTCTTTCTAGGCTCCCTGGCTTCCTGGTCTTCCAAGGCTCCCTGGTCTTCCTGGTCTTCCAAGGCTCCCTGGTCTTCTGTCTTCCAAGGCTCCCTGGTCTTCCTAGGCTCCCTGGTCTTCCAAGGCTCCCTGTCTTCTTAGGCTCCCTTGTCTTCCTAGGCTCCCTGGTCTTCCTGGTCTTCCAAGGCTCCCTGGTCTTCCTATGCTCCCTTGTCCTCCTGGTCTTCCAAGGCCTCCTGGTCTTCCTAGGCTCCCTGATCTTCCTGGTCATCCTAGGCTCCCTGGTCTTCCTAGTCTTCCTAGGCTCCCTGGTCTTCCTAGTCTTCCTAGGCTTCCTGGTCTTACTAGTCTTCTTAGGCCTCTTTGGTTTTCCTAGGCTCCCTGGTCTCCCTAGTCTTCCTAGGCTTCCTGGTCTTACTAGTCTTCTTGGGCCTCTTTGGTTTTCCTAGACTCCTGGTCCTCCTGGTCTTCCTAGGCTCCTGGTCCTCCTGGTCTTCCTAGGATCCCTGGTCTTCCTAGTCTTCCTAGGCTTCCTGGTCTTACTAGTCTTCTTAGGCCTCTTTGGTTTTCCTAGGCTCCCTGGTCTTCCTAGTTTTCCTAGGCTCCCTGGGCCTCCTGGTCTTCCTAGGCTCCCTGGTCTTCCTAGGCTCCCTGGTCTTCCTAGTCTTCCTAGGCTCCCTGGTCTGCCTAGTCTCCCTGATCTTGCTGGTCTTCCTAGGCTCCCCGGTCTGCCTAGTCTTCCTATGCTCCCTGGTCTTCCTAGTCTTCCTAGGCTCCCTGGTCTTCCTAGTCTTCTCCTGTACGCTTGTGTACGCCTAGTCTCCCTGATCTTGCTGGTCTTGCTGGTCTTCCTGGTCTTCCTAGTCTTCCTGGACTTTCTGTAACTGGCCCAGCACAGGATCAAGATTCCACGCTACCACGTGACCGACCAGATCCAAAGGATCAGCCTGCCTAAAGAGAAGGTGGACCAGTCACCACCAGCAACCAGACATCCACACATCGCTCGGCTGAAAAAAAAAAAAAAAAAGCTAAGTGCTGGAAACCTACCTGGATAATCACCTCAAGTTATCACAACATCCTCTGTCTTGTGACGAGATAACGTGGCGGAAAAGTCAGCAGCCCAAACAAAGACTGACTTGACTGAAGTTCTATTGATTTACATATTTTACTCTCTTATATGTAAAGTTGGTGTGTGAAAGTACACTTACTTGTGTCAGTTCTTCGTTGTTCATGCATTACTTCCTGTCAAAAACTCGTCTCTAAATCTTTCTGTAAATTTGGGGCCCCCAACCCCCCAAAAATTTTAGAAACAAAATCGTAAGGAAAATTATTCCTAAGCTACCCCTTGGGGTTTTTTTTAACCCGCCCCCCGAGAGAAACACCCACACCACAAACACACACACACACCACACCACACACACGCACACACCCACACACACACACACACACACCACCGGGGGGGGGAATGCCCCCCCCCTAGTACCGGGAAGTTGCTCCTTCCTTCACTAGTAAGAGACAGGGGGAAGTGAACTTTAAAATACACAAACGGGCCTATAACTCTGACAGAGAAAACATTTGGATTTCGTTCCCCTAGGGACAAAAAACCCCCAAACCTCAAAACCCTCCCTAACCCCATGTGATGTGGGAAATAAATTTTAACGTTGATTTGTGTCATTATGCCCTTTTTTTCCTTAAAATTCTGGAAAAAAGATTGCGCATGGCTATACAATACAGCCCCCCCCAAATTTTTTTCGGTCTCTTTGGTTTTGTTGTGTACTATCCACTGCAAGCCACGCACACATGCGCGCGCGCACAACACCGCGCACACACACACACCCCAACCCACTCACACACACACACAAAACCACAAAAACACACACACACACACACACCTGACCACTTACCCCTTTAAACCAAATACATCACACTAAATCCTACTCACCCCCACGCCCCCGCACGAGCTCCCGTACCACCCACACACAGGCTTTCCCACAAACCCGCACGCACACACACACCCCAAACACATACACCCCGAATATCCCGCGCATTGGGCACGTAAACACGCACACACAATACCCCACACGGGGCCCCGCCGGCGCCTGCTCCGCTTTGAAACCCACGCACAACGCACATACACACAAAAAAAAAAACACTTCTCCCCCCCCCCAGCCACACACACACACCCACACACACACACAAAACACACACACACACACACACACACAACCCACGCCCCGCACGCGCCCCCACCCCACCCCTGCCCGCGCTCACAAAAACACACACACACACACACACACACACACCCCCAACGCACCCACCCACACACACACAAACACACACAGGCACGCAAAACACAACAACGCGCGCGCAGGGGCGCGTGCCGCGCGGCACCAAGCTCCGTGATATTGGAAACGAAGCAAAAGGAAAATTTCCAAAAATTGAAAAAATATGGGGGTTCAAGCTCACCCTATCTTTTTTTTGCCCAAAAAACACCATTTTTCCCACTACAAATCACATCCATCTCAGTCATTTTTTTAAACCCAAAAAATTAACACCTTTTTTTTAACAAACAACAAAAAACTCAAAAAAAGGGGGTTAAAAACTGATCAACCCAACCCAAATCAGTTTCCCTTACCACCAAAACCCAGGGGGGCCGCTCTGCCGGCTTGAAAAATTGATCTCTGAAAGGACAATTTGCCCCAAATTGCGCAATTAGCAGAGCGCCCCCACCACCTCGCTTATCTCCCCCCCCCTCCCCTCCTCAAACCCGCAAAATTGATTGCCCGCTTTTGGCGACAAATTTTAACTCATCGCGCGAGCAAAATTTTAACCAATAGACAGGAGGAAAGATATCTTTTTTCCCCGCTGGCCAGACTGCTTTTTCCGACATTTTTGGCCCATTTCAGATTGGGCCCTTTTGCTTTGGGTTTTGACGTTGCGAGTGGGGCTACATTTTTCAAGAGAATTTGTGTTGTTTAAAAACAGGGAAAAGTCGGGGAAGTAAATTTTTCAATGCCTTTTTGCCAAAGTGCTGGAAGGGGCCAAACAATACTGAAGAAATGGCTGAAATGTTGTTTATCTTCGAAAGGGAAAAACTTTTGATAACAGACCGATCTCGTGGAAAAATAAAATTGGGTTTACCCATGAGGCCAGGGGCAAAGTTTTTTTGACAAATAAATTGAGTGGCCCGAGCCTTGTTCTCCCCCCCAACCAAAGCCAAAAGGAAGCATTTTTTTTTTTGTTTCCTCAACAAAAAACAAACTACATTAAAAGTTTCTTGACAAAAAATTTTAAAAACACAGTTTTTTGTAAAGCTCCTTAAAAACCATTTAAAAAAAACCCCAAAAAACCTTTGAAAGTGTTAAAGAAATGACTCCTTTCTTACACACGTTTGTTATTTCCGTGAAAGATAGTGAAAAAGAAATCCTTTCCCAAAAGCTTTTTTTTTTAGGACACGGGTTTTCAGAAAGAAAGACAATTTTTGAAACAGTCAAAAAAAAAAAAACCCTGGGAGCCCTATCAAAAAAGAAGATTTGGTTAAACTAACCGTGCAAGAAAAAAAAAAAAATTGAATTACCCCTCTTATTTTTTATTTTTAAATCCAAAATTTCAAAAAAACCCCCGTTTTTCTTTCAATAAAAGTTATACAACAAACGAAAACTCATTCTAAAAATACATGCAACCCACCCCAACTTTAAAGTTTCGGGGCAAGATACACATGACGTGCTTGAACCTGCGTGGCAGGATAATTGTTTTCATTTCCCCAAAACAACCCGACCCGGGAAAGCGCCCAAAAAAAACTGGTCAATCGGGCGGAGCCGCCTGAAAATCCTACAAACCCCGCCTCAACCCCCCCAAGACTTTTCAGTGAAACCCAAAAACCCGCATGACGTGGGAAAAAAAAAGGGAAAAGGGTTTTCACTAACCGCCGACGGGTTGTGGGGACGGGCGCCTACACTTCGCTTCACTTAAAAAGGGTTCCAGACGGCCCCCCGAAAAAATTTGAAGAGTCTTGTTTTAAATTGTTTCGGGACCCCTAATAAGTGATTTTTGGGGGCTTCTGGGAATTTCCCAACGTCTTTTTAAGTGGGGAAACAACAAAAAGCTCCCTTTCACTTTTCCCCCAAAAAAAAAAGGGGGTTCCCTTTTCCCTTTCCCCGTCCTTTTATTTTTGTGAAAAACTCGGTGGGCGCCCCTGTCTTCTGTCTGTCTGTTTTTTCGGGCCTTCGGCCCTGTCGCCTATTTCTGTGTGTGCTGCGTGTGAGAGAGAGAGACGACAAATAGACAGACAGCATAATGTGGGAGGGAATGGGGGAAGAGAAACTGTTTAAACCTTAATTTTTTTTTAATTGCTTTTTTTAAATTTTGGGGAAAAAAAAATGAACCCCCGGGTTTTTTTTATAAAGCTTACTGAAATATTTGATGATTTTGGGGGGGCCCGTTTAAATGCTGGATTTAAAATAAAGAAGTTTTAAAAACCTTTTTTGATAAATTTAAATAACAGAACTTTTTGAAAACTTAACATTCGGAAACGTATTGAAAGGGTCAGAAAAATTTCCCAAACGGCCAAAAACCAATTAAAAAAGGGTTTGCCAAAATTAGTCAAATAAAAATTGCCCCCGAAGAGGGAAAACCTACATTGTCGGGAAGGATTTTTGAAGGAGAAAACGGGTTACCTTTAAACCTGATCATTTTTTTAACATTAGAAAAAGACTATGAATAACAGTTAAATTTTAAAGAAAAAAAACTAAATTAAATTTAAATTTTTTTAATTTAAAATTTTATTCTGGTTTAAAAAATGAAGCCCGAATTAGTTTTTACAGCTTGGTAGTAAAATTTTAGTGATTTGGGACGAAAAAGGTTTTAGAGGATCTGAAAGAAAAGATTTTAAAGAGTTTTTTAAAGAATTAATTACGGGTCTTTTTGATCGAATAAAAAAAACAAAAAATTTTAGTGGTAGTTTTAATAAAAACCAATTTTTGGGCCCCAAACCCACAAAAAAGTTTTTGCTTTTATTTGGGGTTAATATTTTTTCCTGAAGATGCTAATCTGACTTTTTTCTACTACCCCAAAGGGAGTAGCATTCACTTTAATAAAGATCGGGTTTTTTAACGATTAGAAAAGACTATAATAACAGCTAATTTACAAAAAATTTTTTAAATTTTTTTTTTTTTTTAGTTTTAAAAAAAATGGCTGTCGAACCCCAGTAAATCGTTTAAGTTTTTGCAATGAACTTTTTAAACCAAAACAATAAAAAATTTTAAACATTGTTTTATGAATTTGGGTTTGAGGAGGATATAGACAATATAATAAAAATCATGTGAACTTTTAACAAAGCAAATCAAAGTGAAAAACATTGACTTAGGGATTCAAAAAAACTAAACTTTTGGGCGGGTTTTTATTGTAAGGTTAACGTGTCTTGAATTTTTCGGGGTTTGGGGTGAAGAATAAAAAGCGCTTTTTACTTATTTTTATTTACATTTATTTTTTTTGATTTACGAAAAATTTTTGAGTTAAAAAATGACCTCACAAGTAAATCGAGGAGGGAAAAAACTATAACAAGGGAAAAAAATTTTTGATATTGAAAAAAAAAAAAATTTAACCCAAATTTTTTAGTGAAGTAGACATGGTCCCATTAACCCCACAAACGTTCATAAAAGGGCGTAGCACATGCTATCTCTAAAATCCCAGAGCCCTCTTCAAACTGACCCACCAGTAAAATGCTTTTTGGCCCCTTTCCCTGTTTTTATATAACGCCTGATGATACTAACATGCCGTCGGGGTTTTCAAAAGGCAGAAAGAAGAAAATCACTATCAGGGCAACTCTGACGGGGCGACTACATTTTTACACAGTTTTAACCAGGGCAAGTAAGGAGGCAAAGTTAAGGGGTCGGCTGGTCTAAAGGGGCCAGCCCCTTGAAATAAAATTTGAAAAACAAAAAAATTTCCCTATCCTATATTTTGGCAATTCTTACCTTCCTCTCCCAAAAGAGTTATTTTTAAAAAACGAGCGGGTTTTTAAAATAAAAAATCCTGGCAACATGGGGGTTTTATGTGGTGCTTTAAGCGCATTTACACCTGTTATAAAAAACGCAGAAAGATCTCAAATTTAAAGAAAAAAACCAAACAAGAGCTGAACTTTGAAAACCCATAACCTTTCCAGTGAGAAACCCGAAATTATATCCAGTTTGAAGAGAAAAACCAAAAACCAATCCCCTGTAAACGTATACACAGGGCCCTGAAAGAAAGATGATCATACCCAAAGGGGTTTTCCTCCCAACGCCCCCAACTTTAGGCGAATCACTTAACAAACATGTAGCCCTTATACGGGTTTGCAGATAGAAACAAAGACCCAAATTTTTTTTTAATTTTAAAAACAATAACAGACTGTTAAAATAAACATAAAACCCAAAAAACTAAACCCAAAAAATTTTGTAGAAGATGTTTGGGTTGAATCCCAAATATAGAACGGGCCCCCCTTCATAAAACTCTTTGTAAAATTTTTGTAGACGCAAAACCCCAAAACTCTCACACCAAAAACCCAGGGTCAAAAAGTTAGTTTAAAAAATTTTACAAAAAATCAAATGAGCCCTACTATTTATGCGATTTTTTAAAATCGCTCGTTGCCGCAGTCCCAATGGCCACAACAGAAAAGAAAAAAAAAACAACCTTTTTAAAACCCCCCCCAACAGATCTTTTTCTTTTTGCGTTTTTTGTTGTTAGGTCAGGGGGGCAACAACAACACCTGAGTTTTAAACAGAGACACCGACCACCCTAGAAATTTTTTAAGCAGAAAAAACAACTTCGCAATCAGTTATCCAAATGAACTAAACCTTTTCAGACATTTTAAAAACCTCCTGAAGCCCAAAGAACGTTATGCCCCATCTACAGACTTTTTGGTAGGGAACAAAAATTATTGGGCCCGCCCGCAGTAAAAAAACCCGACCACATTACGGGAAATTTTTAGAGGGGCTCCCACACAACAATTGTAATCTTCAATTTAAAGGGTTTGGGCCCCAAAGACGGGAAAACGGGCCAAATTTTCTTTCATAACTTACGGGGCCCAAACGATTCTCATTTCATAACCCAAGAAAGTGCATCTGAATAAAAGAGGGTTCCTGCATTGCAAAAATTTTCCCCAAAAATCCTTGACTTTTACTCTTGACTTTTTAAACCTTTTATGACCACCCCAAAAACTGATGGCAAGTTTGGGATAAGAAAAGCGGGCTCAAAAAACAAGACTTTCCAATCACTAAACAATACTTTGCCCCATCTTTAGTGCGAAAAGGGGATTTAAACCTTATGAATAAAAGGACTCGGGGAAGGTTTTGATGAAGACTAAACTTCCTCCCTAAAGGCGTTTTCCCTTTTCTTTTTTTCTTAAGGAGGTAAAGACAAACTGACTCTGAAAATGAATACGCACAGAAAACCTGGACAGAATTACCCGGGCAAACGATGGGGGGGGCTATCACGATCAATATTTAAATTTCGACGTTGTTTATTAGCAGACTTTTTCAGAATTACAGAACTACATGGGATGAAACAAATTAAAAGCTTAGACTCAGCAAAATTACAAACTCTGCCCCAGGGGGCCCTTTTTTGGGACGCATTCCCAAAGCTACAAAAATCAAAATTGACTTAAATTTTTTGATCTACCCACACTTCAGAGATTGAAGACGGTTTTTAAAGGGGGGGAAATTTTCAGGCCTCAAAATCCTTACGGGAAAGGGAAAAAACAAGTATTTAGACGATTATGAACCCTTTTTAAAAAAACCCTCTAAAATAAACTAATTTTCTTTGACGCTAAAAATCTGAAAGGATGGGCTATGAGTTCCCAAACCCCTTCCACTGAAAACCTTTTCAATTATAAAAGGGGCCCATACTTTTACTTTGTTAGGGATGTTGTCACAGCTAAAGCCCGATAATCCAGCAGGACCATCTTAGAAAATAGCTTGAAAAAATCCTAAAGGGAAATTTCACATCTCCAAAACGATTATCCTCTGGCCGCAGAAACTTTAAAAATGGCCCCACAGAACCGCCAAAAATTGTTTTCCCCAACTTGGGACAAAACTAATATGTTTTTCATTCCCGACTGTTACGTTTTTTCCTAAACACGGACCCGAAACTGACAGCGGGTTTAAGAATCATTGCTTTTTTACCAAAGCCCCTTTAAAACCAAAAAAAAACAAGGGAAAAACACTGAAACTTAGAACCCAAACCACTACGCTTCCCGAAAAAAAATCTTAAACTGTGAACAACAGTGTTTTTTTGGGAAAACTATGGGAAAAACCACACAAACGTAAAAAATGTGAAAATTTGTTACAAAAAAAAACCAAAACAAATTTAAATTTTCCTCTAAAACCAACTATCAAGACTTTAGAAAATTTAAAAAGACAGCCTGGTTGGGATTATGAAAGAAGAAAAAAGGGTGTTTTAAATTGGGCAAAACCCGTGTTTATTGGGTTTACCGTATTTAAAAGTTTTCCCAAAATTATTGGGTGTTTGAATTTCTGAAAACTACCTTAAACCGCGGGACCCCGAAGCAAGAGTTCTTTTTCACAGATACTACTCTTTATTTTTAGACGTTTTCCCCCAGAAAACTTCTATAAGGAAAAGAAACAGAATTTGCTAAAGGAGTTGATGGGTGGGACGACACTCGACTATCCAAAAAACCGTCCTTTTAAAATTCAACTTTTAAACAAAAAGTAAAATTTGGGAAAAATAAAGGGTGAACTCAATGGGACAGTTATCAAAAAATAATTTTTTTTGCAGTCGAAGATGACAGCGGTTTCAAACCAGACATCCCGAAAAGAAGAAGGGTAAAGGCATTTTAAAAAAGTTTTCAAAAAAAAATAACTCACGACAACTACAAGCAAGCTCTCTTTGAAAAAAAAAGAAATTTTATCACACAAATGTTTAATCTGCGCTCTACTCTTTTATCAAGTAAACCCCAACGCTTTTAACCCCGAAATCATAGTCCCCTAACAAAACAAGAAACTTACGTCAGTCCTTAGTTTTTCATACGCTGTAAGGGCATTGGAGAACTTTAAAAGATTAACTTGCCAGGTTTTTAACTTAAAACCTAAATAGTAAATTTTCTTAAAAAAACCCAACAAGAACTTTTCTTAAGAACTTAACTAGTACCCTTTTTTAAAAACCTAAATAGTAAATTAACTTAAGAAAATTAATTTTTTTTTTTATTTCCCTTTAAAATTTTCCCTTGCACTTAACTTAAAAAGTAACTTTTTATAACTAACTTAACTTTACTTAAAATTTGTTCTTAAACCTTGTACTTTATCTAGTTCCCTTAAAAAAATATTTTCCAAAAAAAAGGTCTAAATGCAGGGGGTTGCACTTTTTTTTCAAACTGGTTTTCTTCTTTTACGTGGGGGCTTTTCGGCTTTTCTCTAAGTTTTGGCGTTATGTATTTTTTATGCTAAAACCCCCCCCCAACAACAACAGCACAAATTTCATAATAATACATCTTTTTCGTTTGATTTTGATTGTGTTTTTTGTTTTTTAAAATTTGGGGTGTTGGTGCTGGTGGCGATGTTGTATTTTTAAACTAAAAAATTTTTGTTTTGCGATTGGTTTGCTTTTTGGGGAGTCTGTCCATTCAGCTAGTTTACGCCCAGCCTCAAAAAGTCCAGGATTTTTAGACTTTTGTAACATTCCCCACTTGGGGTCCAAAAAACTTTCGTTACATTCACTTTTTTGGGACATTTAAATTGCGGGCACATTTACTTGCTCTTTCGGGGTGTCCTGCCCCGTCTTCTTTCGCCCCCTTTTTTTTTTTTTTGGGGATTTAAAATTTAAAAAATGATCAAAATTAATATGAATTTAAAAATAATTAATCCCCTAATGAATGGCATAACATCGTTCCAAATCTGTAGACAAAAGTCAAAATTTTTAAAAGTTTTTTATGACTTTTAATTAAAACCCATCTTTCGATAAATCCCTATTTTTTAAAACTTCTTTTGAATCAACCGGGGCCATCTTTTTACAACTTAACTATAAAAAAATCATTGGGCTGACCCACTGAACTAACCATTTTTTTACCCTAGTTTTTGCTTCGTAAAAATTTGCGAAATACTTCTCAACGTCTGATGTAGACAGTTTTTTTGAATCAGTTTAAACTTTGTTCAAAGGGCCCAAAAAACTGTTTAGGGTTTTTTCCCCAAAACCCCGCTAGAGATATAATCTTTCTTTTTTTGCAGAGGGGCTATGAGTAGTCCCCCTTGCTCCTCACACTTTAATAGTTCGTCACAATCCATTTTTAAAAACAATAAAAAAAAAATATAATACTTTTTTAAAAAAATTTAGTTTAAACGCTGGTTAAATTTTTCAGTGCCTATCGTTGGGGTTATAGTTTTAATTTAAAACCCCTTTCAAAATGTTTTTAGGAATAAAACCGCCCAACAAAGGGGGAAAAATAGAAAGACGCCAAAACCCAGTTGCAACCTTTTTTTTGGCTTTTAAAAACAAAAGATTATTTGATTAAAAAGCACAAAAACAGTCTTTTGTAAAAATGAAAATTTTAAATTTTTTTTTTTAGTTTTTAAAAAGATGAGTGAAAAAAAGAAATTTTCAATACGATTTACCACTCGCTGGATTTTGGCCCTTAAATATAGGCTTTTGTGTGTTTTGAAAAAAAAAAGTTTAAAAAGCCCCCGACCTAGGAAGGTTAACTTGAGGATGTTGTTAAAAAGGGTTTTAGTTAATTACTGCAGGGATTGCGCAAAAAAACTTTCTTGTTTTCGCAGGGGAAATTTTCCCAGAAAATGTAGTTCATAGAAAGATTTTAAATTTATAAGAAAATATTGGGAATTTTAAAAAATGGGGGAGTAGTTTTTGATGGTAGAGGGGCAAATTTTTAATTTCCTTGGGCCCTTTTCCGGCAGCAATTAATGTTTAGTAAATTTCGGCCGATGAAAGAGAGGGGAAAAAGCATAACAAAGGGAATAAAAGATTTAGCTAAGGCAAGAGACGCTTTTGAGAAAAAAAACAAATTGGGTCACTTAGACTTTTAATTTAAAAAAAAAATTAAGGGAACAGGTCAGCAAAACCCAACATTTTTCAGACGTTATGAGGCAATGAAAGGGGTATTTCTTTTTACCGGAAAGAAGTTTCTAAACACGCCCCCGCCAGAACTGTCCTGACTTTATGAACCAACTGAGGGAAAAGAAAATAGCAGAAATTGGTTTTTTATTGTGGGGGCAAAGGGGGCAAACTATATTCTTCACAAACAATTTAAAATCCCCCTTTAAAAAAACGGGCCTTTTTATGGACAAGTACAAAAATAATTTTTCACCTTTAAAAGGGTTTTTGGAAAGGAAGACTGAAATTTAAAAACTGAGTAAAGCGGGTAGGTGTCTGAATTTAGATCGAAAGACGGCTTTCAAAACAGGGAAATTTTGGGAAATATATCTGGGCCGCCCCAAAAAAAAAAATAAGGCCTAATTTGTTAACCAGGGTTTCCCAAAAGACACCCCCCAGATGGACTTGCGGGATCTTCCACATGATAAAAATTAAAAAGAAAAAATTTAAGGGATGCTCTGACAGTTGTTGACAAGGGGTTTTAAATCCCAAAAAACCTGAACCTTTAACGGTCAAAGCTCAACTCTTTTGGCTGTGGGGGTTACAACAAATATACAAGCGGGGGTCCCCTTAAAGTATCCCAAGGAAAGATTCCCCGGTTTTTGATGGGAAAAAATTTTTAAAGGGCTTTTAAAAACCCCCTGTTTTTAAAAAAAACATGTTTCATTAAGAGAAGGGGTCCCCCGGGAAAACCCTCGATCACAAGCCCTAGTAGAAAACTTTTTAAAAAAACTAAATGAACGCCTGTTTTTCCCTATCAATATCCAGAGAAAATTTTGACAGAGAACGCAACCCCAAAAAAGGGTTTGGGACTGCCATCATCTTTTCACGGCCCTGAAAAAAAAGAAGAATTTTAAAACAACAGGTTTTAAGCCATAAACGCAAAACAAATTAAAAAAAAAATTTCATTAAATGAAGCGTCCAAGGTAAACAAAAACTCTTGCCGTTTGGGCCCAAAAGTAAGGGTAACCCTTTTAAAGCTCCTGGAGAGGCAAAGTATGTTTGAATTAAAGGGTACAGATCCCAATGGAGCAAGAAGTAAATGGTTTAGCGAATTAAAAAAAACACCCCCTCCTTAAATTATTTAAGAAGTTTTCCTCGTCTAAAAAGCCTGCTCCTAAAAGGAAACCTTTGTTTGCGGGAAGAGCTGCAAAATTTTTCCCCCCAAACACATTTGGGTAACAAAAAAATAAATTTTTTTTTTGCTAAAAAATTTTTTTTTTGGGGCCCATTTTTGGGGAAAATGTATTGTTTGTTTTTTTTAATGTTCTGTTTTTAAATTTCATCATGGTTACCCTTTCGTTTAAGTAAAAGGGCTTTTCCCCCACTCCTTTTTTAAGTTCAATTTTTTTTTTCGTCTGTAATCCTCACCGTCGGGCCCTAAAACCCTTTTGAAATTCTTCCGGCCAAAAGTTTTCATCTTGTAATGAAATTTTCTTATTCTTTAACTTAATGAACAAAAATTTTGCTGAAGCTAGGGCACAATTGGGGAGTGTGCTTTTGGGAATTTGGAGTTAATTTTTTTTAAAAAAAGCAATTACAATCATAGACACAGCACCTAAACCTAAACCAAGGCCCCTAAAGCAAAAAAACTGGGGGCCCCCGCCCCAGTAGCTAAAACAGCAACACTAACCCAGCCTTTCGCTAAACTACAAACCGATGAGCCCTTTAAATTTCATAAGAAAGATATTTAAAGCTTTTTTATATTTTTTTTCTAGTAAACCCCAAAACTTTTCCAAGTCCCTTTTTATTTCCTTTTGAAGTTCAGTTATTTGCTTTAACCTAAACTGTTGAACCTCCATTTTTAAATAAGATTATTTTTTAAAGTTAATCTTATACATATCTTCTTATTAATCCGTCTGGCAGCACTTCATCAACAGAGTAAAACGCAATAAAATCAACATACTTAATGAAAATAAAGTCGAGTACTGTTAGTTTGTCTTAGTCAACCATCACAGTAACCTTGTCAGATGATACATGGGTGTTTATTTCATCTCCGTTTTTAGTAATTGCAATAGCGAGCTTCAGAGGGGCATCCAAGTTTTCAGCCTTTATTTGTATCCCTCTAATTAACACATGTTCTGGCAAACTAGTATTGCCCTCCCTCGGAGTAATAAATAAGCGAAAAATCATCGTCATTTGCCTAGGTAGCGCCTGTAGAGTTGGGGTAAATTGTAAGCCGGCGGTGTCGCCGCCAACTTCAGCTAAGGACTTCTTTCTCTGTAGCATATATTCAGAACCCTGCATAGTTATTTCAATCTGTTTTTTCTGTTGTGTTCCTGGAACCAGACTAACAAGAACGGGTCCCTTCATTTAAAGCTTTTCTAAAATTGTTGTTCTTATCAAAGTATACATTAGGGCTTCGTAGTTCAAACTTTAGATTCCAAGCAATTTCAGGAAGCAACGCCCAAACATTCTTTTATGAAGTTTGTATTCGTGTTTGCCAAAGTCGTTTGCTCTTAAATTTCTTATCTCTTCTAGGGTAGGATATGGCTGCCGTTTTTTGTCTTCAATTTCTGTTCGTTTGTAAACCCCATCATCTGTGTATTCAAATCCATAAACATTTCCTGGCACTCCTATTAGATCAAACTCGGTTGTGTCTGCTAGGTCTTTTAGCTCTACTGCAGTGCATTTAGGAGCTAGCTCCGCTTTTGATTCTGGCCCCCGAGACATTCTTTTTAATATTAAAATTATAATAAACATCTACAATAAACAATCTACAATAAACAAACGTATTGAACTGGAGGGTCAGTCCGTAAGCATAGCTTAGCATGCTTAGATGTTTCTAACTGCTCTTTTATTTTTTTAGCTCATCTTTGTCCCTTATATTAATTTTCACTTAAACATTCTTCAAAAACTATCTTTGTCCTTAGTGTAAAATAATACAACCGATTTTAAACTGCGATCTAAAGTCTTTTAAGACAGCACTGTATTTTTGAGGTTAAGAGCCACACAGAAACTAAGGCGTGGCGCCCACTAAAGGCTAGCTTCGACAGAGCTTTTCTTTTTTTAACAATGTCTCGTTCAGCTGAACAGTCATCAATAATAAACAGGGTTTCAGTTCCCTCAAATAGTCTATAGTAATGTTCTAAACAGTCGCTTAGCTTGTCGCTAGGATCAACTAAAAATATATTCTCGTCTGTCCAAATAAACTTCCTTTCTTTGTAAGACTTGTTGTGCTTAATGGTTGTGCAGAATATAACAATGTGCTCGTAATGAAACCTGTAGATTGTAACAAATCAAGTACGAAGACAGTTTTCCCACACCCAGTAATCCCGCAGATAAGAGAACAGTGCGGATCTTTTGGCAGAAACTTCAAGCTATCCATCTGTTTTTATTAGAATATTTCTTCTGCATTTTAAAAAGCCACATCTTTTTAGCCTGTTTTCTTCAATGTTTAACTGGGCATCACAAACCATAAAAATGTGCATTTTTATTGGGCCGTTTCCGTCTGCTTTCTTTGAAATATTTATTTTTATACCATCTTGCCCTACCCTTTTCTCCACTTCCAAACAATCTGTTGTCAAATGTGGATCTAAAATCCAGCCACAGCCCATATTTGGTTATTAAGTAGTCTCCGAGTCTTACATCACAAAGGCGAAGTTTTTACATACACGATCAACTGCAGGATCCCTTTGCCTACCTCCAGCGAACAACTTTATTTCATCAAAGTGTTGGTGAGGTAAAAGTCCGCGCCCCGAATACAACTGATCAGACTTACCATTTATTGCGCAGTCAACCTTCTCAATTTTTGGATTATAAAACACTTCTGATTCTCTCTGAAAAGGAGTTGTTCCTTCAGTAAATAAGAACAAAATTCCTTTTAAAGACTTTAGAGACTGATTTAGATGTATGTTCCAGAGAGTGTCTCGCTTGTTTCTATTTTCTGTAATGGCGTGTATAACGTTTTCATAATAAACGTTTTACTTTTATACTGGGTTAAGATTGTTCTGGCCAGTCCGGGGTTAGTAACAACATCAAACTCAAGAGAAAATGTCACTAACCGCGTATTTAGCTTCGGGGGTCTTCAGACAGAACGACAGAACCGCTAGGATTAAATGTAGATAAGTTTTTCTTTTAGTGCGCCTTGGTAATATGGCATATGCGTCTTTAACAGCTCAAAATCTAGAGGGATGCAGAATCTGTTGCCAAATGCTTCTGCTACTGCCTCATCTTTAACATCATTCTTTGCATCCCCAGCCCCAACTCTGTGCTTGAGACCGTTTGTGTCTTGTATTCCCTGATAGACTTTCTCTTTTCTTTCTTTTTTAGGCAGCCATAGATCAGAATAAAGGGCAAAAATGTCTGCCTCGCTTAGTACAAAGACTTCTCTACCCTCCAGTTTGATTGCTATATGTTTACGATGGCCCTACCCAAATTAGCAACAACAGTAGCATTAGAATCTGCCGATGTAATATCTATTTTGAATGATAGTTTAGCGGTGCCTGGCATTATAACATCGTCAGCGCCAAGATCAGGGAACTTAACTATTAAAGTTTGTCCAGGCTGAACTGTTGATGGAGTGTTTACACTAATTACAGTCTGCCTTATACCTTTCACGCCATGGGGTTCCTTCTCTTTTCTGTATGGATCGAGGTCACAACCGTATGAGTTCATTTTTTATAAAACAAAAAAGAATATAAATAAAAAATATGGATGAAGATTTTGACCCAATTGATCCTATTGAAGAAGAAGATGAAACAGAACTGGGCCCTTCATTGCAAGAAGAGCTTGAAGGAGCGGGTTCTTTACTCCCTAAACAACGTCAAGAACTATTGCGAGAAAGAATTCAATCATTCTATAGAAGCATAGGACGAGAGCTACCAGGCGTGCTTGATCCTAACGATTTTGAGGAAGATGGTGGGCATTTGTATATAAGAACTGGTGCAGAAGACCGTGTAAGAGTTACTAAAAAGTCAGACAAAACTAAGTTTTTAAGTCTAAAAACAATTAAACGAGACCTCCCTGCTGCTAAGGCAGAACAATTTAAACCTTTTAGAGCTTAGAGCCGAAGTCGTTAGTCATTTACAGAACTTGGAGCGGGGGCTGCCAACACAATCTGAAATACAAAACATACCTCTTCAAGATTTAAGTCAACAAGCAGATGATGCAATTAACAAAACAGATGAATCAATTAGAAGAGCAGAAGAACTAATAGCAGAACTTGAGTTTTAATGAGGAGACAGTTAAAAACAATAACGATTCTCCATTGCCTATGCGTGAAATCCTGGGACTTAATGCTGCTCTACGGACAATAAGGGGTGAACTAACAATTTGGCAAAACTTGGTGAGCTAGATAGAGAGATAGAAGAAAAAAAATAAACTGGCTGATGCAGATGATAACAATTTAGGGCGAGAAGAAAAGGCTATAATACAGCAGAAAATACAAGATTTAATGCTACAAAGGGCGGCCAGGTTAGAAGTGCTGTCAACTAACAGAGCGCAGCTAGCATCACAAACAAGCAGAATAAGAGAAACTATAAACAGAATACTTTATGAAAACACTACGCTAGCAGAAAGAATAAGGACTCTGTTCAGGGAACAGGGGATTACAATAGTTAGTATATTAACAGCTGTTGGGTTTGCTATCTCTACACTCGTTTATGCTTTAACTGGCAGCGCACCAACAGGGCCAGTAACGCCTCCAACGCCTCAGCCTGGTAAAAGTTGGATTAGAAAACAATTGCATCATCTAGCAAACTTATTAAAGAAGTTAGCTGCCAAAGCGCTTGATGCTCTGCCATGGCATAATTGGCAGTGTTGTTAGTTGGGTTTTGTCTACTATAGGCAAAGTTGCTGGTTATATGGCTGACCATCTGTGGACGTTAGGAGTGCTAGCTGCTGGATTAATTTTTAGTGAAATAAAGTATGGCTAATCCAGTGAAAGTTAAAACACGAGGGCTGTCTTTTCGCTAGTATGACTGTCAGTGCGAGGTACATTAACAGGTGGAGTGCTTCTGGGCTGCTTTCTGGCTGTGGGGCGCTTATAACTGGTGGTGGGTCGCTTTCTGGTTCTTCAGGGCTAGGTACTTTCTTAAAATAGATGGAGCAGGCCTTGTGTTTAAGCTTTGATTGTGCCCTAGTTTTGATCGTCTCCAGCTATGAGGATTTCATTGTTATAATTCTGTATCATGCCAATCTGTAGTCTAAGGTTAGAGGGTAGCATGTATAAAGTTAAATGTTCATACAAGTCTGCTTTTCAATTTTCACACCCCTATGAATTATCTCCCTTCGGTCTCTCTCTTCTCTCTCTCTCTCTCTCTCTCTCTCTCTGTCTCTCTCTCTCTCTCTCTACCCAACTTCAAACATCTTACTTAGCAGTAAATCTTTTATTCCTGATTTGTATTTAACTCTGCAGGTTACTTTTACAGTTTACGTAATTATACATTTTGCAATATTATTGATCTTTTGAATGGTGCTATTGTTTTTGTTTTCTTTCTTTTTTATACTTAACTTTGAGCTTATCTTGGAGCATTCTGTTTTACAGTTGGAGTGTTTATTTAAGTGTTGTTATAATATTGCATATGTGGTGGTGGTTTGTGGTGGTGATGTGTGCACCTCTGTGTGTGTGTGTGTGTGTGTGTGTGTGTGTGTGTGTGTGTGTGTGTGTGTGCGTGTGTGTGTGTGTGAGATTCTGTATTGGTGTGGTGTGTGTGATTCTGTATTGGTGTGGTGTGTGTGTGTGACTGGGGGGTGGGGGATGGGGAAGAGGGTGGTAGGGTGTGTGTGGTGCATGTGTTAGTATTTATATATATAGAGCGACACAAGATGGATAAATGAATTGACAAGGAATGACTGAGCACAGTGCAAAGAGTGGAATATTTTTAATGATATACTAGTTTATAAGTTGTTGCAATATGTGAATTTTGATAATGGCACCACAAACAAATTTTCCTTGTATTCTACGAGGACAATAAAATATCGTGTATCGTGTATCGTGTATCGTGTAATCCATGTCCTACAACAAAGTCAACCTTTGACCTAGCATGTGCAAGAACGTCTTGATACCTTTGTATGCTAGCAGGCAAATCAACAGCAGAGTTAATAGCATCTTCTAAATTAGCTAGAAATTGTTTTCTGGCGCCAAAGCCTGTAGACTGATCTAGTATGCTAGACTTAGTCTGTGCTTGTGCTCCTAATAGACACCAAACATATGTCCGTATGGAGTCATTAAGTCTTTGCACTCCTGGCATTGTTAGGCCTTTACTTTCATCTAAGATAAATGTTGCCCAAGCATTAGGATGTTTTTGTTCTATGGATCCCAATCGAACTTGTTTGGTTGAAAAGAGGTGTGGCCGGGCCAGTAGTCATAATTATATTCTCTTTTTGCACCCCACAAATACAAATGTGCCTAACCCATGATTGCGATCTAACTTTTGTCTAAAATCAGTTGAAGGATCAATGTTAAATTCGTTGCAGATTCTTTCATATGCATTATTGTCCATTGGGCTGTTAAATGGATTAAACGCGCTGTCGCTTGGGAGGGTTACTTGTAGTTCAGTTAGTATTCGTCTGTACTGGTAATAAACATGAAAGTTATATACTAATCTTACTAAAAGATTGGGGTGGTTTAAATGGTTTGCATATGAAGCCCCACAACCAGTGGTTGCGCAGTAAACAGCAAAATTTAACTGATTCTGATAAAACATCATAGGGTGGGATGTCCATGCTGATGGTACTCTATCATTCCTTATTGGTGGATTTAAATATTTAGTTAGCGGGTTTACAAGTCTAACTTGGAAGCCATTATATTCATCTACTGCAATGGTTAGATTGCTGAAGTCTAACGATTTAGGATTATAAAACGCTCCTACATTGTAAGCGACACTTTCGTTATATTTAAAAGGTTCCATTTTTTAAATTAGTTTTTAAAATAGTTATAAAAAAGATGTACATCTATATAACCAAGCAAATCGAGCGTGTGTTCTTAACGTACCCAATTGACAATAGGCGTGGGAGTTGTAGGATTGCCCTTAAAGAAATTGGCTTTAAAGTTATGTGGATTAACATATCTGAAGGGGTTCAAAATAACTGGATTAATGTTAATGATGAACTAGGCAATCAAGTAAGTCATATAACAATACCTGATGGTTATTACAACTTTTGTTCTTTAAAAGAAGTACTTAACGAATTTGGCATATTGTTAACAATTAACGAGGCAAACCTTAGAATTACTATAAATTTCCCACTAGAAGAAAGAAGAGAGTATACTTTCCCTAAAGGCCTGGCTAAAATCTTGGGCTTTCACAGTAGTGACAAAGCTTATAGATTTAGTACAAGAGAAGACATCTGGCAATTTAAAGGTAATAAACCTGATTCTGTGACCAATTTGTATGTTCATTTACAGCAGTAAAACAGTTAAAAGATTAA
>CM031605.1:72075476-72077976 GCA_018398815.1 Conus ventricosus | reverse complement strand
GATAGTAACATAAGTGTCATGATTGGCAGGCAAAATGGCAACTGAGTTCCAGTACGGACGTCACTTTGGGTGTACACTGCCAGTGGGGGGATTTGAACTCGAACAGGTGAGGATGAACACCTGGCGGGCTTACGAAGAAACAAAAGCAAAACAAAAACAACCCTTACCCTTCCCCTATTCCACTCTGTCCCTACCCCCCCCCCCCCATCCCCCCCCCAAAAAAAAAAAAATTAAAAAAATTCAAGTCACAGCTCCAGTCGGCAATCCACTTCATAGGTAAGAAAAGTGCACACACACACAATGCACAACACACAGACACACAGACAGAGAGAGAGAGCACACACACACACACCACACACACACACACACACACACACACAGATGCATTCACATGAACATACACAGTGACACGCGCACGCTCTATGCATGCCAACAGACCGTGAATGTACTTGCATGCACACACACACACACACACACACAACACACACACACACACACACGCGCGCGCGCGCGCGCGCGCGCGCGCGCGCGTCCATTTTACTCGTGCACACTTGTCACACAGTTGAGAAATTTGGCGATCGTGGCAAACGGCAACTGTACCTTGGCTTACAAGTTCAGTTGCTAGCCCTACGTGACTGTTTTCAATTCCCCCTCCCCCCTCCCTCCCTTTTCACCATCTTTCACTCAGTCTCTCTCTTCTTCTCTCATTCCTCTTCAACGCTTCTCTTCAGCTACCTGTGTCTGCCCTCTCTGATCCCACGTCTCTCCTCGCCAGTTCTGTTCCGCCGCAGGCCTGTTACTAAAAATACTGTTTTCACCCGGCTTCGTCACGCTACTAAAACATAGCAAACGTGATGAAAATCCGATGTTTATTTTAGCACCTGGTACCGAAGCATTGTCGGTGCTCCTTGTGTGTCAGGATTGGATCAAAGATAGTTCGTCTTTGATTGGATTGAAGCGGACAGAGAATGTAAATATGGGGGTTCAAGCTCACCCTATCTTATTTGCCCGAAAACACCACTTTTCACATACAAATCACATCCATCTCATGTCACTTTTAACCAAAATTAACACCTGTTTTCTAACAAATTAACGCCTCAAACCTCTAAAATTGACGTAATTAGTACGTGCTAGATAAGATAGGGTGATCGTGAACGAAGATATTTACATTCTCCCAAGGCAAAAAAATTAGTACGTCTGTCTACTTCCAATGCTATTAACGTCCGCGGGACTGAGCCCTTGCTACTTTTCTAATATGCTCCTCTACCTCAAGCACTATTAATAAATTAGAACAATCAACTGGCCTTCCTCTTGATTAGCTATTTTTACATCCAATGAATTTAAAGAACCCTCAATTAATTCTTTAAATTCACTGTCTCCACCAAACCTATATAACTGATAATCGCAAAACCCCGCCTTAGTTGCCGGCAGCGCTTGTAGAACTGCAGATTGGATAGCCATTAAATAAGTTAGTATTTGTTTTTAACTGTTGTAAATGGACATACAACATTGGGTTCACAAGAAAATCAGATGGTTTATTACCTTTAAATTGCAGATGTCTTCTCTTGTACTAAATCTATAAGCTTTGTCACTACTGTGAAAGCCCAAAATTTTAGCCAGCCCTTTAGGGAAAGTATACTCTCTTCTTTCTTCAAGTGGAAAATTTATAGTAATTCTAAGGTTTGCCTCGTTAATTGTTAACAATATGCCAAATTCGTTAAGTACTTCTTTTAAAGAACAAAGTTGTAATAACCATCAGGTATTGTTATATGGTTTACTTGATTGCCTAGTTCGTCATTAACATTAATCCGTTTATTTTGAACCCCTTCAGATATGTTAACCCACATAACTTTAAAGCCAATTTCTTTAAGGGCAATCCTACAACTCCCACGCCTATTGTCAATTGGGTACGTTAAGAACACACGCTCGTTTTGCTTGGTTATATAGATGTACATCCTTTTTATAACTATTTAAAAAACTAATTTAAAAATGGAACCTTTTAAATATAACGAAAGTGTCGCTTACAATTGTAGGGGCGTTTTATAATCCTAAATCTTTAGACTTCAGCAATCTAACCATTGCAGTAGATGAATATAATGGCTTCCAAGTTAGACTTGTAAACCCACTAACTAAATATTTAAATCCGCCAATAAAGAGTGACAGAGTGCCATCAGCATGGTCATCCCACCCTATGGCGTTTTACCAGAATCAGTTAAATTTTGCCATTTACTGCGCAACCAGGTTGCGGTGTTTCATATGCAAACCATTTAAACCACCCTAATCTTTTAGTAAGGTCAGTATATAACTTTCATGTTTATTACAGTACAGGCGAATACTAACTGAACTACAAGTAGTCCTCCCTAACGACAATGCATTTAATCCATTCAACAGTCAATGGACAATAATGCATATGAAAGAATCTGCAACGAATTTAACATTAATCCTTCAACTGATTTTAGACAAAAGTTAAACCGCAATCATGTGTGGGACTGGTATTTGT
>CM031605.1:72062399-72075376 GCA_018398815.1 Conus ventricosus | reverse complement strand
TTAAATTGTGTCCTTTAGTTTCTCGTATGAGAGTCTCAATTTATTTTTGATTAAAAATAAGTTTAAAAATTAAACTCCCCTTGCTGTCAATAAAGAGTTAACACAAAAATAAAATGATATAATAAAGAGTTTAAAAGTGACATTTAAAACGAATTAACAGTGATAGCCAACGCCATTAAGTTCGTTCCCATTATATCCGCACTTTTTGTTTTACCCCCCCCCCCCCCCCCCCCCCCCCCCCCCCCCCCCCACTCCCATCAACCCCACCCCAAATTGCCACCTCATTTCACACACGCGCGCGCGCACGTGAACATTTTGTTTTATACAGACTTAACCGGCAAACATCTAATCATTGAAAAAAAAAAGAAAAGAAAGAAAAACATTTTTAAAAATCCTTTGGATGGGAAAAGAGAGATTTACTTCGACTTAACCGAATGTCGACCTATCCCAGAGTCGACTTATGCGATCCCGACGGGTTATGCGACTCTCCCTAGTAGTAGTAAACTGCGTGGACTTTCTCGCATTGGGGCCAGAGAAATGGATTCCATTTCTCTAAATTGGGGACTCCCAGTGATGCCGCGTTTACCCTCCCTCTCTCTCTCTCTCTCGATCTGTCTGTGCGGAGCAGGTGGTATGAGAATGGGAAGGAGGGGAGCGTGCAGATAAAGAGGGGGGGAGGGGGGGGGGGGGGGGGAGATTCGGTGCGTGTCAGCGTGTGCCGAGCGCGCATGCGCATGCGTTTGCCGAGCTCCGTCACGGCCGTGACGAGGGCGTATTCCTGTGCTTCTGTTCTCAGCCATTAGTTGTTGTTTCCTCTCTCAAGGTGGCCGGGTTGTGTCGTTGTTGTGGCGGGTCTACGTGCGGCTAGTCTTTCGGACATGACAATCCATCCATCTATCCATGTCCTGACGAGGTCACCTTGTGAACATTATTAAAATAAAAAAAAATTGAAAAAAAAGCGACGCCCGACTGCGTGTGATTACAATTATGCAAGAGTACGCGCGCGCGCGCACAACGTACACACACACACAGAAGAACAGAGCAGTAGTTCAACAATCAATCCGTGACCTTGCTATTACCCAAACCGCTGTCGCACAATGATTTGGCACCCACCTCTTCACGTCTTTTTCCCACTAGGCCACCTCGAAACCCTGGCTTGGCCTCTCTCTCTCTCTCCCCTCCAAACATCCACCCCACCCCAGCCCCTCCTCCACCCCCATCCTTTCAACCCTCCCCCCCCCCCCCCCCCCCCCCCCCCCCCCCCCCCGGGACCGACTTTACATACGGAACACGCACGGAGCGCGTGCGACTTCTAAGTGACGGTGGGCCCGTGCAAAGACAGAATCGACGTCCCGTGCTGTGCTGTGTGTTGTGTGTGTGGTTTGTGTCGTGTGGTACTAGTAGGAGACATTTCAAACCACCCTTCGCCAAGACCTGACCTACTTTGTGCTCAGACTCGCGCGTGTGTGAACGGAAACGCTCCCGCCGCTGGGTCCCCACCTCAGGACACCGAAGAGGGAGGGAAGGGGGAGGGTTTGTATAGAGGGGAAGGGAGGCCTGTAGTGAATGAAGGGAGTGAACGAACCGCAAGAAATTCGGTTACCGCCGGGCGCTCGCCAGCCACCACACAGACTAGGCTAGAAAAAATCACCACACACACACAAGCCAGCCAGCTATATCATTCACACAGGGCAAACCTCCAGGCTACCGCTTGGCGGTCGTGTTTCTCATTGCTGAATGTCAAACCCGTGCACAGTTTTGTCAACTGTAAAGTTCACATTTTGCAAAGATTTCCTGTACCTTTCTTCTTCCTCCTCAATGCGTCCACGCGTCCTCCTACCCCTCCATCTGTGTGTGCGTGCGTGCGCGCGCGCGCCTGTGTGTGTGTGGGGCGCGTGTGTGTAACTCGGTCAAACCCCAAGCTTCAACGATGGTTTTAAAGCACATGATTTTCGAGTGTTTTAAATTAAATTAAGTTTTCGCGCTTTTTTAAAGGCTAAATGATAATGGGACTGGGGGCAGAGTGGGTGGGAGGGACGAAAGATGAAGAGGGTGTTGGGGGGGAAGGGGGTTCTGGTTTTCATCAAAGCAAGAAAGAATGTCGTAATGACTAGCAAATGTCTTTCCAAGGGTTCGGAGTTCCTTAAGTTGGTGGAAACAAAGGTGCACATTTCACAGCGGCGAGATCCTTGTTATGTCTACCAGGAAATGGTCTCCAACGCACATGCAGTGGAAAGCCCCACCCTTACCCGTTTTTTAAAAATCTGCATCTTGTTCTCCACCACACCCCACCGCCTTTTTTTTTTTTGTGAAATTTGCCCCTTTGGGTTTTACCCCCTCCCCCCCCCCCCCCCAATTTTTTTTTTTCCATTTTTCTCCCCCCTTTCTTCCCCCTCGCTTTTTCACAATATGCGGCTGGTTTCCTCCTCCCCCTACTTCAGACGAATCCCCCCCTTCCTCGCCCTAAAACATTAAATCCCCCCGGGTTGTCTATCGAAATTTTACTTTGTCCCCTTCCTTCCAACTCCCCCGGCGGTACCCTTTGAAGCTTTCTTTTTCTTATTTCTTTTTTCTTTTTTTTTTTTTTTTGGAACTAAAAGCCCCGTCCGTCACAGTCAGGGAAAGACAGAACTTCAAATTTTAAAAGTTCACCCCAAAAAAAAAAAAAAAACCCAAAAAAATGATGGGGCAAAAAAAAAAAAGAAAAAAAAAAGGGGGGTTTTTGGGCCAAATTGTCTGCCCCTTACCCAAACTAAGCCTTAGGCACCCGCTGCCTCCCTGACACTGTTCGGTGGCAAATAAAAAGCCCACTTAAGACGGCCTTCATTGCTAAATCCCGTCGCTAGCATCCCCCCTGCCTATCTTCTGAGCGTTACCTTTTTACACCCCCTCTGGGCTCTCTCCCGTTTCAGCAGAGCCTTTTTTAAAACGTACATCTCATGCTTCCGTTCTTTCTCGGTCTATGGCCCCAATTTGCGCCTCCCTTCCATTCAATTAATTAGAATTTTAAATTCTGCGATCGATTGAAATCCACCCTTAAAATTTTCCTCAGTGTTTACTTTTTCCCCACCCAGAATCTTCCGCAAATTTAAAAGTTTTTGGGGGTTTTTTCCTGTGTCCGTTGTTCAATTAAGAAAGTTGTGCGTGGCGTGTGTTGGTGGGTGTGTGTATTATCGGGGTGTTACGCGGGTGTGTGTGTGGGTTGGGGGTGTGGGTGTTGGCGAGAGAGAGAGAGAGAGGAAAAGCGGGGAAAAGATCCTTGAAAGCGCCTAGATCCATAGGTAAAGTGCTAAATATAAAAGCAGAAAAGTATAACGAACAAGAACGCCCCCCTATTAACTGTTATCTGCGCGCCTTCCTAGGTTAAACCCCCGTTAAGACCACACAAAATGATTTTCTTTTTTTTAATTTTTTTTAAACAAGGACCATGCATACAAACCGGACAGGCAACAGGGCACCATACCCTTACTACAAAGAAAAAAAAAACTCTTTCGGCCTTGTGTCACCACCCTGGCGGCTCTCGCTAGGCCCATCTCGGGGCCCCGCCACCCCCCCCCCACCTTGAGCAAAGGGGGCCCCCCCGCGGGGTCCGTGAATACGCGGAGTTAGCGTGTTTCTCCCTTCTACACACCGACTTAAAAAAGCCTGAGATAACCCGCCCCAGCCGCCCATTGGCTAGCCCCGCCACGAAGTTGTCAATCAAACTTTTTAGGGGGACAGTCCGGGGGTCTCTGTGTGGCCGCCTCGCGCGGGGGTTCCGTTTTTTTCCCCCAAAGAGGTCGCGCGCCCTGCCCGGGCAGGTTTCCCCTCAACTTTTGTTAAAGGACCCCGGCAAAATAAACAAGGCAATTCAGCACTACAACCCGTCGCACGCCATTTTTAACCAAAAATAAACCACGCAAGCTTTTTTCCCAAAGCTGGGGCTGCAGGCCGAGCTTAATAAAAACTTTGGGTTACTTCCCCTGCCTTCCCACGAAAGTGTACATTCACAAAACGGCCGGCCGTTGTTCACAAAAACCGGGGAAAACCCCCGCCCCCCTCCAGAAACCGGGGCCCCGTTTGTGGTCTAGCGCGCCCCAAGCCGTCCACATACTCACCCCCAACCTTACCTCAGGAAAAGGGGGGGGGGGGAAATTCCCCAGGCCCCCCTTACTGCGGGTGCACAGCAATTGCAGACCCCCGGGCCAGACGTGGGCCGCATCGGGGAAGCGACGTGAGGGGAAACCAAAACCTCAGTCCGTCAGTCCGCCGTTTTAAAACGCTTTCGCACAAAGCCGGGGGAAGCGACCTCCACCAGGGGAACAACTGCGACAAGCCCAGCTAATCTTAACCTCAAGAATGCGGGTCGGACTTTTTTTTTTTTTTTTTCTTTCTTTCTCCCCCCCCCCCCCCCCCCCCCCCCCCCCCCCCCCCCCCCCCCCCCCCCCCTTGCTTCCGTACGTGTTTGTGATGGTCGAAAACAAAAAGTTCCTCGTCTCGAGGTGAGTAGAGACGCCAGCGCCTGTACCTGAACCTTGAGACAAGGTTGTTTTTTTTTGTGTTTTTTTAAACAAAAGTGTGTCACCAACCCCGGTTTTCATTTGTGTCATGGAGGTAGCGCCGTTGGGGGCATGCTGGTTCGTCAACTTCTATTCGGACAGGTGCGGTGTAAGCGGCGGACGAATGATACGAAGGCCTGGCAGTTTGAACGCAACTGCGCGCGCATGAACGTGTATTGCGTTTAACGCAACATTCACGAACTTCCTAGACTGTCTTCGGTTGCGTCCGTGCGTGTGCACTAGAGCGGCTCGTTAGCTCCGTATAATTATGTGAAATGTTTGCACGCGCGCAGTGAAAGTAGCGACAATAACATCAACAACAACAACACAGCGAACGCTACAGCGGTAAACAGAATGATAATCCGCCACACACACAAGCACATAAACTCACTGCACACACGCACGCGCGCGTGCACACATGCATGCACGCACACACACACACACACACACACACACATCCGCTACACACACAAGCACATAAACTCACTGCGCACACGCACGCGCACACACACACACACACACACACATCCGCTACACACACACAAGCACATAAACTCGCTCACACACACACACACACACACATAAATCTGTCCGGGTCATGGACTTTGTGTCGGTTAGTAAACAAATAATAATAACACCAATAATGATGATAATGATAAGTTTAATCAGGGGCAAACATACCCACCTATTAATGCATTAAACTAATGCACAGACATACATATGGAAAGAAATAAACAGATACGAAATGGGTAATAAAGGTGGTCATGTGCATTCAAGCATGACTGCACGTTCTGTGAATATTGATTTTCACGGCAGCTGCCCGAGGTGTGTCGCGAGTGCGGGCTGTGTGTAACATGGCGTACGCGGACCAGATGAAGAAAAACTATCCATTGTGCAATCAAATCGTTACCACTAAAATGCTGCTCCCCCCCCCCCCCCTCTCTCTCTCTCTTTCCCTCTCTCTCTCTCTGTCTGTCTGTCTCAGTGTGTGTGAGTGCCGTATGTTTGTGTATGTATGTGTGTGTGTGTGTGTGTAAGAGAGAGAGAGAGAGAGAGAGATTATCTCAAACTAGTCAGGCATGTCAGTCTCTCTCTCTCTCTCTCTCTCTCTCTCGCTCTCTCTCTCTCTCCTCTTCTCTCTCTCTCTCTCTCATTTGATAAGTTTAGGAAGCTGGCATACCTGATTCTATGCTCTGTCTCTCTCCTTCATCTGCGTTCCAAGTTAACAAAAAGTTCACGCTCATGCGTGAACTTACAGGTTCCTGTTTTTAGGGGCCGTCAAAGCAAGGGGAGATTTGTAGTCCTGCTTTCTTTACATTAATGAGCTGGTGATCGTTTAAAAAAAAAAGGCATAACTTTCACATCCTACGCCTTACATGTATATGTACTGAGTTTGGCTTATCGCCGAAGGGTATGATATTTACACACGAATTGCTGTTGGTTTTAACAAGAAATCCATAGTCTAAGTGGCATCGCCAAAGGGCCTATCTACCGGCCCTGCCCACTCCAAACCCAGCCTTTCCCCCTCCCCCACCTCCTGATTCAGCAGCATATCACCGAAGGCAATCATCTTTGTATTAGACAAGCACGTACGCGTGCGCGCGCGTACACACCACACACACACACACACACACATGCACGCACACACGTACACGCACGCATGCACGCACACACACATATGTATGCATACGCGCGCTAGCGCATACACACACACACACACACACACATACACAACACACAACACACCACAATTTAATGCACACACCCTTCCTCCTTCGCCCTCTTCGTATTCCCGCAACCCCTACCTTTGCCCCTAGCGTCGGTAAAGTCTACAAGACCTTGGGTTTAAACTAACAAACAAACAAACAAACGGTCGTAGAATAATAATAATAATAATAATAATGGGGATTTATATAGCGCCTTCCACGGCACAAGGCGCTTTACAAAGGCAGAAAAAATACAATTGCTAAATGTAAAGAAAAAGCATTGAAAAACGGCTCAGAAATGAAAAACAAAGGCTCTCTCCCATTATCTCCCACGCGCACACACACTCTCACGCACAGACACACAATACACAACAGCCGCAACAAGCACAAACTACTAAGCGATCCACAGAAGCAACAAGAGTCAATCAACTATCTGGTAATGACTGTCTTCTTAGTATTGTTTGAAAAGGTGGGTTTTCAGGGAGGTTTTGAAGGAAGAAAAGGTTTGAGAATGTCTTAAGTCATAGGGGAGTTTATTCCAGAGTTTGGGAGCTGCGTATGAGAAAGCTCGTTCGCCATGCTGTTTACGATGGGGACGGTAACTGGGAAAGCGGAAGGTCCTGGTGTCGGTGGAGGAGCGGAGCGTTCGTGATGGGACATATACTTGAAGGAGATCGGAAAGATAGGCAGGGGCATCGCCAGTGAAAATCTTGAAGCAGAGACAACAACATTTGTATTTAATTCTTTCTTCAACGGGGAGCCAGTGCAACTTTTTCAGGAGAGGGCTGCAGGGTTGGGTCCTAGGAGATTTGCAAATGAGACGGGCTGCAGAGTTCTGTACACGTTGGAGGGGTTGGATGACAGTTGAGGGACAGCCAAGGAGAACACAGTTGCAGTAATCTAGCCTTGAAAGGATGTATGATGAAACGAGAGTTTTTGTGGCGTCTTCAGTGAGATAGGGTCGAATAGCAGCAATTCGTTTAAGTTCCATGTAAGCTAACTGACAAGTTTTTGTGACATGCTGTTTCATTGAGAGGTCATAAGAGAATAAGGGTCTTAACGTTGGAACACGATGTTCGCCCGTTACGTAACATATAGACGTCACACACCTTCCCTCGCCCTTCTCATTGGCTGAATGAGAGTACGTTTCGCCCCTCACCCCTTCTCTGCCTGTCTGCCTCTGTCTGTCTGTCTGTCTGTCTGCCTCTGTGTGTGTGTGTGTGTGTGGTGTGTGTGTGTGTGCGCGCGCGCGCGCTCTCAGATAGGTTATTATCCATTTTTGACAAGGTCCTTCATTCGACTGCTAACAAAATGACTTCATCTCATCAATATTTCAATAGTACATGAGCAGTAAAGGAAACGCTAAGTTAAGCTTCAACAATCTGATTTAATCGTTTTTTTTGTTAATGTTTAATATTAGTAAATCAATCTTAATGACTTTTTTTTTGCAAAGCAGCTTTGTTCAATGTCCTTCATTCAAAATGTCACACACACACACACACACACACACACACACACACACACACACACACACACACACACACATATATATATATATATATATATATATATATATATATATATAGATATATATATATATATATGTACTCAAACATATATATGGCCCTTTGCGGTAGGCTGGGCTATAAGCAGCATTACCTTCCCTTCCATACGTACGACAAGAGGCAGGAAAAATGAAGAAAAAATAATAGTAAGAAGAAAGTAATAAAGAGAAGAAAAAGTAAGCGAATAAACCACTCACAATATTAACCTTCTATACAACGTTGGAGAGAGAGAGAGAGAGAGAGAGAGAGAGAGAGATGCTCTAAGTTTCATTTTCATAAACTTTCATTCCAATTTCTTGATCAAGCGATGGCCAGTTTTGAACATATACTGACTTCCATAAAAAACGCGAAAACAAAACAAGCTGAAGGTTGGGGGTGAATTTTACTGGTCACAATTGCACAGAGTGGAAGCGAGAATTCAACGTGATTTGATTCATTACACCAGTAATGTGTCTTTTGTGTGGAAAATCCAAGGTCACGTGACAAACCAGCTTGAAGTCCTAATACCTTGTGTGGCCACCATTGCGTTGACAACTGTTTGACACCTGCGGCTCATTGAGTGGACCAGGTGGTTGATGCGTCCCCTTGGCACACCAGCCCACACATGGACGATGACCTGGTGAAGTTGAGCCGCTGTTGCTGGTCATGGACGCAGGAGGTCCAACCGTCTGCCAAGTTCATCCCAAAAATGTTCTATTGGGTTTAAATCGGGACTGCGGGCTGGCCAGGGCAGCACATTGACGTTTTTATGCTGAAGAAATTGCTGGGTGGCCCTGGCGGTGTGTGGTCTTGCATTGTCCTGTTGGAATGTCCAGTTTGGGTGTTGCGCAAAAAAAGGAACGACATGGGATCTGAGCACCTGGTTGATGTAGCGCTGTGCATTGACACCCTGTCCGCGACCAGGACCAATGTTCTGAAAGATGACCGGTCCTATGGCATGGTTAATGCCAATTGCACCCCATATTATAACGTTCGGGCCTCCCAGGGGTTCCGCTCTACCACACAGGAGTCAGCGTAGCGTTCACCAGGTCGACGCCATATTCTGACACGACCATCAGCCATATTAATACAAAAACGGCTCTCATCTGAGAACAGTATGCGTCCCCACTGCTGCCTGCGCCAGTTGATTCGGGCTTGTGCCCACTGCAGCCTGTCCTGCCGGTGTCTTGGTGTCAGTACCGGACCTCTGTGAGGACGCCTACATGCCAGCCCGTTCTCCTGAAGACGCCGCCGCACAGTGTTGAGGTTGATTCGTTGCTGGAGATTCCGAGGCACCTGTCGAGCAGTGTTAGCGGCTGTTTGCCGCCTGTCCTGCAGATGGGTTCGAACAAGATGGCGATCCTCTCTTGGTGTGGTGACCCGAGGACGGCCTGGCCGGGGACGATCATCAGTGGTACCAGTGACTCGCATGCGGTGCTGCAGACGATAGATGGCTAAGATGTGGACGTTAAAGATGTTGGCGACCTGCCTGACATCCACACCAGCCTCCAGATGGCCTAGGGCACGATTGCGTTCCTCTGCTCGTAGTCTTGGCATCTCTGTAGCGCTTAGACGGCAAGTCGTTACCTGAACCTTGTAGCGCGGCTTTATAAAGGCTGCATGCCTGTGTACTTGTCGCTGGTTAACTTTGCTCTGCATGGTGTGCACGTGCCTCACATGCAGCAACCAGTTTGCCATTTTTGTTGACCCTCCAGTGCCGGGAATGAAGTGTTGCTCACACATTTTCTTCACTGCACGTGAGTCTTGGACCCAAACAACTTGCCACAATGGTTCAATATTGTATATTCACCCCTTTTCACCTGAAAAATAGCCTTTCAATTTTTCGCGTTTTTTATGGAAGTCAGTATAGTTACTGTAAGATTTCAAACCGGGGCTTAAAGAGGGCCGAGGCATCAGGGACATGCTGTTGTAGAGTATGAAGGTGGTGGGGAGTCTGCTGGCTGTATATGGAGGAGCTTCGTTTCGCTACACTGTCAGCCAAGGGTGAGCTTTACGTCCTCTTGGCCAAAGGCCCTAAGGAAAAGATACGCTTGCCGACCGAAGTCTACCTATTTCGTGTCAGTTGTTGTAGTTAGTAGTAGTATGTCTGGTTCCGACGGGGGTTGTCGTCTGTCGCTCTCTCAGCTCTAGTTCCCTGTGAACTCCGGTTCATTTTGTGGTGTTGGTTGGCCGATCTTGGGTGTCGGTTTTCTTCGCCTCTTTCCACCTCAAAGGGTTTGTCTTCAGGGCCACCAGGCGGCCGTCTTCATGGTCGGGTGGCGATGGTCCTGTGCTGCGTGAGGGCGCCTCAAAGCGGGTGCAGGACGAAAGTCACTGGAGCGCTGCACGAGTCCTTTCTATGGTCCACGTAGACTACGGCTGAGAGGGCAATATTTCAGCCCAGCCCCGACAGGGGTGCCCCCATTCCCGGCCCTCAAAAGCACGGTATCCCAGGCCACGGTAATCGCAGTCAGGCAGCGCTCCATCGCCGATCGCCCCACATCTCCAGGAGCCATACCCCCAGCCACACAGGCTGGACTCGCCGTCACCCCTACGGCTGGCACTGACCTCTCACATCAAGTGTCCCTCAAAGGAGAGCTGCCACCTCTCCCTTGGTGTTCGCTGCTATGTCACCTCGCAGGGAACTGGCTAGACCGTGAGATGACCGTGCTGATGAAGGAAGGTATGCCTTGGGGGTCTAGTCGCCCTACCGCTGTGTCGTCAGGCCGTTCCCACGCCTAGGCCCTGATGTTATGGATGACGTCAGGAACCACATGTCGTTTGAGGAGGCCGACGCCGTTCCCGATCACAACGCTGGAATCTCCTCGAACGTTTGTGCTGCATGATGTTGTTCCCAGCGTACCTCTTGTTGTGCCTCTCCAACACTCTGGCGCTGCGCCTGTTGGCATGGCCGCAGAGATGGGTTTCATTGGTAAAAACGATGTCTTGCCATTGCCGCAATGTCCGGTTCAATTGCCGCTGGCCTTACGCCTCAGTTAGGATTTTGCATTGCATCACTATATATATATATAATCCATGAACGTTTTGAGGCGTAGCATAAGTTTGAGCCAAAAATTAATATCAAACTGAAAATGGATCAAATGCGCCGTACCTCCCACTAGTGATTACTGTCGCTGTTCCTGCAATAATCTCTGTCTCAGCCTGTCCACTGCAGCACAAATTGCCTGATGCATTTCAGCCGAGAATATCACGTTTGCGACGCACAGCCATGTTTACTGACAAAGTATCTCTCAATAATTGTGACACGCCGTTTCAGCTGTATTCTGTGTGTTTGTGAAGAACGTTTCCCACGGTTTCAACTGTCTATTTCCTTAACTTCAGACACAAAATCACGCAAATGTGACAGTCTTTAAAAGCAGCACTAAAACGAACTAAACGTCGGGGTGGAGGATGGGGCTGCGGGAAGTGGGGGTAACAACCGCTGATTTCTCACTGAACTCGGTTAACAAAAATGATTTTGAAAATTTTTGAGACCGATTTAACAACAATGGCGCAAATTGAGGCCAACTTGTACAATTGTCATCAGCAGTGAACCACAAACGTTACAAGCAACGCAAACGTCAAAGGCGCCGTTACGGTAACGAGTGCCTCGAACGTACGCCTCTGTTTCAGCCGTTATCATACAGAAAACAAGGGCAGGGCAGCCTGCAAGCGTCCTGGATGGTAGACCACACGACACGGAAAACAACGAAGCTACAGGACTGTTCCACAATTAGAAAATGTCTCATGGTTGAGTCATATTGCATGGCGGAGTCATATTGCATGGTGGAGTCATATTGCATGGTGGAGTCATATTGCATGGTGGAGTCATATTGCATGGTGGAATCATATTGCATGGCTGAGTCGTATTGCATGGCTGAGTCGTATTGCATGGTGGAGTCATATTGCATGGTGGAGTCATATTGCATGGCTGAGTCATATTGCATGTTGGAGTCATATTGCATGGTGGAGTCATATTGCATGGTGGAGTCATATTGCATGGCGGAGTCATATTGCATGGTGGAGCCATGTTGCATGGCGGAGTCATATTGCATGGTGGAGTCATATTGCATGGTGGAGTCATATTGCATGGTGGAGTCATACTGCATGGCGGAGTCATACTGCATGGTGGAGTCATATTGCATGGTGGAGTCATATTGCTATCAAACGAGAACGCTCTCTTTCTTGTAGTAGGCCTATATCTAAACAAGAAACTATGACGCGTCAACAATATACACGGGCAACTTTTTTTTTTTCAAGAGAGAGAGAGAAGAAGAAGAAAAGAGAGAGAGAGAGAGAGAGAGAGAGAGAGAGAGAGAGAGAGAGAGAGAGAGAGAGAGAGAGAGAGAAAGAAGAAGAAGAATAGAAGAGAAGAAAACACGTAGAGGATCATTATTCACGAATTTCTGTTCAGTGAATGTGCTTTCATCGTTGCTCGTGTCAACAGGCCAGTGCTACGCGCCCCTCACCGTCTGCTCAACACAAGTTTTACTTCTTAGCCTCGCTCATTCGCTAACAGCATGTATGACTAAATCTGCAGGTTAATTATAATCATGTCCTCCGTGGTCGGCTGATGACGTGACCCTGCAGGTTCATCGATCACAGTGGTGGTAACCAGGCAGAGCTGTTCTGTTCTCAGTGTGTAAGAGACATTTTTTTGATGAGCGTGTTTCTTGACTTCCACTTATTTCCTTCTTCGCCTTCACGCAATTTGGCGTTGTCCGATGCCAGGTTAGTTCTCTGCTCTACGTAAGCAACACTGTTCTCTCTTCATAAGTCGAGAAACACTCCTTTCGCTTTTTGTAAGTCGAGAAACACTCTGTTCTCTCTTTATAAGTCGAGAAACACTGTTCTCTCTTTGTAAGTCGAGAAACACTCTCTTCTCTCTTTTAAGTCGAGAAACACTCTGTTCTCTCTTTATAAGGCGAAAAACACTCTGTTCTCTCTTTATAAGGCGAAAAACACTCTGTTCTCTCTTTATAAGGCGAAAAACACTCCGTTTTCTCTTTATAAGGCGAAAAACACTCTGTTCTCTCTTTACAAGGCGAAAAACCTCCGTTTTCTTTTTATAAGGCGAAAAACACTCTGTTCTCTCTTTACAAGGCGAAAAACACTCCGTTTTCTTTTTATAAGGCGAAAAACACTCTGTTCTCTCTTTATAAGGCGAAAAACACTCCGTTCTCTCTTTA
>CM031605.1:72049899-72057399 GCA_018398815.1 Conus ventricosus | reverse complement strand
TTGGGTTGGAGTGTCTGGCGGGGGGTTGTTTTTTCCCGGGGGGCTCTGCGTCAGAAATACGGGCGGTACACCCCTGGGGATGTACTTTAAGGCTGTTATGGCTGCATCCTGTAGTCTAATTTACCCCTGTTGGAATTTTGTCCCCTTTATTCTTTGGGGTGTCCTGTGCGTGCCTTTAACCCCTCGTCAACACAGCGAGGCCCCAAGGGGGGGTACAGGATGCTCTAAAGGAGGTGAAGACAGGCCCCCGGGGCCCCCCCGAAACCTTTGGGGGTTTCTATTTCTTCTATTTCTTCTTTTTTTTTTTTATTTTTTTATATAATTTTTATTTTTAATTTTTATATGTGGGGGTGGGTGTGGGTGGGCCCGAACTGCAGGACTGTTCAAAGCAAACGTCCATTTTTTTGACGAAGATGTTTTAAATTTCCCTATGAAAAACTTAAAAAATGGCGGAATGCGCTTTTTGATTTTTACGCAGTGCATATGCCAGATACTTCACTAGAGAGGAGAGGAGGGGGGACGACACTTAAAACAAGAGGGAGGGTGAGGGGGGGCACAGTCTTCAAAAACAGAAGGGAGGAGTGAGGGGGGGCCCGATACCAAAAAAGGAGGGGGAGTGAGGGGGGGGGACAGAACTTCAATAAGAAGGGAGGGGTGAGGGGGGGGGGGACGAAAAATTCAATACAGAGAGGGGGGGTGAGGGGGGGGGCAAGTACTTAATACAGAGAGGGAGGAGTGAGGGGGGGCACGACACTTCAAAACAGAGAGGGAGGGGTGGGGGGGGCACAGACACTTTAAAACAGAGAGGGGGGGGAGGGGGGCAAGATACTTTAAAAAAGAGAGGGGGATGAGGGGGGGCAAGACACTTCAAAACAGAAGGGAGGAGTGGGGGGGCACAGATCTTCAATAAGAGGGGAAAAAAGGGGAGGGGGGGGACAGAACTTCAATACAGAGGGGAGAAAGGGGGAGGGCAAGTATTTAATTTCGAGAGGGGGGAGTGAGGGGGGGCACAGAACCTTTAATAAGGAGGGAGGAGTGAGGGGGGGCCAAAAACACTTCAAAACAGAGGGGAGGAATGAGGGGGGGGACAGATACTTCAATACGGGGGGAGGAGGGGGGAGGGGGCCCCAACCTTTATAAAGAGGGGGATGAGGGGGGGGAAGCTTCAATACAGAGAGGGAGGAGTGAGGGGGGGGACAGATACTTCAATAAGAGAGGGGAAAATGAGGGGGGCCCGATCTTCAAACAGAGGGGAGGAGGTGAGGGGGGGGACAGACACTTCATCAAAAGGGGGGAGTGAGGGGGGGGGGCAAAACCTTAATACAGAGAAGGGGGTGGGGGGGGAAGAACTTCAATCAGAAGGGAGGAGTGAGGGGGGGCCAACACTTCAAAACAGAAGGGGGGGGGGGGGGCCGTACTTCAATACAGGAGGGAGGAGGAGGGGCCGATATTCAATACAGAGGGGAGGGGTGAGGGGGGGCACAGAATTTAATACGAAGGGGGGGGTGGGGGGGGCACAGATACTTCAATAAGAGGGGGGAGTGAGGGGGGGACAGACACCAATACAGAGGGGGGAGGAGGGGGGGGGGGGGGGGCACAGACACTTTTAATCAGAGAGGGGGGAGTGAGGGGGGGGGGACAGACACTTTAATACAGAAGGGAGGATGAGGGGGGGGGGGGACAATACTTTAATACAGAGAGGGGGGAGTGAGGGGGGGGGACGACATTCAATCGGGGGAGGAGGAGGGGGGGGACAGACCTTCAATACAGAGAGGGGTTTTAGGGGGGGGCCGATATTCAATACGGGGGAGGATGAGGGGGGGCACGACACTTAATACGAGAGGGAGGAGTGAGGGGGCAAGATACTTCAATACAGAGGGGGGAGGGGGGGGGGCCAGATACTTAATAAGAGGGGGAAGTGAGGGGGGGGCAAGTACTTCAATACAGGAAGGGAATGGGGGGGGGCCAGACACTTCAAATAAGAGGGGAGGGTGAGGGGGGGCACAGCACTTCAAAAGAGAGGGAGGGGTGGGGGGGGGACAGGACACTTCAATACAGAGGGGAGGGTGAGGGGGGGCACAGACACTTCATACAGGAGGGGGGTGAGGGGGGGCCAGATTCAATACAGAGGGAGGAGTGAGGGGGGGGGACAGAACTTCAATAAGGAGGGGGTGGGGGGGCACAGACCTTCAAAACAGAGAGGGAGGGGGAAAGGGGGGGGACAGATCTTCAATACAGAGAGGGAGGAGTGAGGGGGGGAAGACCTTCAATACGAGAGGGGGGTGGGGGGGGGGGCACAGACACTTCAATACAGGGGGGAGATGAGGGGGGGGGGGCACAGACACTTCAAACAGAAGGGGGAGGAGGGGGGGGACAGACACTTCATACAGAGAGGGGGAAGTGAGGGGGGGGGGGACAGAACCTTTAAAAGAAGGAGGGTGAGGGGGGGGACAGACACTTTTAATACAGAGAGGGGGAGTGAGGGGGGGGGGCAAGACACTTCAATACAAGAGGGGGAGTGGGGGGGGGGGGGGCACAGACACTCAAACAGGGGGAGGAGTGAGGGGGCAAGTCTTCAAACGGGGGAGGAGTGGGGGGGGGGGGGCACAGACACTCAATACGAGAGGGAGGAGGGGGGGGGCACAAACTTCAAAAAAGAAGGGGGGATGAGGGGGCCCGAACTTCAATACAGAGAGGGAGGGGGGGGGGGGCACAGACCTTCAATACAGAGGGGGGAGTGGGGGGGGCACAGATATTCAAAAACGAAGGGAGGAGTGAGGGGGGGGACAGACACTTCAATAAGAGAGGGGGGAGTGGGGGGGGCAAGCACTTCAAAAACAGAGAGGGGGGGAGTGGGGGGGGGCCAGACACTTTAAAAAAGGGGGGAGTGAGGGGGGGCCCCAGAACTTATACAGGAGGGAGGAGTGAGGGCGGGCCCAGATATTTAATACAGGAGGGAGGGTGGGGGGGGCACAGAATTCAATAAGAAGGGGAGGGGGGGGGGGGCCAGTATTCAATACAGAGAGGGGGAGTGGGGGGGGCCAGCACTTCAAAACAGAGAGGGGGAGTGGGGGGGGCACAGATACTTCAATACGAAGGGAGGAGTGAGGGGGGGGAAGACACTTAAAACAGGAGGGGGAGTGAGGGGGGGGACAGAATTCAATAAGAAGGGGGGAAATGGGGGGGGCCGCATTAATCAGAGAGGGAGGGTGAGGGGGGGGACAGATATTCTACGGAGGAGGGGTGAGGGGGGGCCAGACACTTCAATACAGAAGGGGAGTGAGGGGGGCCGATATTTCAATACAGAGGGGAGGAGTGAGGGGGGGCACAGACCTTAAAAACAGAGAGGGGGGATTTAGGGGGGGCAATATTTAATAAGAGAGGAGGGTGAGGGGGGGACAGAACTTCAAAACAGGAGGGGGGGGAGGGGGGGACGAATTTAATACAGAGAGGGAGGAGTGAGGGGGGGGGGGGGGCACAGATATTTAATAAGAGAGGGAGGGGTGGGGGGGCACAGACCCTTCAATACAGAGAGGGGAAGGGGGGGGGGGCACAATACTTCAATACAGAGAGGGGGAGTGAGGGGGGGACAGATATTCAATACAGAGAGGGGGGTGAGGCGGGGCACAGATACTTCATACAGAGAGGGGGGAGGAGGGGGGGGAAGACACTTTAATACAGAGGGGAGGAGTGGGGGGGCAAGACATTTAAAACAGAGAGGGAGATTTAGGGGGGGGGGGGGGCACAGACACTTCAAAACAGAGAGGGGATTTGGGGGGGGACGAACTTAAAAACGGAGGGAGGGAGTGAGGGGGGGACAGACACTTCAATACAGAAGGGGGGGAATGAGGGGGGGGACAGATACTTAATAAGAAGGGAGGATGAGGGGGGGCACAGACACTTCCAGAAGGGGGGGATGGGGGGGGGCACAGACCTTCAATACAGGAGGGAGGAGTGGGGGGGGGACAGACACTTCAATAAAGAGGGAAAGGGTGGGGGGGGGGGGCACGACACTTCAATACAGAGAGGAGGGGTGAGGGGGGGCACAGACACTTCATACAGAGAGGGGGGAGGAGGGGGGCCGTTTCAATACGAAGGGGGGGAGTGAGGGGGGGGGGGCACGAACTTTTAATACAGGGGGAGGATGAGGGGGGGCACAAACTTCATCAGAAGGGAGGGTGAGGGGGGGGGGGACAGATACTTCAATAAAAGGGGAGGAGTGAGGGGGGGACAGACATTCAATACAGAGAGGGGGGGGAAAAAGGGGGGGGGGGGGAAAAAGACACTTAATACAGAGAGGGAGGAGGAGGGGGGGGGGGCCAGACATTAAAACGAGAGGGAGGAGTGAGGGGGGGGGGCACAGCACTTCAATACGAGGGGAGGAGTGAGGGGGGGGGGCACAGACACTTAAAACAGAGAGGGGGAGTGAGGGGGGGGGGGGCACGATACTTCAAACAGGAGGGAGGAGTGAGGGGGGGGGGCCCAGACACTTCAAAACAGAGAGGGAGGAGTGAGGGGGGGGGCACAGCATTCAATACAGAGAGGGAGGAGTGAGGGGGGGGACGTACTCAATAAGAGGGGGGGGGATGAGGGGGGGGGCACGACACTTCAAAACGAGGGGATGAGGGGGGGGCCGATACTTTAATACAGGAGGGGGGTGAGGGGGGGCACAGAAAATTCAATACAGAGGGGGAGGAGTGGGGGGGCCGCACTTCAAAAGGAGGGGGGAGTGAGGGGGGGGGGGGACAGTATTCAATACAGAGGGGAGGAGTGAGGGGGGGGGACGACACTTCAAAACAGAGGGAGGAGTGAGGGGGGGCACAGACCTTCAATACAGGAGGGAGGGTGAGGGGGGGGCCCGACACTTCAATACAGAGGGGAGGAGTGAGGGGGGGAAGATCTTCAATCAGAGAGGGGGGTGGGGGGGGGGGGGCACAACACTTCAATAAGAGAGGGGGGAGTGAGGGGGGGACAGATATTTATACAGAGGGAGGGGTGAGGGGGCACGACATTCAAACAAAAGGGGGGGAGTGAGGGGGGGCCGACACTTCAATACAGAGAGGGGGGTGAGGGGGGGCAAGACCTTAATACAAGAGGGGGAGTGAGGGGGGGGCACAGCACTTCAAAACAGAGAGGGGGGAGGGGGGGGGCACAGAACTTTATACGAGAGGGAGGGGAGGGGGGGGCACAGACCTTCAATACAGAGGGGAGGGTTGGGGGGGGGAAGACATTCAATACAGAAGGGGGGAGTGAGGGGGGGCACAGACACTTCAATCAAGGGAGGAGTGAGGGGGGGCCGACACTTCAATACGGAGGGAGGGGTGAGGGGGGGCCAGACACTTTAAAACAAGGGGGGGGGGAGTGAGGGGGGGGGGGACAGATACTTCAATAAGAGAGGGAGGGGGGGGGGGCACAGAACTTAATAAGAGAGGGGGGGAGTGAGGGGGGGGACAGATACTTCAAAACGGAGGGGGGTGAGGGGGGGCACAGATACTTAATACAGAGAGGGAGGAGTGAGGGGGGGGCAAGATACTTCAAAACAGAGGGGAGGGGTGAGGGGCACAGAATTTTACAAAAGGGGAAGTGGGGGGGGGGAAGATACTTCAAAACAGGAGGGAGGGGTGAGGGGGGGCCCGTTTTCAATACGAGGGGGGGGGAGTGAGGGGGGGCCCCATACTTCAAAACAGAGAGGGGGGTGAGGGGGGGGGGGGGGGGACAGACCTTCAATACAGAGAGGGGCAGTGAGGGGGGGCCGTTTTTTCAATACAGAGGGGCAGTGAGGGGGGGACAGATAATTTAAAACAGAGAGGGGGAGTGAGGGGGGGGGGGGGGGCACGACACTTCAATACGAGAGGGGAGGAGGGGGGGGGGGGGGGGGGGGCACGACACTTCAATACAGAGAGGGAGGGGGAGGGTGGGCACAGATATTCAATACAGAGGGGAGGATTTAGGGGGGCACAGACCCCAAAACAGAGAGGGAGGGGTGAGGGGGGGGGACAGACACTTCAATAAGAGAGGGAGGAGTGAGGGGGGGGACAGCCTTCAAAACAAAAGAGGGGAAGTGAGGGGGGGCACAGACATTCAATACAGGGGGGAGGGTAGGGGGGACAGACATTCAATCAGAGGGGAGGGGTGAGGGGGGGCACAGACCTTCAATACAGAGAGGGAGGGTGAGGGGGGGGCAGACACTTCAATACAGAGGGGGGGGAGGGGGGGAAAAGATCTTCAATACAGAGAGGGGGGGGTGAGGGGGCACGCCTAAACGGAGGAGGATGGGGGGGGGACAGAAACTTCAAACAGAGGGGAGGAGTAGGGGGGGGGGGGGCCAGATATTCAAAACAGGGGGAGGAGTGAGGGGGGGGGGGCACGACACTTTAATAAGAGAGGGAGGATGAGGGGGGGGGGCACAGAACTTTATACAGAGAGGGAGGAAATGGGGGGGGGGGGGCAAAGACACTTTAATACAGAAGGGGGGTGAGGGGGGGGCACAACACTTCAAAACAGGGGGAGGAGTGAGGGGGGCACAGATCTTCAATACAGAGGGGAGGGGTGAGGGGGGGGGGACGATACTTCAATACGAAGGGGGGAGTGAGGGGGGCACAGACACTTCAATACGAGAGGGGGAGTGAGGGGGGGGACGAACTTCAATACAGGAGGGGGAGTGGGGGGGGCAAGATACTTCAAAAAGGAAGGGGGGAGTGAGGGGGGGCCCGACACTTTAATAAGAGGGGAGGGGTGAGGGGGGGAAGACACTTCAATACAGAGAGGAGGGTGAGGGGGGCCCGTCTTCAATACAGAGAGGGAGGAGTGAGGGGGCACAGATCTTCAAAAAGGGAAGGGAGGAGGAGGGGGGGGGACGACACTTCATTTCAGAAGGGAGGGGGTGAGGGGGGGGGGGGACAGGACCAAACAAAGGGAGGGGTGAGGGGGGGCACAGACACTTCAAAACAGGAGGGAGGAGTGGGGGGGCCCGAACTTCAATACAGAGAGGGAGGAGTGGGGGGGGCACAGACACTTCAAAACAGAGAGGGAGGGTGGGGGGGGGGGGGGCACAAAACTTCAATCAGAGAGGGGGAGTGAGGGGGGGCCAAAACACTTCATACGAAGGAGATGGGGGGGCAAGATATTCAAAACAGAGAGGGAGGATGAGGGGGGGGACAGAAAATTCAATATAGGAGGGGGGAGTGAGGGGGGGCAGATACTTCAAAACAGAAAAGGGGGGAATGAGGGGGGGGGCACAGAAATTCAATACAGAGAGGGAGGGTGAGGGGGGGACAGACATTCAATACGGAGGGGGAGTGAGGGGGGGGGGGGGGGAAAACACTTCAAAAACAGGAGGGAGGGTGAGGGGGGGGGCAACACTTCAATCGAAGGGGGGAGTGAGGGGGGTGGCGTCTCACTTTCCCGCAAAAAGGGGAAAATTTTTTTAAAAAATTTACCTTTTTTATTTTTCTTTGTCAAAAAACCCCCCAAAAAAAAAATATACCAAAATTTACAAAT
>CM031605.1:72032291-72049799 GCA_018398815.1 Conus ventricosus | reverse complement strand
AAAGGATCTATCTTCCCCATGAGCGGTGAGAAAGGGTCGGCGTAAATGACAGCCAAACAGTAGTGGGAGGGGCGGGGGGGGGGGGGGGGGGGGGGGGGCATCGTTGCATTCATTCCTTGGTGATGTCATGCTTTAAAAAAAAGATCAAGGGGTTATGATCAACGATTGTCTGATATGAAAAAAAAAAATCACGTAGCACAAGCTGCTGTTCAGGCAAAACCGCATTCCCGGGATCATCAGACCTACTGTCGACCACCTGGCAGAGAGGACTTTCCTGTGGCTCTGCAAGCCGCTGGCCACACCAGTCATGGAATATGGTCGCTCTGTCCAGAAGCCCCTTTTTTGAAAGACGTTCTAGAGCGATGTAGATGATGCCCAGCGTAGATCGCCCTTCTGAAGGACTGAGGCCGTATCCAGAACGTGTCGCTTCCCTCAGTCTGTCTTCTGTGGAGTAATGTCACAGGAAGGGAGACATGACCGACCTCACGAATTTCCACGGCACCTATAGGACCGAAAGATACAGGATTGAGCCGGGGCGGGCAAGACATACCAGGGGCAACTTTTGGAAGTTGGCCAAGCCCAACAGTAGGCTGTAAGTGAGAAGCAGCGCTTTCCGTCTTAGTGGAATAGTCTGCCAGATGACGTGGTCAGTGGCCCATTGAGTTCAGTGACGGGCTTGATGCCCATAGGACTTCTCTCTCATCCCCCATAGAACTCCAGTTGCCACAACTAAACTGCCGTGCATACCAAGTTGCCAAGGCGCGATGAACTGGCCTTCTTGACAATTTTCATGACGATCTAATATCAAGCACGTAATATAACTGAGAACATGGTCTAACTCTGCACCAAAGTCACCAACTGTGTTTAGAACGTCTGAACAATTCAGATTCTCGTGCGAGTGCATTCGCCGATAGTTCCCGATCACCAGCTGAAACACTTGTCACGAGGCATATACACGGCGCCAGATCATGTTCGCGCCGGGCGAATTATCAGCACCGTGATCTCATAGCGTGATCGATTTTCAGCTGAATTCGATGTTCAATTTCCAACCATTCAACTGCCCTGCCCTATTCACACAGTAATTCCATCACTTCTTCAGCACATGGGACGAGAGCGAGTCGGCGGGCATCTGTTGTTTTTTTTCTCCCCGAGTGTAAAGGGCTCTAAACAAGGTGTGCTGATGGTCGTCGAACTAAGCGAATTTCTCCACTGACACAGACTGGCACAGAGTTACCTCATCATCCCAACCTGTTGTTTTCTATTTCTTCCACTTTCTTACACACAGAATTGAATCGGCGAAAGGGGGGGGGGGGGGGGGGGGGGGGGGGATGGGGGGTGTGTGTGTGAAGGACATCCCAAGAGGAATCGAATGAAGTTTTCCTCTCTTGCGCGCGCGCGCACACACACACACACACACACACACACACACACACTCGCACACACACCACGCGTGCGCGCGTATCCACGCACGCACACACAATCACACTAACATACACACACACACAGTCTCACACACACACAGTCTCACACACACACACCGCGCGCGCACACGCACACACACACACACACACACACCACACACCACACGTACACGCACACACAATCACACTAACATACACACACAGTCTCACACACAGTCTCACACACACACACAGTCTCACACGCACACGCACACACACACAGACACACACACACACACTCTCTCTCTCTCTCTCTCTCTAACCAACACACACACACACACACCACACACATGCACACACAAATGGGGACTGGGTGTGGCACAACGCAGTTTTCTGAGAAAGTCGTCTCATGACTAGAATCCCCGTACGCTCTAGTTGAATGGCGTGGGTCCCCCAGCGCTCCTGTCTTACACATTAACACCAAACGGGAAAGCCACCCCCCCCCTCCCCCCCCCCCCCCCCCCCCCCCCCCCCCCCCCCCCCCCCCCCAAACAAATCAACTGTACAATTTGCCGTCTGCAGAGGGGTGGAGGGAGATTGGTGGGCCTGGAGAGGGAGGGAAACTGCGGCTTGTGTGAACTCCCATGTTAGGTGAAAGGGATGGAAGAATGCGAAGGAGGAGTATGCCTCTTTTTTCTTCTTTTTATAACTCTGTGTGTGTGTGTGTGTGTGTGTGGGGTGTGCGTGCGTGCGTGCGTGTGTTTAGCCTCCAAGCTATTATTTTGTTCTTCTACCATTGTTGCTAGCGCCGAGTTTGACTAATCTTTGTCCCTGTCTGTCATCGCGTCATTTACCCTCGTCGACCCAACTTCCTCTCGAAGAACGCGTGGATCAGTATGAACGCCTTTTCTCACGCGCGTGCGATTTTTCACGTGCGCACGACAGTCGTACCTGCCATTATGAACGTAGCCATAAGGCCTCGCCCCCCTTTTGCGGTGTCTATACAGTAGGTACATGGTAGAAAAAAGACAACAGTTCTGTAGAAGAAGGATATGCCAATGATACGTCTACACATTGGTTAGTATTATATTTTCATCGGAATTGTGAATGGATAAGTAAAAAGAAGAAGAAAATTGAGAGAGAGAGAGAGAGAGAGAGAGGGGGGGGGGGGAGCCACAGAGAAAGCGAGAGAGAGAGAGATGTCTATGCGGTAAATGGGTGAGTAAAAACTGTGCACTACGCCATCCATACACACATTCACTCACACTCGTCTTGCACGACCAACGCATACGCGTGCGCGCGGACACACACACACACACACACACACACACACACACACACACACACACACACAATGAACAGGTAAGACCAAAATAAAAAAGGGGGGTGAGGGGGTCGTGCATCTCAGGAGGAACCGAACGATGTTTTCTCTCTTCGGCCAGAGAGAGATAGGTGAGTAACAGGGGATGGGTATGACACAGAGCAGTTTTCTGAGAGCGTCACATGATGATCAGGCCGCCATACGCTCTAGTTCGGGTCCACAGACATACACACATGATACGTCTGTGTTGTGGTCCACAGACATTACACACACTACGACACACTACACGTTTGTGTTGTGGTCCACAGACATACACACACAACACGTTTGTATTGTGGTCACAGACATACACACTACATGTCTGTGTTGTGGTCACAGACATACACACACGATACGTCTGTGTTGTGGTCCACAGACATACACACACGATACGTCTGTGTTGTGGTCACAGACATACACACACGATACGTCTGTGTTGTGGTCACAGACATACACACACGATACGTCTGTGTTGTGGTCCACAGACATACACACATGATTACGTCTGTGTTGTGGTCACAGACATACACACATGATACGTCTGTGTTGTGGTCCACAGCATGCACATACGATACGTCTGTGTGGTGGTCCACAGACATACGCACACAATACGTCTGTGTTGTGGTCCACAGACATGACACACATGATACGTCTGTGTTGTGGTCACAGACATACACACACGACACGTCTGTGTTGTGGTCCACAGACATACACACATGATACGTCTGTGTTGTGGTCACAGACATACACACATGATACGTCTGTGTTGTGGTCCACAGACATGCACATACGATACGTCTGTGTGGTGGTCCACAGACATACACACATGATACGTCTGTGTTGTGGTCACAGACATACACACATGATACGTCTGTGTGGTGGTCCACAGACATATCACACAATACGTCTGTGTTGTGGTCCACAGACATACACACATCACACGTCTGTGTTGTGGTCCACAGACATACACACATCACACGTCTGTGTTGTGGTCCACAGACATACACACATCACACGTCTGTGTTGTGGTCCACAGACATACACACATCACACGTCTGTGTTGTGGTCCACAGACATACACACACTACACGTCTGTGTTGTGGTCCACAGACATACACATCACACGTCTGTGTTGTGGTCCACAGACATACACACATCACACGTCTGTGTTGTGGTCCACAGACATTCACAGACACTACACGTCTGTGTTGTGGTCCACAGACATACACACACACTACACGTCTGTGGTCTGGTCCCTGCGCACCAGTCTTGCATATTGCCATTAAAACCAACGTTATTGGAAGGGAGACGGACATTAGACAATACATTGCCATTAAAACCCAAACGTTATTGGAAGGGAGAGGGACATTAGACAATACATTTCCATTAAAACCCAACGTTATTGGAAGGGAGACGGACATTAGACAATACATTGCTATTAAAACCCAACGTTATTGGAAGGGGGACGGACATTAGACAATACATTGCCATTAAAAACCCAACGTTATTGGAAGGGAGAGGGACATTAGACAATACATTGCCATTAATACCCATTGACATTAGACAATACATTGCCATTAAAACCTAACGGGATTGGAAGGGAGAGCGACATCAGACAATACATTGCCATTAAAACCTAACGACATTAGACAATACATTGCCATTAAAACCTAACGACATTAGACAATTCATTGCCATTAAAACCGAACGTTATTGGAAGGGAGAGGGACATTAGACAATACATTGCCATTAAAACTAACGTTATTGGAAGGGAGAGGGACATTAGACAATACATTGCCATTAAAACCTAACGGGGTTGGAAGTAGGATGGACATTAGACAATGCATTGCCATTAAAACCTAACAACATTAGACAATACATTGCCATTAAAACCTAACAACATTAGACAATACATTCCCATTAAAACCTAACGGGGTTGGAAGGGGGAGGGACATTAGACAATACATTGCCATTAAAACCTAACGACATTGGACAATACATTGCCATTAAAACTAACGGAGTTGGAAGGGGGAGGGACATTAGACAATACATTGCCATTAAAACCTAACAACATTAGACAATACATTGCCATTAAAACCTAACAACATTAGACAATACTTTGCATTAAAACATATCGGGGTTGGAAGGGAGAGCGACATTAGACAATTTTTCCGTCTACAGAGGAACGGGGGATGGGTGGGTGTGAGAGGGAGGGGGCTTGTGTAAAGTCCGTGTTCGTGTTTGGGGGAAGACATGGCAGGATGGGGAAACGGACGGCGGGGTGGTGGGTGAGGCTGGGGACTGGGAGGGAGGGGTACCTCTTTTCAGACTGTGCAAGTGTGTGTATGAGAGAGAGAGAGAGAGAGAGAGGAGGTGTGTGTGTGTGTGATTGTGGGTATGAATGTGTAAGGTGTGTATGTGTCTGTGTATGAGGGGTGTGTGATTGTGTGTGTGTGTGTATGTATGGTGTGTGTGTGTGTGTGTGTGTAATGTAAATTGAAGACCCCCAACAAGAAAGAATGGTACAACTCACATTTTGTAGTCTGGCCGACCGCGGAAGCCATCCCAGGGGCCGTTTGCTGAGGAATTGAAATTATCCGCGATGTTCCAAAGCTGAAAGTGAAGCTTTTGTTTTAACCATTGAAAATGAAACTGATGCAGATACAAGCAGGATATTTTTTTTATCTGGTCATGTTGGCATTGGAGGTGGTGAGGTGGGGTGATGATCTTGCTAAGGATGAGCCAAATTAGTGACCGGATCACCAACCCTCCGCGCTGGTCAGACAGCCAAAGTACACAGCTAGTTGTCTGACGAGTTGTGGCAAGAGAACTGAAAGACGCGAACGGATGATAACCGTTTTTTTTTTTTTTTTTTTTTTTTTCCAGATCCGACTAAACTGTGAAGTAGTTCAACCATCTGCCACTGGTGTCTTGTGTAGTAGAAAACAGTTCTTGTGCTGATCACACGAAGGCTGCGCTTTTAACAGCCACTCGTTGGTTGTTGTTGTTTTTTTTTGGGTTTTTTCCCCCAGAGGTGAACGGGCTCCATGGTACATACTGCGTGGTGAGCCTCTACTCACACAATGAAACATGCGTGTAGAATGTTGGGGTTTATTTGCGTGGCATTCGATGTAAACACTTCGTAGAAGACGACTCCAGAAGGCGGGTCTTGTTTAAAGATGTTTCACTAGATTTTGACTTTTTTTTAGTTCATGAGGAAAAACGGAATTGTGGTCCGCTGAGCGAAGGAACATACAAATTAAGGGGGAAAAAGTATTTAAAAAAAAAAAAGAAATGAAAAGAAAAGAAACAAATACACAACGTGTGTCGACCTATTCGATCTTCAGGCAGAAAAAAAGACATTCAAAAATTTTAAAAAAGAAATAAAGGACGAACATGGTCACTTATCTTTTGAGTTTATGATTTTCAGTTCACTGTGTAGACGTGAAGTTACTGGCAGCCATCATGTTGTCTGTTTCTACCATTAGTCTGAAATGTGGAAACGCAATCGGCGATTCGATTTTTATTGCACATATGACACACGCGCGCGCGCGCACACACATACACACACACGCACGCACGCACGCACGGTGTTTGGTCAGTGACAGACAGAATGTGGAACTCAGTACGCATGATCCTAGTAGGTCAAACTGTGTCCACCGGGGACGTTATTTTGTACATTTGATTGGTCGAGACATGTCACGATTCTAACCGGTGCTCCCCTTTGTACGTGACGCAGGGTGCATGACCACCGGAAAGGCCGTATGCAGATCATCACCACCCACCCCAGCCACCACCGCCATCCCACACCACCACCACCACCGCCATCATCGCCATCACCGCTGTAACCATCACCACCATCACCATCCCACCGCCGTCATCATGGGCACCGGCAAAGGCTCCCGCTCCGGGCCGGGCTCCAGTTCCAGCTCGGGCTCCGGGTCCCCCCCTCCACCCCCTCCCCCTCCCACAGAGCGGAGACTCAGGGCGGGGACGACCGGGAGGGGGACGAGGAGGAGCCGGCGGAGAAGAACTCGTCGCAACCGTCCGGCACTGGCTCCACCTCCACGACCGCCACGGAGAGCAGCGCGTGTTCACACACTGTGGCGACCAGTCCCCCGCGGACTGGGCGTCGGCCTCAGCCTGAGCTCGTCTCCTCCCCGGGGTTCGGCAGCTCGGTGACTGCCGCCAGCTCGGCGTGGTCGGGTCATCAGTCTCTGCAGACTCGGAGTCCCGTGAGCCGGCGACCCTCGCTGTCCAGCGAGGATGGCGAAAGCTCCTTAGACGCTGGAACGAGCGCTCGCAAGAGAAGGTCCGTGAAGTCCAGCAGACCGGAAGGCGGTAGTGGTTGTCTTCCGGAGTCTGCCTACCCAGGAGGTCACCACACCCCGCAGTGCGAGAGTCACGGGGGTCATCCTTCAGGATCGAGCAGCAGCCTTGAGCAAGGTGCCTCCCGAGAGACTCGCAGCAGGGGCGATCCTCCAAACACCGGTGATCCACAGACAACCCATCCTTCACAGCTCTCGGGCGTTCCGCTCGGGAGTCCTCCGGAATCCTCCGGTGGGCTTGAGGACCCCGCTCCGCAACCGTCTGACAGCCCGGGGTCGCGGCTGTTGGAGCACCACAACCTGGTGCAGGAGGAGAAGCTGGTGGCGGCCACGCTGGCCTCGCTGGACCAGTGCGGCAACCCCAGCAACATCATCAAGCAGGACCTGCGCCTCGTCATCCAGTCCCGCCGCAAGGCCGAGGGCAAGGAGGAGCTCAGTCTGGACTTCAAGTCGCCCCCCAAGGAGGAGGTAATGGGTGGTAGTGTGGTTGCTTGGAGGGGTGTGTGTGTGTGTGTGTTGGTTGTGTTGTGTGTGTGTGTGTGAGAGAGAGAGAGAGGGAGGGGGGGGGCGTGCGTGTGTGTGGGAGCAGGATAGGAGTGGGAATTGGGTATGCGCGCGTACGCACTCACACATGTACGTGCTTGTGTGTGTGGACGTGCTGGTAGCAACGACCCTGTTTTGATGATGACCTACTTTGGTGTGTGTGTGTGTGTGCGCGCGCGCGCGCGCGCGCGCGTGTGTGTGTGTGTTCTTGCTGGTTTCCTGTCTTGCATTTTCATCCCCGAACGTTGGCATTTTCGTTTGATAATGCAAGTTTATCGTATCTCTCTGTTCACAACATCTCTGTCGTATCACTCTTGTTTCGTGCGTTTGTTTGTATATCTTGAGCACAGCTATGCTATATAACGAATAACTCGGTGACTAGCTAGTGGGATTTAAACCCATCCGTGGACGGACAGTACCTGAGCTGTCATTCTGCCAACCAGCACACATCCCATCTCATGACTGCCTGAAGGATGTCAGTAGTCAAGTTGTACCCCCCTCCCCCCACCCCCCTTCCACTTCCATTTCCACAGCCTAGCTTGCCCGCTATAGCTCCGTCACTTTGTGTGCTGTCCACTAGAGCGGTCAGTGTCACGTCGTCCAGGAGGCAACCACTCGAGGAGACACTGCCGAGTCACCTCGATGGTGTTCAGTGGCGCCTGTTCTGATCCAGCATACACAGGACACCACCTGCTAAGCCTGCTGCTGCTGATGATGATGCTGAATATAATAGTAGGGAATTTCTATTCTGGTCTGAGACTGCATGACAGGTCCTATGCTCGACTCTTAATGTTATGGTATATCCCGGCGGTCAACCGTGTCCGAGAGATAGAGACACTTGCACGTGTTGGGTCAGGAAATTTGAGCAACGCTCTCAGAGATGCGTCCATGAATGAAGTGGATGAAACTCTTGACTGCGTGGTTCCCAGTCCATGAGCCCGTGGCAACTCGACCCTGGTTAGGAGCCTGTCATGGGCGGGGGGAAAAAAAAGCCCATAAAGAGAGGGCTGTGATGGGAGTCGAACCCACAACCTCTCAAGCTGGAAGTCCGCGACTTTCAGCCACGGCGGCTGGTGTGTATGTGTGTGTGGGGGGGTGGGGGGGTGGAGGGGGGGGTTTGCAGGGGGGGGGGGGGGGGGGGCATGTTGACAGCCCAGATACGGTTTCTAGCGGTCGGCTGGGCTGTAGACTGTATGAATTCTTTCTCCACAGGAATCCGAGTGTGACTGACTTCAAGTGACAGGCCTGTCATGTTCCTTAGTGGTCGGCAGAGCTTGAATCGATTTACACCCATGCCTGGCACTTCCCCTCCCCCTCCACTTTCCTCCTCCCTCTCTACCCCCTACCCCCCTCCTCCTCCCCCCCCCCCCCCCCCCCCCCCCCCCCCCCCCTCCCCCCCCCCCCCCCCCCCCCCTCTCTCACAAAAAAGGAAAACCCTGAAATTCAAAACGCATTCACACAATTGTCTTCGTTTCCGTCAACCTCTCTCTCTCCCTCTCTGTCTGCTTGTTTGTCCGTCCTTGCCCCCCCCCCCTCTCTCTCTTTATCTCTCTCTCTCTCTCTCTCTCTCTCTCTCCTCTCTCTCTCTTCTCTCTCCCATCTCTCTCTCCGTCTCTCTCTGTGTGTCTCTCTGTCTCTGTCTCTCTCTTCCTCTCTCTCTCTCTCTCTCTCTTTGAGACAGTTTTTCTCTCTCCCATCACTTTCTCCATCCTGTCTGTCTTTCTCTCTGTCTGCATTCACATATCTGTCTTCGTTTTCGTCAACTCTCTCTCCCTCTGTCTGTCCATCCCCCCCCCCCCCCCTCCCCTCTGTCTCTGTCTCTCTCTGACACTGTTTTTCTCTCTCCATCACTTTCTCCATCCTGTCTGTCTGTCTGTCTCTCTCTCTCTGTTTGTCTGTTTAGATGTCAGCAGATGTCGGTAAGAACTATTAACTAAAACTAAAGCCAGACAATGTCTTTATTTAGTCAGACAGTTGGTATGAGATGCTCGTTGCTGGCACTGTGAGAGTTTGCTGATAATGATGATGATGACTGTGAACATTGCGTGCCATTGTGTTGCTTTGTCGTTGTTGTTGTTGTTGTCGTCGTCGTTGTAGTTTAAAAAACAAACCAAAACAAACACAAAAAAAAACGTCTCAGACGGTCTCTATGGCAGATGTGCCCCCCTCCGTAGCAGATTTGGCACATCGCCAGTCAAGGATTTTGTCCACGCACGCTATGAAGAAGAGAAAAGACCTCGGGCCACAGACATTGCAAGCTTAATGGAGAGTTCTGGCAATCTTCTCCAGATATGTCGAGAGATCTGATTTTCAGATATGTCGAGAGATCTGATTTTCCCACAAGATTGGAAATGAAATTCTTTGGGATCTAAAATTATAGCGATGCATCTTTTTTTTGGTTTGTCTCTTTCGTCAGTTTACCTTCACTGCCAATAGTTGTATGTTGTGCATTTGAGGGGGCACATTTAACCTGGGGCACGTTCGGGCCGTATAAGACAAAGGGCATGAGGGGGAGGTAGGTGGGGGAGAAAGGGACGTAAGCTGCGCGTGTCTTTTCAGCGCGTTCAACGCGAATAATGCTGTCGTCGCGGAACGCGTGCGGAATTGCCCGGGGGCACATCTGTCGTGAGGGACCTTTCGGTGTGAGCCAGTTCAGTGGACCCTAGTCATCAACAGACGCACTCGTGAAAAATCGTGGACGGTTTTCTTTTTCATTTATAAATTTAGTTACTTAGTTATTGTTGTGGTAAGAAGAAATGGAGAGAGAGAGAGAGAGAGGAGGAGGAAAAAAGGGAGAGAGAGAGAGGAGGAGGATAAGAAGAAGAAGAAGAAGAAGAAGACAGAGAAACAAAAAGGCTAGGAACTCACTCTGAAGGAAATTTAGGAGAAAACAAGACATATAAACAGAAGGAACATATGTAAGAGATTTTTGTTTAAAGGAAAAGAAAAAACAATAACATCTAGACCATTGAGAAGTAGGAAGGTTTGGAAAAAAAAAACGGACGAAGAATGTGGACAGGAACAAGGTAAAACTAACAAAAGGAAAGAGCAGGAGTAGGCGGGCGTGTATACGGTGGGTAGTTACGAGGGAGGGGGGGGGGGGGGGGGGGGGGCTAGGAAAACATTTGAAAACATTTTAACAGGTCAAGAAGAATTAGTCACGGTTCAACAGGGGCAAAATGGCAGAGAGAGAGAGAGAGAGGTCATTATCAAGTCAGAGTTGGAGTGTTGTATTTTGGCAGGACTGCCACGCCGCTACAACACTGACTTAGAATTGGTGCTGCCTCTGTCTCTCTGTCTGTCTGTCCGTCTCTCTCTCTCTCTCTCTCTCTCTCTCTCTCTCTCTCCTCTCTCTCTCTCTTTCTCTCTCTGTGTGTGCGCGCGCACGCGCGCCAACGTTTTATAACCATAAATCAAATACAGTCATTTTCACACGATAAGACTACAACTTTGAGAGTTCAAAGGCTCGTAGACACAAGACATTGTATTGTTTGGCCTCTCACCTATGCTTATAACTGGTAGAAGAAGAAATGCACATGTACACAACGGATGCACATGTACACAACGGATCGGTGCATGATCGAAACGTGAATGCAAATACTTTTCATCCAGACGCACGTCGTTTTTTAAAAGTAGTGAACGACCTGTCGTTTAGCCCGTTCAGGGATAAGTAATGGTGAGTTGTCTATCGTTTCACGCGTAGCAGCCACACAGCTACATCTCTGGGTAGATAGAATCAGTCGTTCGGTCGTCGTAGACGATTGAGCCAAGGTGGACGAGTGGACTTTAAAACTGAAAAGCTCGTAAGGAGCCTGGAATTTTTTTTTCTTTTTGCACGAAGTGTTAATTTCTGTAAAGTTACTGCTTAACTATTAATCAAAGATGGCGGCGACTGCGTCATTCTGATTGGCTGTGTCATGAATCAGATACGGTTAGAAGTTCATTCTGATTGGCTGTGTCATGAATCAGATACGGTTAGAAGTTCATTCTGATTGGCTGTGTCATGAATCAGATACGGTTAGAAGTTCATTCTGATTGGCTGTGTCATGAATCAGATACGGTTAGAAGTTCATTCTGATTGGCTGTGTCATGAATCGGATACGGTTAGAAGTTCATTCTGATTGGCTGTGTCATGAATCGGATACGGTTAGAAGTTCATTCTGATTGGCTGTGTCATGAATCAGATACGGTTAGAAGTTCATTCTGATTGGCTGTGTCATGAATCAGATACGGTTATAAGTTCATTCTGATTGGCTGTGTCATGAATCGGATACGGTTAGAAGTTCATTCTGATTGGCTGTGTCATGAATCAGATACGGTTATAAGTTCATTCTGATTGGCTGTGTCATGAATCAGATACGGTTAGAAGTTCAGTCCCGCAGGAGGGAGAGAAAGGGACTGTTACCTGCTTTTGGATTTTAAGAAAGATTGAAATTTTTTTTTTTTTTTTTTAATTTTAATTTTTTTTAAAACGAAAAGACGGATCCTGTCGTCACAACGGCGCTTTCTGCACAGAGCAAAAACGAAACCGCTTGTCCGGGATTTTCCCCACATCTTGCTGGACTTGGTCTACTTTCGATTTCAATAAACTGGCAATGTCTTTCCAGTTTGGGGCTTGTGAAGACTAGGGCGGACTAGTGGTGTGTTTCTTTTCTTTTCTTTTCTTTCTTTTAAACTTCTAACCCGGGTAGACTCGTTAAACAGGAAATGGAAAAAAAAAAAGACTTTTCGAGGGCTCCAGTGAGAACGGTATTCTTGTTTATTAGCAGGCAGAGAGAGAGAGAGAGAGAGATCGGGAGAGAGGGTGGCATCTACCACCAAGAAAAGAATAAAAGTCGTTTGAAGAAAAAAAAAATGGGGGGGGGGGGGGGGGGGAAGTGTCGAGCTGTAATGCTAAAGAAACAAATTACTGCCCCTTACATTGTTGTTCTGTTGATGTTGGGCGGCGCACTGACACAGCTCTTGCTTCCGACTCCATGCTTACAAGTCGTTCAAGTTTCATCTTAGCTTTCTTGTCATTGTCAGTAGCAGTTCTAGAGAATCGCAAGTGGAGAAAAAAAAAGAAAAAAAAACCCATCCACGAGTGTAACAAGTGTTGGATGACGAGGGTCCACGGGACTATGGCTTTTTTTTCTTTTTTTTCTCTCCGTACATTGGTACACTGGCATTGGGTTTACACACACGTTTGTAACTCCCCCCCGTCGGTTTGGCGTGTGGGTGTGTGATTGGTGGCTGGGTGCAGCTATCGGAGGAAGAGTGGCAGCGAGCCCTGAAGCGCCGACATCAGAACCGCCGCGCCGCTCAACGCTTCCGACACAAGCAGCGGCAGATTTCCTCCTCCTTGGCTGATGTGAGTATGTTGTGTGTATGTTAGGTTATGTTGCAGTACATTGCGTAACGTTACGTTATATTATATCATTTATCATGTTATATTATGTATTATATTAGTGATATTATATTATCCTATATTGTAGTATATATTATGTTATGTTATATTATTTTGAATCATGTTATATTATATTATATTATATCATATTATATTATATCATCCTATATTGTATTATGTTATGTTATATTGAATCATGTTATAGTATAATCATAAGATATGATATTATACATTTCGTTACACTACATTGTATTATGTTATGATGTATTATATTTTTCTTTGATTATGTTGAGCGAATGAGTTGGGGGTGAAAAACAAATGCAGGCTCACAATTCCTCCGGCATGGAGAGAGAGGGGGAGGAGGGGGATGACTTCAGGCGATGGGTTAGACTGAGTGGGGAATGGGAACAAGACAGTGGGAATGAAGAAGAGGGCGATTGAAGTATGATTATTTTCTTAATCTTTCACGATCAGCATATTTATATGTATGTATATGTATATTATATCACATTATATTATAAAATTATTATGTTATATTATGATTTTGGTCGAGTTACACTATCTCCTTCCATCCCTTCTCTCTCTCTCTCTCTCTCTCTCTCTCTCTCTCTCTCTCTCTCTCTCTGTCTGTCTGTCTGTCTCTCTCTCTCTCTCTCTCTCTCTCTCTCTCTCTCTCTCTCTCCATCCCCCCCCCTCTCTCTCTCTCTCTCTCTCTCTCTCTCTCTCTCTCTCTCTCTCTCTCACTCTCTTCTGCGGTTTCTTCATCTCTGCCTGCCTGTATACGCGCGCACGTGTGTGTGGGGGGGAGGGAGGGGGGGGGGGGCGTGCATGTGTGCGCGCGTGCACTCGATCTAGAGAGATAGTGAGGCCCCTCTTCAGTATTGTCGAAGCTTGACATGTTGAGCATGCCGTTTGATCTCTTTCTGCAATCCCTTAACCCGTAGATTTCACTTCTTTGCCTCCAGTGCGCTGTAAACGTAAAATGTTACGGTCGTACTCAATGTCCACAGTTTCTTATTTGAGTGTGCAAATTGTGGTCAGGATTTTCTGCACGTGCAAGCCAAACGTTTAGTCCGACCTCAAATTCTTCACCGCAGGAGAGCTTTGCGTATGTGTTTTCTCTGGGTCCAACTTTACCAGAGTTTCTTCATCATGTCTAACGATTATTGCTTAACTTAACGCCTGTGCCATTAACGCGCCAACTTCTGAAATGACGTACTATACTGTGACGAGAAGCGCCCGTCGGACGATATCGACCATCCAATGTCAGGCCGTTGTGACGAGTCTGTGTCGACAGATGAATCCATTGGGGGAGATCGTAGCCGCGAAACGACAAACCTTGCTAGTTAAAAGTTGCACAGCGTCGCCGGTTGTTGGCAATTCTTGCAGCCAATCAGCGTTGACTTCACTCGTTAACGAACTACCGTCGCAGATCATGTCCACATGCCTCCCAAGAGAAACGGCAAAAGTTTATTGAAAGTTAATTTTGGTCTTTTCAAGCACAACAGGAGTAACGCGGGCTATGTCTGTAATATGTTTTTTTTTTTTTTTAAAGTTCTTCCTTTTAGTTACTTCGATTGTGCTTGACCCCCTTAACTTGTGTGTTAAATGTCTTGATTAATGCAACTTGAGCTGCGTCAGCGGAGATTGAATCAAGGGACCCCAAAGTAGTTCTTCACATTAACAACAGCAACAACAAAAAACAATAATTCCCGCAGGGAAAAAAAGGGGTGGGGTGGGGAGGGGGGGGGGGGGGGAGATCATTCGACCCTTGACATTGTCGAAATAATCCGAAGCTCTGTGCGTAACTTTAAGTCAGCGCTGGGTTGTAAATCGGATGAGTTGGCTGAAACTTGGGAGCAGTTCGCGAAAGTGCGCACAATGTGCAGGAGGAAACGCGCTATAGTTTTCTGGAATGTAAAACTGCGTCCCACGGGGTTGCTGCCTTTAAAGCGCGCTGTCCTGAAAACGTGGCACGGGGGGCCTCCGCAGTTGTGGTTTGCTGTGTGCGCGGTGTGTGTGTGTGTGTGTGTCGCATGTCACATGACGGGGGAAATAAATCGGATTCGCAAGAGGAACCTGTTGGTCGTTCGTACAGCAGTGGAAATTTGTTTGCACCTTCTCTTTCCTTCCTCCCCCTTTGAGCGCTCATGAGCGTAGCCCGTAGTGTTTGTAAGAGTCAAGACTACGCAGCCTCCGCGTTTGTACGTTTTTATACAGGCTGTGTTATCTATTAGAAAGAAAGGGGAGGGGGAAAAAATTAGTGAAATCACGAAAGAAAGGGTCGGCCAAAACAGTAGTCAAACGTCAGATAGAGAGTAAGCCGCGGTGGTTTTCAGGCGTTAGAGGGAGTAAGTCGTCACCGTGTTCAAACGTCAGAGAGGGAGTAGATCGACGTGGTGTTTCAAACGTCAGAGAGGGAGTAGACCGACGTGGTGTTCATAGGTCAGAGAGGAGTAGACCGACGTGGTGTTCATAGGTCAGAGAGGGAGTAGACCGACGTGGCGTTCATACGTCAGAGAGGGAGTAGATCGACGTGGCGTTTATACGTCAGAGAGGGAGTAGACCGACGTGGCGTTCATACGTCAGAGAGGGAGTAGACCGACGTGGCGTTCATACGTCAGAGAGGGAGTAGACCGACGTGGTGTTCAAACGTCACAGAGGGAGTAGACCGACGTGGTGTTCAAACGTCACCGAGGGAGTAGACCGACGTGGTGTTTAATCGTAGGAACGGAACGAAGTCGACGTAGTGTTCAAACAGTGTGTTCAGGGATAAGAGGAGTAGGTTGGCGCAGTGTTCAGAGAGAGAGGGGGAGTAAGCCAACATTCAGAGGTCAGAGAGGGAGTATGCCAACTCTTGTGTTCAGAGATCAGAGGGAGTAGGCCGGCCAACTCTTGTGTTCAGAGGTCAGGGAGGGAGCAGGCCAACTCTTGTGTTCAGAGGTCAGGAAGGGAGTAGGTCAACTCTTGTGTTCAGAGGTCAGGGAGGGAGCAGGCCAACTCTTGTGTTCAGAGGTCATGGAGGGAGTAGGTCAACTCTTGTGTTCAGAGGTCAGGAGGGAGCAGGCCAACTCTTGTGTTCAGAGGTCAGGAAGGGAGTAGGTCAACTCTTGTGTTCAGAGGTCAGGGAGGGAGCAGGCCAACTCTTGTGTTCAGAGGTCAGGAGGGAGTAGGTCAACTCTTGTCTTCAGAGGTCAGGGAGGGAGCAGGCCAACTCTTGTGTTCAGAGGTCAGGGAGGGAGTAGGTCAACTCTTGTGTTCAGAGGTCAGGGAGGGAGCAGGCCAACTCTTGTTTCAGAGGTCAGGGAGGGAGCAGGTCAACTCTTGTGTTCAGAGGTCAGGGAGGGAGCAGGCCAACTCTTGTGTTCAGAGGTCAGGGAGGGAGTAGGTCAACTCTTGTGTTCAGAGGTCAGAGAGGGAGCAGGCCAACTCTTGTGTTCAGAGGTCAGGGAGGGAGCAGGCCAACTCTTGTGTTCAGAGGTCAGGGAGGGAGTAGGCCAACTCTTGTGTTCAGAGGTCAGAGAGGGAGTAGGCCAACTCTTGTGTTCAGAGGTCAGGGAGGGAGCAGGTCAACTCTTGTGTTCAGAGGTCAGGGAGGGAGCAGGCCAACTCTTGTGTTCGGAGGTCAGGGTGGGAGTAGGCCAACTCTTGTGTTCAGAGGTCAGGGAGGGAGTAGGCCAACTCTTGTGCTCAGAGGTCAGGGAGGGAGTAGGCCGGCCAACTCTTGTGTTCAGAGGTCAGGGAGGGAGTAGGCCAACTCTTGTGTTCAGAGGTCAGGGAGGGAGTAGGCCAACTCCTGTGTTCAGAGGTCAGGGAGGGAGCAGGTCAACTCTTGTGTTCAGAGGTCAGGGAGGGAGCAGGTTAACTCTTGTGTTCAGAGGTCAGGGAGGGAGCAGGTCAACTCGTGTTCAGAGGTCAGGGAGGGAGCATGTCAACTCTTGTGTTCAGAGGTCAGGGAGGGAGTAGGCCAACTCTTGTGTTCAGAGGTCAGGGAGGGAGCAGGTCAACTCTTGTGTTCAGAGGTCAGGGAGGGAGCAGGTCAACTCTTGTGTTCAGAGGTCAGGGAGGGAGCAGGTCAACGCAGTGTGCGAACGTCAGAAAGGGAGTAGGCGACGCAGCGTTAAACGTCAGTGGGCGAGTCGTGCATATGCCGACGCGGTCGAAAATTCTCTCCGATGGCGTCATGTCAACACCGTAAACGTCAAACAAGGTGTCTTCGTTTCATAGCATGTCCACAATCCGGGCCTTCCGAGGGATTTTTTTTTTTTAATGGGGATTTTTTTTTTTTTTTTAAATAAAGAATAGAGGGAGAAAAAGACAAGCCGAACGAAGAGGCGTCTCAGCGCCGCGTTCTTCCAAAACTAGAAATGTCATCGAGTTCTTGTGGATATCGGTCAGCCCCACCCCTTTCTCCCCCATCCTCCCCCCCTCCCCACCCCCACCCCGCTTTCCCGCTTTACAAAACGTGGCCCAGTGTGGTGTGGTCTCGCA
>CM031605.1:71982291-72027291 GCA_018398815.1 Conus ventricosus | reverse complement strand
GTCCAATGACCATAGTAGATGACACACATGCTGATGTTTAAAGATGATATTCACGTTTGTTTGGTCCTTCGAATTTGTGCCAAGAGAGGGCTTCACATGAATATTTGGTTTGAATAAATCGTTAATCAAACAAAAGCGCACCTACATCACACATGTGAACAATGAAAAAGAGCAGCGACAAGGTTCAAGCTTACAGTGTGCTCACGCATTGCACTTCGATGCACATGTGACGGTTGGTGAAACATGCTTACCACACAAACGCTAAACAGTAGCCGTTAACAGATACATACATGAATAAATACATCAACCAAAGAGGACTGTATATTATCTGAATCGTGATAACAACGCAAGATGAAATCAATTCTTTAAAGGTACGACTGATTGTAGGAGATACTAGAAACTGAAAAGTAAAGTCAATTTAAAAAGCTAAAATAAAGATAAGAAAATGAACAACTTGAAAAAGGGTAGTGAGAAGGGGGGGGGGGGGGGGGGTTATTCTGTAATCAAAATGAAACTAATCAAAACACGATCATCCATCACCAGATTAACTGATGTAAACTTTAGTCAGTCATCAAGTACATTCTGTGATCACAGCATTCCGAACGACCATAGCAGTACCAACAACAATGACGTCATAATTCTTCTCTCAAACATTAATAATTTCCAGTCAAAATCTATCTGACTGAGAAATGACTCGATGAACTGTTCTAAACGCGAATACATTAGACTCGTTTTGGATGTCAGAACTTCCAATCGGCAAGATTTGTGAGTGCAGTTTGGAGGTAATATTGAAATTGTGTTTTCTCGTGCGACACTAAACTAGCTGTGGACAGTATACTAAATAATGTTCGGCGGATTCTCTTGCACGACCCACAGGCACCGGGTGGTTTGTTTACTCAGTGGTGATTAAACATGATCATCGCGCAGATCGCTTATCCCTAGACGAAGTGGGCTGTGAATGATTTATTCCTTTCGTTCACCAAAGTTGTAGCAGTCAGGGACCACAGCATCGTTAGCACATGAATACCGTGTGAGTTAAGTTAGCTTAAGGAATATCCGTTGTTGTTTTTTAATCATCAGGCAAAGAATTCCAGAGATCTGCAGTGGAAGGTATTCATGAATGTCGGAGTTCAGTACTGAAATTTTGCACAGTGCGTTCAATGATAAGGGTTTCTGTTTGAAACCAGCTCATGACGACATAAACCGTCAACCATTGCCAAGTCATGTGTCAGCTTATGTATATATCTTTTTTTTTTCTTTAAGTGTGTACAGAGTTCTGACTCTCGGTACGATGTTTGATTATTTGTCCCACGAACAGCTCCAGTTATCGTTCTTAGTGAGTCAGGTTGCAAGTTTCCAAAGAATTTGATTGTGCAACTTTACAGTTATCCCATCAAATATCAGCGGAGTCCAAATGTAGTGGTATAAATGATAATGTATATTGTGCAACTTTACAGTTATCCCATCAAATATCAGCGGAGTCCAAATATAGCGGTATAAATGATAATGTACATAATTTCTAACGCTTTTCTTGTGAAGCTTGAACTTATAAATAAGACTTTTACACAAGGAGATGTTTACTGTGTTCCTGACAACTGCACAAGGAACGTTGTGGTCACTGCAAATAGAGGGAGGGGGTGGTGGTGGTGGGGAGGGGTGGGGTGGGGACATGTGCGGAACATGCCCGTCGGTCTTGTCAACCCACGGACTTGATGCCAAGGGCTATGACACCAGACGGTCACCTGTGTGTGTATTATACATCTCCATAGATGACAGTGTTGACGTAAAACGATGACGTCATTTATGTGAACGCCGCCTGCACCGGTGACGTAATGTTACGATTTTTGTATGAAATATAATTATGTGTAGTCTGTTGACGCTAGAAAAAAAAACAACGCTGGTAACGTCACCAATGACGCGATCACTGTTGATGTTGAGGCCGGTATATTGTTGGTCAGGATGATTGAGTGCGTGTCAAAGGAGACTGACATATCGTGTGAATCAACGGTTTGCATGGACACTACAGGTGCCTCGCCCGATGAACAGAGAACAGCATGAAGTTAGGTTTTGAATGGATGTAATAAGAACTGGATCTCCACTCTGAGATACGAGTACAGCGCAGGATGGCGGGGGATGGGGAAAATGTTCACACTCAAAATAGGAATCTCGTAAGTGATGGAACTTGGTGGTGCACGTACGTACGCCACAGACATACACTGGCACACGCTTACATGCACGTACACACAGGCTTACACGTGGCCACGCACGTGCGTGCTTGAAAGCTAGCTATAAGGAGTGACATTTCTGAAACTGCCGTAGCGATCCGGATGTTGATATTGGATGATGACATGTGGCATGTGTAAGCTGACGCGATCGTGGCATGATGACGCACTGGTTCTACAGGCGATGACGGTGCTGTGACTGCTGGTTTCATATCGAGTTGAATGTTACCGTTTGTGAAGGCCGTGGATTCTGGCAAGGATGACAGCTTGCAGAATACAGAAATGCGCACACTACGATGGAAATGGGCTCGCCGCAGACGGCAATGACCAGTTCGTAGTCTGAAGATTGTGGTCTGTTGGTGTCGCTGTAGTTGGGGCAGCTGATCATCAGACGGGTGTTTGTGTTCTTCATCAGAGGTCTGCACCAGACGAGGACGTTGTTTTAAAGACAAGTCCATGCAGATTCGCGACTTTACGTGATCCCAGAAGAGCCCCGAAGCTGAGTGTCTGATATATGACTCCAACACAAACGAATTTTGTAAAAACGAATTTCGGTTGCAGAAATTATTTTTGGTGTCCTGAATACAACAGAAATATAGAATTTCAAACATCTAATCGAAAAAAAGGGGTCTTCAATGTTTTTTTTTCTTTTTCCTTTTCTCTTTTTCCGTTTTAAAACGGTCAAAATATTTACACACAGAGCTGAACTTACACACAGAGCTGAAATGATGGCCAGAGCGTGCTGAGAGCACAAGCATGGAAGGTTGATTTGTTCGTGAATCTTTTTGATCGAACCAAGGACTTGACCATCATGATGGCATTAACCCAGACCGGTCGCTTTGTGAGACACACATCTGCTTTAAACATCCCAGCGGTTGGGCGTTTTAAAAGACGAGGGTTGGTGGGAGGAGAGGTGCTGGGGGAGGAGGGAGGGGTGGGGCTGGGATGGGAGGATGGGGAATTGGTTAGAGGAGGGGGGGGGGGGGGGGGGGGCGGAGGGGAGAATAGGGGGAAATAACGGTGTTTGAAGTTTGGTCTGCCCCAGAGGTTAAACAACGTGATTCGGCGCCGTATTATACTCCGGAACAACTGAACAGAAAGACGCCACCAGTGCGGGTCTCACTTACCCTGTGTTCCAGCACGACATGCTCAAGCCGTCCTCAGTATGAGCAAAGCATGGCGCTGCATAAACCTTGAACATCTGTACCATGCAAAATATCACACACACCCGATCCCCCACCCCTCCATTTCCTTCTGCCCATCCGGCGTCTTTTTATGTACTTATGTATAGGAAGTGACCTGCAACTTTCATCTTTTTGTATTATTCATTGGAAAAGAAAACTTTCTTTCGGCTAGATAATTTCACTTTCTTTTTCAGCTAAATGATTTCGCTTCTTTTTTTTTCTCTCTTTCTCTCTCTCTCTCTATTTTGTTAATGGGATAAAAGCTGTGTGTTTTCATTTACTTGTAATCAAGTGAGCAATTTTTTACGTTCGTTCTGTGGAATATGTGTGTGTGTGTATTTTTCCACTTAGGTTTGTTGAAGGACGCTACTGATGTTATATCGCTTTCTGGGGTGAAGCATGTGTGAACAGCCAGATTTACGTATATAACGAAGGCCTTACAGAACGTAGTGTAACGAGAGAGAGAGAGAGAGAGAGTGTGTGTGTGTGTGTGTGTGAGAGAGAGAGAGAGAGAGAGAGAGAGAGAGAGAGAGTTTTCCATTGCTGGCAGCAGAATCTTGACCATTGAAGTTGGATTCCAATCAACGCTTTTGCTGTGCACTGCATATTATTTCTCATTCTTTGATTTTTTTTTTTTTGTTATTCATCTTTCTCTCTTCCCTCCTCTTCTTCTTTCTTTTTTTTCAGTTTGCTTTAATGAAACGAGAAGAATTTTGTTTTCAAAGGAACTAATTTCAACGTGTTACTGTTGCCACTTAGTCTGAATTTGTTTTGTAATTCCGATGCTTTTAGGGGTGACGGGATAAGATGAGCAGTCTTCCAGTGTGAGTTCAATGTGTGTGTGTGTGTGTGTGAGTGTGAGAGAGAGAGAGAGAGAGACTTTCGAACGGGCTGTGAACGAACCTGAAATGAAAGAAAGGTTGGAATCATTTAATGCTGGAGGGCTCCCCGTGATTGTTATTTAAAAGAAAAAAAAGAATTCCATCATATTTCTTTTCTTTTTTCTTTTTCTTTTTTTTTTAACGGGTGTGTTCGTACCACCAGTTCTTAAATTCCAACCGTGAAGGTACCCTTAAACGTTTTCGACGGTCAAATCGGACGCACAGTCAGCCTGCGACAGAGAGACTTTCAGACCCCGTGGTGATTCCTGCCGTGTGGGCGTCGCGTTCAGGGAATGGCAAGTACGCGAGAGCCTACAACCATGCCTAAAATACAAAACACTTTTTTTCCTTCTTTTTTTGTTGTTGGTCAGTGTTGGCATGCGGTCACCACCACACTTTGAAAACCATGTTCACAGCAGGTTTATCGAGTTCCCAGTTTGCGCGGGCAGGCTTCCTTGCATCTGAAAGACGAACGGCCATGGGTGTTGCGTTTCCTCCGCTTTTCTGTTGGCGAGGTGGAGTTGATACGCGCGCTGTTGCCGCTGAAGGAATGACGTCATGGATACACGCGGTGACACGCGCTTTGTGGGTTTCAAAGAGGCGAGGCGGCAAAACTTTGTCGCTCGCTTGGCGATTTGTCAGTGTTTCGTAGCACACAGCTAACGCGATAGAGTGAGGCTGGAAAATAGGCAAAATGTTTAGTTCGCGGAACGGTCTTGCGGCTCCTTCACATACGAGAAGGAAAAAAAAAAAGAATAGAAAGAAAGCCCGGCAGTCATGACAACCCTGCGGTTGTTGCCGCGATAAGCAGTAACGTTCTCTTGTTGGTGCGTTACGCCCCTCCCTTTCAACGAGAACAGATGGAAGAAGTTGCCGTACTGTTGGTTTCAACAGGTCTTGCGCCCGTTTCCGCTGCTCTCCCCTCTTTTCATACATTCCTTGCCGCTTATTAAAAGCACAAGCTAAAAGCCCACCCGTGAGTTTTCGCGTCTGTGAAACTCTCCTGTTTCGAAGTCGGTTTAGTGCTGGGCGTCGGTTCTACTGCTTGCACGAACACTACTGCAGCCGCTGTTATTACTACTGTACTGCCATTACTACTGCTGTTTCTCCTTCTATTACTACTACTTTTACCACCACCACCACCACTACTATTGCTACTAAGACTGCTACTACCACTAGGCCCACCACTACTACCACCACCACTTGGCCTACTAGTCTAGATCTACTACGACTACTACTGTCACCACGATTGCTGCTGATGCAGTTACTACTAGTATTACTGGGCTTACTATAGCTCTATGTTCTTTGTATAGTTGCTGCTACAACTACTGCTGCCTTTACAATTAATTACTACTGTTACCGCTGCTGAGCTGTTCTTCGTCGTCGTCTTCTGCTGCTCCTTCTCCTTCCGAGTCCTCGCGTTTGCTTGCATTCATCAGTTACATTTTACACCTGCACTTTTTTTTTTTTTTTTTTTTTCATTTTCAAAGCTGCTGTTGTATTCCTGGCTACTTTCAACCCCTTCCTTGTTGAGGTAACCGTGCTCCGTTTCTGGGGAGAGCAGTGCAGTGCATTTTTTTCCTTAGTTTTTTTTTTTTGGTCTGTTATGTGTCCCGTACATTTATTGATATGGTCGGTGTCTATGAGACGTTCGGTGAGGCGGAGGGAGGCATGGCTGGTTTAGAAATGGTGCTAATACAGACTTTCAGAAACTCCACATATCTTGGAGTCGGTCGCCGTGTTAACGACTTTTGAGTGAATGAGCATGGTACATGTATAGAAATATGCGTGTGTGCGGGGAAAGAGTCGGGGGGGGAGGGGAGGGTTGGAAATTTTTGGGTGAATGCGAAAATGAAAGTTATTCGCAGAGAGAGAGAGAGAGAGAGAGAGAGGAATGAACACATAGGCCCTCTTTTTCAGGGGAAAGAAAGGGAGAGGGTGCTGCGATGTGGCGCATAAAACTTCGAATTTACTGTTGTCTCACGAACTTTTTGTTTCTTTTTCCTTTTTTTTCTTTGTGTGTGTGTGAAAAGTTAACGAGAATGGTGATGAAGACGGAAGGATGGCGAGGAGGGGGTGAAGAGGGGAGGTTACTGGCTTTTGTTGTTGTTTTGAAACGATCAGAAAACTGATGTCAATATATAAGATAGGTTCATCCGCGTGATTATATGTAGCACAGTGCTAGTGACTACCCGAGCGAGATGGTGTGTATGTCTGCTTCAGTTGTGGTTGATTTCAATGCCTTTGTTACATAGAGATCATTCCGGTGTCAACGTCGGTACCTCGATGTTGTTGTTGTTGAGTTTAATCCCTTTGATTTTATGGGACTGATTTTGCTTTTCAGTTTTATGTGAATAAAACGCAATTTGTGTTATTTTGATACGTTTATAGTTGACATATGTATCTCTTTCTCTCTGTGTTACCATCACCCTACCTACTCCCTCCCCCTTCTCTCTGGCTCTGTCTGTCTCTGTGTATTTGTCTCTCTCTCTCTCTCTCTCTCTCTCTCTCTGTCGTTCTCTGTCTGTCTGTCTCTGTCTCTCTCTCTCTCTCTCTCTCTCTCTCTCTCTCTGTTATCCCACATCTCTCTCTTTATCCCAACCTCACTGTCTCTCTCACACTCTCACATTCTCTCTCTCCCCCCCCCCCCTCTCTCTCTCTCTCTCTCTCTCTCTCTCTCTCTCTCTCTCTCTCTCTCTCTCTCCTGTCTTTGACGTCTGCCAATCGTTCCTCACGTTTCAAGTCCTTTCACCAATGTCCTGTAAAACAGAAAGTTATTTTGTATACCGTATTCTATGCTGATGAAAAAGGAGAAGAAATCGTCTTGCGGGGCTCTCCATTTCTATTCGTTGTTCAAAAGAGCTTCTGTGAAGTCATTTTGTTCATTCATTTGGTGGTGTCCAGGCATCCTTTCAGTGTTCAGGGACGTTTGCTTTGTGTGACTTGTGAGTCGGCAAACCGCCGCAAAGCCCAGTTTCTTCCAGAATAAAATGATCTGAAAAGACTGGCAAAGCCTGGCCTCTGCTTGTAGCGTGTATGCAGGTGTGTGTGTGTGTGTGTGTGTGTGTGTGTGTGTGGTGTGTGTGCGCGCGCGCGTATGAGAGAGAGAGAGGGGGGGGGGGGGGAAGAAAGAGTTTTTATCAAAAGATGTTGATGAAATGCACCGTCGTGGGATTGCTTTGTAGGAAACGCCTTTTTTGGCTATCTAGGAGGGTCTGGAGAGTCGAAACAGAGTACACGCAACCATTGGCTTTGTCCTTCATAAAGACTTGGGGAATTTCTCTTCCCCCCCCCCTCTCTCTCTCTCTCTCTCTCTCTCTCTCTTCTCTCTCTCTCTCTCTCTCACACACACGCACGCACGCACACCACCACCACCAACAACAACAACAACTACGACAACACCACCAACAACATCACCACTACCACTACCAACCCAAGATATGTTTCATTGCCGTACACCCATCACCAATCCTGCACCCACCCCTCTCTCCCCTTCACTCCCCTCTCCTCACCTGCCCAATCCATCAGCCACTGAAAACCACTGTTCCTACTATTGTCATCATAAAGCTGTCGCCATCTCCGTCACCGAAGTCATTCTCAACTTCAGCAAATTCGCCTACTGTATCATCCTTATTTTTGTTGTAAGGGAAATCGAATTCAAAGAAAGGACAACAGAAACCAGGTAAGCTTTTGATTAATTTCACATCGTTGTCGTTGCTTAGAAGATTGTTTTCACTCGTGCCTGTTGGTGTCTTCGTCTGTCGGCGAAGTCACGGCTGAAATCATGGCACCCATTTTAATGGAATTTGGTGGTGAGATTGAATTTGGCTCAAGGACGAACTGATTTAATTATCGTGCAGATCCCAGACCTGATAATCCATAGGATTTCGCCTTGTTTTCAACACAGGTTTGGCGAAAATAGTGCGACGAATATGACGAACTTAAGAAGAAAAAAAGAAGATGTAGAGAAGTTCTCGCGCGGTAATTGCACTTGCGGAGTTTAACCATGGATGGGGAAAGAGGAAGGGGGGGGGGGGGGGGGGGGGGTAAGGCTTTGACCGACGTGCGACAACTCTTGCTAACTACCGCTCGCGAAATGGCATCTGGCTGCGTCTGCTTCTTCGACAACACGCCCTGAAATATATTATGTTAAAAAGAAAAATAAAGAAAATAAAAATTAAAAAAACCGGCGAGAGAGCATAAGTTCGTGCCAAAGTATGCTGATGAATCGGGTTTGAAAGCCTGCATCGTCTGTTAGAAAGAAGCTATTTTCACTGCAGAAGCCTGCATCGTGTATTAGAAAGAAGCTATTTTCACTGCAGAAGCCTGCATCGTGTGTTAGAAAGAACCTGTTTTCACCGAAGTTCAAGATCAGGTGGCTAGCGCCCAGAAAAAAAAAACCCACTGCACTGTGATGACAGTGAAAACAAAATGAGTGCCCCCCCCCCCCCCCTCCCACCCACCCACCCCATCTCCCCAGCCCCTTTCCGCTCCTGTCTGCCGCTTTTACAAGAGTACGGAATTTTGAACGCACTCTTGGAAGAAACTTACGCTCGTTTTTTGTTGAAGTAGGAAAAAACTGTAGGGAGAGCTTGACAGCAGAAGGTCTGCAGAGAACCCCCCCCCCCCCCCCCCCCTCCCTCAGACAAAGGTTTCGGCACTGAACTACTGACACTCCAAGGGGGCCGGGCAGCCTCCAGATCATGACTCCCAGATGCCCTTCTACTGCCAACAAAATGTTGTACGCACTCTTTGAAGAAACTACGCTCATGTTTGTTGACAAGTCCACCCACAGCAGTCTTAGGGATCTGTATCAAAGGGGGCATCCAGTGTCCATTTGACCTTTGACTGAGGTCGTCTGTCTTCCACGTGCCCTTCTGGTTTCACCCCATGTGGCGGCGTAGGACAGTAACAGGTGCCCGACGGCCCTAGACAGTCGATCACTGTGAATGATGCTCCCTTCTCATGGACAAAGAACAATGGTTTTCTTTGAACATTTGCCGTGGTCAGATAGAAATAGAGCATTGTGTTGCTTATAGCAGATGGTCATCAGAACAACTGGAGATTTCGCTTTGCGAAAATATCGTTTTACGGTAATACCGACATCATCATGCTTCATGAAAAGTGATAGGCTGAGTCAGAAGGCGTTACTCAATGGGAATGGAGAACACAGATCGTCTAGTTTTGGCCACTTGCTGATAAAACTGCAGACGACGATAACTTGTCAGATGGTGGTTGATGGAGACTGCTTGCATAGAATGAACTGAAGCAGCGGGTGCATTATTTTTTCCTGTTTCTTCATCATTTAGTACTTTTCAGAATTCAAAATTATTACTGATTGATGGGCAGATGGTTTTGCCTAGGAGGTGGGTAACATTTTCAGAAAAAGGTTAGGAAAAAAAATCATACTCTCCATCGTCTTATAAAATAGCCAGTGGATCACAGAAATCCCGCGGCAAACACTTCAACAACAGAGGGTCCATAGCGCTGTAGTTTGAATGTTCATCACCGCATTTTCATGGGCAATGGGGAATAATTTTGGGGACCCATATCCTTTGGAAGAAAACGGTGCATGCGGAACATTTTTTCCGAACTCTGACAAGGGTGACAGGATCTTTAACAAGGTACCATGATATTATCAGCACCCGTATACACATGAAGATGCACTGGCAAAATGTTTGCACGTGTGTTTTTGACCTGGGAGATCAGTGGGGGAAAATCTGCTGCACGCTTCACTCATCAGACGCCGCGCATGGAGCCAGAGACTGTCAGATTATGAGTTTGGTGTTCAGATCATGGGCCATCATACCCGTCAGCATGCTTTGTTTGGGAAGAAAAGAACGAGAGAACTAGAGAGAGAGATGGTCCATCCACTTTGTGATAGCCGTTGCAGAAGAGTCTTGCCTTTTACTGTCCGCGTGACTCAGGTTCCTCAAATGGTGATAGGGCCACTGCGCAAACCATTGCCTGGTTGGTTTAGATCCAAGAGTCTGTGAACCTTTAGGCGATGTACAGAAGGTGTTGAAGACACTTGCAAGTCACTGGACAAGAGCTGCTGGAGTCTCCAGGTCTCCAGGCATGTATAAAGTGCCTATGAGAAGCGCAAGTCATCGGATGCGATCTGTTCTGATTATCTTCGGGCAAATATAGAACAGAGCTCCCACTTCTCGAATTCTCGCGGAATTCAGAGAAAATTAAAACTGGCAATCAAGGGGGGGGGGGGGGGGGGGGGGGGGGGGGGGGATATTATCAGAGGGGGAAAAGGATTAAGGACGAAAAATGTTGTAGTCGAATTTTAGGGTTTCTGGTGGCATGTTCGATATTCCAAAAGACGACTCTGAAGTCAGGAGATCTCGTGTTCTTCACGAGAGCAGCTGTCGCCATTTTGTCCGACCGGTTGAAGGTCTTGAAGGCGAGCTGATATGGAGAACTGTGTCACCGGGCGTCGGCAAGATGCAGCAGAAGTGAAAGATAGCGACAAACACAATATGACTTGGACTGAAAAGTTGACAACATGCCTCTTGATGTTCAGATTGGCCTCAGGTCACACCATTTTGAAAATCAGTTGTTTTTTCCTCAGGGTTCGGGAGAAGGGCATGTCCTCCGGATCCCCAAGATGTTCTGTGGGCACCCTGATAGAAAGTGCTGAAGACCAGCGCAAGTCAGGGAATAAGAACCGTCAGTGTTTTACCCCTCAGGCATACATGGAAAGTTCCGGTGCAAGTCATGGAATAAGACTGGACAGAGTCTGTGAACCAGCAGACGATGTGCCTGATCCCCTCCTCCACTCGATGCTTTGTCTTTTGGTTGAGATCACGAGCCAGGGTCCACCGTGCGGCTTGCATTGAACCTCGCCAAAGAAGCCGTGGCAACAAGAGAGTTAACTCTGTGAAAGGGAATCCACTCTGATAAACAAACTTACACACAAACAGGAGGAGGGGGAGTTTGAGGTAGGGGAGTGGAGGGGGAGGGGAGGGTAGTGAGGGGTGCGAAGAGGGGTGTGTAGCCGCCATACTGTAGGGATGCGCTATCAGACTGTAGGCAATTAAGGACATGCATCGTCAGCTACCTCTCCGTCGCTGGGCTTGGATGACTTCTGAGCAGCTGTAGAGTGTGACGAAGCATTACCGGATTTGATTTATCAAGTTTTTCAAGGCTCTGAGTCGATACATATAGGCTCAAGATACCTGCGCAAAAGATCTTTTCACAAACTACACGTATCTCTTTGCTGTTTAAATGATTCATTCATTCATTCATTCATTTATTTGTTTTTTTTATTTTAAAAATTGGATTGCCTGTTTCAATTGTCTATTTTTGTCGTTACTTTCCAATTTTTTATTCGTTTATTTTCATTTGTTTACAGTGTGTGTGTGTGTGGTCGTGTGTGCGTGCGTGCGTGCGTGCGTGCGTGCGTGCGTGCGTGCGTGCGTGCGTGTGTGTGTATGTGTGTGTGTGTGTGTGTGTGTGTGTGTGTGTGTGTGTGTGCGCGCACGCGCACGCGCACGCGCGCTTGTGTGGTCTGTTACAGCCTCAGCTGAGCAAGGAAGAGCTGGAGAAACGCGCTCGGAGGCGGGAATTGAACCGCCAGGCCGCCAAACGTTCCAGAGACAAGTGCCAGCGCCGCAGGGATCTCCTTCTCAAGGTCAGCAAACCGCCAGGTCATGTACACGATCGACTGGTACACAGCCACTAGAGCAGTGCATTTCAGTCCGTAAAGATTTCCTTTTCGACCTCCAGCTCTTCAAAGCAATGTTTGTTTTGTCTACACGGAAAGAATGAGTAGACTAGAAAGCATGAAAGCTGAATCAGAGACCCAGTTATATACCGAAGATGTGTAGGAATGAGGATAAGTGTCTCGCCTCGTTTTATCCACTATTTCTTTGTCAGAGTCTTGTTCCCTCGCGCAGCTAGCTGACCGCTTCTGGGCGAGAGGATTGTTCAGTTGGCGGGGCTGCCTCCCTGGTAACCCCGCCCATGCCATCTTTTTGTCTGTGGTTGCTCAGTGCGGGCGGTCTGTCGCCAGCGTGTAAGCCTTTCCATGTGTATGGTTCAAATTTGACACCGGCAGTGTGAGGAACGGACAGCCGACCACGAAGGAGGCAGACAGAGAGTCAGGCCGACAGGAAGCGGTGAATGCCTTCAATGTGCGCAGTGGGACTCCATGCAGCGAAAGGCGAGGTTGCTGAGCCTGGCTTCTCTACATCTTTGTATGGACTTCACTGCCAGTTTCCTTTTCCTTTCTTTCTCTCTCTGTGTTATTATTTCCGCAGGGGTTGTGATTTCACCCGCATCTGTTTGTTTGTCTTTCAGCAAGATTACCGCGAAAACTACGGAACTGATTTTTACGAAACGTGGTGGGAAGAGGGACTGTTGCCTGGAGTCGAAGTCGTTACAGTGGGGGGCAGGCCCTGTTTCAAAAGGCGGACGCAGGATACAGTCAGGAAAATCGTCATCAGTTTTCCTGGGCACGTGAACGGCGTGATGTTACTGTTTTTCGATTTTGCAACGATTTACGAAGTTATACAGTTTCGCCGAAAATCATAACTGTCTTGTGTTACAAAGTTTACACATCTTCACATTTTCCCCTTTTCCAAGAAGAAGAAGAAGAAGAAGAAGGAATAAAGAAGGAAAGAAAGAAGAAAGAAAGAAGAAGAAAAAGGGAAAAAGTATATGGGAAGTAACTCTTTCATTCCGTACCAACGATGTATTTCCCTACTTTCAGTCAAGAACCGACTCAAAGAGCTGTCATAGTTCTTCCGATTGGTGTCCTCGTGGCGCTATGTTTACCAGCTGTTGCCGCTGAGTCGCTTTGGGGGGAGGGGGGAGGGGGCGTATTTGTTTACCTATGTAAACAAATGAAAAGAACCGAATCAAAAAATGGGAAGATAATAACAAAAATAAATCAACAATCGAAACGGGCAATAGTCATTGCACCAAGCGCCCAGTCCATCATCACACTCCCAACGCTTTCCCAACTGACCATGGCGAGGCGGTGATCCGAAAAATTGTCTGTCCTTGCATAGTCGTTGCAACCAAGATACGACTTTTCAACTCTTAATGTCGAGTCAGTACTCATGCATGGCGCCGAGATGTGGAGAACAACAAAGACCATCTCCAAGAAAATACAGACATTCATGAACGGCTGCCTCCGACAGATGCCTCAGATCCACTGGCCAGAACCATCAGGAATGTGGAACTGTGGGAGCGGACACATCAACTCCCTGCGGAGAAAGAGGTGAAAAAGAGGAAATGACGTTGGATAGGCCACACACACTGAGGAAGCCCATCGACGACATTACGCGACATGCTCTGCACTGGAACCCACAGGGACAGAGGAGAAGGGGAAGACCTAGGAACTCATGGAGGAGAGACTTGGATGCAGAGAGGAAGAGAACGGGATACACCTGGAGAGAATTGGAAAGGGCAGCCCAGGACAGGGCGCGCTGGCGGATTGTTGTTGACGGCCTTTACTCCAGTGGGGAGCTGATGGCTTGAACGAACGAACGATACAGTCGTTGCATGATGTGAGTCTTTATCATTTTCACACTGTTGTCCTGTGGTCTCATGTGACTTGTATATACCGAGTTCATTGTCTAAGGCTACACCAGAAGGATCACCGACAAGCGTAATCTGGCCGCCAGGTTTTTATCATGATTCCATGCCGTTTGTTGACGAAAGCATTCTGAGGTGCGGTCTCCATTAGATTATTGCAAAATGTTCATAAGTCGTAAAATTGTAATCCTCCGTTAAGCTGAAGGGGTGGTTTTTCCATAAGTTGTTGCCATCCTCATTCGCTAATTGTCATGAAGGTCTGTTATTTCCTGTTAGGGGTGTGCTGAGAAGACAAAGTGACCAAGTGCACGCGCGAACGGTGTAGCACACGGGGAAATGATAGCTCGCATGGAAGTGAGCATATGCACTTCATTACACATCGTGATGTTGTGCTTTTGGACTGGTTGTGTGTTCACGCCAAAACTTCAGACGTTCCCAAACAGCAGGAATCCAACAGGATGCAAATAATCTAACAACAAACAGCGGTAAGCAACCTAACAAACAGCGGTAAACAATCTAACAACAAACAGCGGTAAACAACCTAACAAACAGCGGTAAACAACCTAACAAACAGCGGTAAACAATCTAACAACAAACAGCGGTAAACAATCAAACAACAAACAGCGGTAAACAATCTAACAACAAACAGCGGTAAACAATCTAACAACGAACAGTGGTAAACAATCTAACAACAAACGGTGGTAAACAATCTAACAAACAGTGGTAAACAATCTAACAACAAACAGCGGTAAACAATCAAACAACAAACAGCGGTAAACAATCTAACAACGAACAGTGGTAAACAATCTAACAACAAACAGTGGTAAACAATCTAACAACAAACAGCGGTAAACAATCTAACAACGAACAGCGGTAAACAATCTAACAACGAACAGTGGTAAACAATCTAACAAACAGCGGTAAACAATCAAACAAGAAACAGTGATAAACAATCTAACAAGAAACAGTGGTAAACAATCTAACAAACAGCGGTAAACAATCAAACAAGAAACAGTGATAAACAATCTAACAACAAACAGTGGTAAACAATCTAACAAACAGCGGTAAACAATCAACAAAGAAACAGTGATAAACGACCTAACAAGAAACAGTGATAAACAACCTAACAACAAACAGTGATAAACACCCTAACAATGAACAGTAACAAACAACCTAACAACAAACAGTGATAAACAACTAACAACGAACCGTGATAAACAACCTAACAACAAACAGTGATAAACACCCTAACAATGAACAGTAACAAACAACTAACAACAAACAGTGATAAACAACCTAACAACGAACAGTGATAAACAGCCTAACAACAAACAGTAATAAACACCCTAACAATGAACAGTGATAAACAACTAACAACGAACAGTGATAAACAACCTAACAACGAACAGTGATAAACAACCTAACAACGAACAGTGATAAACACCTAACAACGAACAGCAATAAACACCCAAACAACGAACAGTGATAAACAACTAACAACGAACAGCGATAAACACCCCAACAACGAACAGTGATAAACAACCTTACAACGAACAGCGATAAACAACCTAACAACAAACAGTGATAAACACCCTAACAACGAACAGTGATAAACACCCTAACAACGAACAGCGATAAACACCCTAACAACGAACAGCGATAAAACCCTAACAACGAACAGCGATATACACCCAAACAACGAACAGCGATAACACCCTAACAACGAACAGCGAAAACACCTAACAACGAACAGCGATAACACCTAACAACGAACAGCGATAACACCCTAACAACGAACAGCGATAACACCCTAACAACGAACAGCGATAACAACCTAACAACAAACAGTGATAAACACCCTAACAACGAACAGTGATAAACACCCTAACAACGAACAGCGATAAACCCTAACAACGAACAGCGATAACACCTAACAACGAACAGCGATAACGCCCTAACAACGAACAGCGATAACACCCTAACAACGAACAGCGATAACACCCTAACAACGACAGCGATAACCCCTAACAACGAATAGCGATAACCCTAACAACGAACAGCGATAAACAAACCTAACAACAACAGCGATAAACACCTAACAACGAACAGCGATAACAACCTAACAACAAACAGTGATAAACACCTAACAACGAACAGCGATAACACCTAACAACGAACAGCGATAACACCCTAACAACGAACAGCGATAAACACCCTAACAACGAACAGCGATAAACACCTAACACGAACAGCGATAAACACCCTAACAACGAACAGCGATAAACAACCTAACAACAAACAGCGATAAACAACCTAACAACAAACAGCGATAAACACCTAACAACGAACAGCGATAACACCTAACAACGAACAGCGATAACACCGAACAACGAACAGCGATAAACCCTAACAATGAACAGCGATAACACCTAACAACGAACAGCGATAACACCCTAACAACGAACAGCGATAACACCCTAACAACGAACAGCGATAACACCAGTCTGCTGTGTTGTCCACCCCCACTGTTGCAGGAGATCAACAGGCTGGAGACCACCAACGGCGCCCTGGAGGGAGACCGGCACAGTCTGACCAGGGAGAGGGAGAGTCTGGTTCGGATCCTGAAAGGTCACCTCCGGCGGTGCCAGAACAGCCTGGCCATCAGCCGCACTGCCCAGATCATCGCCTTCTCCCAGCGCCTGGCGCAGCTCCTGGAGTGGTCCAGGCCACCCGACCTGCCCCGGACCTCGCTTCGCCCTCAGCGGAGATCCTCAGTTCCCGGCCGGTAAAGTCAGCGCTGCTTCTCCACGCGCCCACACGGCCCCAAGCTGCGGATCTGGAGGGACCTGAACCGTCCCGGGGTGTGTCGATACCGCCCTGCCCTCAACGGTGTCGGGCCAAGGCGGGACTGGTGAGGTTCAGGGTCCTCCGCCTGCCCACTCCTCCCTGCTGCTTCACTCACCGCCTCGCCCTCACACGGCAGACCTTCAGTCTGTGTCCACAGTGGAAGCCAGCCAGTTGATGCCCAAAGATTTGTCATCGAATAGTATCCAGTCTGCTGGATTATCTCGCCCTCCTATGTTAGAACTCTCCGCTTCCTCTACATCTTCAGGGCAGCGGCATCAGCATCATTCATCATCAGCAGCAGCAGCAGCAGCAGCAGAAGCAACAGCAGGGCAAAGGCGTGCACGGTCGGACTGCTGTGTTCGCTGGCAAAAACCTGGAGATCGACACTGCAGCAGCTGCGGCTCTAAGAGAGGACATACAACGGTTCCACCGTCGTCTGCAGCGCCGGCTGTCGGCACCCCGTCACCCACCGGCTCAGCTCTCGGTCCCGTCCCCCCTGTCCGTCACAGACAGTCGTCTGTCTCTCCGCTGTCTTCCTCCCCTCCCCACGCCGCCTCCCAACCCGCCACCCCAACTTTCCACATTCCCACGTCGGCACCTCATCCTTTGTCCGGGCTGTCTGTGTATCCTGCGCACACCTCGGTGCCTGAACCGCTGCTGTCCTCGCGCGTCCGCTCACAGCCTGTTTCTCCGCATTGTTCAAGCTTCGGCGTTCCGCAGTTTCTGCACATGGGTTCAGAAGGCGCCTTAATCGTTCTTCCTCCTCTGCTTCACCATCTGATAGAGCAAAGGCGAAAGAACCGCTGTCAGTCCCGGTGTCCTCCACGTTGGGTGGCGCGCAAAGACTGACCAGTGCTCGACCACTCCACCATCTGGACGTCAGGGGTGGTGGCATCACACCCAAGAAAGACCCCGCCTCGCATTCCCCTGTCCTTCCCAAGAAAAACCCTTTCTTACGCCTGCAGATCACACCCCAGAACGAACCCTCACTGCCCTCCACCACGGTGCCCAAGCAGGAACCAGTCTTGAGGTCTCCGCCAATCCTTCTTCCCAAGAAAGACCCAGCGCTGAGACCCGCGCCAGTCCTTCCCAAGAAAAACCCCAGTCTGAGGTCCCCGACCATCCCCAAGAAGGACCCGGCGCTTCGCTCCCTGGCTGAAGACCCGTCCACGCCATCTTCCCCTCCCCCTGACCCTCCCCGGCCTCAGCAGGAAGTGGAGTGCCCAAGAGAGGCTCGGTCCTGCGGGTGGCCAGCTTCCACGGCCTGTCCTCGGCCGACGAGCAGCTGGCCCCCCTCAACCTCAGCAAGCGTCGGAAGAGCGAGGACCTGGAGTTCCTGGTCGTGGGGCGAGACGTGCAGCAGCAGGGGCAGCAGCAGCACAACGTTCTGCTGTCCAGGGGCACGGCGCCCACAGGCCTGACCACATGGCCTCCACCAGGTCCATTGTCTTTTTTTGTCCCTCGTCTTTTAGAACTGACATTGCCAGACATCTTATTTTCTTAAGACAGATTTGTAAACATTTACATTTTTTTCCCCAGTACTGAAAGGGACTGCTTGCAATGGCCGGGGGCTCTTTCACTATAAACTGTCTCCCCGCCTTCTGGGGGAATTCTGTGGTAGTCATTTCTCCTTTTGTTTGGCTGTCTTTGACTCTGCCTTAAAAAAATGATCTGTCTTTATTGTCGTCCTCAGCATTAATCTGCCTTCATGACCTGGTGTATTGTTTTCTTTTCTTCTTTTTTTTTTCATGAAGTCCTCACCCTTTCCTTCCCTACTTTCAGTGTGTAACATGCCCACTTTGTGCTGTTGTCATGCCAGCTACTTTCAGTGTGTAACATGCCCACTTTGTGCTGTTGTCATGCCAGCTACTTTCAGTGTGTAACATGCCCACTTTGTGCTGTTGTCTTACCAGCTACTTTCAGTGTGTAACATGCCCACTTTGTGCTGTTGTCTTACCAGCTAGTTTCAGTGTGCAACATGCCCACTTTGTGCTGTTGTCTTACCAGCTACTTTCAGTGTGTAGCATGCCCGCTTTGTGATGTTGTCTTGCCAGCTAGTTTCAGTGTGTAACATGCCCACTTTGTGCTGTTGTCTTACCAGCTAGTTTCAGTGTGTAACATGCCCACTTTGTGCTGTTGTCTTACCAGCTACTTTCAGTGTGTAACATGCCCACTTTGTGCTGTTGTCTTACCAGCTAGTTTCAGTGTGTAACATGCCCACTTTGTGCTGTTGTCTTACCAGCTAGTTTCAGTGTGTAACATGCCACTTTGTGCTGTTGTCTTACCAGCTAGTTTCAGGTGTGCAACATGCCCACTTTGTGCTGTTGTCTTACCAGCTACTTTCAGTGTGTAGCATACCCGCTTTGTGATGTTGTCTTGCCAGCTAGGTAGGGATGCTGTTGACGTCAGCGTCGGTCATGACTTGACGCGTTTTGTGTTCGCTCTTACACGAAACGCTACTGTTCTTGCTCTAGCATTCATCTTTCCAGTTCTGACAATAAACAAGAACTTCAACATGATTTAACAAAATGATCCACATAGCATTGGATTTTAGTCTTAAAAAGAAAGATGAAAACGAAAACGAACACTTAGTTCTTACTGATGAATCGAATAATAAGCAAAGTGACTTAGTCATCTGTAATGGAACATTTCTTTTGTATTCAAAGTCAACATTCTAACGCGCGCAGCAAGGGGGAGAATTTTTTTTTTTTTTTTTTGAATCACAGGCAGCGCTTCAGGAATGTGAAGATTCACACAGACACGATGAAGAATGTGTATATTTTCGCACTTTAAATTAGTCATATTTGTCTTTATTGAAAACGGCTTTTCATATTTTTTTGTTGTTGTGGTAAAGTGTTCAGCTCAGCTTTACATCTTCATGGCTTCTCCTGCACAGGTCGTTGTCCTGGCTCAGAGCCCAGGAGGAGAGGAGGATGGAGAGGACTGTTCTCCTGGAGGCCGCCCCGCCTGCCCTGCGCCTGGCCACGCCCCGGAGGACCTCGGCCACCGTCACCTCAGCGGAGATCGGATGGACCCTAGAGGTGACCGTCTCCCTGCCGTGTGCCCAGAGGACAGTGACGACGTGTGCTGTTAGCGTCGAACCTGGATCAGGATATGACAGCATGCAGGCTCCAAAACATGGATCACTTTGTTATCATCTAGGAAACGATTACTATGTTGTCTCAAAAGAGTACATTGTAACTGCAGGTATATTATAATTGTGACAGCAAAATCCAAAATCTTCTCATAACTTTTTTTTCTTCTTACATTCTGTTCTTGATGTTGTTTAATCGTCAGCTGTGAAGATATTTAATGATGGCACTTATTTCCAGCTTTAGGCATCAGTGTCTTTGCAAATCCAAAATCCGAGTATTGATACCTCTGTGGGCATGCACACAAGTCATACTTTCCCGGCTTTGAAAGCCATAATGGATTATTTTCAGGAGTCGTCAATGACTGTCATCAGTGTGATCGCGTTTGGCCACCGTATCAAGTTTAAAAGTCAGAAAACCTGTAATTATGTAGCAACATCATCGGTGGTAAGAGAAACGCCCGAGTAAGCCGTTCTTGTCGTCAGAAGGGGATTACTGGATGGAGTCCCGTGTGTGCTGGATCAGAACGTACACTGCTAGCAGGACTCTACCGAAACGACTCGGCAGCAGCGCAGCGTCTCCGTCGGTGAGCAACCCCATGGCGACCGAATGTGTATCACTTCCTACCGGTGGACAGGACCAGTCTGAGAGGTATCATTGCATGGGTGGGCTGGAATGAGGGCGTAGGGGGGTAATACCACAGCAGATAAAACGGTTGAAAAAAATATCAACCAACAAACAAAATCAACCAACCAACCAACCGAAAAAAGAAGAAGAAAAAAAAACAACAACAACAAAAAAAACCGTACAAGTTCGCATCGTCGACGAGGTGCTTATGGGGTCCTTTCGTTCATCGGGCTCATAATAAACACACACACACACGCACGCACGCACGCACGCACGCGCGCACACACACACACACATACACACACACTCTCTCTCTCTCTCTCTCTCTCTCTCTCTCTCTCACACACACACACACACACACACACACACACACACACACAGCCCCCCCCCCCTCCCAACGCACTCCTTTATTAACCCCCTCGATCTTTGCTGCATTCATGGCGAGGGCGCATTGCTGATGAGGTGTTGCTGGGGTCAATGCCAGCGGAACGGACCCTGCATCTATGTCTCTGCCCGAACTTCCAGACCACGCGAACCACACGACGTGTGCTTGTTACTTTGACATGACAAGGGCGCACGGAAACCTGTTGAAGTGCTCCTGCCTACAAATGTGTTGTTGTTTCCACGATGTCGCCGTGTACATACAGCCCCCATAAACCAAGTTGGTACCTGTGAGCGTGAAACATGATTCATTTCTGCATAATTTAAGCTAAACGGCTTGATAACTGATAATGACAATAGCCTACACGGTGTAAAATATCACATAGGTTACCGTCAACGGTGTGTTTGTGTTACCGTGTCTTACTTTTCTTTTTTACAACACAAGGAAGAGAAAGTGTGGTAAACACCACGAAGCTTAATCGAAATTGAAGGGGAGTGTGTGTGTGTGTGGGGGGGTGGGGGGGGGGGGGGGGGGGGGGGGGGAACAAACGATGGAAAGAAACGAGCAAATCCGTATTGTTCATGCACATGAATAGTCGGTGGCATACTGTATGTGTTTCACGTGTTGGTGTGTTTTCATCGCTAGTCTATGATATAAGGCAGCATGCGAGGCAGCAAGCCTATTCTGTCCCTCTCTCTCTCTCTCTCTCACTCCTCCCTGTCTCTCTCTCTCTGTCTGTCTGTCTCTCTCTCTCTCCTCTGCCTCTATCCACCCCCTCTCTCTCTCCCTCCTCTCTCTCTCTCCCTGTCTCTCCTCTCTCTCTCCTCTCCCCCCTCTCCCCCCTCTCTCTCCCCCTCTCTCTTCCTCCCTCTCTCTCTCCCCCCCTCCTCTCCCCTCCCCCTCCTCCCCTCTCCCCCCCCCCCCCCCCCCCTCTCTCTCTCTCTCTGGCTGTTTGTTTTTTGTAACTTTTTTTCTTTCTTTCTTTTTTTTGTTTGTTTGTTTTTGTTTCTTCCTTCTTTCTAACATGCAGAATGTGGTTTTGAATTCAGATTTCCCAGTATTGCGTCATTTCCTGTGTCAGATAGGATACAGGCTTTGGGATTCTCCTTGATTACCCTGTGATGACAATTGTTGATTATTACCCAGTTAACATGATCATGATATCTGTGCTCTTGTTCACAGTTATTCTGACATCAAAGTGTGATCAGTCGACGTCTTGTTTTTTTTTCCCAACGTTTTTACCCATGATTTTTGAAAGCGGATGTTTTCGTCAACGACATAATCATTCCGGCGTGTCTTATTTCATTGCGAGTTGGAAAAAAAAAAAGGGTAACAAACCTTTTATGCTACTTCCGTGCACGAACGGAGACGTGCGAGTCGTCACGTCCTTCACAGAGTAGCATTGATTTATCAAGGCTGGGACGGAGAGTAGGGTAACCAAACAACAACAACAGCAGCAACAAGTTGCGAAAAATGTCAACCCGGTAGAGAGATGATCGCGTCGTTTGGTTGGTATCTTTTTTCGTTGTTTTTTTTTTCCTCTCCTTCAGGAAGAGTGACTCCCCTTTGGAGATCCAGCAGCATGCTATTGGATCTAATGGTAGAAGTGGTTTTTTTTTTTAATTTGGTGCAGTTATTTCTAATCTTGCGATGATGTTAATCGTCTGTCCGCAGCAAGAAGTAACCGCTACGTATGATATGGATAGTGCGCATGCGCCACTTAAATTGACGTTTTGTGTCTGCTCTAGAAGCCAAATATGGTAGGGGACGGCTGTGTTGGGGAAAACTGAGCACTTGCTTGGGAGAAATCAGTTTGAATTATAGACGTTGTTTTTCTGTTTCGTATCCTCGCTCCCGTTCCTTTCCCATTTCCTTTCCCACCCAGTTAGAGCCAGCGCGTGAAGGGCGTCAAACGGTAGGAAACACAGGGAAAGTTAAAAGGAAGAGTTAACAAGCGGTTAAACGCGGAAAGAGGATAGGTTAACAGGTTTAAACGCAAAGGAGTAGTAACAAGTAGTCAAGAGAAGAGGTTAACAAGTGAGGTCAAAGCAGAAGGTTACAACACGAAAGTCAGAGGTAACAGTAACCAAGTGGAAACGTCAAGAGGAACAGGTTAACACAGTGAAAGTAAGAGGAAGTAGGAACACAGTGAAACGTCAAAGAGGAGAGGGTAACAGAATTAACGTCAAATTAGGATGGACATTTTTGAGGGAGGGGACAAAGGAGGGAAGCAGTTAACCAGCACTTAAACTATTTGTATAAAGTTTTTAAATAAGTGGAAAAAAGTCACACGTTTTTTGATTTTTTTATTATTAATTTTTTTTTTGAGTTCGCAGGGATGCTCCTGCGGACACTCCCTGTAAGACAGGCAAGGATTAATCCTACACTATAAGGGAGTGGAAGTGGGGAGTTATAGCCGTTTTTTCCGTCATTTAGCAATACTCATCTTAAGGAAAGTGCATGCTATGTGTAAGTTTTCATCATTACTATCTGCCAATATGCTTCTCTTCCGATGTTGGTGATGGGATTTTCACGGTGATGTGCAAGAACTTTACGTGCGTTCAACAGCGGAACCTCGTATCAGTCTATTCGAAGGACTGTATGGAATGGAGTCAGTTTCATTTTAACCTTATAAGGAGCAACTCCATCTGACGGAATGACGGCGCGGAGATTCGAACAGCAACCCAAGCAATCGGCCTTCTCCCGCATTGGACTGATTTCGTGCCGCGATTCACATATATCTCTTAGATGAAGCTCGGTTTGTATCCATTCAAGGACTTCGCGAATGTAATTTGTTTACTTCCGGAATCCTGTAAGGACATTGATGAAGTGTGTTTGAACTTTACACATTCTGTAATACTTCTCTTACAGATTTTCAGCTGATGGACAGTACCCACAAGCCACAGAATTCTAAGAGTCATGACAAATACAAATAATCCTATTTATTCTTCTTGTCAGATGTTTAAGGACATTTTGTATTTTTTTAAATTCTGTAAACTTTCTCAAGATTTTCAGGATTGGACAGTATCCACAAGACGAAATGAAGCATGTGCGAAATGAAACAACAACAACAAAAACATTATATTCCACTTCTTCTAATGCCTATCTTTTATTGTAGAATTTTGTAATGTGTATGTTGGAATGTACTGTGAACTGTGTAATGCATAGGCAGTCCTTCTGCGAGTTCGGAAAGAAACAATTCTTTTTGATTGCAGTACTTAACTCACTGTCAAGCACAAACACAGTTACTCCTTGAAACAAACAGGTACACAAACACATCAGTATTGAAAGTGCATAATTCACAGTCCAGCACAAAATAAAAAGAAAAAAAAATGAATACTAAAAACAAACAGGATGAAAAAGGGGGCGATAAAGTATAAATAGATACACTCTAACGTCCTTTTTTTTTTTTTTATTATTCCGTCATCCCTACCACCCTACCATCCACCCTCATCCCCAGACTCCCGACTATTGAAATCCTAATCACGTCGTTTTCACCGTGACTGAAAACCTCGATTATTTCTGTTATTCGTATTTTTCGCCATGATTTATTTATGTTCATTGTTTGTTTGTTTGTTTGTTTTTCCCTGCGTGGTAAAAACTACAATGTCGAGGCCCGTTATTTCAGACTGGGTTCTGTTCATTGGATGGTGCAGTGTTTCTGCATTCGGTTTTCGTGCTTTTAATTTCCGCTTGCAGCCATAATATTTTGAAACATGCTTTATCTTTAAAAAAAAAATAAAAATAAATCTAGCATTCAGACCATAGCTTAAGGTCTAGTAGAGAGGCAGAGTGGTTAGAGGGAGAGGGGGGGGGGGCAAGGGGGCAGGAGGGGAGGGCGGGGGTAAGGGGCAGGGGCGGGGGTCTGAGGAAGGTACCCGCCGGTGGGGGGTGGGGGGAGGGCACCCGACCCGTGCCAGACGAACCACAGACGCGGGTAGGAATATAGAATTCTGGATTCGACATTAGAAAAGTAGTTACAGACTCAGAATCAAAAACTTACTTGGAGAATATTTCGACAGGGTCGCCCTGTCTTCTTCAGCTCACTGTTGCTGTTGTGGCAGCGAGGCCTGGTGGGGCGACTGTTGTGTGGGGTGAACGGTTGTCAGGATCTGATTGTAGATAGGGAAGTTCAAAGCCTTGATCTCTGTTCAGGCTGGGGCGTCTGGTCTTGAAATCAATGGCTTCTTTAACTTTCCTTTTTTGTGAGGAAGGGCTGTGTAGATAAGATTTTGGTTTCTTAGGGCTGAAACTGTGGCCTGTGGCTTGTAAATGTTCGTGTATGGCAGAAGTAGATCGGTTTTGGTGTTCCTGTAGACGGGTGTGAGTGGTCTTGCTGTCTCACCAATGTAGGTATGGGCACAGTCTTGACAACCTACCTGTACACTACACCACACCGCTTGAGGGGGTCCGTTTTGTCTTTGACATGGGTTAGTTGTTGGCGTAGGGAGTTGGTGGGTTTGTGGAACACTTTGCATCCATGTTGTTGGAAGTCCTGCTAGACGCTCTGGACTCCTTTAATGAAGGGATCCCCACTTTCACACTGTCCGTATCTGTAGAAGAAGGGTAGCGAACTCGAGGGTTGTCCTCACGTTTAGTAGGCGGGTGCGTTGTCCACTTGGCCCGTTTGCCCCCATGTTAATTAGTGTCGTTACTGTTGCCACCATAGTGTTGTTTTCATGAAGGCAATCGCTGACTGCGCGGTGTATAGGGCAGTCGAGCATGACATAGCAATAATGTCCTTGCTGCTGTGTTCCAAGCCAACTGTATGCCAAAAGACACTGTATTTTGCTGTTGTGGCAGCGTGTGTAGTGAGCAATGACATAAGATTATAATAATACGTTATTGTTGTGAGCACAATATAGTTTGTGTACTCAATGATATATGTATTTGTTAACAACGAGTGTTGAATTTGTTGTTTTCTTACAGTATATTACAGATTTTTTTTTATGATTGTTAAAACGCAGCATTATTCTTGGCAGCTGAAACATATTTCGCTTCAAGTAAAGCGTGCGTATGCGCGCGTGCACGCGCGCGCGTGTGAAGTATTTATTAATGTATGTGTACATGAAAAAAAGGACAGTTGGATTGCAGTATATAACTTGACATGTCGGCCGTGTTGTTGTCACGTTTGCTGACATGTCGGCCGCATATGTTGTCACGTTTGCTGACATGTCGGCCGTATGTTGTCACGTTTGCTGTGAATACTTCCGCTTAACACATACAGGCATGCACATGTTTACTCCAGGTTTTTGTTAGCACCTGTTGTGCAGTGATGATTGGTTTCTGTTATTCACTGTTGAAAGGCAGCATACAATGAATGAGGACTTGATTCACAAATTTCATTATTCTTGTATTACGTTGTTGTTACTGTTGAGATATATGTGTATTATCCATGATAAATGATAAAAATAATGATGATTATAAAAATAACAATTATATATTAATGGTAATGATAATATCATGATCATATGACATAATGTTGTTATAGTTCCCTGTTTTGCTGTTATCCGTTTTCGGCTTCAGAGCTCTGCCCGTTTATCCCCAAGCATTACCTCGCTGCCAAAGTGATGCCAGTTTTTTTTTTATCCTATGCCAGCAAGGTGAGTTTTAAAAATCAGTTACCTGCACCGTTTTTTCCTGTGTGTGGTGTGTGTGTGTGTGTGTGTGTGTGTGTGTGTGTGTGTGTGTGTGTGTGTGTGTGTGACGGGGAAGTTTGATACAATTCTGTCCCAGGGAAAAATGTGATCATATATTGTATCCATCTTGTGAGGTGTGAAGAGGGGGGAGGGTGTGGGCGGGAGGGGGTGGGGTGAGTGGCAGGGATGACACTGCCATTTTCCTGTGCTTTGAAGAATTTCAACTGGGTTTTTTTCCGAAGAAGTCACGTAACATGACCGCTTTTCTGTTCGTCATGTCCAAGTCAGTGTCCTTTTGTAGCTTCTTTGTTTTCTTCTTCTTTTTCTTTTTTTCTTTTTTTAACTGGAATATTCCCCTCTCCTGAGCGGAATATTTGCCCGTTTTTGTGGAATATTCGCCTATCCTTGTGGAATATTTGCCCGTTTTTGTGGCATGTTCGCCTGTCCTGGTGGAATATTCGCCTGCCTGTCTTTGTGGAATATTCGCCTGCCTGTATTTGTGGAATATTCGCCTGTCCTGGTGGAATATTCGCCTGCCTATCTTTGTGGAATAGTCGCCTGCCTGTCTTTGTGGAACATTCGCCTGTCCTGGTGGAATATTTGCATATCTTTTACTCTCTTTCTTTCTGATCTCAATTTATGATCCAGCGTTTTTCTTCCCTCCGTTTGTAATTTGTTGACTTGGTAGTCAGAATGATACACACACTGTCCAACCACAGCAAACACTAGCTGGTAGTAAATTGATACACACACTGTCCAGTCACAGCAAACACTAGCTGGTAGTAAAATTGATACACACACTGTCCAACCAAAGAGGACACTAGCTGGTGGTAAAATTGATACACACACTGTCCAACCAAAGAGGACACTAGCTGGTAGTAAAATTGATACACACACTGTCCAACCAAAGAGGACACTAGCTGGTAGTAAAATTGATGCACGCACTGTCCAACCAAAGAGGACACTAGCTGGTAGTAAAATTGATACACACACTGTCCTGTCACAGCAAACACTAGCTGTCCAATCTGCAGTGTCTACTTGCTCATAAGTTTATTTTTTTGTAATGATGTTATTGTTACATTTAAAACATCTGGGTTTTTTCAGTGTTTAAAAAAAAAAGAAAATGTGGGACGGAGAAATCAAGTGGAATAGGCAGAGCTCTCAGCACGGCCGTGACCTATCCGCTGTGAGAATGTCAGAGGTACAGCTACAGGCCTTGTCCTATCCGCTGTGAGAATGGCCGTGGTACAGCTACAGGCCTTGTCCTATCCGCTGTGAGAATGGCCGTGGTACAGCTACAGGCCTTGTCCTATCCGCTGTGAGAATGGCCGTGGTACAGCTACAGGCCTTGTCCTATCCACTGTGAGAATGTCAGAGGTACAGCTACAGGCCTTGTCCAAATCCACTGTGAGAATGTCAGAGGTACAGCTACAGGCCTTGTTCTATCCACTGTGAGAGTGGCCGTGGTACAGCTACAGGCCTTGTCCTATCCGCTGTGAGATTGTCAGAGGTACACAGCTACAGACCTTGTCCTATCCGCTGTGGGAATGTCAGAGGTACACAGCTACAGGCCTTGTCCTATCCGCTTGGAGAATGGCCGTGGTACACAGCTACCGTGTCATGTAATGTTTCGGTTGTTTGTGTCTTTGTTTTCATGATGGAAACCTTTTCAGGATGCCAACTCCCGCCCCTCCCCCCCCCCCCCCCCCCCCCCCCCCCCCCCCCCCCCCCCCCACCCCCCCCACCCCGTACGAGTTTGACAGTCCAGAAAAGGCTCTGTACGGTAGACTGGGCAATGACAATGAAACTGTCAGCTGCTGCTGCCGTCATGAGGAAGTCATCACAATTGTATCAACAGCCGTAATAGGTAGTCATGATAATTGTATTAACAGCCGTAATGAGGAAGGCATGATAATTGTATTAACAGCCATAATTAGGTACTCACGATGATTGTATTAGCAGCCGTGATGAGAAAGGCATGATAATTGTATTAACAGCCATAATTAGGTACTCAAGATAATTGTATTAGCAGTCGTAATGAGAAAGGCATGATAATTGTATTAACAGCCATGATTAGGTACTCGTGATAATTGTATTAGCAGCCGTAATGAGGAAGGCATGGTAATTGTATTAGCAGCCATGTACTCAAGATAATCGTATTAACAGCCGTAATAAGGTACTCATGATAATTGTATTAGCAGTCATAATTAGGTGCTCAAGATAATTGTATTAGCAATCGTAATGAGAAAGGCATGATAATTGTATTAACAGCCATAATTAGGTACTCAAGATAATTGTATTAGCAGTCGGGCATGATAATTGTATTAACAGCCATAATTAGGTACTCAAGATAATTGTATTAGCAGTCGTAATGAGAAAGGCATGACGATCGTGTTAGCAGCCATAATGATAATTGTATTAGCAGCCTTGAGGTATTCGTGATAATTGTATTGGCAGCCATGATGAGTCCCTTATAGTAATTGTGTCAGCAGCTATAATGAGGTAATCGTTATACAGTACTCCTCGGATAAGGTGACCCCCCTTGGGACAAAAAAAATTCTTGATCTTATCCGAGGGGCACGTTAACCGATCCTCGGATAAGGTGAATTTCAGTAAATAAAAAATTGATCTTATCCGAGGAGATCAGAATATAGCTTGAGGCCCCATAAAAAGACTTCCGCCAATTGAAAGTCAATGACGTAATAATGGGCATGGGAAAAGACGTCATACTTCCGAAATTCAATTACGTAAATGAGCGACTTGTCTCGGTCTCAGCACCAATCAATGACGTCATTAAAATCTTATTGTGTTTTAGTTTGCGTGCTTTTTCCCGTCTGAAAATATCAAAGGCTCAAGAATATAATTTGCGCTAAACATAAGAGAGATAAAAACTAATGAAATAAAAACTAATAGAATAAGTGATAGGCCTCGTATAGCGTCTTGAAAATGTATCCTGAATGCATGTTTTCTTTTGACATTGTCATTTATACTAGCTTTGTGTCATTCCTGACAAAGATAAAACATCGAAGCGTAAAATGTTGATGTTGGTGTATTTTAAAAAAAACGGTTATTTGCTTAAAATGTAATAATCAATTTCAGAGAGAGAGAGAGAGAGAGAGAGAGAGAAGGATGGAGACAGAAAATGAGAGAAGATGGAGAGAGGAGGTGAGGACAGACTGACAGACAGACATAGAAAGAGAGAATTAAGGAGAGACAGACAGACAAACTGATCATGACAGAGATAGAGAGAGGAGACGGAGAGAGTCATAGAGTTAAAAAGAGAGAGAGAGATAGAGAGAGGAGGGGTCAGAGACTGACAGAGAGAGAGAGAGAGAGAGAGAGAGACAGACAGAAACAGAGACCAGGAGAGAGAAAGAGAGAGAGCTTCCAAATATCTTAAATCTTCCACAATGTCTTTTATTTTTGCCAAATATCTCAAATCTTCAACTACACAACGTAAGGTCAATGCTAGCCTCATGTCCTTCCAGAAGGGAGCGGGCAGACTGCAGTTACATCTGTCAACATCCACGGGGCTCACTCTGCCAAATATGTCAAATCTTCAACTTCACAATGTAAGGTCAATGCTAGCCTCATGCCCCTCCAGAAGGGGAGCGGGCAGACTGCAGTTACATCTGTCAACATCCACGGGGCTCACTCTGTCAAAGTGGTTTCCGTGGGTGTAACACAGTGTAACATAACGCGGATGATTGCTGACCATGGCAGGTGTTCGGGGTTAGAATTCCAGCCACTTGTACAGCCAGCCATCATCTGCGTTATCAAGGCTCGGGGGAGAAAACGTGTAAAGTGGACGCTTCAGCACCTGAGCAAGAGCATACATCTCGCATGTAACAGCCCAATGTTTTGGTGTGCGCATCCACTGTACATGTTTCTCTACCGCGGCCGGCCCCCTTCTATATACTTTGGTAGACACACGGGTTGGCCTCCACTTCATCGCAAACACGGCGCCGCCACTGCAAGTGGGTGTCTTCTGTTGAGTCCATCTCTTTGGCCACACCCCGGAAAAAGCAGTTGCCATCCGCCACGATGTAATCAATAGCTCTCCTTCTGAAACATAAAAATGTAAAGGAATTAAATAAGGGTCATGCTAATCATGAAAATGAAGCAACGTTTAAACAACGGAAATAAGGGTCCAATGCAATACACATCCCAATAAAGGCTGTTTGCATAAAACAATCATCATTAAAAGCACAAACGATGCGATATCAATGATGCACAAACCTGCACGGCTGACATTGCAGACAGACCCCCCCTCCCACCCCCTCTCTCTCTCATCATCATCATCATCAGTCATTCATTTGAAGACGTGTTATATTAACCGCTCCTCTTCTCCAAAAATAACTACTAACCTGCTGCGAGAAGTTCCTCTAAAGAGTCATACACTGGGTACGATGGGTGCTTTCTCAAGACGGCATTGAACGACGCGCCTCTACATCTAGAAGGTCCATCTCCAACAGCCTGTGTGAATGAGCAAATAAAGACAGCATGATTATGTAAGAACATTTTTGAAAAAAAAAAAAACTAAACGTGCAATTAGGCCTAATTGTGACAGTAAATACTCTTTGACAACCCTTGTAAGTAATGTTCAACATCATCAACATACACAAACCCATCACTGGAGATACATGTACATGTACAGTACATTTTTCAGCTCCTTTCCTTCATTGCAAGACCAAATTAGGAACCGAGAAAATGTTAAAAACTTACGAAATTGGCATGGTCGAGTTTGCTGCTCCCCTCCTCTCTGTCGATGTGGCTCCCCTCCTCTCTGTCGATGTGGCTCCCTCCTCTCTGTCGATGTGGCTCCCTCCTCTCTGTCGATGTGGCTCCCCTCCTCTCTGTCGATGTGGCTCCCCTCCTCTGTTTTCTCTCTGTCAAACTGACTCTCGTTAAAGTAACCTGAATCTTCTGCGCCTGTTTCGCGTCTTCATCTTGCTTCTTTGGCCTTCTCATTGCATTTTGTTTCCTTTGTTGTAGGAGAAAGAAAGGATGTTATGGTCGATTGCTTTCGAGTATTCATTAGATGTTGCTCAAAGGTTTCTTTTAAAGTGTGAGAATGGCGCTTGAACAACGCCCATGTCATCTGACTGCATGAGATAAAGCTGCAACTTTCGCACACATTCAGAGGCCTGTCTTCGAGTAATGACATCTTCAGGGTTCCCGCAGTTGTCTTTGTCAGTTTCTTCTTCTTCCTCACTTTCTTCGACAGAAGGCCCTCTGGTGCTTGACGTTGACGGATTCTGGGGAGTAAAAGTTTCTTCTGGTGCTGTTGCAGGGATGTTTTCGTCGACGTCAATTAAGTCGGAGAATGTGATGTTGTACTCCTTGAACATCGTCTGAAGAATTGGTTCCCTTTGGACTGTGAAGTCTGCATCCACATCAAAGCCGTCCTGGTCCATGCCTGTTGTGTCTTCACTGGCAGCGGCAGTGAAGCCAGCCTTGGTGAAGCAATTTGCTAGCGTTGTCTGTGTCACCTTGTCCCACGATGACTTCAGTGTCATGATGGCATCGAGCAGTGTTATTTGGAAGTCTTTGTATTCCCCTCCCTCGTCTATGTGATTAATCAGCCTCATCAGAGTGGCATTTCTGTAGTGCACCTTCATGCTGCGGATGATGCCTTGATCGCATGGCTGAAGTCTACAGGTAGCGTTCGGCGGCAAGAAAAGTACCTCCGTTGCTTTCAAGCCCGTCACGGCATCCTTGGGGTGGGCTGCGCAATTATCAAGGACTAACAGCACCTTCCGTTTCTGGGTAGCCATGGAGTAGTCAAAGTCCCTCAACCACTCCTGAATACCTCTGATGTCATCCATGCATTCTTATTTGATGACTACTTTAACGGCAGATTTTTTACGCCTTTGAAACATCTCGGATTTTTATATTTTCCGATTGTCAGAAGAGGGTATTTCTCGCTGCCGTCCATATTGCCACAAACCATGACCGTAATTCTTTCTTTGGACCTCTTTCGTCCACGACAGGGGTCCTTTTTCAGAGACAACGTTCTGTGCGGCAATGCTCGCCAATATAATCCCGATTCATCTGAATTAAATACATCTCTTTTCTTCGAACCTAGCGAGTGTTGGGCTAAGCACGTCCTGTACCCAGTCATCTGTCGCTTTGACATCTACGGATAGTATCTCTCCGCAGGTCACTCTGAAGGTGATGTTGTGTCGTTTTTTGAAACGATGCATCCAACCTTCTGTACAAATCCAGTCATATTGTCCATTTAAACGGGCAAGTTCCTCTGCTTTTGTCTTGAGGATTGGTCCAGTGACAGGGACACTGCTCGCTCTGACATTGACAAACCACTTTAGCAGCTGCTCTTCTACGGTGCAAAACTTTGCTGGGCGCATTCTTGCTTTGTGCACATCTGTGACACCGCCGTAAAAGAGGCGCTTGTGTTTTTCTTTTTCTTTCAAGACTTTAGTCACAGTTGATGGGGATATCCCAAAATCGGCCGCAAGCCGTTTCCTTGACTTTGGAGTTTTTTTCTCGGATTCATCAATCAGATCAATTTTCCTCTTTAAAGAAAACACTGAAGTGCCCATTTTCGCTTTTGCCATTGTGCAAAATCTTTTCGGCTTGATTCACTGGAAAGAAGAAAAAAAATATAAGTGAACATGGTAACACTACAATTTGACCAGTACCAGAATTTTTCTGATAAAATTCAAGTAAACATTGTATACTTTTCAAGCATTGTTGCACATGTTGGGGAAAGCCGGGTAAAATTGTACACTTTTTGGTCTGTCATCATTAACCTCTCACTTTAGTGATATTTTCCCAAAAACATTTAAGTTTCATAATTCAGAGAAGCTTACATCATGAGAAAGGCGTTAATAGTAGAGTTAACTCGAGTGTCCATTTTTACCAACAGGGAGGGGTAAAAGTAGATAGTTCCTATATTTCATAAAATATGGTTAAATCCAAGGATACCATTACACGAGAGATAAGATAAGTTGACGTCAACTCAAAAATGGTTGCATTGTACTCTTTATTTATTTTATTTTTTTTTGTTGGGGGGGGGGGGGGGGGGGGCACTATGACAGTAGGCGCTGCCTCTGCCTTCCCCACCCCCACCCATTCTCTTTCTGTTTATTATCTCCCCCACCCCACCCCCACCCCGCCTCCCCTCTGTAAACTCTGCCAGTGTTGCTCCGTAAACTCCAGCGATGTTTTGACCTCTTGACCTTGTTCGGAATACCACGGTCAGAAGCGCAATAGGCTAAACCCCCTCCATACCAAATTTTAACTTCCAAAGTGATCTGGTTCCCGAGATATGGCTAAAAATAGATTTTTTCGGTTTTCAAGGTCATATGTCAAGGTCATGACCTTGACCTTAATAATTCTTTTTCAGATCTCTTTCTACTAAGTAGCCCCCCCCCCCCTCCCCCACCGAAAATTTGAAGGCCATATCTTATTCTGTTTGGAAGATATCCTTGAGAAAAGAGAGAAAAATGACCCTCCGATTTTCAGGCTCGGGCGATCTTTTTTTACCTTGACCTTGTTCAGAATACTACGGTCAGAAGCGCAATAGGCTAAACCATCTTCATACCAAATTTTACCTTCCTAAGCGGTCTGGTTCCCGAGATACGGTCAAAACTAGATTTTCGGTTTTCAAGGTCATACGTTAAGGTCATGACCTTGACCTTGATGATTCTTTTTTGGATCCCTTCGTATTAAGGAGGCACACATCCACAGAAAATTTGGAGGCTGTATCTCAATCCGTTTGGAGGATATGGGCTGGACAGGCAGAAGAGAAAAAAATGACCCCCCGATTTTCAGGCTCGGGCGATCTTTTTGACCTTGTCCTTGACCTTGTTCGAAATACTACGGTCAGAAGCGCAATAGGCTAAACCATCTTTCAAATCAAATTTGAACATCCTAAGTGGTCCGGTTCTCGAGATACGGCCAAAACTAGATTTTCGGTTTTTAAGGTCATACGTCAAGGTCATGACCTTGACCTTGACGATTTTTCTAGGGGACCTTTCTATTAAGGAGGCACACTACCACAGCAAATTTGAAGGCCGTATCTCATTCCGTTCGGAAGATATAGGCCGAACAGACAGAAGAGAAAAAAATGACCCTCCGATTTTCAGACTGGGGCGATCTTTTTTACCTTGACCTTGACCTTGTTCGGAATACCACAGTCAGAAGCGCAATAGGCTAAACCATATTCATTTCAAATTTGAACATCCTATAAGAGCTCCGGTTCCCGAGATACGGCCAAAACTAGATTTTTGGTTTTCAAGGTCATACCTAGGGGACCTTCCTATTAAGGAGGCACACCACCACAGCAAATTTGAAGGCCGTATCTCATTCCGTTCGGAAGATACAGGCGAACAGACACACAAAAAAACAAAAAAACAAAAACAAACAAACAAAAAAACATACCGAACGAAAACCATAGTCCTTTCCCAGTTGACTGGGCAAAGGACAATGAACAAAACTCACAGAGAAAAGATAAGGACAAACGAAAACAAAGACAGAAGAAGGGGTGGGGGGGGGGGACAGATCACTCAAGAGGGGAGAGGGAGTACAACACTACAAAAGAAAGGATAAAACAAAGGAAGAAGAGAGAGCAAGGGGAATAAACAAGAAAACACAATCTACAACTGGCAGACAACTCCCCAACACAATGGGTGCCAGCCGTTTTTATAGATCTAGATCTAGAAGTAGAAAGTACCGTAAATACTACTCTTCTATTGTTGTTCTGTGGACTCATAAAAGTGCAAATGAAATGATTTCAAGTTATTTTGCATATTGATATTCCCTGCAATATTATGTTTATATCAATTCCAATTAACTTAACCCAGCTCAGTAGCGTTGAAACATAGCTAATTTGCTATGAATCATAGTATGGTGCTTGGTACACTTACAGCCTACAGCCGTACAGAAGGATTAATCTAGATACAGTGTGTTGTGGGGGTGGGGGGGGGGGGGTAGCTTCCCCCTCTGCCCCTCCTCTCGTTTCTGACGCTACTGCAGCAATATTTATAAAATACTGACCTCTTGAAGTTATCCTTGTCCGTCCCAAAGTCAAAGAACAGACGTCTGCAACCGTGTCAGGGGAGATAAATGCTGCTGATCTGCGATTTCTCTCCCCTTGTTGAGGAGAAAAATCACCCACCATCATCAGTTTCCGTGAAACTCTTAGTTTCGGTTTTGAGATTCTTGGAAAAAAGAATTCGTTTCAGTTTCGCTTGATCTTAAGCGGTGGTCTTCTGCATTTGGAGACCAGAACGGGGGTCACCCAAAAGAGGTTTTCCGGTATCCGAGGTCACGCTAACCGAGTTTTTTTTAGTCATACAAAGAAGGCTTTAGGTCGGGACCAACACCCTGATTGATGTTATCAGAGGTGTGACCTTAAACGGTAGTGACGTTAACCGAGGAGTACTGTAATTGTATTAGCATCCATATTGAGGGAACCATGATAGTTGTATCAGCAGCAAGTTGTATCAGCAGCAGTATTGAAGTAGCCATGACAACCGTAACAGCAGCCACAGTTCAGTAGCCACGAGAGTTTTATCAACAACCGTTACGAGATAGCCATGATGATTCTGTTAGCGGTCATGATGATGTCGCTGTGACAATCGAATTAGCAGCCGTAAGAACCAGCTCGCCATGACAATCGTGTTATCAATCGTGATGGTTTTATCAGCAGCAGTAATCAGTCAGCCATGATGATTTATCAGTTCCCATAATGAGGTAGCCATGAGGATGCATTAACAGTCATTTTGAAGTAATTATCATAATGACATTAGCTCGGATGATGAGGAAAACATGGGAGAGTGTTTAAATGCTGGTCAGCCATAACGAAGCAGTTATGATCGTTGTATCGGCAGTCGCAGTAACCATGATAGTTGTGTTGGCAGCCACGAAGGTAGTTTTTGGTCATTTTACCAGTAGTCATGATATTTGTATTAACGGCCATAATATGGTGGTGATATGATAGTGATAGTTGCCCTGTTGAAGTAGCCATTGTCTAAGCAGCTAAATGAGGGGGTCAAGGAGTCGTGACAAAGGTATCGGCCGTCATGATGAGGTAGCCATTGCACACGCAGCCATGATGAAGTTGGTCATTATAATTGCATCAGCAGGCATAATGAAATAGTCATAACTGTATTATCAGCCATAATGAGATTGCCATGATATCTCTGATAGGAGCCCTAATAAAGTAGCCATTGTGTAGGGAGGGGTGGGGGATGTGTCATGGTAATTGTATTAAAAGCCAATAATAAAGTAGTCACAATAACTGCATTAGCGGCCATAATGATAACGTCATGACAGTTGTATCAGCGGCCGTAAGGTTGTCATGGTTACTGTATTAACAGTCATAATGCGGGGTTCATGAAAAAGTGTATTAGCAGCCACAGTGAGGCAGTACGTGATGATAGTTAGCCGCCATTATGAACTAGCCGTTGTGTTAGCCATAGCGTGATAATTGTATTAGCAACGTTGATGAGGTGGTCAAGATAATTGTGTTAGCAGCTTTAATGAGGCAGTAAGATAATTGTATTAACAACCATAATGTGGTAGTCATGACAATTGTATTAGCACCATAATAAAGGTCATGATAATTGTATTGCAGACATAACAAGGTGGTCATGATAATTGTGTTAGCATCCTAATGAAGTAGTCATGCTGTTTGTATCAGCAGCCATTATGGATTAGCCATAATAATTCTATTGAAGCCATAAGGATGGTGCCTTGATAATTGTATCAGTAGCCTTAATGGATGAGCCATAATAATTCTATTTGAAGCCATAAGGATGGTGCCTTGATAAATGTATCAGCAGCCATAATGGATTAGCCATAATAATTCTATTTGCAGCCATAAGGATGATGCCGTGATAATTGGGTATCAGCAGCCATCACGAGTAACCATGGTAACTGTATTAGCAGCCATGATGAAGTCATGATGATCATGTCAACAGCCCTAATGGAGTATCCATGGTAGTTGTACCAGCATCCAGAACAAAGCATCATGATAATTGTATCAGCAGCTGTAATGAGAAAGGCTTGTGAATGGTATTGACCATGTAAAGCGAGATAGCCATGTTAATTGTATTAATACCCACGATGATAGTCTTGGAAATTGTATTCCGTGTGGCATAAAGGAGTTGTCTTGATCAGTGTGCTATCAGCTCTGCAGGACGAGGAAGTCTTGGTCACTGTGTTACAATTCATGACGACATAATCCTTCATAATTGTGCTGGCATCCATGATGGTATGGTGGTGATAATCATATTTTTGCATCCATTATGACATAACCTTGATGATTGCATCAGCATCCACGATGACCATGCCGTACTTATTGTGTGAATGAAATCCATGGTGACGTAAGTTTGATAATTGGCATTCATGATGTTATTAACCGTGATAATTGCATTAACCTCCATGATGACATAACATTGATCATTGCATGAGCATGGACGACGACCTTGCTGTGATGACTGTACTTAACATCCATGATGGCACTGGCTTTGTTAGTTATATTAACAGCTGCAATGAGGTCCGTGCGGACCGCAGCATTCGTCTGCATTCGTGACCACATCCCGAATTGACAGATTTGCTTCCCAGTAGAAAATGAAAATGGACAAAGCTGTTCATGTCCATTCTCTGTCGCCGTGCTTGTGCCGTGTTAGGAAAGAGTTAAATCGACAAACTGGTCAACTTCGGTACTTGGTTATCCATTTCCGAGGTCACAAAATGAAGGGGAAAACCGGGGGCCGGAATAGCTCAGTTGGTAGAGAGCCGGACTCGTGATCTTGGGGTTGCGGGTTTCGAATTTCGGTACAGGGGGATTTTTCCCTCGGAGTTGACATTGGTTCGGACTCCATTCCCCATACAGTCCGAATGAGCCTGTAAACCGAGGTTCCGTGTGTGAACGCACGCACAACATCTTGCACACACGTAAAATCCCATCACCAACTTTCGGAAGAAAGGCCAGTTTGGCCCCGTTGGTATGGATGACACGTTACACTAGCATCACCTTCCCCGAAGATGGAGTATGGATGCCTTAATGGCGGATAGAAAAAGCAAAACGGTCATACACACAAAACTCCACTGCTTGTCTATACAGGCAGTGTTCGCGGGAGTATCAGCCTGCGTACGCAGAAAGAAAGAAAGAAAAAAGGAGGGGGGGGGGGGACTTTGAACAGCGTGGAGAGGGAGCTTCACCTTCTTGGTGGGGAGTACCTTGACCTCAGCATGGACGCTGGAGAAAGGCATAGAATAGCCGGGGCGGGCGGATGCTTCTGTCAGCAGGCTACGGAGCCAATGTAGGGGTGAACGTGGCATCAACACTGGGGCATCAAGCTGGCCGTCTACGAGGTGGTAGTCATGACGTCACTGCTGCAAGCCTGTGAGACAGGGACCCTGCGCAGGAGACAGTTGAAAACGCCCGATCAGTTCCGTCGCGAGCGGTGATGACGTCAGTGACACCGTAGGGTCAGCTCACAGCCCAAAGTTGGACGCACAGATGTGCCGCACTGCTTCTATTTGCAGCCATAAGGATGGTGCCTTCATAATGTTATCAGCAGCCACAATGGATTAGCCATAATAATTCTATTTGCAGCCATAAGGATGGTGCCTTGATAATTGCATGAGCAGCCATAATGGATTAGCCATGATAATTCTGTTTGCAGCCATAGCAGCCACAATGGATTTGCCATGATAATTCTGTTTGCAGCCATAGCAGCCATAATGGATTAGCCATGATAATTCTATTTGCAGCCATAGCAGCCACAATGGATTAGCCATGATAATTCTATTTGCAGCCATAGCAGCCACAATGGATTAGCCATGATAATTCTATTTGCAGCCATAGCAGCCACAATGGATTAGCCATGATAATTCATTTGCAGCCATAGCAGCCACAATGGATTAGCCATGATAATTCTATTTGCAGCCATAGCAGCCACAATGGACTAGCCATGATAATTCTGTTTGCAGCCATAGCAGCCACAATGGATTAGCCATGATAATTCTGTTTGCAGCCATAGCACCACAATGGATTAGCCATGATAATTCTATTTGCAGCCATAGCAGCCATAATGGATTAGCCATGATAATTCTATTTGCAGCCATAGCAGCCACAATGGATTAGCCATGATAATTCTATTTGCAGCCATAGCAGCCATAATGGATTAGCCATGATAATTCTATTTGCAGCCATAGCAGCCACAATGGGTTAGCCATGATAATTCTATTTGCAGCCATAGCAGCCACAGTGCATTAGCATGATAATTCTATTTGCAGCCATAGCAGCCACAATGGATTAGCCCATGATAATTCTGTTTGCAGCCATAGCAGCCACAAATGGATTAGCCATGATAATTCTATTTGCAGCCACAATGGATTAGCCATGATAATTCTATTTGCAGCCACAATGGATTAGCCATGATAATTCTATTTGCAGCCAGAATGGACTAGCCATGATAATTCTATTTGCAGCCATGGCAGCCACAATGGATTAGCCATGATAATTCTATTTGCAGCCATAGCAGCCATCATGGATTAGCCATGATAATTCTATTTGCAGCCATAGCAGCCACAATGGATTAGCCATGATAACTCTATTTGCAGCCATAGCAGCCACAATGGATTAGCCATGATAATTCTATTTGCAGCCACAATGGATTAGCCATGATAATTCTATTTGCAGCCATAGCAGCCACAATGGATTAGCCATGATAATTCTATTTGCAGCCATAGCAGCCACACTGGATTAGCCATGATAATTCTATTTCAGCCATAGCAGCCACAATGGATTAGCCATGATAATTCTATTTGCAGCCATAGCAGCCACAATGGATTAGCCCCTGATAATTCTATTTGCAGCCATAGCAGCCACAATGGATTAGCCATGATAATTCTATTAGCAGCCACAATGGATTAGCCATGATAATTCTATTTGCAGCCTAGCAGCCACAATGGATTAGCCATGATAATTCTATTTGCAGCCACAATGGATTAGCCATGATAATTGTAATTAGCAGCCACAATGGATTAGCCATGATAATTCTGTTTGCAGCCATAGCAGCCACAATGGATTAGCCATGATAATTCTATTTGCAGCCATAGTAGCCACAATGGATTAGCCATGATAAATTTTGTTTGCAGCCATAGCAGCCACAATGGAATTAGCCATGATAATTCTGTTTGCAGCCATAGCAGCCACAATGGATTAGCCATGATGATTCTGTTTGCAGCTATAGCAGCCATAATGGATTAGCCATGATAATTCTATTTGCAGCCATAGCAGCCATAATGGATTAGCCATGATAATTCTGTTTGCAGCCATAGCAAACCATAATGGATTAGCCATGATAATTCTATTTGCAGCCATAGCAGCCACAATGGATTAGCCATGATAATTCTATTTGCAGCCATAATGATTAGCCATGATAATTCTATTTGCAGCCATAGCAGCCATAATTGATTAGCCATGATAATTCTGTTTGCAGCCATAGCAGCCATAATGGATTAGCCATGATTATTCTATTTGCAGCCATAGCAGCCACAATGGATTAGCCATGATAATTCTATTTGCAGCCATAGCAGCCACAATGGATTAGCCATGATAATTCTATTTTGCAGCCATAGCAGCCACAATGGATTAGCCATGATAATTCTATTTGCAGCCATAGCAGCCACAATGGATTAGCCATGATAATTCTATTGCAGCCATGGCAGCCACAATGGATTAGCCATGATAATTCTATTAATTTGCAGCCATAGCAGCCACAATTTGGATTAGCCATGATAATTCTATTTGCAGCCATAGCAGCCACAATGGATTAGCCATGATAATTCTATTTGCAGCCATAGCAGCCACAATGGATTAGCCATGATAATTCTATTTGCAGCCATTAGCAGCCACAATGGATTAGCCATGATAATTCTATTTGCAGCCATAGCAGCCACAATGGATTAGCCATGATAATTCTATTTGCAGCCACAATGGATTAGCCATGATAATTCTATTGCAGCCATAGCAGCCCACAATGGATAGCCATGATAATTACTATTGCAGCCATGGCAGCCACAATGGATTAGCCATGATAATTCATATTGTAGCCATAGCAGCCACAATGGATTAGCTATGCTAATTCTATTTGCAGCCATAGCGCCACAATGGATTAGCCATGATAATTCTATTTGCAGCCATAGCAGCCACAATGGATTAGCCATGATAATTCTATTTGCAGCCATAGCAGCCACAATGGATTAGCCATAGTTATTCTATTTGCTGGGTTAGGTCCCCTGACTCCGGGCTCACTCTCTTCGGTCAATGAACCGCGGTTGAGGTCTGAGGTCTGCAGCTAGCAGACTGTTGTTACCTCCCTTCATGCACAGAGCTGGAACCGCGGTTACTCGTGGAAACACGGGTTGTTGGACAAAGTCCGAATTGAGAAGCCACTGTCGTCATCAGTGACCCGCCGTTCTTTGAACCACGATCAGTGGAAAGACAGTCCCACTCCTTCCCCTCGACGTGTGTTCACACACACCACACACACACACACACACGCACACACATCGCCCTGTGCAGTCGACCCGCCCGTCAATAAACAATGAAGTCTACATTGACAAAACTAGGATTTTTGTCAGTGCCCAAAAAAAAAAAAAAAATGCTGGTTCTATCAATGTACGAAACACTTGTTTGGTTTTCTGTCACTACACAAATCTGTTTAATTCCTGTCTAAAACAATATTTGTTTGTTTTCTTTAGATTTGTTGGGTTCCTGTCAAAGAACAGGTTTGGTTTATTTTCAGTGTATGTTCTCTGTCGGATTAAGGGGAAAGGGTAAAGGATTTCCCTCAGTGTACATTTCTTTTCAGTTTCTGTCAAAAGAGAATTTGTGTGGGGTTCTCTCAGTGTGTAGTTCTGCCGGAATCCTCGTCAGTTGACAGAGCTCTGTCGGTTTTTTGTCCATTTACCCAACTCCCTAGACAAGTCTTCTTTTTAACATAGGTCAAGACTGTCGGATTTCTCTCTGCATAGCTCCATTGTTTGCTGGTTAGCCGGTAGGTAGGTCGGTAGCTACTGATTGTTTGTTGGTTAGCTGGGTAGGTAAGGACGGTAGTTACGGAGCTTTTATGGCGGTTTATTGTACAATTATTTTCGTATGGAAAGGGACAGAACGTACATCCGGTTTGCATGAAACTGTCGATGACGAAAGACAATTGAGGTGTGTTGTGTGTGTGTGTGTGTGTGTGTGCGCGGCGCGCGCGCGCCTGCTTGCTTGCTTGCTTGCTTTCTTGCTTAAATTATTCGAGATTGTTCCAGATTTTCTACACCATTGTCTATAAGGTTGTTGTTATTGCTCAATTGGAATCGCTTTCGTTACAACTGTTGTTCGAGATTGTTTATGATACTGTTGATGGCTAAGCTGCTATTCGGAGATTGCTGATAAGACGTTGATGTTAATTAACCAAAACACAGAGTGCCGGTGGGGTGTGAGCCGAGTGGTATTGGAGACACTGTGTGTTGAAGTGGAGGCTTTGACAACGTATTGCTTGACCAGTGTTTGTGTCATTGGTAGAACCGAAGCGTGTGGCCAGCGCGGTGGATGAGTGTTGAACTGTGCCGAGTGGACATGGAGAAAAAAAGTTGATCAATAATACCCATGGTTTCAGCATCCCTGATTGGGTGAACATGTGCAGGTGGTACCGCTGGATTTTTTTTTTTTTTTTTTTGATTTTTTTTTTTTGTAACTGATTTTTTGGGGACACTCGCTGATTTGGCTTAGCACTGAGAGCGGGAGTGAATTGTTTGATGCGATTTTCGGTACGAGTTGATCGCAAACGTTGTTTGAACGGCGTTTGTGCACAGTACTCACACGAGTGTGTGACGCCATTGAACTGTTCGACTCGGGACGCGGTCAAACGCGCGACTGGTATGTACTGTTAAGGTGTGCTGTTTGAGGATGACTGTGTTGGGCGGTGCAGTTGGGCTGTTTGCCTCATTCTTGTGGCACACCATGTTGGTCGACTGTTTACGGAATGAAAGGGCACCTATAAGTGAGACAGGGGGGAGACGCACACAGTAAAGAATAAACATGGGAAGTAATTTTTTTGCCTTCGTGTGAAACAAGGGACGTAACCTCAGATGAACGCTTCCTGCGGCACCCATTCTCCTAACAGTGGCACTTATGCAGACAAGAAACACGCGGAACAAACAGGAAACTTTTTCCTAACTCCTTTTCCACCCCCCACCCCACCACACACACCACACACACACTCTTTCTTCTCTCTCTTTCTCTCTCTCTCTCTCTCTCCATCTCTCCACTCTCACTCTCTCTCTCCTCTCTCTCTCTCACACACACACACACACACACACACCACACCACACACACACGCACGCACGCACACACACACACACACACACACACACCACTCACACACCACACACACACACACACACACACACACACACACACACACACAGGGGTGGGGAGGGATGATGAAGAAGAAGAAGAAAAGTCAATTTAAGCAACTCCCTCACTGACATGGCAACAAAAGTTGAGACTTCATGTTGCGGGCGAAAGCTTAGCCGTGTCTGGAGTTGTGCTGTCTTCACCTCTCAGCGGAACGCAACGTGCGAAGACGCGGGACCACACGGCAGTAGCTTGACGTGGCAGTCTTTTGCCGGGGAGCTCTGCAGTCATGAACTAAGGCCGCTACTACCCACGGGGGGAGGGGGGGGGGGTTCTGCGCGTCACATCCAGTGGCCATCACATGGTGGCATCTGCCAGGGAGTAATCATGTCCCTTGACGTCTTAATGGAATTCCCCGTGCGGCGCCTGCACCCAGTGTGGACACAGCACAGGCTTCCAAGCGTGATGCCGGGTGGCTCGCACTTGGTTGTTCGGCAGTTGAAGACAGTTCTTCTGCGAGTTCCACTCGCGCCTTCAGGTGTGTCTTTTTCTCCTCTCAGCAACAGCAGAGAGAGAGATGAGAGATGAGAGAGAGAGAGAGAGAGAGAAACAAACACACACACACACACACACACAACACACACACACACACACGCACTCACACAACACACAACACACACACACACACACACACACACACACACACACTCACGCACTCACTCAGTCACTCACTCACACACACACACACACACACACACACACACACACACACAACACACACTCACTCACACACACACACACACACACACACACACACACACACACACTCTCTCTCTCTCTCTCTCTCTTCTCTCTCTCTCTCTCTCTCACAACACACACACACACTCTCTCTCTCTCTCTCTCTCTCTCTCTCTCTCCACACACGCACAAAACACACTCTCTCTCTCTCTCTCCCTCTCTCTCTCTCTCTCTCTCTCTCTCTCTCTCTCCTCTCCACACACCCCACACACACACACACACACACACACACACACACACACAGCACAACGATCCGGCAGTATCTATTGGAGAAGGGCTTTGTCTCTTGACTTTGAATCCTATGGCCTAGAAAAGACGGAAAGAACTAACACAGGTAACCTCGCTGGGGGGGAGGGGGGGGGGGGGGCGACATAGAACGGG
>CM031605.1:71946650-71982191 GCA_018398815.1 Conus ventricosus | reverse complement strand
TGACAGCTTGATGTGACAGGACCCTCAAGAGAATGGTGCCACTGAACTCATCGTAGGTCATCAAGCCCAAAGTGGACGCACAGATGCGCCGCACTGCTTCTATTGCAGCCATAGGAGGTGCCTTGATAATTTGCATAAGCAGCCACAATAGGAGAGCCATAATAATTTTATTTGCAGCCATAAGGATGGTGCCTTGATAATTGCATAAGCAGCCACAATAGGATGAGCCATAATAATTCTATTTGCAGCCATAAGGATGGTGCCTTGATAATTGTATCAGCAGCCATAATGGATTAGCCATAATAATTCTATTTGCAGCCATAAGGATGGTGCCTTGATAATTGCATAAGCAGCCATAATGGATTAGCCATAATAATTCTATTTGCAGCCAAAAGGATGGTGCCTTGATAATGCATGAGCAGCCATAATGGATTAGCCATAATAATTCTATTTGCAGCCATAGCAGCCACAGTGGATTAGCCATGATAATTCTATTTGCAGCCATAGCAGCCATAATGGATTAGCCATGATAATTCTATTTACAGCCATAGCAGCCACAATGGACTAGCCATGATAATTCTATTTGCAGCCATAGCAGCCACAATGGATTAGCCATAGTTATTCTATTTGCTGGGTTAGGTCCCCTCTGTCTCCGGGCTCCACTCTCTTCGGTCAATGAACCGCGGTTTGAGGTCTGAGGTCTGCAGCCAGCAGACTGTTGTTACCTCCCTTCATGCACAGAGCTGGAACCGCGTTACTCGTGGAAACACGGGGTTGTTGGACAAAGTCGAATTGAGAAGCCACTGTCGTCATCAGTGACCCGCCGTTCTTTGAACCACGATCAGTGGAAAAGACAGTCCCACTCCTTCCCCTCGACCGTGTGGCTCACACACACACACACACACACACACACACACACACATCGCCCTGTGCATCGACCCGCCCGTCAATAACAATGAAGTCTACATGGACAAAACTGTAGGATTTTTGTCAGTGCAAAAAAAAAAAAAAATTAAAAAAATGCTGGTTTCTATCAATGTACGAAACACTTGTTTGGTTTCTGTCACTACACAAATCTGTTTAATTCCTGTCTAAAACAATATTTGTTTGTTTTCTTTAGATTTGTTGGGTTCCTGTCAAAAGACACAGGTTTGGTTTATTTTCAATGTATGTCTCTGTTGGATTAAGGGGAAAGGGTAAAGGATTTCCCTCAGTGTACATTTCTTTTCCAGTTTCTGTCAAAAGAGAATTTGTTGGGTTCTCTCAGTGTGTAGTTCTGCCGGAATCCTCGTCAGTGGACAGAGCTCTTGTCGGTTTTTGTCCATTTACCCAACTCCCTAGACAAGTCTTCTTTTTAACATAGGTCAAGACTCTGTCGGATTTCTCTCTGCATAGCTCCATTGTTTGCTGGTTAGCCGGGTAGGTAGGTCGGTAGCTACTGATTGTTTGTTGGTTAGCTGGGTAGGTAAGGACGGTAGTTGCGGAGCTTTTTATGGCGTTTTAATTGTACAATTATTTTCGTATGGAAAGGGACAGAACGTACATCCGGTTTGCTGAAACTGTCGATGACGAAAGACAATTGAGGTGTGTGCGTGTGTGTGTGTGTGTGTGTGTGTGTGTGTGTGTGTGTGTGTGCGCGCGCCTGCTTGCTTGCTTTCTTGTTTAAAAATTATTCGAAGATTGTTCCAGATTTTCTACACCATTGTCTATAAGGTTTGTTGTTATTGCTCAATTTGGAATCGCTTTCGTTTACAACTTTTTGTTCGGAGATTGTTTATGATACTGTTGATGGCTAAGCTGCTATTCGGAGATTGCTGATAAGACTGTTGATTGTTAATTAACCAAAACACAGAGTGCCGTGGGGTGTGAGCCGAGTGGTATTGGAGACACTGTGTGTTGAAGTGGAGGCTTTGACAACGTATTGCTTGACCACCGTTTGTGTCACTGATAGAACCTGAAGCGTGTGGCCAGCGCGGTGGATGAGTGTTGAACTGTGCCGATGGACATGGAGAAAAAAAAGTTGATCAATAATACCCATGGTTTCAGCATCCCTGATTGGGTGAACATGTGCAGGTGGTACCGCTGGATTTTTTTTTTGTTTTTTTTTTTTTTTGTAACTGATTTTTTTGGGGACACTCGCTGATTTGGCTTAGCACTGACAGCGGAGTGAATTGTTTGATGCGATTTTCGGTACGAGTTGATCGCAAACGTTGTTTGAACGGCGTTTGTGCACAGTACTCGCACGAGTGTGTGGGCGCCATTGAACTGTTCGACTCGGGACGCGGTCAAACGCGCGACTGGTATGTACTGTTAAGGTGTGTTGTTTGAGGGTGACTGTGTTAGGCGGTGCAGTTGGGCTGTTTGCCTCATTCTTGTGGCACACCATGTTGGTCGACTGTTTACGGAATGAAAGGGCACCTATAAGTGAGACAGGGGGGAGACGCACACAGTAAAAAATAAACATGGGAAGTAATTTTTTTGCCTTCGTGGTGAAACAAGGGACGTAACCTCAGATGAACGCTTCCTGCGGCACCCATTCTCCTAACAGTGGCACTTATGCAGACAAGAAACACGCGGAACAAACAAGGAAACTTTTTCCTTACTCCTTTTCCACCCCCACCCCACCACACACACACACACTCTTTCTCTCTCTCTCTCTCTCTCTCTCCCCTCTCACACACACACACACACACACACACACCATACACAACACACTCACACACACACACACACACACACACACACACACACACACCCCTCTCTCTCTCTCTACTCTCTCTCTCTCTCTCTCTCTCTCGCACACGCACACACACACACACACACACACACACTCTCTCTCTCTCTCTCTCTCTCTCTCTCTCTCCACACACACACACACACACTCTCTCTCTCTCTCTCTCCCCTCCCCTCTCTCTCTCTCTCTCTCTCACACACACACACACACACACACACACACACACAGCACAACGATCCGGCAGTATCTATTGGAGAAGGCTTTGTCTCTTGACTTTGAATCCTATTGCCTAGAAAAGACGGAAAGAAACTAACACAGGTAACCTCGCTGGGGGGGGGGGGGGGGGGGGAGGCGACATGAAAGATGATGCTGGGAGATGACTGTCGGGTTGTTGTGTTACTGGTGTTTTTGTCACCCCGCACGGACTGCGTGTTTGAAACAATGTGGATGGATTTTTAGACGTGCGTTTATGGCGCTGGTGGATCGTTTACAGTGCCGATGAGTTGTTGAAACGTGTGTTTTATGGCGGCGATGGATTGTTACACGTGTGTTTACCGTACTGATGGATTGTTACACGTGTGTTTACCGTACTGAGGGTTGTTTAACGACCGTTTATGGGTTGATGGAGTGCTTAACGTCAGTGTGGGTTCTGGTGGATTGTTTAAACGTCAGTATATGGTTCTGGTGGATTGTTTTAACCAATGTTTTACACTGGTGGATATTTAACCAACGTTGATGGCTTATAGAGTTCATGGATTGCTTATTGTTTGTTTACGTTCCTCTGACGACCGTCTTTTTTTTTTTTTTTTTTAATAGATTGTTGTTCTAGTTGCAAAGCGAGACGACTGCAGGCGGAAATCTAAACAAATCTTAAATAAATGAATCAACGCCATCTTCCTTGCGCTGAACCCTAAGCGATCTGAAGCGATCAAAGCTAAGTGAATTTTCGTTGAAAAAATAATAAAGTTTATAAAAAACCTTTGGTGGTAGTCAAATCCATTGAGAGAAAACTGACGTTTCAAGCCATAGGCCCGTTGTCAAAGTGAAAAGAAGAGGACAGTGTAGATAGGCTTTCCTGTCTACACTGTCCTCTTCTTTTCACTTGACAACGGCCTATGGCTTGAAACGTCAGTTTTCTCACTAATGGATTTGACTACCACCAAAAGGTTTTTATAAAACTTTATTATTTTTTCATCTTGCAACGAATCCTGCAGTCAACTTTTTTTTCTTCCTTGAATTTTCGTTGTTTTATTTCGTTTCTATATCACCTGACGAAGACCTAAGAGGTCGAAACGCGTTGTGTTTTGTCTTGTGACTCGTTTGTCCACGTTCTCTGGGCGGTTCGCTAACATTTATTTTAAGATTGTTGTTTTTTTTTTCACCGATAAAATGGTTTACTGTATTGATGGTTTACGGCATGGTGGATTATTGAACATGTACTTACAGCACTGGTGGATTGTCAACCTGTTGTGCACAGAGCTAAATGGATTGCTTAACGTTTGTTTACAGCACTGATGGATTGTTTATGGCACTCACGGCTTGTGTTTAACGTATGTTTGAAGTGTCGATGACTTGTTACACAGATGCTTTTTAGGACCAGCGGAATCTTCAGCTGACTTTGAGGGCTTCTGGCAATGACAGATGAACTAACATTTGTTGACGGCACTGGCGGTTGTTTCCTGTGGGTTTATAGCACTGTTGAAGGATTGTTCCAGCGCTGTTGATGGTACTGAAGGATTGCCTGACGTGTATCAAGCACAGACGGATTCATTGCCCGACGTGGGCTTACAGCAGCGATAGATTGTTAAAGCTTTGCTCATGGAATGGATTGGTCGTTTTACTGACGTTGATGGAATGAGCCGATGATGGTTTGTTTAATGTGTTTACCAATGCTGATGGCCTGTTACTGCGTGCTTACCGTACTGATGGATTGTCTGCCGAGGGTTTACGGTACAGGTGAGTTGTTTTGTGGTCTGGTGCTGGTGGATTGTTTCACCGTTGTTTACGGTACTAGCGGATGTTCAACATTTCATGGCATTGGTGGATTGTTTTATCCTGTGGTAATGCCGTATGGTACTGACGTTATTGTGAAACGTGTGTGTTAACGAAACCGACGGAATACGAAGCATGTTTCAAAAGGGATAGATTAAAAAAAAATATGCTTTTTTGGGAACAACGCATTTTAAACTGCTTTTTTTCTTTTCCCTCCCCCCTCGCCCTCCCCCACCCCCCTCCCCCCACTTCCTCTTCCCCTCCGTGCGCTTGCCCCTTTTTTGTTTGGTTGGTTGGGGTTGGGTTGGGTTTGCTTTTTTTTTTAAAAAAATTCTGGAACTTTGAAAAAACTTTGTCCCTCAAGATGAGGGACAACGTTTCCAAAGTCCAAAAACCCCTTCCTGGGAAAAATAATAAACTAAACAGTATTTGTAAGGATGCCAGCAACGGGGGGCAAAAAAGGAGTGTAAAAATTTTTTTGATTTAAAAAACTCACAAAGACCCCTTCGATCGTTAGTTATGCGATCTGGGAATTTAAAACCAGAATGACTCGGTAAAGTCACCTGTTTCTTCACCCACAAGATCCATTTTGTTCCTTTCCTTTTTTTTCTTTTTTCTCCAAGGGGTGTACCCCCATAGTGACTTCCCCATTCTACCCAACTATCAATAAATCTGACTAACACAGTCCACAAATGGACCCACATTCACCCCCATGATTTCCTCGCGGCCCAATTTTAAGACTTTAGAGAGAGAGAAAAAGGGAGAGAAAGGGAAAGGGGAGGGCATTTTTTTTTGAGGATTACAGGTGTGGGGGTTTGTGTGTTGTGTTTGGTGGGGGTGTTTGTTTTTCTTCATAGCCCTTTTCCAATCCCCGGGGAATTTTTTACCCTGATTCCAACTGCAAAACAATTACCTTTTCTCAGTTTCTGGTCATCTTTGCCAAATTTGTGCATGATCATTTGGAATAAACTCACCCCAAGACGTAATCACAATTGTTCATTACAAGAATGAGAGAAATCGAACTGTTGGGGCGCAGTGTCTGCATTGGGGGTGTACCTTTTTTCACCCTCCTCCTCCCTTCCTCTCTCTCTCTCCCCTTTCCCTCCCTCTCGTGATGGTTTATTTAGCTGACGCTGAGCATTAAAGAACAAAAAAACAAAAAAAAAAAAATAATATAACAAAATAAAAAGATCTTTCAAAGTGGGACACGCAGGGGAAAATCTAAACAATCTAAAAAAATGTTACAAACCGCCAAGAAAACGGGGACAAAGGGTCACAAACAAAACACCCCGGTTTCACCTCTTGGGTCTTCTTCGGCAAACACAAACAAATACGGGACAATGAAAATGAACGGTGTGTCCTTAGCTTTTTTCCTTCACGCAAGGGGGCGTTGAATCAAAAAAAAAATACACACCCAAAATCAGGGGAAAACCCTTTATCTTTTCATTCCTTTTATTTTTTTTTTTTTTTTTTTATTTTATAGGTCAAGCAAAGATTTAAATTCAAAATTTTTAAACAAAGGGGCACGCACGGGTACGACTAATCAATACAGTCACCGTTTAAAACATCCATTTTTAGCATTTTCTCTATCCGTTGAACTTTTAAATTTAAGCTATCAAGGGTGCAAACTCCCTTGGGGCGGCCCCCATCCCTTTCGCCCCAATGAAAACGGCCGGTCACTCCGCGAATTCGAGATCTACAAAGTTTACCTCCCTTGCCGATTTCCAAATATCGTGATTTGGGCATTAACACGCTGGGAGATACATGGCACACAATACTACACTACTATTACACTACTACTATAATATATATGATGATAATAACAACAGCAAAAAGAACGAACAAATAAAAGTCCAGAAGATTAAAAAAAAAAATTTTTTTGAAAGTTAAAGATCATTTCATTAAAAAACAAGTACATTTAGGGGAGTATTCAATTAAACGCTTTTTTTTGTGTGTACAAAACGGCAACTTACACTTTGTTAAAGGGAATTTAATCGACGCTTGATCAATAAAATTTAAACTACTCACTGGAAGAAAAGAAAAAAAAAGAAAAAAAAAGATATTTTAGAATTCACAACTTTTTCACTAGACTTAAAAGTATCAAGCAGAAAGGGGGGAATCCAAAATCATAATCCCAAATGAGGAAACAAGGGGATGAAAAAAGTCAATAATAATTTTAAAAAAGTTGATAAATTGATAATTTAAGGACTAGGGGGGTTTTTTGGGGGTTTTTTTTTTTTGGGGGGGGTGGGGGGGGGGGTGGGTTTTTTAACTTTGTTTTTGAAGTATTTCCCATGTTAAAAGGGGACAGTTTGTTTACGGGTTAAGTCTACCCAGCGTAAAATTATTGTTTCTCATTTGCTTTCTGCTGCCCTGGTAAAAAACGATTCCACATTAAACAAACAACAAAACAATCAACGTTACCCCAAAAAATCAGAAAATACATCGAGATCCATTTCAATGACCAGGTTTCTTAGTTTGGGTTTTGGGGGGTGGGCGAATAAAGCCTACTTTCATAAACACAAAAAAAACTTTTGGGGTAAATCAAGATGGTCACAAGATCGGGGGATGGCAGCCAGCTCGACATCTAAATAAATCTACTTTTTTCCAAGATTTTTTGTTTTGTTGTCAAGAGTGTAAAATAGAATATCTGAACCAAGGCGAAGAGTCTTTTGAGGCTATGCCACTGGGCGGGCACTCTTTTTTGTTTATATTTTGTTCAAACACTTAGATTTTTTGGGGACCATTGCTTTGTTTGATGTTATTGTGATAAAAGTGAAAAAAAAAGGGGAAAAAGATTTTGCGTTCTCTTCTCTCTCTCTCCTCTCTCCGTCTGTGTTTTTTTTGCTGGTTTTCCTAAGAAGCATCACTCGACAAATAGTCGTTAGGACAGGAAACGTTCTAAATAAAGCACCACACACACACACACACACACACACACCAACACACACACACCCCCCTGGGGGCCGCATACAAACCACTTTGACCAAAAAATGAACCACAATCCGCAAAAATCTAGCAAATGTCCCACCCAACACAAACCCCACGCCTAACAATCCACCACCCGATGACCACTACCGGGCACTGAATTTTCCCGCCGCTGTATCACACGGAAGGGAAACGCACATACGGCCCTTTTAAAAAAAGACCACCACAACTTTTCCACGGGGGCCCATAAAGCAGAAGATGTCGCGAAGGTACCACGTTAAAAACGATCTTTTCACACTCTAAAAAGTTATGATTTTTTTTGAGTGTTAGATTTTTCACCCCCCCCCCCCCCCCCCCCCTCCCCCCCCCCCCTCCTTTTTTATTTTTTTTTTTCCCCAGTTGGAAGCGCTTGGCTGGAGGGGCAAAAAACTTTTAAAAACCCGGGGGTCACTATCCACACACAAAACCACACACCAACACACACACAACCGCGCAAAAAACCCCCAAAACAAAAAACCCCCCACACACACCCCAACCAATGGTCCAGATTACTCAACAGACGAAAGCGACAAACTTAGAACAATGGAGTTCCCGTGACTATCGAATCCCCCTGACCCGCTTTCACGCGCTTCGAACTTTTCGTGTAGTTTGGGGTAGACCGAACATTGTCATTCAATGAAAGTGGGCAACTTTTGCAAAAGTGAAAAATCCAGACACTATACATTTTAACAAATCTAAATAAACCCTTTTTTTCGTTTCTTTTTTTTCTTCTTTCTTTTGTTGTTTTTTTGGGTTTTTTCTTTTTTTTGTTTTTTTTTTTTTTAAAAATTCGCGCTGAAAAGTGTAGGCGACTTTGGAATAACCTCTTTTTTGCAGTTATAGAATTCCCTCAGCAAAGCACTTGTAAAAACCCTTTTTTTCACAACTTTTTTTTTTTTTTTCTTTCTATCTGGCCTGGCGAAGCGGGGCTTGACCCTCCTTAAGGGGGTCGGGGGCTCCGACAGTGCGTGCACCAGGCAGCAGCTCCACTCGCCGCGGTCATAAGGGCTGTAATTTTTTTTTTTTTTTAAAAACGGGCACCTGTCCATTCAAACAACCCCCCCCAAAAGGGGGCAACAATATCATAAACCGTTGATCGGGGCCACTATACAGAAGAAGAATTGCGGGGCCACTTTCGCGGCGAAAAAACCCTATTTTTACCCATGCCTGAAGATCGACAAAGACGGTATCACGCAAGATCTCCCAATTTTTTCACCCCCCCCCCCCCCCCCCCCCCCCCCCCCCCGTCCGAAGATCGACAAAGAGCTATCTTTGCGAGACCCATTTTTCGCCCCCCTCCCCCCCCCCCTCTGAAAACCCTTGAATATTTCTTGATTTCTCACAATTAAAGAAAACTGCAATCCAAAAATCTAATTAAAAAGTAAAACACTAAACTCTTTTCGTCGATTTTAAACTATACGAAATGACTGACTACGCCCACCCCCTTTGAAGCTACCTTTTTTCCCTTTTTCACTCTTTGACTTGTGGGGGTTTTTGCTAAATTTATCATACAACAAATTCCTTTTTCCCGATTTTAAATTCTTTTAAGACAAAATTTCTATGAAAAACAACGAGGCTGTATAAACTTTTACTGAGAGGGCCCATCCGTTTCTACAGGGAAATTTCTAATCGAAAATGGTTTTAAAAGCCATGTCAGGGGAAACCAGTTATGTTTTAATACAGTTTCAAAAACTATGGTCTCCGCTTTGCACAGGTTGGGTAACAAAACATAGTATGAAAAGTGAAAAATGCCGGGCCCTTTATTTAAATTTCAAAACAGATTTCATGCGTTTGGTTTTTTTTTTTTTTTTCCCCAATCTTAAAGTACGGAAATCCGAAAAATATTATTCTCTGACTTTAATTGCCCCATATTAGTAGACAACATATCAAAATGAATACTTTTTTTATTCTTTTTTTTTGGGGTTTTTATTAATAATAAATTTAAAAAAAACGTGACTAGCGCGACAGAAAGCACAAATTTATCGTTCCAGTCTCGCAAGGCCCGTTTTCCCCCGCGGCCCCGGTTCGGGTTTACGATTCGGTTTCCTTCTGTATTAACCGCAGCCTGTGGTACTCGGAAGCCCCAGATGCGGGTTTCGGGTTTTGAAGTGAAAAAAAAGGGAAAAATCACTTCGTTTTCCCTGGCTTTTTCTTGCTGGCTGGCTCCCCTTTGGGTTTCCGAAATCCCACCACCTTTTTGTCTTCGCGTGCCTCTCTCTCTCTCTCTCTCTCTCTTTCTTCCCTTCCACCCATTACATTGTTGTTTTGTTTCGTTTTTGTTTAAGTTTTCTGTTGTTTTTGTTGTTACTGACCTTCCCCCTTCATTCGTGGGATTTCCCTAATTTTATTTTGACCGGAACAAACTGCTGCCGCTGCACTAACCCAACTACTTTTAATACTATTTTAATTTAATATTATCATCATTATTATTTCTATTATTGATTTTAGTATTATCACATCTTATTATTTTAAATTTAATCTTCCTCCCTCAACATCGGTTTCCCGTCCAAATTTTTATTTTTCACCAAAGGGAAATTTGCGTCCAGATCGAATAATAAATCAACGACTGTCTGTTCTTTCCTTTTTCTTCATTCTTCGAAAATCTTTGTCCCGTTAAGAAGACCCAAAAAGATCAAACGCGTTGGTTTGGTTTTTGTAATTTGTTGTTCCTTCGTTTTGGCACCAAGTAAATTCTGTGTGTTGTGGTTGGTTGTTTTGTTGGTGGTTTTTTTGTTTTTTTTTTTTTTTTTTTTTTTTTTTTTTTGGGTTTAGTAAGTTTTTGGGTGTTCGGGTGGTGTCCGGTTGTGGTTGTTATGTTTTTGTTGTGGGGTTGGGTTTGCTTTTTTTTTTTATTTTTTACCCTTTTTCCCCGCACTTTGTTGATTAATTAAAGATTAAGGGTGAATATTGAAACCCTTTTTTTCGTGGGATTTTCTTGTGGGTTTGGGGCATTTTCTGTGCGCAATTTTTTTTTTTTTGTTTGAACTATTTTTTGACCCCGTTTCAGGAAAAATTGGTGGTAATTTTTTTTTTTTGAGTCAATACGTCTTTTAAGGTTTTTGTGTTCTGAAAAGCCATGGTTTTTTTTTGCAGTGGTTAAAATGTTGTAAGATTCAAAATTTGTAAACCACTTTTGGGTATTTTACTTATTTAAATCACATACGATGTGGGTTTTCAGGTACTAGATAAGTTTATTTGAAAATTTTTTTTTCTTTTTGTTGTTGTTGTTTTACAAGTGCAAAAATCATCTCATGAAAAAAACATTAAATAAACCACTGAACGAACGAAATAACTGATCATTTGTCACCTTGTCCAAAAGCTGTGTCAAACAACTTCTGTTTGGGGTTTTTTTTGATTAACGACCGAAAGCTGTGGTGTAAAAAAAGCCCGTCAATTTTTTTTTTCCGCGCTTTGCACGTATGCCACCAGAAATTTAAATGAGAAACCTAAACATGTGTTCTAAACTATGGGGGGCCCGGGGGTGAGTTTCCACAAAATGTTTCATCAAGTCCGTTGCTCCTACACTAGTGGGGGGGGCGGCTGTCAAAGCACTCCACCAGCCAACTCTAAAGATCATTAGAACACATGGGGAGTAGTACTCATTGGGGGTTTCTTATGCACACCCATCAATATAAAAGGAAAGTTGTATTAGTAAACGTCGCCCAAGGTGCTTTATGCCATATTACAGGGCGCGCACGGCAGATTTTTTTGCTGCTTAGTGGGGATTTTTTAATGGGAGGCTTTTCAGTTTGGGAACAATGTTTTTCCGATGGGTTTTTGGGGTATTTTTGCGACGCTAGATTTGTGTTCGCTACAGATTTGTGGGTTTGGTTTTGTGTGTGTTTGTGGTGTTGTGTGTGTGTGTGTGTTGTTTTGGCCTAAACGTTTTTTTCTTTTTCTTTTTTTTTCTTTCTTTTTTCAACCACACATATTCGCCTGTTAGGCCTACAGCATTTTTTTTCTTTTTTTTTTTCTTTCTTTTTTTTTTTAAACCCTGGAGCATTCACCTGGTTGCTTTCCTTCCTTTTTTTTTGTTTTTTCTTTTTTTTTTTTTGTTTTTGTTTTGTTACCACACAGTATTTCTGTTTTCCTTTTGATATATACCGATTTTGAAGCTTTCCCCCTTATCTCCAAACTTCCCCTATCCATCCTTTCATTTCAGTTCATCAGCAAGCGGACCCTCCATAACGCTACACCACATCCGTAAGTTACAAACCCATGGGCATGTTAATAAAAGAGGGTGAACAAAAGAATGGGTGAGTGAGAGAATAAACCCAAAGGCTCAGGCACGACGTACTTAAATTTTGACCGACGCACTGGCCCAACGCCGGTAACCATCTACCTACATAACATTTGGGTGTGCCCTTTTATCATTGTGTGGGTGTGGACTGTACACGGTGGGTGTAAGTGTGGCATGGTGTGTGGGGACCATTGGGTGTGTCAGCGTATGGGTAGGTTGGGGTGTTGTGTTTTGTGTTGGGTTGGTTTTGGTTTGTGTGTGTTTTTCGTCGGGGTACTGATGTATACGTTGTGTCTTGTGCTGTGTGTGCGTGTGTGTGTGTGGTTTCCGGCCCCGCCCGGTATGTGTGTTGTGGGGTGTGTGTGTTTTGTGTGTGTGTGGTGGGGTTTTGGCAGTTTGTGGGCGTTTTTGGTGACGTGGCTTTTTGTGGGCAACTCCTGAGCACGCACTGCACAGGGATGCGTATACATATTCTTATGCATTGTACCTGTGGAGGCATACATTCATTGTGCGTGTGCCGCCGCGCATGCGGCCAAAGCCCGTAGTGTGTGAGTGTCGCGCGTTCCCTCGCGCTTTTATGCGGGATTGCTTACGATGTGTGTAGGCACCAGCATGCGGTGTGGTTTAAAAGCATAATCGCGCGTGGCATGTGGTGTGTGTGTGTGGTGTGTGGGGTGGTGTGTGTGGTGTGTGTGTGGGTTTTGTGTGTGGCGCGCGCGCGCCGGGGTATGTGTGAGTGCGTGCGTGCGGTGCGGGTGCGGTCTTTGGGCGGGGGAAAAAATTTTAAAGATGAATAGTAACAAACAAGAACGAAAGCGCAACAACAACAACAACAACAACCCCCACCAAACACCACACACAAAACACACCACACAACAAAACACACACACACACACCAGCCCCCACGCACACACCAACTACACACACTCACACGTGGATCTCCATTACACACTTGACAACCCCCCCCGATGCACACCCAGACTCACGCTTTTCAAGTAATGCGCAGTCCCGAGTACTCTGGGTTTACGAGTGTTTTTTACCATTTTTGTCTGTTCTGGAAGGGAGGTCTTTCCCCCGCTCTAGAAGTCTTCGCATTTATGGGCCTTTAGATATTCCAATATTTTGGGGAAATACATTTTTTTGGGCTTTCCCTTTAGGCTGGATTCCCACTTCCCCTCGTTATGTTCACTCTGGAAAGTGGGCTGTGTTTTTAGCCACTGTCCCTCGAAAACAGACTTTTAGCTTAACTATTGATGTGTTTTGGGGGGGGGGGGTGGGGGGGGGTGGGGGGGAGGCCACTGTACTTCCCACCCTTTTGAGATGGAAAACCAGACCCGGGTTGATCAAAACCCATGGGGCTCGTTACAGAACCTGAAAAACCCACTCATTTTTCTGCAGAATGGGATTTCGTCTACGAAAAATGTCCCAAATTTTGTGAGAGTAAAAATCTACCAAAATGACTGTATCACCGATTTTTGCAATAGACATGCTCCAAGAAAAAAAAAAAAAACGGGAAAGATAAACCCGTCTTTTTCCCTCGCAATATTGTTACCTTTCTCATTTAGGGTCAAACACTAAAGATCTAGGGGAAACCCAAAATTTTAATTTGAAGTGCAGGGCCCGGGGAAAAGATGGGGGTTCAACGCCCGCATTTGCCTTCAGGGCCACCGTTTTACTCCACTTTGGGTTTCCCCCCTCCCTTAACTGTGAACTGCATGGGGCAAAATCGTTGGGGGTGCACGTCAGCAATGTCTGTCCCCTGACAACAGGGGGACAAAAGTTTCTGAAAGCCACTCCACACAGTTTACCTCCCTCCATTTCCGAATAAAAGTCTACTGGCAAAACCTTTTTTTTCCGAATTACCGACATTTTGGGAAAAAACTCAAATTTTTTGATGAAGGAAACCCATGAGTTTTTAGGCGAAACAACTGGTTCTGACATGTAAAATAACGGATTAATAAAACTCTTTGTACTTTTTATTAAATGGGGGATAAAAAAATAGACTAAAAATCTACCACGGTTTGGGGCTTTAAAAGGTTTTTAATTGATCAAACAATTTCAGGGGGCATTTAATATCCTTGCTGGGAAACGCTGATAGAAGTATCAAGGACCTTTGTGTTTTGCAGCATTGCTTGTCCACGACATGAACTTGGGCTTTCTCTTGTCAAAAAAAAATGCCCACTCCCGCTTAAATTTACGGGAATTTCCTACATCTGTGTGGGGAGGAAAAAACTTTAGGGAACACGCTTTGGGGCCCCCCGCATCCAGTCATGACTGCCCTCATCCAACATTTCTTTTTTTTGTTTTTGTTTGTCTTGGCGCTGCATGGATTTGAACCCGCAGTTTTTGGATGGGCGCCTTTTTAGACGGCTGTCTGGCCCCACTGCTCACGGACGCCTGTTCTTATTTGGGAAATTTAAGCCTGATGAAGTTCGCTTTTGTTCCTCCTCGACCAGATCCAGCTGGAAACACTTTTCAGTTGGCTCTGCCGTTGCCGTTGCCTCCAGGGTTTGATCTTCTTACCTACTCTATCTAGTAAACCCTTGATATCTCTTGATATCGCAGGTGTTCCAGACTATGATTTCTGCTGGCGTGGTGCTTCCTCTGGCAGTGCTAACGGCATGTGCTATCTCCTTGAGCATTTGGTTGTGCCCCCATGTGCACCTTCCCTGGGTTGGCGCTGCTCTGCATGCACTCAGGACATGTTCCACTGGTTGTTTGCCGTGACAGAGTGGACACGTAGGGTCATCTTGATTTCCCCCATCTGATCAGGTTTGAATTCAATGGCGGAAAGTCAAACACAGATCTGAGATGAAGCTGACTCTAAGAGGTGCCATGTGCCATTCCGGGTGACACTTCTTTGGAGTGCGTTTTTCGACGTAAACCGCTGTCCTTTTTTGGCCTTGCTGGACTGCCTTCTATATTCTCTTTACATCCTCTTCTTTCTTCAGTTCATCTATTACCATGTCTCTCTTTGCTTTCCCTTTTGCCTTTGACCACCATTTCATTTCTGCTGATCCCAGCCCCTGTCTGTTGGTCTGTGTGTGACATGTTATTTCCCTGATCTTGAGGTTTTCCTTTGCCACGTCCACTGTCTCTCGGACTTCCTCTTTTCTGCTAGACTTTAGCGTGGCCGGACTGAATTCACAACTTTGTCTTCGCAGTCCTCAAGCATGGTTAGTAACGTTGCAACGTTGCTTTTCCCACTTTGCATTCCTCGAGGATGGATATTACAAGCTTCAGCTTTGCATGGTGACAGTTAAGTGCAACCTCAGTGAGACTTGGAGGGACACCTAGCCATTTCCTTGTATAGTTGTTAAAATTTTGGCCGCCATTGATTCCACAGAGCTAGTGCTGATGCCGTATATTATAATTAGAGGCCACAGAAACTTCGGGATCCGCATGAACTGTAAACACCAGACCTTATATTTGCCAAGGAGCCCACACTGATCTATTATTTGCAGGCTTTTTTCTGCCATTTGCTTGGTTTCCTCTCCCCTCTTTGTGTCTTTCGTGGAGTCCTTATGCCACCTTACGAGGCTTTCGACTAGTCGTCCTCTTACAGTTGGAATGGCTTGGTTGGCTACAGTAAACTTAACTGTTTTTGCAATTTTTTTCCTTTCCACAGGGAGAGGCTTCGTGATTTCCTTGGCTTGAAATTCATCCTGGACGAAGCAACTAACGTTGTCTAACTGCTTCAATATTTTGTGTCTCATCTTCCTTGGTGGAAAGCGCTGCTATGTCATCCATGAAGGCTTACAGCAGGGGCATTTGGTATTCCTTCCCAAGATCTGCCGAATCTGTACAGCTCATGGCAGCTTTCAAGATGACCTCCACTGCAACAGTATTGGAGAAACTGCACAGCCCATTGCTTGCCAACTTTGTTGCGTAGAACATCATTGAAAAGCCAAGGCAGTACTTCCTCGGCATTTCTCTAATGTTATTTGGGACATGGTACATCTCGAGGGCTAGTTGAATGATCGTGTGTGGAGCCGAGCCATATGCATTCGCCAGATCGACCCACACCACGGCGAGGTCCCGTCTCTCTGCCTCAGCTCTTTGGATTGCTTCCCAAATTGTAGCAGCATATTCTGCACAGCCAGAGACGCCTTGCGTGCCTCTTTTCTGGACTGACAAATCTAAATGCTCATTTTCTGTCAGATATTTAGTCGGTCTGGCTGCCATGACAGAGGAGAAATTTTTTCTCTCTACGTTCATAAGTGATATCAGGCTAAACTGGTTGATGTCCGTCGAGTTTTTGCTCTTTGGGAATGTACACTCCAGCAGCTACCATCCATTGGTCGCTGATTTTCAAGTTCCTCCATGCTGATCTTATCACCTTATGGAGCCACTCAAAGTCATTAAGACTTTCTTATACAGCGATGTGGTATTCCATTTGGCCCAGGCGAAAATTTGGCTCTGACTTTTTTTCACCACTTTCTTGACCTCATCCAATGTTGGTGGGTTTTAACATCGAACTTTTTCTCTGGCACTGCAGGCTGCACCAAGGCCTGAATTTCAAGGGGTGCTTCGCTCTGAGCGTCAGAATGTTTTCCCGAGGTACTGTTCCGGCGTTTCTTTGTCCACTGTTACAGTCCAAGATTTTGGCTGCTCGAATAGTTGCCTGGCAAACTGGAAGGGGGTTCTTCTTCTTCTTTCTTTTAGTGTTCACAATCATCATGTTGATTATACTGACACTTTTGTGTGTATGACCTTTTTTTTAATCCCGCCATTAAGGCAGCCATTCTTCAACTTCGGGAAAGGTGCATGCTATGTGTAACGTGTCATCCATACCAACAACCAAACTGGCCTTCTCTTCCGAAAGTTGGTGATGGGATTTTACGTGTGTGCAAGATGTTGTGCGTGCATTCACACACGGAACCTCGGTTTATAGTCTCATTCGAAGGACTGTTAACTCCAAGGGAAAAATCCCCCTGTACCGAAACGGCCCGGCGCAGATTCGAACCCCGCAACTCCAAGATTACGAGTCCAGCGCTCTACCAAAACTGAGCTATTCCGGCCTCCTTGGTTCTTGGGTTTTCTCCTTTTTTATTCCCTCTCGCTGATTCTGCTTTGCAGAGGGCGCTGTGCTGTGTTTTCAGGTCTTCTCAGAGCTTCTCCCACCATTTCTTCTCAGCTTCTGAGGCAGCCTTCATCTGTTGTAGTTGTCGTTGCTGTTGTTGTATTTTTTATTCTTCTTTTTCTTTCGGATGTTATGCGTCTTTCGCTGGCTTCCGGATTTTTGAGAAGGCGTCTTCAACTTTGGTTGTTTCGCTCCATAGGCGTCCCTACAGGTTCCGTAAACAATGTTTCCAAATCTGGCTTGTTTTGCTCTAGAGTGCTCTTTCTTGTCAGCGCATCCAGTCTTCGGACAACATTTTATATCTAATTTCTCCCATTCCACTTTTGCTCGTTGAATTTCTGGCGTCTGGCATCGACAGCCTGTACAAGTCCCTGTCTGAATGATCAACGTGGATGTCCATGGCACCGTGGTTTGAATCCTGGCCTTGGTTTTCTCCATAGTTACATGGAGCTCCACTTGTTCATTATTCATGGACCGTTGTGCACTTCCGGTCGTGATCGGGTTGGCGCCGATGGATTCACTGTTCTCTCCCCCTTGTGAAAAACCCTGAGAGCATCTTTCTTTTTCTTTTTGCACTAGTAGCAAGTTTCAGAAAGGCAAAGAGGAGAGCCAGTCCACAGAGCCCATAAGTCTGCTAGCATGCTCACATCTGTTAGGATGTCGTCTGCTTGCATTCTGTAACCGCAACCAGCGCTTTGCGAGTCCGCTGCTACTTTTTCCTTCTCCGCCGATTACTTTTTCTCTTCACGGATTTTCCTTGTTTCCATTTCATAAACATGGCAGATAAACTAGAGCTCTGGTGGTGCTTCAGCGAAAGATGTGTGCAACATGACACCTTGGGAACAGATGTGTGCAACATGACACCTTGGGAACAAATGTGTGCAACATGACACCTTGGGAACAAGTGTGTGCAACATGACACCTTGGCAACAGATCTGTGTAACATGACACCTTGGGAACAGATGTGTACAACATAACATCTTGGGAACAGGTGTGTGCAACATGACACCTTGGGAACAGATGTGTACAGTCGGCGAGGTGCGAGGTGATCCAGGTGTGCACAGTATGGAGCTGTAAGAAGATAATGAATACAATAATTCTGCTCGCTATAGGGAAATAATGTGTTTAATAATTATGCTCGCAATAGGGAAATAATGTGTTTAATCTTGTACCCAACGAACAGATGTAATGTGGCACATTAAGGACAAATGCGTACAATGCGGTGCTTTCCTTTGATGTGTACTATGTCAGTACGTGGCACTTTAGGGGTAGATGTGTTCCACCGGGGCTTTGGAAAATGGTACATACAATGTGGTGCTTTAGGAAATGTGTACAGTGTGGTGCCTTACGAAAAAAATGTACACATGGTACTTTTGGAAAAGACGCAAAGTGGTGCTTTTGTTTTTAATCAATAGGGAGAGAGAGAATATTGCTTATAGCCCAGCCGACCGCAGAGGGCCACATCAGGGCTGTCACCACGTTAATTAATCAATAGGAATGATGTGGTGTTTTTAAAAAGCGCGTTAATGAGTTGCTTCAAAAACAGTGCTTTTTTTTAAAAAGGCGTAAACGGTGAGGTCCTTCAAGAAACAGATGTTTAGAATGTGTTGCTTTAAGAACAGTTTATGTACAATGTGGTGCTCTGTAAAGTACTCAAAGTGGTGTGATTGGAACAAATGTGTACAATGTGGTGCTGTAAAAACAAATGTGTACAATGCAGTGCTTTGGGGGATACTGTGGTGTATTAGGAACAAATGTATTCAATGTAGGAGTATTATTTTTAGGAAAAGATACTTTAGATGTGTACAATGTGGTCCCTAGAAAAAGATGTGTATAATGTAGGGACAGATGGGTACAATATGGTGCTTCAGGAACAGATGAGTACAATACTGTGTTCTAAGAGCAGGTGTGTACAATGTAGTGTTCTAACAGGTAATGTTTCAGGGACAGAAATGTACAACATAGTACTTCAGGAACAGATGAGTAAAAGATGGTGTGCTTAAAACAGATGTGTGCAAAGGTATTGTTTTAGGCACAGAAATGTACAACATAGTACTTCAGGAACAGATGAGTAAAAGATGGTGTGCTTAAAACAGATGTGTGCAAAGGTATTGTTTTAGGCACAGAAATGTACAACATAGTACTTCAGGAACAGATGAGTAAAAGATGGTGTGCTTAAAACAGATGTGTGCAAGGTATTGTTTTAGGCATAGACATGTACAACATAGTGCCTCAGGAATTAATGTGGTGTTTTCAAGTACAAATGTGTACAATGTGGTGCTCTAGGAACAGGTGTGTGTGTACAATGTGGTGCTTTTGGAGCATATATGTACAATATGGTACCTTAGGGACAAATGTGCACATGTACATCTTCATGAACAGGTGTGTACAATGTCATGTTTGAGGAACCGATGTGTATAATTAATGTCACACTTATTTTTTAAAAAAGGCCCGCAACAAAACCAACTGATCATACGACAAAATTACAATTGTATCTAGGCATTTTTCTTTCTTCTTTCTTCTTTTTTTTTTATTCTTTCTTTACTGATCTTGGCCTTTTTCTTTTTAATTTACAGTCTAAAGATATATATCATGTCTCATGTCTGTTTGAACCATTGCTAAATATCTTTAATACGCATTTTTGTTTTGTTTTGCATAGCATTTCATCACAAAGTGCAGCAGCACAGCATTGTAAATGAAATTGTAGAATGCTTTGCCAAAAGCACAGCACTTGATTGCGGTTACTATTACAAATACATTGGATTTACAGCAACATTATCAATCCAATGAAGTTGGTCTGTCAGAGATGTCAATACTTGCATTGTTGATGTTTTTCATTCGAAATCAACATATTTCACACAGCAATTAATAAAGTTGTCTTTTGATTAAACAAAATTCATATCTAGGCTAGATTTTCAAAGTTTACCTTCACAGTAATTAAAATTGTCTCTTGATCAAACAAAATTTATATCTATTGTAGATTTTCAAAGTTTACCTGCCTTTGAAAAAAAACACCTGTAAAGGCATTCAATACAATAATAATACTTGGACAAATTTGATGGAATCGATTTAGTTTTGCAACTGACAAGCTTAGCCCTTGATTCGAAACTCAACTAAGTCATCACTATTTATCATCATAAATAATGGCGGATAATCATCAAACTTTAATCTGAAATGTCCAGTTGAGCATTATTATCCAATGTTTATCAATGTTCTCCAAGTAATAGATTTATTTCTACATGACAGTCACAATGACTTTATAAAATCTTCCGACTCTCCAAAAATCATGCCAGCACTACTGCTGTCACTGCTTAACATAGCATCAGCTTTGTACTTTGCACCTTTATCAATACAAAAATCATCTGTTCAAAATTTGTGTTTGCTGTTCAAGTCATCTTTTCAAAATTTCTGTTCGCTTGTAACAATTGCCAACTTCATGAGGAAATGTTGAGCATCATTGCACACAGCAATGGCAAAGCTGGGCAAGTGTGTGAGGACTACAGACAATTTGCGTTTTTCATCTGAATCACGACACTCACTGTGTACATGTACATCCATATTTACACAACAACGCATTTCCCTGAGCCTACAGTAAGCTAGTCCCCAGCCCATTTCCCTGTGCCTACAGTAAGCTGGTCCCCAGCCCATTTCCGTGTGCCTACAGTAAGCTAGTCCCCAGCCCATTTCCCCTGTGCCTACAGAAAGCTAGTCCCCAGCCCATTTCCCTGTGCCTACAGTAAGCTGGTCCCCAGCCCATTTCCCTGTGCCTACAGTAAGCTAGGTCCCCCAGCCCATTTCCCTGTGCTACAGTAAGCTGGTCCCCAGCCCATTTCCCTGTGCCTACAGTAAGCTGGTCCCCAGCCCATTTCCCTGTGCCTACAGTAAGCTGGTCCCCAGCCCATTTCCCTGTGCCTACAGTAAGCTGGTACCCAGCCCATTTCCCTGTGCCTACAGTAAGCTGGTACCCAGCACATTTCCCTGTGCCTACAGTAAGCTGGTCACCAGCGCATTTTTAGAATGAAATAGGTTAACATGCTAAAAACAGAAACTGGATCCCTTTTAATTAAATGAAAATTATAAACCCATTTTACAACCTAAAAAATGATGTCTTGTGGAACATCCTAGCCTACAATCTTGTTGGGGTCTGCTGGAAAGTAGTATATGTAAATCCCATAACTATAAGAGCATGTTTCATAGCAAGTGGCTTATCACATGGTGTGCTACATGGATCCTCTTCACCTTTAAGAAGATACCTGCCCGTGTGTTACTGGCACAGGACCTGATGATAGACATGCTTCAAGGGGCTGAAAAAAGTCTATAATTCATTTGTATGTTTTCGTCTTTTTGCCAAGGGTTCTTGATTCAACTGTGAACTTTCGGATTCAGGCTTGTTTACGAGATACATGATGTGGGCAGTTTTCTCCACCTCACCCCTCTTTCTTTTTATGGACTTCTTGCCAAGGTGATTAAACATTTCAATGCCTTGCATGCCTACATGATTGGGAACACATGCAAAAACAATGTTATAACCAACAGGAATTTGGGGTTATTTACTGATCCAGGTACTGCCAACAATGGCCTCTTGAGCAAAAAGGGGGTCAGTCAGTACAGAAGAAAATCTTATATCCAAACTGATATACCTTCTTGAAAGCCAGGACCAAGGCTTTGAGTTCAGCAGTGTATATGGAGCTGTCACAGGAAATATGTTCAGAAAATTCTTGAGCAGAAGCAGTTAAACAATAAGCATGAATAATGCACACTCGTTATAAAAAGATTATTCAAAATCGAATCAACCAAAAATGTACTGAAACCTGCCTACCTTGGTTAGACATTTGAAAATCACCAACAGCAAGATTTTTATGTGACTTGGTCATCTCATCAATTAAAATAGACACATTCTAGCTTTGGGGATGGCATCCAGACACAAAATTTGTGCATGCATGTATGTGTGTGTGTGTGAGATCCATCCCACAGGCACACAATGGCCTACTTCTCTGGTTCTAGTATGGTTGGAATGCCATTTAAAGTCTGAGTTTTCGTTTTCTCTTTTTCAGTGCATGCACTCACAGGCAGGATCTTGGTTTAAAGTCTCATCGGAAGGAATGAAAAGGTTGGAATCTGCGCAGATGTTGACTAGGAAAAAATCTCTCTAAAGAGGGCGTCTCAAGTGAGGGTTGAACCTAGAACTCATGGATACTGAGTAGAATATTATTCAAGTGAGGGTTGAACCTAGAACTCATGGATATTGAGCAGAATATTATTCAGTCTTGAAGAAACCATTAAAAAAGAAAATCCAATGGTTAAGTGTTTTTTTCTTCTTTATTCTTCCATCACCTTGATCAATGCATGGCAACGAAATATCACACCAAGCGAGTTCATGTCACTTTATCACCCTGTGCACTAATGTTTCAAACTGAATACCTGCTATTTTAGGGTCATATTCTCCCTTGTTTTTTCTTTCTTTTTTTTAAATGAAAACCATTCATGCTTGTAGTATTGTAAATCTTTACTGATCATTCCAAGCTCCCCCCCCCTCCACATAATTACTTACAGACACATGCACAAATTACCAGTCATAATGTAAACTTTTCTTCTTTAATGTGTAAAAATGTAAATCAATAGAATAATGAAAATAAAACACAACTCGTGTCCTGGATAATGCTGTTAAGTATGGATGCAGAAATCCAACTGCACGACCATAAGTTAACCTCCAAATTCACGACGACTAATTTCATGGTTTTTTCCCCCCATGGCTGGGAAAAGCATAAAAAGAAAAAGAGAAAAAGATTGTAAATTCACAAAAATTCCCCTTCCCAGGATTTCTATCACTTTGAGCCATCCACACAAATGATTGTCAGATCTAAACATTGTTTGGGACTGTAAAAAAGATGACTAGCATATGCATGTAGTGTTTTACGTCATCAGGCCATGAAAAAATAAATGTGTGTTTTGGCAACCATGATGTTTGTGACCTAGAAAGTTCCCTTTGATTTGTTCTTCGTATAGTCCCATCACAGCTCTCAACTGTCTCTTTAGGGCATCATGAGATCTGGAGATCACCCAGACTTGAACAGCAAAATGGCCACCTGTCCAAGGTAGAAGTAGATGAAGTGCTTGGTTTCATGGGTAACGTAGCTGCCGAAGTTCCTGCCCACGATGCAGTGCCAGGTGGGGTTGTACTTCTTGTCAAACTCCTTTTTGATGAAGGCAGCAATGTCTTTCTCAATGTTGTACTTCTCCAGGGCCTGTGTGGCGCAGTCCACAGCATCCTGCTGCATGTCCTCAGCCATGTCAGCATTCTTGATGACAGCTTTGCGATCAGACATCTGCACACAGAAATGAGGAAACCAACTGTGAGTTACCAAACTGGAAGACAAATATGATGAAAAACATGGCATGAAAATATGAGATGTTCATGTAAGCTGGCTCTGCGACAAAGCAATTCTTGTCATCAGTATGGAATGTTGTAGTTGAGCAATTTTGCTGGAAGACAACAGGAGACCACTGAATACCACCAGAAAACTCTTGCAGACAAACCTACCCATACAGTCTTTTCACTGGATGTAAAAATAAGGAACTGAAACTTTGAAGTATTTTCAGGAACACACTATTTTCTTAGAAATATGATGCTGTGCAGATGTACCAATCCATCTACTTGTCTGGGACAACTAAAGCTATGGCAGACAAGTGGAAATGCACTCGTCACTTGTCCATCAGGCAACCAATTTTTGACTGTGTCAGTGGATGACTGACTGGGCAGTCTGCTTCAAGGCAGGCTGATCACACTCACCTCCCCCCCTTTCACCTCTTTTACTCCTGAGATTGGACCTTTCCCTGTCTGACAAGTTCTCAAGTCAATTCCCACACTCATCAGAATGATTGTGCAAATCTTACTCATGAGAAGCCAATGAAAGGATTCCCAAAGATGGGACAAAACTGAAGCTGAATTTGCACCAGACTGTTAGGTTATAAGCTTTTTCTTGATTGAACATGCCATAGAACAAGGGGCAGAGGGATATAATGGTTAAAAAATAGGGTGGGAGAAACTAATCATTAATGTGAGTCAGAATAAAAATACACTTGTCCTGAACCCACTAGAAAAGGATACAAGGGGGTAGTACAGCTACAAAATGAAAAAAAGCACCTAAAATTAAAAATGCATTGCAAATTGTGAAAGGGATAGATGATGAGACAAAATAAATGTTTCCAATTTAACCTCAATACTGTGAGTGGAAAAGCATTTAGCTGTAGAATGACTAAAATTTAATGTAAAATTCCATTACTCCAGTCTGATGTGAAGAAGACTTTACTCCCCTTGAGGAGATTCACATTACTCTAAACTGTAGTTTATTAACCCCTACTTGTGGAGAACTCCATCCCCCTCATGCTGGTGAACTAATAATGTCCATGTTAACAAAACATGAGACCTATGCACCATTGAAACAGTTGGTGTAACCAAAAGCGGAGTACCTTGACAACGCAGAACAAAGAACTATCGACAATGATCCCCAAGGCATCATCAATAGTCATTCTTGGAATCCATCAAAAATCATCATGCTGAGTCACAATTAACACCTTCATGTGCCACAGATGCCCGTTTAAACTGAAACGTATACTGTCTCGCACAAAGGCCTGTGGTGTGCTCTAGCAGTCATTTTTGGCATGGCAGTGAGTGGAAGTCAAGTGCGGCATGGCCATTTCTGGCTGAATAGAAAATGGGATGGGGGTCCTGGCAACCCTGTTCAGAAGACAGGAGGTCCCTGGATTTGGTAGTTTTGGGGCTCTTCCTACGTTTGGATGGTAACATCTTAGTGAAGGTACGGGGTGCCTGCCTCTTACTCTTAGACAAAATTTGAGAAGTCGATCAATGACAACACTATGGTCAAGAATCAGGCTACAGAATAACAGCAAACAGCCAAGACCTTGAAACAACCGCACGCACAGTACGACTGCACATGTGCACTATTTCTGGGTCAAAGTCCCTCACTTTAACACAGCCCTGATGTGGCCCTTTGCGGTCGGCTGGGCTATAAGCAACATTATCTTATCTCCTCACTTTAACAAGGCCCCTAATATCCTATTTGAAATGCATGTGTTAATGTCAGAAGTTGCTGATTGAGCAATCTGACTGGGCTGGGCCAAGTTTTGCACTTGACTAGTTCATGGCAATGAAGGGGAATTTGATGTTTAGTCTTTGTGAATATAGAACCAAAACCGAACCAGAGGCCGTACACAAGCAAGCAAATTACCTGTTCTATTGGTCTCTTCCCAGCGTTTTCATCTTCATGAAGCATATCTCTCTTTGGCATGCAAACAAATGTATACAACAGGAGCACACATTGCACATCCCCATACTGATGGTGACAAGAAAAAAACACCTTGAAAATTCTGAAGTGAGCCAATGAGAAAAACCAGAGAGGAATGATCTCCTTGAAAGAGTACATGACTTGTCTTGGCCGCAAGTTTCAACCAGTATACTAATGGCCAATGGAGATCATGCATGCATCTTGTTCATCTGCTTCTGTGACAAATTCTACCAGTCTTAGAATCTGACAAGCCATTTCTGCATAATGAATTTGAGACCCCTAACAGATCATGTACATTCCATGTGTGCCACTGAACAGTACAAATGCACTTAACAGGTTGATATGTGCAACTGTATCATGATTGTATGCAACTGTTCTGCACTGGAACATCAGCTGATCAATGTGCAGCTTATGGCCAGTTTGGGTCAAAATACCATGTGTCATTTTTGGCTATATCTACATTTATTCCCAAAAAAGAGGATAATCTGTTCAGAAAAAGAAGCTTTCTGAATCTTTCGTTAAGCTTCTTTCCATCAACAGATTGTCTAAAGGTGGTAAAATAGTGTATGTGTGTGTGTAAGATAAGATAATGTTGCTTATAGCCCAGCCGACCGCAAAGGGCCACATCAGGGCTCTGTGGTGTGTGTTGTGTGTGTGTGTGTGTAATTCTCAACAGCAGAGCTGACCTACAATCTGAAACTGGTGAAATACAAAATTCTTTTTTCTCAGCAAGTTGTTCTCACTCACACTCTCTCTCTCTCTCTGTGGAAATTAAACAGCTTTTAGAATTGTTCAAAAATCTGCATGCGATTAGACATCCAGAAATTCTCAGGCAACCCACAGATTTCTTTGACATGGGCTCAAAATGACTCAATTTTATGTCTATTAGGAAACGCTCGCTCAGCCTAATTTGTTCTCCTGGGTACGATCTAGCCTCGCGCGTGTGCGCAACCACGTTCACGTGAGCAGCTGCAGACAATTGATAAATCTGCCATTCAGTGCTTACAATTTAATATTTTTTATGAACTGAAGCGCTTCAAACGGTTAACATATTTTCATTCCGACTTCCGTGCTTTGGAAACACCTACTTGGCTACCACCAGCCACGCCACTACCCGAAGAACTTCTAAAAGGGCTACATCTTTTAGTCAAATCTGCCCTGGCCGCTTAATCTTAACATGCAACGTGAATCGAACTTATTGCTTATTTGTTACTAAGTGAAAACTAACGGTGTCTTCCAATCAAATTTCGTCCGATAGGCTACTCGACGGAATGAAACAGCAACCGGTGACGGAAAGAACTTCGAACAGAAGTGTTGGTCAAAAAATGCAGCCCCTACTAACTCCAGGATTAATCCGCCCTTTAATCATTCAATCCATACATGTCATTACCACAAAAGCTCAACTGCACACTCATCTTAGTATAGGAACGTCGAACGAACCAAATCGTTCAAATCACTTTTATATCTTCGATTATTATGAATATTGCAAATCGCGAGATTTCTACTATCATCTATCAGCGGCTGTTTCCGAATTCAAGTGCCTATGGTTGTATTAGTGTATGAATGACGATTGAACAATCGAACCAATTTTGTGGCGACTTTGTCCATCAAAGTCTTGCTTAATTTACTAGGGCAGAATAACAAAAATCTGAAGATCATGTTGACGCCAATACAGCATGAACCGTTAACTTTCCCAAATAAACTAAAGCAGACGCATGATGATGGTTTTCGCCGTCACCCGGACTAGTGAGAAGACTCGGATTATCATTCTTCTTCTCTTCTTCTTCCAGATGGGGATGTTTAACCTGCCGTGCCACATGTTCAAGTAGACTATATCTGGCACACAGGTTGCATGCATTGTGTATTTCGTGTGCCGGTACCACCCGTCGTAGGACATTGAGCATCGGGATCTTAGAGTCCGTGTATGGTCTTAGTGCATGTAGCACAGACTAGACCTCGGTTTTAGTCCATCGAACGACTATAGGGGAATGGAGTCAGAACAATGTTAACTCGAGGGAAATCCCCTAGACCGAAATTACACTTACATGCATCTTTATTTAAATAAAATGTCATTTACTTGACACAAAAAAATTGGTTCCAAAAGAAACAAACAACAGCATTTTTTCGTCTTACCTTGATTGATTATTGAGTGCTCCGACCCAAAGGTAGGCTTCAACAGCTGACTTCGGCGACGATTGTGTCTGAGATAAAAATGCTGTCTGCTATGCTTAGGCCGGTAAGTGTTCTCTTTTCTTGGTTTCTAGTCGTCCGGGGATTGGGCGGTTGAGACCTATGCTTGTATCAACCCAGAATGCTTTGCGCCCTTAGCTGCATTGTTAATGGTTGCTAGCGACGCCACGTTGTTCGCTTAGTGTGTGACCTTTTTTTTTTTTCTCGGAGCCAACCGCGCCTTCCACAAATACAGCACTCTCGAAGAGCTTCTATCGTGGGCCACTGTGATTTTCTCTGGATTCAAAGGCAATTGTGAAAGACGATCATGTGCTGTGCCGCCAAGGATTTGTTTGACGAAGTCAGACTCGCCGAATCACACCAGTTCATGGGATTGCCATAAACCTACGTTCATCACCGCGAAGGTTTTCATGTTGAAACCGTCTCTGCATTAGTCAATAAAGGCATGATTTATCGCTTTGAAAAAAAATGGTAAACTTCAATCAATGATTCCATTCTGCTTTCATACAATTCTTGATAGGTCAGGATATTTCAGGCTTGAATCAAGTAGACAGATACTCAGTTGTTAATTTAAAAAACAAAAAACAAAAACAAAACAAAAAAAAAACTGGTTATGATAGATACTACATTCATGTTTGTTTCCTTCTCTTACTTCTCTATGTCACACTTTGTGCCTCATTTATGTCAGCCAGTTCTACGTACGTAGGGTGTGTGCACCCCGCGCGCGCTATGCGCGCGCGCGCGCGCAACACCACACAGGCTGCCATAATAGTTAATTAGTGGTTCCAAACTCTACAATTCTCCCACGATGAATAGGCCTAATCTCCCCGCCCCTCAACCCCGTTGTATGCCCACCTTATCACAGTACCTCCATCTCCACCAATCCACCCACGAACATCCCTATTCCGCTAACTTTCAGCTTCTACCCCCGGCATCAAACGGAAAGAACTCGATCAACCGGCATACAAGCACCTTTTGACGTCTTTTTATAGTTTGGTGCTGATTCAGTTGAATCAGTGTCTTCACGACGAGAGAGAGAGAGAGAGAGAGAGGAGAGAGAGAGAGAGGAGAGAGAGAGAGAGAGAGAGAGAGAGAGAGAGAGAGTTTTACAACGAGTAATTCGTCTGATGACTATCCAGATCCAGAAAATGGAGACAGTTTAGAACCGCGATAGATCCGACTTTAAGGGGAAAGGAAAAAAAAAAAAGGGGGGGTGGGTGGGTTGGGTTGTTAGGTGATGGATAGCCCACAATAATCATTATCTTCGTAAAAAGAGTATGTACTTTCCTTCATTGAAACAACGAGAATTTCTGTTTCCACAAAATGATCACTGATGTTGTTGCTTCGCAAGTACACATGTGTTTCTTTCTTTTGATGATCACCATGGAAACTTTACTCATGCAAACAAATAATATAAATCAGGAAAAGATGAAATTGTGACTCATCACCATGCATACTGGTATCAGTGCGCAAACATCAGGCCCATAGAATCCTGCTTTGCAAATACGTTTTGCTTCTCACAGCTTACTAGAGTCGCAACTTTTGTTTTATTTTGTTTGTTTGTTTGTCTTATGACCTGACATTTTCACTGCGTCAAAACCAATCAAAATAACCATTTTCACACTCTCATGATTACTGTTTTCGCGTGAAAAGAGTGATTGTAATCTTCGAAAGCTAATTATGTGCTTACAAGGCAGTTAACTACACTATAGCCCACCACTATGCCAACAAGGTGCGGTCAGACGTGCTGCTATGGGTTCAGGCCTGTCTTGGGGAGGCCTGGCCGCCTTAAATCGCGGTATTGTGGCAACGGCAAGCGACGTTCTCATCTGGTCGTTATGTTCCATTGTTGCTGAGAGGGTCTAAACTTGCAATCCGTCGGCTAAAACCAACCGCCGACAGACAAAGAAAGAGAGGGGGAAGGGGAAAGGAAGGGGAGGGTGGGTTGGGCTGAAGTTGGAAAGTAACTGTACTTCACTTCAGTCGTAAGAAAAAAAAGAAGAAAAAAAAATCAGGACTGGGCTGAGGAATGGGACGGGATTAAAACAGGGACAGGGGGTAAGTGGGGCAGCCTGTCACGAAACTATCCCGCAACAGCCGGAATAGTAAAGGAGGAGAGGAAGGAGAAGGAGGGGGTGGGGCGTATTTAGTGGTGGGAGAGGGGGCCAGCGCGGGATAGGCGTTCTAGAACTCACGTAATACACCCCTACGGTAATCCGTCCCTACTAGCAAACCATATACGTACGTGTCGGTATGGCAAGCTTACAGCTTAAGTCACAAGAAAAGCGGCGTAGACCGGTCAGTATATATGGACAAGTCAGTGCTGTGTAGTGACCGGACGCTTCATAAAATGCTAACACCAGTGAATTGTCCAGCATTACTAAACTTACGTAAACTAAGTGTAGTTTATGCACATCCTCTGATCTATCTTGTTCATTTCTTTCGCCAGTTTGTTTCTTGTTTATACTTCCTCAAAAACAACAATATTAGCATCAACAACAAACAAAAGGATCTGTCCATCCCTCCACTCTTTGGCTGTCTTCAAATTGGTCGTTTGGCGTTTTCGCCATCTGTTGGTTGTGTTATGTATTTGCACAAGCGCGCACGCGAACGCGCGCTTGCATGTATGTATGTGTTTGTGTGCATGCGAGAGAGAGAGAGAGAGAGAGAGAGAGAGGAGAGAGAGAGAGAGAGAAGAGAGAGGAGAGAGAGAGAGAGAGTGAGAGAGAGAGAGGGGGTTATGTGTGTGTGTGTGTGTGTGTGTGTGTGTGTGTGTGTGTGTGTGTGTGTGTGTGTCAGTCAGTCAGTCAAAATTATCTTTATTGAGGGTTAAAGAATAAGCTTTCCAGCTTTTTTACATCCTGCCCTCATAAACAAGAAAGAAACTAATTGAACATATAACCACAAGCTCAAAAAACATTTTTAAAACACACAATTTCTTTCATGCAAATACATAACTCTCATATGAAATCTGAAACAATCATGAAACTATTGTTGGAACTTCAAGTTCAAGCACAAGAGAGAGAGAGAGAGAGAGAGAGAGAGAGAGAGAGAGAAAGATGGGGATAAGGGGATTGTATTTATGGAAATGACTTCAACTGAAGCGCAGAGTTTCTATCAAATGCATTTTTAGTGCTTTTTTAAATGTATATTTTGAGTGACATGATTTTATGGAGGAAGGCAAATTATTCCATGCGGTCCCTCCAGAGTACAGAAAACTTGATTTATAAAGATTACATTCGAGGTCTGGGAAGAGACAGTTTATGTGTATGTCTGTAACTATTGAAGACAAAGCTCTCAAAGATTATCTTCGGGGCTGATCCATTCACTACATTGTACATGCTCAAGCATTTGTTGAAGTAGAGTCTGTCTTTAAATGGAAGAATATTTAAAGTTTTGTAATCACTCTTTGTCAAGGTATTGGATTTCAGCTGAATATTAACAGTAAACAAGTGGGGTATGTTTTGCTCCCATAAGGAAACCTAACACAGAGTAACTTTTATTCAAGACTGGCACAGCCTTTTAAACTTGAATAAAGTCGGACAAAATACATAGACGAACAATCTAATAGTGGGGGAAAAACAAGCGCAGGCCAACAACTGAACTGTCTGGCAAGATTTGGACTTGAGGGGAGGGGAGAAGGAGAGGAGAGGGGAGTTTGAAGATGGAGAAACTGGGAAAATGAAATTAAAAAAAAAAATGATGTTACAGATATGAAAACTCTTCACTAGCTGCATAAGGGAACCATCACAATCCCTTTTGAAGCAGATATATTTGTATTGCAAATATATCTGCCTTCAAAAGGGATTGTGATGGTTCCCTTATGCAGCTAGTGTGAGAGTTTTCATATCTGTAACATAATTTTTTTTTAAAATTTTCATTTTTAATTTCATTTTCCCAGTTTCTCCATCTTCAAACTCCCTCTCCTCTCCTCTCCCTCCCTCAAGTCCAAATCTTTGCCAGACAGTTCAGTTGTTGGCCTGCGCTTGTTTTTCCCCCACTATTAGATTGTTCGTCTATGTATTTTGTCCGACTTTATTCAAGTTTAAAAGGCTGTGCCAGTCTTGAATAAAGTTACTCTGTGTTAGGTTTCCTTATGGGAGCAAAACATACCCCACTTGTTTACTGTTTATCGTTTACTGTTCCCTACCTCATTTCATTTCCGATTCAACTGAATTAATTTAATGGCCCTTTTATGCAGACGACTTCCTAGTTTCAGATTAGTTTCACTGGCATTATCCCATAACGTGGATGCATAATTGATAAGAGAAAGAATGTGCGCATGAAAGAATATCTTTCTGGAGTGAAGATTTAGAAAAAATTTATCTTTGAAAGTTGATATATTTCTCTTAGAATATACGTTTTCCAAGATCCGCAATGTGGTAAGACCAAAATAAATCGTTGTCAATGATAAAACCTAAAACTTTATGCGATGTAACCTCTTCAATCTTTTGTCCTTGGGCATGTAATGGCGCAAATGAGGATGTCATTTTCTGTCGTTTCTGGCGTGTAGTGACATACATGCATTTGGTTTTACTAGCATTGAGGGACATATGATTCATTTCTGTCCATGTAATTAGCTTGTTGATATTTTTCTGCAGGTTATTTACCAGTTCAGTAGGGTTACTACTGTGAGATTGTAATGAGGTATCATCAGCAAACATTTCACAACAACATTCTATAAACAGGGGTAAGTCATTTATATAAATAGAAAAGAGTAGGGGTCCCAATACTGACCCCTGAGGGACACCAAATTGTAAAGGGAGTAACTTTGACCTTTTGGAGTTGATTTCAACAAGCTGTTGACGATCAGTGAGAAACGAGGTAAAGAATTTTAAGGCTGTATTCGATACTTTGTAACACATAAGCTTTTTTTTTTTTATTAGAAGGGAGTGGTTTATAACGTCAAACGCTTTTGCAAAATCTACAAAAAGAATTCCAGTAAGGTCATTATTGTTAATATTCGTAAGACATCTCATCGATAAGTTGTACAAGAGCAGTGTGACAAGAGTGATTTTCTCGAAAACCTGATTGATTTTCATGAATCAGATCGTAATATTTAAGATGAGAATATAGGTGTGTTTGAACATGTTTTTCGAGTGGTTTAGACAACAGGGATAATATTGAGATAGGTCTATAGTTTGAGAGATTGGTGGGCTCACCTTTTTTATATAAAGGTATAACTTTTGCTTGTTTAAATCTTAAGGGAAAGTGGCTTTTATCAATACACAAATTATAAACGTAAGTGAGTGTCTCAGCAATGGTCAATGAAGCGATTTTTAGTATCTTGCCATCAATTCCATCTAAGTCCCTTGTCCCTGACTGTTTTAAGTGTGTTAAATAATAAAATACTTCATGTAATGACAATGGTGGTATGTCAAAACACGAAGAAATATTTTTACATCGACAGTATTTTTCTAACATACATATATCATTGTACTTTGTTTTATCATTTACAATAACATCCTTAGTTATACATGTATTTGCAAAATGAAAGTTGAAGTCTTCTGGTGATATTTCTTTTATTGGATTTTGCATTCTTGAATTATTGTTAGTCAAGAGATTGATAGCTTTCCAAATTAAGTTTGAATTTTGAGAAGACGAGACTAAATTTTGAAAATATTGTTTCTTTGCTTTTCTCTTCATGGAATTTACTTTATTCCTTTGTTTCTGAACGACACTTTATCCTTTGACTTGAGGATAAGCTCTCTTTTGTATATCTCATTGTCTATCTCCTTTGTTAACCTGCCCTGATGTGGCCCTTTGCGGTCGGCTGGGCTATAAGCAACATTATCTTATCCTTTGTTAACCATGGGGGTTTAATGACATGTTTCACTCTTTTTCTTACAAACGGCGCGTGTTTATCATATACTGAATTGAATGTACTGATCCAAAAGTTCACAGCATCGTCAGGGTTCCTAATCTGATAAATGTAATCTAATTCAGAGTGAAGCAAATCATTTAGGAAGGCATTTTATCAAAATGCGTGAAGAGTCTATAAAAAATTTCCTTATGTCCAGACTTAGGAATTTTGACACCTTTCTTTGACCATGTTAGACAAACTGAACAATGGTCGCTACAGCCTGTCTGTACAGAACACATTTCCACTATGTTATCTTTAGTGTTGACGTAAATGTGATCAATAAGAGTTTCCGTTTGTTCAGTGATTCGAGTAGGACGATCGATTATTTGCTCCAACCCATACATTGCATAAGTATGACTCCATTTATTCCCAGGCACAGTTAAGTCTATGTTAAAGTCTCCAAAAAGAATAATTTCCTTTGATTCCAGTATTGCGGCATCCATCATTAAATTAAACCTATCGAACCAATCAGTGGTTTCTGCTGGTTTCTGTATAGGAATCCTACCATTACTGGCTTACAGTGTTTAAGATTTAATTCTATCCAGACGGATTCTACGTTGTATTTTTCAAGATACTCTTTTCTTTTGAAGGTTAATGATTTAGCAAGGTAAAGAAGTAAACCTGTTGTTCTAGGTGCTTTTGGGTCTAATCGGATTGCATCATAATTTGGCATGCACATATCAGAATCTGGAATCATATCGGTTAGCCAAGACTCTGCAATACAAAACATGAAAGCTATTACCATTGTTGTGAAGTATTGCAGCGATTTCATCTGTCTTGTTTCTGGCACTGTTTATATTTAAATAACCGATGCGAAGTCCCTCTTTTAAAGGCCATGTATCTAAAGTAGATGACATGATGACTATTTAAGTACACTGCGTATACTAGCAAAAAAAGGCGCATTACACGCAGTTCTTACGATCGCAAATCAAAGGCGGTTAATACATCAGATCATGTAGTTTAAGTCCAGAAATTGCCGGTGAAAAAGATATTCACAAAAAAAAAAAGGAAACTATAGTGGTAACAATATAAAATTATGATCAAACCATGAACACAACAGAAAGCGTGAAACCCTTGTCAGATATGGATAGGCTGTCCGCCCAAAACATTTTTTTTTCCTGCTCCCTGAAAGGAGAATTAAAAAAAAAAATTGTATTCTAATTGAAGAAAAACAACAACAACAACAAAAAAAAAACCCTGTAGAAAACGGGCCTTTGTTCAACCAACGCAACAACAGTAATTTAGAATACCCTAAAATACAAAAGAACACTTTTACTTGTAATTAGGAGAAAAAGTATATGCACGCACACGTCACTTATGACACGCTACGCAATAAAAAAAAAAAAAAAAAAAAAAAGCGTCAGTACAAATCCAGCAAAAAATCGAAAGAGGAGTCTGCAAAAGAATGATGGGCTCCATTCAAGTCCAGCAACTGCAATATTCATACACACACGCACGTGCACATATACACGATCAACGCACGGACGAACACACACACACACGCGCGCGCACGCGCGCATACTCACACACATTGTGTTCTCAACACGGAAATGGGCGCTGGTAAATTTGGCGAGAATTCATGTAGTGTGTGTGTGTGTTTTCGTGCACGTGCACATGTACATGAATGTATGTTGTGTATATATGGTTGATTTCGTGTGTATGTGTGTGTGTGTGTGTGTGTGTGTGTGTGTGTGTGTGTGTGTGAAACGCAAGAGCGCGCGCGCATGAGTGCATGTGGTCCCGAAATCAGCCGTGAATATGCAGACAGAAACATGAAGTGCAAGTCGTTAGTTTCATGTACCTATTATGAAACGGTACAGAATTGGACGACACTTGAAGAACCTACAAATAAGGAGAACGAGATGTAAAATGAATAGATAATGAATAATTTCATTTAACCTCTAATGCAAACAAGACAGTGTTGTCTGTAAGGGCCAGAGGTCAGACAATAAATGTTTTGTAATGAAGTGCCGCCAGAATGCACCACATATAGTAACATCTTCCGATTTGTGCTCGAAATGACAAGAATACTGACACTCCTTCCTTATATGGTCTCCGAGGTCGGCTGGTCTATAAACACACTGACTTGACAGAATATATCAAAAAAGGCGAAGCTGGGCCATATGACGTCACTGTTTCCAACCGGGGGAACTGAGCAGTCCGAGT
>CM031605.1:71904150-71944150 GCA_018398815.1 Conus ventricosus | reverse complement strand
TGTTTTGGTTCACGTCGTCGGATGCTTGGAAGCAGACGTGCTGTATCATGGGCTGATTTGGACAGACTAGATCAGCCGGTTTCATGTGAAATGGACTGGCACATACAGACCTGGTGATGATGCATTCTGAAGGGGACGAGCTGCCAGATGACGACGTGTAAAGAGAACATGCCACGGCAGAATTGTTGTCTTTATTGAGTGTCTCTGCGCACTCGGAACGATCCGCTACTTCTTTGATCTTGTCTTTGAAAGACGTGTTTTTAGTCACGCTGGCTGTTTCTTTTCGTACATTCGTTATTGGATCCGATCCAGGCAAAGACTCGGCTTCCTGAAAGGATGATGGTGATACATTTTCATCCACACAAACATCCCTGCCACATTGCATTTCGTTTGGTCTCACATGCGAGTCTGAATGAAGCGGATAATTGTTGCTCAGAGCACTAACAGAACTTGCCTGTTCAACAAAGCTTGACTGGCTGTTTGCATTTTCCTGGGAATCAGGCTTTTCTTTTGTGGTTGATAAGGAATCTTTACCACGAACTGTGGATAATGGCTTTTTGTTTGAGCCAACCTCCCAAACAAGATTCTTGACCAGAGAAATACATGTGGTTATGTCTTCTGTTGGTGGTTTTTGAGGGTCCATGGTCTCATCATTTTTAACGTCTACATTTGACGCTGGAGATGTTAAATCAGACCCATCATCACAGTCATGAGCACCGAGTTTGTCTTTGCAGGGACCTTCCTTTCTGTCATAAGGATTAAACACATGCTTTGTCAAGCCACGCCGTCTTAACGTTTTCCGTTTTTCAGAAGGGATGGAGGCCAAACCAGACGTTAATGAAGAGTCGGCGCTTTTTGCCTCTTCCACTACTTCGCGAGATAGTTTCACAGGATTTGAAGCCTTCACGACAGATGTATTATCCACACCTGAATCGTCCAATCTATCATTCTGTGTACACCCTGCTTTGTTGTTTTCTGCAGGCTCTATCTCCGTTTCTGGTTGGCTGACTGTGTTTGATTGTGCGAGGCCTAACGTGTCATTTGTTTGCCCACCATTTCTACAGCCATCCCGCTCGTATCTTTTCATGCTGTGATCAAATGTGGCAATTAAGGAATCCAGTTTTTCACTGTGTCGTCTGGTTGGTGTGGCCTGACCGCTGCTGACCGCACCTGACAGTTTGGAAGTGGTAACTGATGAAACTTTGTCTTTCGTTATGCAGGACATCACATCTGACGGGTCCGTGCACGTACTGGGAGTCTCCACAGACTGTCCTCTCTTCTCGGGATTTTGTACATTGTCTTGGACAGCAGAATACTGATGGTGATGACTAGGCGATGTCCCATTTTTATTTTCTTCTATGGATGTTTGTGGTTCAGCCTCCTTGAATTGAAGAGAAGACAAATCGTGTTGTGGTGACACTGGTTCATTGTGATTCCTTTCCTGAGAGTTGTCTGTATGCTTTTCGCAATGTATCAGACAGACAGATGCCCCGAGGTCAACAGGACATAACTCACGATTAAATTGAGTAACGCTGCAACCTGTGTGCTCATCCCTCTCATTTTTTGAAAGTGACGTCAAACCGTGTTCTGCTTGGGTGTCTATTTCTGGACATTTTTTTATATCTAGTAGCACAGGTTGATCGATACTGCTATCTACACACGAATGCGTGGACGGCACTGCATTTTCAAGTGAAATAATATCTGAATGCTGCACCATGTGACTATCAGAACCATCACACTCGCTAGCAAGAGTTTCCGGTCGATGTTTCTTTAAGATTGATACCGGGTATTTCTTCTCTTTCATTTCACTGTTCATTTGCACCTCAGCAGCTGCTGCATAATGATCAAGTCCCGCTGTGTCCACTTGAGTTTTTCCTTCTGTTTTTCTAAAAGACTGCTCATTGGATGTAATTACACCGTCGTCATTTTTACTATATAGGTCTTGACTTGCATGCCCTGCTGATTCATCACTTTTAATGCAACCTGTATGTTGGAGAATGAGGTCTTCGTTATATACTAAGTCTTGAAATGAATCATTTTGTTGGTGCTCCTCTGCTGACACTGATGACCAGTTGGAAGGCTCAGCTTTGATACAATCTGATTTGTTTTCAGAAGCCATTAGGGAGTCATCCGGTGCCGTGGGTGGTTTGTGTTCTTCACCAGATGGACATAAATCTGTGGGAGTCAGCACCGCCATCTGATGTCGGCTTCCCATCACAAAGAATGAGATTCTCCTGTACACTTGGTGCTGCATGGTCTTCTTGAGCCGTTGGGGTACTATCGATCACTGAATGCACAGAGTGGCTGTGTTCAGAACGGGGTAACTCTGGGCGACTCACATTGACTGGGAATATGTTAGGATTGCCAGGACCTTCTACTGTATAATATGAAGAGTCGTTGACTTCACGGCGCTTGGCTAAGAGAATGGACAGCTGGCTATCATCAATCTTCTTATACGTGATAGTTCTGGGCATATCCTCCAATTCCTTTGATGAAACCCTCTTGTCAAAGTCACTTTTTACGCGTGTAGCAGCGATGAAACTGCCTTTACTCTCAGCATCGCTGTCACTGGAATCTTCGGATGGCTCTCCCGACTCATCATCTGCAACAGGTTGAAAAATGTCTTTTTCATGCGCATCAACCACTGCCACTTCTGTGGTATCATTCCCCGTTTCGTTAGCTGACGAGTTCTGACGGACATCAATATGTTCTGCATGATCTTTTTCTTCGCGTATGGAGATCTTGTCTTCAGCACAAGGGCTTACTTGGGGCAAGATGCTCTCTTCTTGACTTTTTCTACAGGCGCTAAATTCAGCACATTCTGATGACGAATCTCCTCTGTCTTGCTGCGGTAAACCAGTTCCTTGATCTGTGTCTGCTTTCACTGTCTTTGTTTGGCCGTCACTCTTTTCCTTTTCTTCGTTTACTGGCAAAGGACATTGGTCGTGTTTGTGAACGGTGCACTCTGTTGACACACAGTCTTGCTCTGCTCTGGGAAGACAAGTTGAGGAAGAACTTGAAAAGCTCTTCATGTGGGAAGATTTGACAGAATCACCAGACTCCATGCTGCTACATAACGAAACGGCCGAAAACCCCTCACTGGACACATTACTCTCAACTGTTGTGTCTTCGATGTCTGCTGAAAGTGCCATTACATTGCCACATGGCTGAGACTCAGTGTGCACACTTTCCTCAAGATTCCCCCTATGCCCTTCCTTGTTTATGCTGTCATAGCTGAAGTTTTCAGGCGTGGTCTGTTTGGGATATCTGGGTCTGGGTTTAGCTGGCTTAGGACTCCTTCCTCGCCTCCACTACTGGAGGTGGTGCTGCTGTAGTAGCTGGTGCTACTATAACTCGATGAATTAGATCCGGATGCCAGACTTTTGAAAGAATCCGACTGTGCCAAAGGTCGAAATTGTTCTGATCTGACTCGTAGTGTTGCTGGCTTAAAACCAGGCTGTATTTCCAGAGAAGCAACAGAAGACGGGGTGCGAAATTCAAGACTAGAAAAGCTTCCGATAGCTGATTCAAGTGATGGTGCTGAAGACAAGGACTCTTTGCAACTGAAGGTGTTTGAGATGCTCTTGTATGCAGAAACCATCCCTTTCCTCTCCTCATCCAAGTCTTTTATGGGATCATCTTTTTCCACAGCTGCCATGGCAGGCTCATCACCACCACCCCCTTGAGCAACAGCCAGCAAAGTGTTGGCGCCCTGGGCGCCTTCAGCTAGTCTATCGACGTTTTCAAGCTGATCTTTGTCTTTTGATTTGGACACTCGGGCAGACGGGGACCGTCGCCGGCGTATGTTCATGAGAGTCGCATCAGGGCTGTAGGTTCTGGCGGGCGACAAAGTCTGGGAATTGGCGATAGGCCGTGGCGAGACAGAGCAGCCAAACGGCGACAGCGCCTTAACGACTTCGGTAGGATGCTCAGGCTCGTCTGGCATGCCTCCTGAAAATATGACCTCATGGTGTGACGGATTATGCAGTGTAGATTGTTTCAGTGGTGACGGCACGTTACGCGTAGCTGACGATTTCCTTCTTGGTGCTGACTGCCTACTGTAGACTGGTGGTGTGTGTGGCAGGCACTGGGCGACGGTTGGTGAAGTGACAGTGCTGGCATCTGAGGACAGGTCGGCTGGGTTGGTCAAACTGGAGGCTGAGGAAGAGGTGACTAGGGCACCGGTCTGCTGCAGCAGCCGTGTTCGAATTTGCTGAAGTTCCTCATATCCATGTTTCTGCTCGTCAGCTTCACGGCCCTGGAAATCATGAACAATAGCCATCAGAATCAGCACGGCAGTGTCCATACGACACGAGTTTTGCTTCTCTTTTTTTTTTTTCCATTGAACTCATCGCTTGGTTAGATGCACAATCAGCTTTTGCGCCATTACCAGTCCTAGATAAAATGTATAAAACAAGGACAATTCTTGCTCCCATGTTGACGACTATTATTCATCCATTAAGATTTTCTTCCGGTCTTGGAACATTTGGGAACTTGGTATGCAGATGGAACACACACACACACACACACATACTCACTCAAGCACACACACACACACACACACACACAAACGCACTCGCGCACGCACACACACACACACACGAACCTCATCTGTTAACGAGGAAATGATAAACGTAATGAAAGAATCAATACCCTTGGTATTATACACCAGCTATCTAGCATTCAATATCCATTTCAAAGTCTCTATTTTAACATTACTTGATTGCTGATCAAGAACGTGCTTTTTGTGCAATGAGAGAAATTGAGGATAAGTGAGAGACAGCTGCACACACACACACACGCACGCACGCACGCACGCACACACACACACACACACCACACGTGGAAGGCACAGAGAAAGAGAGAAACACAGACGAGGTGATGAAGAGAGTACTGTCGCATCATTCTGCCCACTGATTTACTATATCCCTTCCCAACAAATATCACTGTGCACTCCCAAACATACTGACAAATCTTCTGTTTTCAAGAAAGGACAAAAATTCACCACTCAACCTTTTTTTTCTTCTAAATACTTGTTAAATGGTAGCAAAAAAAAAATCTGCTTTGTTTATGGTCAATGATATTTTTTTTCAATCGAGAGAGAGAGAGAGAGAAGAGAGAGAGATTGTGTATTTTATTTTTTGTTTGTTTTAAAAAGGGTTTCACTGAACAGATGCAACAACTACAGCATGCATAAACATCATTATATAAAGCTGGGTTTGTCTGTCTGACTGTTCGCTTATACACAGCCACAGTTTTAGGCCGATCGCCACCAAATTTGGTATCAAGTATCCTTGATGTCCTACAAACAGCAACGTTGGGTCGGCGATCACGTGACGCATTGCGTAGTGACGCAATTTGCGTCCATAGACGCAAAACTGGACATCGGAACACAATACGACAGACAAACTCACCGGGGCGAGACGGGGTCGAAGCGCGTAAGCGCTAGTTAGTTATAATACACACCAAATACAGCTTCAGATCAAATTCACGTTATCCTACAGAAAAACTAAAACAAACAACAATATATATATATAATATATATATTATATATATATATAAAAATATATTAAAACAGATTAAAGGAGTCTAAAAGTATCTACGATCTGTTTCAAGCTGCTGGGCTCTCGTTGGATGAATATTTGGGCCACCCACCGCCGGTGTTTTATAGCGTGTGAGGCCCACTTACTGCTGTTTTCCTGTGCAGGTAAACTGCACGTGTTTTTTGGGGGATTTTCAGGTTATTGCTTGGGTGTGTTCACTAACAACGATTTCCACTTGTGCCTGCAGTTGTTTACTATTTCTGTTTTAGTGTTTAGAGTTGCTAAGTGTGGTTTACATAGTATTAACCATTTTTTCAGTTAAACAAAAGTTGCATCTTTTTGAAATGTTGCTATATGGTGATGCTCTTTTTATGATTTTCCAGGATATATTATAGTTTATTTTGCATCTTTGAGTTTCCAAATGTATTTGCTCAGTTCTGTTTGGTTTTTGTATTTTACTTTATTGAATGACTGTTTGTGGTTTGCATATCTGGTTTTAAAGTGGTTTTCAGTAATCCCTATATATTGTTTCTTTTCATTTTCTGCTGTCACAGTGGCTTGGTATACAATATTGTTGTAGAGGCATTTGTTGCTTAAGGGGCACTGTTCTTTTTTGGTGCAGTTGCAAGATTTCCTTTCTTCACCCTTCTTTGCTGAATTGCTTTTTATTTTGTTGGATGCATCAATTAGATTTTTGAGGTTGGGCATACATGAATATGATAGTTTGACGGTGTTTTTGTTGAATATTTTGGACAATTTGTGTTCTTTTGGGAATGATGTTGTTAGGATTTTGAAGAATTCTTTCCCTATGTTTGTTTTAAGTTTTCCGTCGTATGGAGGGTTGTACCATATGATTTTCCTTTTCCTGTTCTTCTTACTTTTGTTCATGTTGTTGTCTGGGTTGTATTGTAATTTGTAGTTGTAACCACTTCTTTGCAGCGCTTCTTGGTATTCTACTGCTGCGTTATTGAATACTCTTTCGTTGCATGACAGATTGGACAGTCTTTTGTTTATGCCATTGGGTATGGTCTTTAATACAGATGGTGGATGGTTACTTTTGGTGTTTACATAAATGGGTGTGTCATTAGGTTTCTTATATGGTTTATATATATGGTTGTTGAGGTCAAGTGTTATGTCTAAGTAGTTCACTACCTTTTTGTTTGCTTCAATAGTTATTTTTAGGTTATGATTTTGGAAGATTTTGCATAGTTCCTTTTTCTTGTTTTCAATGGTTCTTGGGTTGTTGGCTAGTGCGGCAAGGCCGTCGTCTCTGTATAATCCAACTTGCTTTCCAAGTTGCTTCTTAATGTTGGATAGCATGAACAGTCCGACCAGTTCGCATGTTTCTGCACCATCATATGATCCCATGGTTACGTCAAATGTTGAGTTTGTGTTCGTTTTCTTGATCCAGGTTTCATTTTTACTGTGTAACAACGTTTTCTTGGTATGGAGGATGATTTCCATTTCTGACCCTGTTATGTCTGTATGTTTACTAGCAAATTTTAGAGCGTTAGTGAGTAGTTCCTCGTCTATGGATGGGTAGAAGCCTACTATGTCAAATGTGATAAATACTGTGTTCCTTTGTTTGTCAAGTTTTTTTGAACCATTGAATAACTTCGTATGTGTTCTTCCAGAGGTTGAATTCAGAGTTTGATTTTATGTTTTTTATTACTTTTTCTAGGATTTTCTTACTTATTTTGCCTAGTTCAGATTTAGATGGATTTATTAGTCTGCATGTTGGGTTGTTATGGAAGTTAGGCTTATGGTCTTTGAGTGTTATAAAGGCTTTTGTTGCTGTCGCTTCTACCCTGTCACTTAGGTCTATGCGATGCACAAGTTCGTTTTCTTTAGTACGGATGCTGTCATGCGTTCTTTTGTCGGCTTTTTTTGTAGTTTTTCTGGATGTTTTTGTCAAGGAGCTGAGAGTATTCATTTGATTCCATTTTGTAATAATTACTGGTTTTATCAGCCTTCACAAATATCTTTTTGTCATTTTGTATTTGTTTTATTTGTTTTTTTTTAATGATGTTTGGAAATCGTTGTTGGATTTTTTTAATTCAATGTTAGCTATCATTCTTTTCATTTTGTTCTCGAAAGGTTTCATTTCGTCTATGGCTGGTGGTGATTGCCATGATTTGAAGCCGTAGGTGTTTTTGTCTTCTTTTTTTTGCATTCGGGTTCAGGAAAAAGAATGCTTTCCATCTCATGTTGCGTACGAACTTTTCAGTTTGTTCTATTAATCTTTTTAAGTAGGACTGAGGGTTAGAGAACGGTATATTTTTTGTTGATCGTCTAAAATTAATTTCCTCCATTTTAAAACCTCTCAGGCCACAGTGCTCAACGTCAGGAGCGATTAAGAAGAGCTGTTAAGCCTAAAACAGTTTCAAATGCCTCTACAACAATATTGTATACCAAGCCACTGTGACAGCAGAAATGAAAATGAAACATATATAGGGATTACTGAAAACCACTTTAAAACCAGATATGCAACAATATTGTATACCAAGCCACTGTGACAGCAGAAAATGAAAAAGAAACATATATAGGGATTACTGAAAACCACTTTAAAACCAGATATGCAAACCACAAACAGTCATTCAATAAAGTAAAATACAAAAACCAAACAGAACTGAACAAATACATTTGGAAACTCAAAGATGCAAAAATAAACTATAATATATCCTGGAAAATCATAAAAAGAGCATCACCATATAGCAACATTTCAAAAAGATGCAACTTTTGTTTAACTGAAAAATGGTTAATACTATGTAAACCACACTTAGCAACTCTAAACACTAAAACAGAAATAGTAAACAACTGCAGGCACAAGTGGAAATCGTTGTTAGTGAACACACCCCAAGCAATAACCTGAAAATCCCCCCCAAAACACGTGCAGTTTACCTGCACGTGAAAACAGCAGTAAGTGGGCCTCACACGCTATAAAACACCGGCGGTGGGTGACCCAAATATTCATCCTGACGAGAGCCCAGCAGCTTGAAAAGATCTGTAGATACTTTTAGACTCCTTTTAATTCTTTGATTTTTAACAAATGTTGCTCCCAAGGGGTTGATCACTTTTGAAACTGTTTTAGGCTTAACAGCTATACTCTTCTATATATATATATATGTATACATACATATACAATTATATTCTAATGATCATAGCATTTTTTATATGGAACCAACGTTGTCTGACAACACGTAAACGAACAACAGCCTCCCCCCAAAAAAGAAAGAAAGAAAGAAAAGAGAGTGTATACTTCTTTACTGATAATCCTCTATTTGTGTATGGGAACATTCTGATAATCCTCTATTTGTGTATTGGAACGTTTTCTTGGTAGTTTGCATAATTCACATCCATCAGCACACACACTTTTTTTTCTTCTTTTTTTTTTTTTACATTTTATGCCTGTTTGTCAGCTCCTTCTGAGACAGGTTCAGACTGGGCAAATTTTTTTTAATGATGCATATACATTTGATGTATTTACCCATTAGAATGATAAAATCGGTAATATTTTCTGTTTTTTTTTTTTTTCCTCATCAATACCAAATGTTTTCTCATCAGTACGAAAGAGTATGATCTCCAGGTTAAAAGACAGCCTTTAACAGTGTGGCTATGAAATTTCAAACTGATTTTTAAGTTCATTCCGGAAGGTATGTGTAAATTCATAGTCCCCACGGGTTGCAGCAGACTGTGTGTGTCTCTAGCTCTCTCTGCAGTCATCACACTTGTCACTATCAATAACTTGCATTCTTTTCAAACCTTTCTGTTACCAAATCTCTGTGTCATTTAAGCAGGAACCATTTCCATGTTCTTACTTTAATTTTCCGAATTAAAAAAAAATACTATTCTCCAGTCTATGGGCACATCAAGACTTTGTTCCCATTTGGTAAGGCATTAATATCAACCTCTGTGTTTTCCCTTCAAATATCGTATAAACACGTGTTCCTTTATCAAAAGTACGTTAATGCCTATGTGTTTTTTTTTTTTTTTTTTTTTTTTGCATATTCTTTTATCGATTGCACTCAACAAACGCAGGCATGAAAAATTAGCTCAAATCCCAGGTTCTCTGATAGTGGGCGTATCGAGCGCGCGCGCCTGCGCGCGCGGCGTGCTGTGTGTGTGTGTGTGTGCGTGCGTGCGTGCGTGTATTAAGTGCGAGTGTTATGTGTGTGTGTGTGTGTGTGTGTGTGTGTGTTGTGTGTGTGTGCTGCCTGTGTGTGTGTGTGGTGTGTGTGTGTGTGTGTGTGTGTGTGTGTGTGGTGAGTGAGTGTGGGGGGGGGGGGGGGGGGAGTGCGTGTGTAGAGTGAGGTATGTGTGAGAGTGTGTGTGCATGTGCGTTCGTGCGTGCATGTGTGTGTGTGTGTGTGTGTGTGTGTGTGTGTGTGTGTGTGTGGTGTGTGCGATCTTTGCTTTTGACGTCACTACTTGGTACCAATATTTTCTCTATACCTGTCGCTCTGCCTTTTTCTTTTGATGCACCAAGTAAGTATAATGAAAATGGAAGTGCCTTGCCTTGTCTGCCCCTCCTCTCCCCGCCCCCTTCGATGCCGATGTCGCACACCCCACCTTTATCCCGTCGCCCCTGACACCCTGCTCACCTCATTACGACAGTAGAAAGCCCGCAGTGTATTTGTTATACTCTCTACTCTCTCAGAAATGGATGTCTTGTGCATTGATTTCTGCCTTACCTGTTGCGCTGCTGCTTCGCTTTGGTCTCATAGATCTGCAAACACCCACACGCGCGTGCCCCGCGCACACAACACACACACACACACACACACACACACACACACACACACACACACACACACACATTCGACATACTATTAATCTGGCTGACATACTGAGCCAAGATTACAGAATTCTCTGCACGAGAGAGAGAGAGAGAGAGAGAGAGAGAGAGAGAGAGAGAGAAGAGAGAGAGAGAGAGAGGGGAGGGAGGAGAGGAGAGAGTGTAAATGCGCACGCGTGTGTACATATGTGTGTGTGTGTGTGTGTGTGTGTGTGTGTGTGTGTGTGTGTTTTATGTGTGTGTGTGTGTGTGTGTGTGTGTGTGTGTGTGTGTGTGTGTGTGTTGTGTGGGGCTGTGTGTGTTTTGCGTGGTGTGGTGTGTGTGTGTGTGAGTGTGTGTGGTGTGTGTGTGTGTGTGTGTGTGTGTGTGTGCTTTGTGTGGGGTGTGTTTGTGTTGTGGTGTGTGTGTGTGTGGTGTTTTGTGGTGTGTGTGTGTGTGTATGTTGTGTGTTGTCTGTGTGTATATGTGTGTATCTGTGTACGTGTGCCAGTGCCTTGGCCAAACAGACAAACACTAATACACAGGAAGAGGTACTGATGCCTATGCCCACCACGTAAGCGATATATTTTTCCTTTTAAAGTATGGGTCACAAAGACTGTATGCAAAGTATCAACTGACCTGTCTTCAGTGACTATAATGTAGCGATAGATCTATCAATAGTCTCTCTCTCTCTCTCACATACACACACACACGCATATAGACACACACACACACACACACAACACACACACACACGCACACACACACACACACACACACACACACACACACACACACATGTACACACGCGCGCACATTCTGAGTTCTAAGTTCTGAGTTCTCTCTCTCTCTCTCTGCGTGTAACTCTGGCTCTCGCATGTTCTTAACAATTAACTTATGTACAATTATTGTACTTGTATTTGTATGAATGTCTATATGAAATACGGTGTCATGCAATGTGTGAAGTGTAAATCTTACATGATTAAATGTACTGTTTGCAACATATGTAAGCATGTTTGTATGTATTCATGTACGTATGTATCCATACACGCAATGCCCGTTTTTATAGCTTCTCTTTTGACTTGTTATGTATACTTTATAACATAAAATTGGGAAAATAAACATTGTTTAATAAAAATATAACGAAATCAATGAACAAAATATCTACACACTTTCCCATTTCCTATACCTACCTCCCCTTCCCCTTCTCCAAAACCCACCTCCGGTCTCTCCCCCCCCCCCCCCCACACACACACACACCTCACATACCCACCCTTCTTTTGAGGACTGGACAGCAAAGTCATTGTATTACCTGTCTCTTGATTTCCTTCAGTTCTTGTAGAATGTTCTTCATTTCAGCCAGTTCTTCGTTGGCTGAGTCAAAAAAAAAAAAAAAAAAAAAAGACAACAGTGAAACGAGAAGTGATTTTTCGTTTATAAGTCTAGAGACGATCACATCAAATAACACCTTTCATGGCATGGCATGTGGAGAGGGGAGCGAGACACGCACAGTTGGACGTGGTGGATGTGGGAGGAAGGGTGGACCTGCTATAAGGAGTGAGTGTGGGAGGATGAGCGAGGGGGGGAGAGGAAGAGTGGCCCTCGGAAGACTGGGGGGAGGGAGTTGGATCTGAATAAGAGAGGGCGTGGGAAGAAGGGTCGGGGGGGGGGGAAGGCTGGGCGTGGGAACAAGGGTGGGCATGGGAGGAAGGGAGGGCGTGGGAAGAAAGGTGTGTGTGTGTGGGGGGGGGGGGGAGGGTGGGGGTGGGAAGAAGGGTGGGCATGGGAGGAAGGGAGGGCGTGGGGAAGAAAGGGGGGTGGGTGGGGGGAAAGGTGGGCTTAGGAAGAAGGGTGGCTTGGGAGGAAGGGAGGGCGTGGGAGGAAGGGAGGGCGTGGGAAGAAGGGAGGGCATGGAATGAAGGGTGGGCAAGGGAAGAAGGGTGGGCGTGGGAGGAAGGGAGGGCGTGGGAAGAAGGGAGGCGTGGGAAGAAGGGTGGGCAAGGGGAAAAAGGGTGGGCGTGGGAGGAAGGGAGGGCGTGGAAGAAGGGGGGGCGTGGGAAGAAGGGAGGGCGTGGGAGGAAGGGAGGGCGTGGGAAGAAGGGAGGGCGTGGGAAGAAGGGAGGGCGTGGGAGGAAGGGAGGGCGTGGAAGAAGGGGGGGCGTGGGAAGAAGGTGGGCAAGGGGAAGAAGGGTGGGCGTGGGAGGAAGGGAGGGCTGTGGAAGAAGGGAGGGCGTGGGAAGAAGGGAGGGCGTGGGGGAAGGGAGGGCGTGGGAAGAAGGGAGGGCGTGGGAAGAAGGGTGGGCAAGGGAAGAAGGGTGGGGTGGGAGGAAGGGAGGGCGTGGGAAGAAGGGAGGGCGTGGGAAGAAGGGTGGGCGTGGGGGGAAGGGAGGCGTGGGAGGAAGGGAGGGCGTGTGAAGAAGGGATGGCGTGGAAGGGAGGGCGTGGAAGAAGGGTGGGATTGCGAGGAAGGGTGGGCGTGGGAAGAAGGGTGGTCTTGGGAGGAAGGGTGGGCGTGGAAGAAGGTGGTGTAGGAGGAAGGGTGGCGTGGAAGAAGGATGGGCGTGGAAAGAAAGGTCGGCGTGGAGGAAGGGTGGGCGTGGGGAAAAAAGGTGGGCGTGGGAAGAAGGGTGGGCGTGGGAAGAAGGGTGGGGATGGGAGTAAGGGTGAACGTGGCAGGGAGGATGGGGTGTAAGAAGGGTGGACGCGGGAGGAAGGGTGGACGTGGAAGGAGCGGGTGGGGGTGGGAAGAAAGTTACGCGTGGAAAGATAGGGAGAGCGTGGGAAGAAAACGGGTAGGTGTGGAAGGGATGGGTGTGGGAAGAAGGGTGGACGTGGAAGGAGCGGGTGGGGGTGGGAAGAAAGTCATGCGTGGAAAGATAGGGAGAGCGTGGGAAGAAAACGGTGGGTGTGGAAAGGATGGGTGTGGGAAGAAGAGTGCACAGGGCGAGTTTAAGTTGAAAGGATGGATGCAGGCGGAATGCAGGATGCACATGAAAGGGGTGTGCGCAGGTGCAATGGCGAGTGCAGGTGCAATGGCGAGTGCAGGTGCAATGGCGAGTGCAGGTGCAATGGCGAGTGCAGGTGCAATGGTGGGTGCAGGTGCAATGGTGGGTGCATTTTAAAAGGGGTGAAGCAGGTATAAAAGGTTGGTGGAGGCGGAATGGTAGATGCAAGTGGAAAGGGTGTGCACAGGTGGAATGGGTAGATACAGATACACCCAAACACACACACACGCCACACCGCACGCACACACACACACCACACACACACACACACACACACACTCCACAACCACCACCACCACCACCACCACTACCATCACAACCACCACTACACGCAAACAAACACACAGCTTTGTCTGAGCGAGCTGTTTGAAGAGAAGCCCCCCCCCCCGTTTCAATATTTGGGTAGCAACACCTGTTGCGGTAGAAATTGACCACCCGGTACAAATTGACCACCCGCGGACAAATTGTATGGGGTGGTCAATTTGTACCGCAAAAGCTGGTACAAATTGACCACCCCCGGCGGGTGATCAATTTGTACCGAGAAGTCCCATATTTTTTAACATTGTGGAACAAATTGTCCACCCTTGAGCACTCAGTTCAGGGCTAAACTTAGAGGCGTATGTTGTGTGTGTGTGTGGTGTGATGTGTGTGTGTTGTGGTGTCCCGCGTGTGTGTGTGTGTTGTTATAGGTAGTGTGTGTGTGTTGTGGTGCGTGGTGCGTGCGTGCATACGCCGCGCAGCGTGTGTGTATTGTGTGCGTTAATAGTGTGTTTTGTGTGGTGTGGTGTGTTGGTATGTGTGTGTCGTGTCGTATGTCATGGTCGTGGTGTGTGGCGTGGGTGTATCTTTTGCTAATAGTACGTTCAAGCCAGCATGACATTTTCATGATGGTTCACTACCACAGTGTTTTTCAGATCATATAGGACAAGAATATTTGTGTTTGGAACGCCCAATATGCGTCGAGCTGGACTTTGTTTCCTTCATAACTTTGTAACCATTGAAGCTATGTGCATTAAATTTGGCATGCTGTCTTGTTAGCTCAGTGCCTTCCAGATCATAGCAAGATGAAGACTGTCTGTGGTTGGAACCTCCCAAAGCCTCAGCCTAAATTTGTTCTCCCAGACACCGCAGCTGTTGGTGACTGCTCTTGCGTATACTGCCTTAAGTCCTGTCGTAGGCGTGTTCAAAATGGGGATAAGCAGGTTTGGTGTATGACTGTGTGTCTGTGTGCTTGCTCGTGCGCATGCGTGACATGTGCGGCAAGGACATGCCCCTGTTTAAGGGCAACACTCGGTTCATGTTGTCTGTTGTTTGTATCGTTTTGATTTCTGTTCTAGTCTCATTTTGGTTTTCCGTTCTCACCCACCTCTGTCTTCTTCCTTCATAATTTTTGTCTGTGTGCATGATATTCCAATATTTTGTGGTTTTTTTTTTCCACTTTTAATGAGTAGCTAACACAATTAGGTCAAATACATGATTTCTTCTGCGTAGACTAGTTTTGGGAGACATGCCTGTGCTATACTTAAAAGATTAAGAGGTTGGGAAAAGGGGTGAAATATAGGTAGACAGGGTGGTAGGCACAGAAACATAAGAGAGAGAGAGAGAGAGAGAGGAGAGAGAGAGAGAGAGAGAGAGAGAGAGAGAGAGAGAGAGAGAGAGCGAATACGCCTTTACTGTAAATGAACAGTTTCGTGACATACAATGGTGAAAGCTACAGTCGCCGAACAATTAACTTGGCCTATTCACGGACAGAACTTTCAAACCTTATGCGCCGACCGACAAACGGTGGTACACAAATTGATCGAAGAATGGCCCGACATCAAAGGAAGGGGCACGTCATCGGACATTTGTGTGTGTGTGTGTGTGTGTGTTGTGTGTGTGTGTGTGTGTATGTGTGTGTGTGTGTGGTGTGTGTGGTGTGTTTGAAAAGGCATGACACACAAGAGTAGCTACCAATATAAACCCCCACACACCCACCTATCCCACCACCTCCACACACACACACCATCACACACACACCCAACCAACCCCCCCCCCCTCCCCCCCCCCCCCCCACACACACACACCATCACACACACACCCAACCAACCCCCCCCCCCCCCCCCCCCCACACACACACACACAGACGTGCATATCATCTAGACCTGAACTGATTTATTTTCAAGGGTGGACAATTTGTTCTGCACTGTTAAAAAATATGTGACTTCTCGGTACAAATTGACCATCCGCCGGGGTAGTCAATTTGTACCAGCTTTTGCGGTACAAATTTGACCACCCGATACAATTTGTCCGCAGGTGTTCAATTTGTACCGGGTGGTCAATTTGTACCGTAACACCCCCTCTCTCTCTGTCATACACACACACACACGCGCGCGCGCGCGTGCGCTACCTGTGCTGGCCAGCAGTCGGGAGAAGCCCTCCTGTCTCATGACCTGGGCGAAGACAGCCCTAGCCGAGCGGCGTCCAGATGCAAACCTCGCCCCACCGAGGAGAGCACCGCTGGTCTCCGGATAGCTTGATAACACAGGAGAAGATTCGGGGTCTGACTCATGCGGGGGTCGTTTTGTTTGCTGCATTCTGAAAGGACAGAGTTCCCATTGGTGTTCATTCCAGTTTAGCCCACCTGTCTGTTCTAAAAGTGGGAAGTGCTTGTTTTGTTTTCCTTCCTTCCACAAGAAGGTTATGTGTTCATCTGCATCTGTTTGTCTGTCTGCAAAATTACGCAAAAACAACTGAACCCATTTTAACCAAACTTGGTGGAAAGGTACGAGTGTAGTCCAGTGAATTTTGGCACGGAAGTAGCGCACAGAATCGGATCCAAAGACGGAAAGAAGGATTCCTCCAGTAAGATCATTGTACATTGTCCACTGAACTTGAACACTGTGGAGTTGTTGTTAGCAGTGGATTACATACGAAGGTCTGCCGTTTTGTGGAACTTTATAGTTTTCTGGAATATAAACAATGTTACATTGTCAATATGTATTTTCTATTTCACATCATACAAAAGACCACGAGAGGCACAACTTTCAGTCCGATACTTTTTCGGCCCGGATTTTTCCATTCACGAACTGATTCAAATGGTAGGTCCCATAACCCCTCAACTTTGGCGTAGATCTGCGCTCTCCCGATAGCCTTTCTATTAAAAAAAATTCTCATATTTTTACTTTTAATAAATAACATAGATAACTTTAGTGCAACAATGTAAGGCACATAGCTCCACACCCTTACAGCCTGCAGTATCCGTTCACCTAGCACACGTGCAGACAAAAGACACATAAAACAAGAATATATATGTTCGGTCTGTTTCTCCTCCGTGTTAGATTTCAAGATCAAGAAACGACGCCATCCCTGAATAAATGGTAATTTGTGTTTGACCATTTCGTCTGCTCGTATGCTTCTCAGATAAAGGTCTACGTCGGCAAGCCTGGAGCTTCCTTGAGGTAGGTGTAGGGAAGGGGTACGGATTAGACGGGGGAGTTTCCGTACTTCTTCTGTGTGCCGCTTGCGTGCACTTGTGCCCAGTGAAAGATTCCACAAACATCATTAGTTTGGAGTTACATGCATTTAATTGTTTTACTATGATAAGAAAATGTCACCGTCTTCGAGTATCATTTATTGTTTACTTCTTCTTGTCTCACTTGAGATTTCCTTGTTCTCTGTTTGCTCTATATTTCAGTTTGTCCTCGGTGTCGTTAGCAATTGTATTTCTATGTATGCTGACTGCGTTTGCCTTTGTGTGCGAATGGTGTGTGTTCTTTCTTCTCCCAGAATGCGGTTTGAGGGCGCTTCTGAAATTTCTTTGTTTCCTGAATGGAGAGGGACCAGGGGAGCTGAGAGAGGCAATGGGAATGTACCGCTCCTCCGATGTGTCCTTGTACAGTTAGTGTGATACCAAGGGCAAACACATCTATTGAACTCCCTGCGTGCGTGATTTCGTCTGTCCATCCTTCCATCTCTCTCTCTCTCTCTCTCTCTCTCCCCATGGTGTAGATATACCTTTGGCGTGCTTGTGCTTCCAAGATTTTCTTTGCCTCTGGATATTCCATTATGGCCTGGAACAGAAAATATTGATTCTGAGTTGCGAGTGTTGTGTGTATGTATGTATGTATGTATGTATGTGTGTGTGTGTGTGTGTGTGTGTGTGTGTGTGTGTGTGTGTGTGTGATTGTGTATGTATGTGTGTGTGTGTGTGTGTGTGTGTGTGTGTGTGTGTGTGTGTGTGTGTGTGTGTGTGTGCGTGCGTGCTAAAGCATAATGTGATCCGAATGGATGCATGGGCCTACAGAGGAGACTGTTGTGTAGTCTCGTTGTGAACGGTTATGGCTGTGAGTCTCATGTCTGACACTTCATGAATACGTTCTGCATGATACAAATCCTTTCACCATTTTGTCTGATCATTCCCAAGATAAGTGTACATCTGACAGGTAAAAGATAACATTTTGTATTCTGGTCACAAAGGAGCAATATTTGATGGTGTAGATTCTCCTTTCTGGCACACGTCTTCGATCCAGCCACCCGTGGTTAGCAATATCTGTGGAGGCTTTTAAGTCTTTTGTTTTGTTTTGCTTTGTCATTTTTGTTGTTCGTATGTTTTAGTTGTGGGTCTACACACGACTTGTGACCTTACTGACCACTTACCGCCATGAGATCTCTCCTGGACAGACACAGCAGCTCTGAGAATCCAACGGAACGCACATCTGCAGTTCGCCTTGACAGAACAAACAACACAACACGTTTAGCCACTTTTGGGTTCTGTAAATATAAAGAAACTCACACACGCCGATAACATCTTCCTTAAAAATCTCAGATTTTTGTATTGAAAGGCTTGAAATTATATATGAAGAAGCCGCAGAATCAATACAATAATTAGGTGCGACATATTGACATACATACTACTCTCTATATACAGGGAATTACACAAACAACTGAAAATACAGGTCAATGAGTAAAAATAACTGGGTACATCTATGAAGTTTATACAGGACAGTATCCAGACAACATCTGCAAGCTGTTAACAAAATTGCATGTTCACGAACTGTTCACCAGAAAATGAACATGCTGGATCATGGTCTATGTCTTTTTACCAGAGTAAAACAGCAGAATCAGATGATCAAAGTTATGAAAAAGACATGGTTTAAGTTCGCTTCAACAGAAGCCCTGCTTTATGATAACACTACAGAAGATACAATTTCTACAGACTATTAGAAAAACTGACTTATGAACACTTTCCGAGTAAATTGTCCTAGATGACATTTGAAAAATAAATACACAATGAATAGTCTGCGGACTGGTTATCTTCTTAAAAATACTGTACATAGCTCTGGTCCTCTTTCTCTGCATTGACAGTTCTTTGCAGTGTTGAAATGGGGATCAATATGCTTCAAGGAACATAACCATAATGAGAGAGAGAGGGAGAAGACGCATTTCAGAATGACAAAGTGGTGACATCTGACATATTAAAATGAAGGGTCACAAATATCAATCCTAAGAACATTAAATGAGAAACAAATCCTGCTAATAAACTACATCCCTCAACACTTCAGACCGATAAAACCTGGTAAAGCTGGTGGCGCGAGCCTTTCCAGTTAATTATATCCTGATGGATTTGAAAGGGTAAACAGAGAAAAACCCAGATCCAGCCGAAAACAGATCAACAAAAAGATAAAGAAAAAACACAGGCACGGCCTTTAAGTCTCACATGTATTGTCTAAATCCAGAACAAAAAATTGTGGAACAGAAAACCACCACATTAACACAATCAAATAAGCAAATAAAGGCACTGAAGAAAGAGGCGTCCATGCAACAGACAAAGATGAAACAGTACAGCGCTGGCACTTTGCTTTTCATCTCTGACTTCCAAGAGATTTCATGTCTCCGCGACAACGAATAACTGTACGGAACTTAGGGGAAAAATCCAAGACACACATTTCGGTAGAGCAGACAGAATAAGGCAGACAAAAGACAACCCAAACCCTAAACACTCCGTGTGCTAACCGCCGGGATCCACCAATCATTCAAACACAGCTATCGCTACCCATGCCCTGGCCATTCCCATCTTAGCAACACGTGAAAAATGTAAGCAACAGTGAAGCGCTACCAAGGCGGCGACTCACTTGTTCTGGCCCTCGTCCAGTTTGAGGAGGGAGATTTCCCCAAAGTAGTTGCCAGGCGTCATGATGGCCACCTGCTTCATCTGCCCACTGCCATGCTCCGGAAACAGGATCTGACAACACATGTACAGCACATCCTACGTCGCCCTCGTCCAGAACGTAAGTCAGGTAGGACTACTTGTGGCATGAGGAACGGGGTCTGACGTTGGCAATGTCTTCGGTTTGCTTGTTCGTTTGTCGTTTTCTGTACTCCCAGTTCTTATAGAACAGGCAGTACTTTAGAATGGGAACGAAGAAATGTGTGTGTGTGTGTGTGTGTGTGTGTGTGTGTGTGTGTGTGTGTGTGTGTGTGTGTGTATTGTCCGTCCGTCCGTCCGTGGTCAAAATGTGTTCCACTTGCTCCAGACAAAACTACTGCGCCGACTTTCTGAAAATTTGTAGGTAAGTTCATTATGGGTCACGGTGATGCCCGATGTTTTAGTTTACCGTTATAGCCCTTACTACGCCCGTAACGGTTTTTCTCTTTTATGGAATATCTAGAAAGTACTTGGCCGATCTTTGTGAAAATTAGCAGGTATGTTCATTATGGGTCACGGATGTGCCCGATTTTAGTTTACCCCGTATATACGTTACTAACGGGGTGTAACGGCCCCGTAACGGTTTTTCTTCTTATGGAATATCTCAGACAGTACTGGCCCATCTTTTTGAAATTTGTAGGTATATTCAAATGGGTCACGAATAATGCCCAATGTTTTTAGGTTACCGTTATAGCCGTTACTAACGGCTGTAACGGTTTTTCTTTTTTATGGGAATATCTGAGAAAGTACTTGGCCGATCTTTGTGAAAATGAGCAGGTATTTTCATTATGGTTTACGAATAATGCCAATGGTTTAGTTTACCGTTATAGCAGTTACTAACGGCTGTAAAGGCCTGTAACGGTTTTTCTTCTTTAAAGGAATATCTGAGAAAAGTACTTCGCCGATCTTTGTGAAAATTAGCAGGTATGTTCATTATGGGTCACGATGATGCCGATGTTTTAATTTACCGTTATAGCAGTTACTAACGGCTGTAACCGCCGGGAATTATTTTTCTTCTTTATGGGGAATATCCCAGAAAGTACTTGGCCGATCTTTTTGAAAATAAGCAGTATATTCATTATGGGTCACGAATAATGCCCGATGTTTTAGGCTAATGTTTATAGCCGTTACTAACGGCTGTAACGGGCCCGTAACGGGTTTTTCTTTTTTATGGAATATCTGAGAAAGTACTTGGCCGATCTTTGTGAAAATTAGCAGGTATGTCATTATGGGTCGCGAATAATGCCCGAGTTTTAGGTTACCGTCATAGCCGTTACTAACGGCTTTTAACGGCCTGTAACGGTTTTTCTTCTTGATGGAATATCCGAGAAAGTACTTAGCCGATCTTGTGAAAATTAGCAGTATGTTCATTATGGTCACGGATGACGCCCGATGTTTTAGTTTACCGTTATAGCCGTTACTAACGGCTGTAACCGCCTGTAATGGTTTTTCTTCTTTATGGAACATCTAAGAAAGTACTTGGCCGATCTTTGTGAAAATTAGCAGGTATTTCATTATGGTTACGGATGATGCCCGATGTTTTAGCTTTCCGTTATAGCCGTTACTAACGGCTACAAGGGCCCTAACGGTTTTTCTTCTTTATGGAATATCTCAGAAAGTACTTGGCCTATCTGTCTGAAAATTGGAGGTATTTTCATTATGGGTCACGGATGATGCCCGATGTTTCAGTTTACCGTTATAGCCGTTACTAACGGCAAAAACGGCCTTAATGTTTTTTCTTTCTTATGGAATGTCTCAGAAAATACTTGGCCGATCGTTCTGAAAATTTGTAGGTAAGTTCATTATGGGTCACGGATAAAGCCCGTGTTTTAGTTACGTTATAGCGTACTAACGGCTGTAACGGCCTGTAACAGTTTTTCTTCTTGATGGAATATCTGAGAAAGTACTTGGCCGATCTTTGTGAAAATTAGCAGGTATGTTCACTATGGGTTACGGATGGTGCCCCATGTTTTAGTTTACCGTTACAGCCGTTACTAAACGGCTATAAGGGCCTGTAACGGGTTTTCTACTTTATGGAATATCTCAGAAAGTACTTCGCCGATCTTTCCGAAAATTTGGAGGTATGTTCATTATGGTCAGGGATGATGCCCAATTTTTTAGTTTACCGCTATACCCGTTACTAACGGCTATAACGGCCCCTGGCGGTTTTTCTTCTTCGTGGAATATCTCAGAAAGTACGTGGCCGATCTTTCTGAAAATTTTAGGTATGTTCATTATGGGTCACGGATGATGCCGATGTTTAAGTTTACCGTTATAGCCGTTACTAACGGCCCATAACGGTTTTCTTCTTTATGGAAAATCTCAGAAAGTTCTTGCCGATCTTTCCGAAAATTTGTAAGTATGTTCATTATAGGTCACAGATGATGCCGATGTTTACCAGAATAGCCATTACTAACGGTTACACCAGCTCAAGACGGTTTTGCCTCTTTATGGAATATCTCACACGTATTCAGGATAAACTGGGAGTACGTTTATATGCTTTGCATCTTGTTTGTCTTTGGTTTTTGTTTTCTTTTCCAAACATGGTCCAGTATAACGTATTTGTCAACAACAAAAAAGAAGAAAGAAGAAGCAGAAGTAGAAACGAGAGAAACAAAAGCTCCCACGATCTTAAATAATCAATGTCTCCGTTATAAAAGCCACAGGATCTCTTTAACAAAGTTCATCTATTTGATATTCATTATTTAATTATACACCCGCTCTGGCCTAAATTTCCGTCAAGATTACTTCAAAAGCTCTGAATAAAAAAAAGTTACAGTACCTAATTTTTTTCTTTTTTTTTCAAAAATTCAAATCAATGCATAATCATTTCTAAACAACAACAACAAAAAAAAAACACAGAAAAGACTGTTTCAAAGTGTTGTTTGATTTTTCGGTCACAGTGACCTGGGCTAAATGTTGTTATGACGTGTAGTTCAACAGTCATGGTTCCGTCATTATTGTACTGATACTTCTCGACCTTCTGTTTTAAGAAAGTGGTAAAGATAATGCATCAAACAACATCTCACCTCGACCTTCCCATGGTCGATTATGTACATTTCTCGACCTGCAACACAAGCACACACACGCACGCACACATAACACGCACGCACGCACGCACGCACAACACACACACACACACACACACACACACACACACACACACACACACACACAGGCACAAACACACAATAATCATCATCATCATCATCATGTCACACACACACATAATACGCAGACACGCACACACCCATATTTGAGCATGCACGTACACACACACACACACACACACACACACACACACACACACACACACAACACGTGCACACACACACACACACACACACACACAACACACACACACACACACACACACACATACAGAGCATGTACAGTATGAACATGTTTTCTCCATGTTTTGCAAAGAAACAGATACACACCCTAACAGATCATGCACAGTGCAGCTTCATGTTGTCAGATATGAGAAAGCTGTCATGCTAGTAACAAGAACGCACATGTTTTGAAAAAAAAATGATAATGTTACCCATAATTCAATGTCACTGTAATGTCTGAGTCCGTTTCTATCAAACTCAGTACATAAAATTCAACTACGTATTTTGTTTGGAAAATTAACCCAGAGGGGCAGGCCTTTATAGAAAAGAGGCTAACAGGCATATCATTACACAATGGGTTTGACTTTGAAGTAATGATTACAAACAGTCAATCACATCAAATTTTGACTAAAAGAAATGTGCGGAGACCTACAAGTAATGCAATGCATCCCCATCCAGACTACAACGAACATAATACGATGCCATCAATAGAGTAACAACAGATCTCGCAGTTAGTTTCAAAACGAAATATTGAACAAGGAAAACAGGTTATCAACAACTCATGTAGGTGTAGCTGTCTCATGCAACACAGTTTGAACATAATCGTCACCACTGAAATGAAAGCCACAAAGTATCATGCAGAAGATCGCATTCTGAGAAGAAAGTTTATAGGCCTTCTCTTTTTCCCTCACCGATCTCTCCAATCCTGCAGATATACTCGCCGGGGGAATAGATGGAAGGTCGTAGCTTAAGGACCAACTCACGCAACAAGCCCTCCTCGCACTGCTCGAAGATCCGCACCTGGCAAAAGACACACCATGCTGTTATGTAGCACTAGTTCGGCTCTTACTGAAAAATCGTTGTTTCTGTGACACCCTACTATGCACAGCACTTGATCGAACTTTCGCTTTCATTTTGGAGAGCATAGTTATGTCACTCGTGCATCAAATGTGGCGTATGATTTTTATTCCACTGAAATTACATATTTTCCGTGAGAAACGTTCTCTCTGGCCTGATATGCCAGACGCCAGCGTCATGTCGTGTCAACCCCTTAACAATATTCGCAACTTCACATGACTGGACTGTCACCACAGACCCTCATGTTCTCAGTGCCAAATCTCAGTCACAAGATTACCGAGGAACAGGTAAGTGCAAGCACTTACTTTTCTCCTTTTTTTCTTAAAGACTGTAGTCACGTAGGCTTAGATACCAATTCTAGCACTTCTGAACGAATCTTTTTCCTACAGGAGAAAAACAAGCGTACGGACAAATTCTTCCACCAGTATGATAATCACCTGGAAAACGCGCCCTTAAGTCATGAAGAAGAGGATGCTCTGGGAAAATATTCAACCATTCACTAACAGCCATCGTGGTCTGTTGAATTCTCTCTCGTAGAAAGAACCATTTCGTGTGCCTATTTTGATTTGAATTTCGACTGTTGAAGAGTCTCTTCAAAAGCCCTGGCTGCATGAGTGATTCCGCTGTCTCTCCAAAAAAAAAAAAAAAAAAAAAAAAAAAGCCAACAGATCCCGCCGTTCCTGAGATTTGTCATTTTGACATGATTCTGCAGTCGCTCAAATTTTTTCTTCATCTGTTTGCAACGTACACACACATGCGTGTTTGCGCGCACTTCTAATGGGTGCCGAGTCTGGTGACATGTCTGCTATTTGAAGCCAAGTGCCGAGCGTCAATACAATGATGCTACATTTCCAACACATCTAGGCAGTGCATCTTTCAAAACTGGTAACGGTAGATGCACAATTTACAGCTTGAAGATGAAGTAACGAGAATGGACCGATCGAGGTTACAGGTTCTTTTTGAAATTAACCAGACTACGGTCAGTAAATCAAAAGATATGTCCTCCGCGTTTGACATTTTAGTTCAGTGCGTTTCCTCTTGCTGTGGTATGCACGCTTAAATGTATCGGGCCACATCACCCGCCTGTAGCGTTTCATTGCGGTCCCAAACGCCTAGCCCTTGTCAATCTACCTTGCCTCGAAATCGAGTATTCCACCTCCCATATACCCCCTCTTCCTTCCTCGTCCCCCACCCATCAGATTCTCAATAATTCTAGATTTGGATTATTGCACCCGCAACTGAGAAACGCACACGTTTAGAACAGAGCTTGGGAAAAAAAAAAAAAAAAAAAAAAGTCGTCTGCTGCAAGACCAAGGTAAGCAACTCTTTAGGGGGAAAATACGATCTGAAAGATGGGAGGTTGTCTCTCTTACTTTGTTACTCCTCTCCACGGGATGTTTGTCATTCAAATTAATCCCTTTCAAGTCCCATTTTTCAATGTCTCCTCAATAATTTTGCACTCAAATGAACTAGCTTTATCCGTGACTGTTGTTGCAAACATTTGTTTTGAAAAGGAACACAAATCCGTATAAACTCAACTCAACGTAATGCAGTACCAGTCTGGGCTAAGATATCACTACTCATGCCAGATAACTTCAACAGTATTGTTCATGATGCCAGACAACATACAGAGCTTTTGATATATGTTACAATGGGAAATAAACACAGACAAATGAGACGCCAATAACCTAAACGTTACGCATCACATTAGAACGCATACAGGAGAACAGTGCTCATGTGAGGTATTGACTAAATCGCTATTTCAGTCGGCATTATGATAGGTTTGTTCTCCCTCTCCCCTCTCCACATCCTCAAAACAAACAAACGAATATACAGACATTTAAATTAAAACAAAGTTTAATTAATTTATGAAACAATTTCATTGTGCTTCCCCATATTTCTGAATCTCCTCTCTCTCTCTCATCTCTCTCTCTCTCTCTCTCTCTCTCTCTCTCTCTCTTCCCTCTCTCTCCCACAATCATCCACCGAGTGCAAAAAATCACTACAAAAATATGGTATGTTTCTGAAGGTAGCAAACAATACTGGCCAACAGACCCAGAGTTTCTAACTGACCTTCTTGAGGGTCTTTAGATGGACGTGGATGGCCACCTCCGTCCTCAAGCGGTTGGGCAGCAGCTGAAGCACGCTGTGCTCATTGATGGCCTTGGTTCTGGGGATAACACACAGGCTACAAAGACAGGGTCAGCGACACGCCTTACCACACAGACACCTCTCTTCACGGTACACACGTTTCATTAATCCCCTGTCACCGGATCACGTGTAACATAATCACGTTTTGCTCTATTACGGTTCTTCGAATCACGGTTCACATAATGATGCTTTAAGCGGACTCATCATTACATTTCACAAAAACAGGGATTGGGATGGTGTGAGAACTCAACTAAAGCTCAGACTCGGACTCTTCTATTCCATATATCTTGGAAAATCTACTTATTAGGTGAAATACGGGTAAACCATCATCTGCACACTTTTCCACATGGACTTTTAACCCTGGGATCACCCGTTTAGAGCCAAAGCTGGACAAAGCCACTCACAAAATTGATCCATTATTATTCCAACATTATTGCAACAAAAACAAGGCGGTTAAGCCAGCAATCTTACACTCAGTTTACTTTCGTTTCTGATGCTACCTATTCAAGAAGTATGTGGCTACATCTTTGAAATTTCAGGCCACAGAAAACTTTGGCTGGGTAGAGGAATTCTGATTAAATAATACTTTTGAAGTGTAGTGAAAGTTTTCAAACTTCTGCAGCCCTGACAACAGTGACTCGGCGGTCACGTGAAATGTAATTCATTACCTTAGGAGCTGTGAGACGGGACTACTTGTCAGAAACACAAGAAGAAAGTGAGCTGGCGTGTGCTAGAGATAACGAAGGTACCGGACAATGAATATTTAACAGCTGACTATACATATCAGCATAGTCTCTTTTCATGACGTAAACAGCGTACAATCGATGTATTCATTTCTTCCATTGATTTCTGAATCGATATGCGGAGCGACGGTGGAGATTAACGCTTCGAGGAATATGTTTAAAAATTGCGCAAACAGCAGAAGAAATTCCAGATTCACGAAAAGCCTTGGTTTACACCAGCCGCTGTGGTGCAGTGTTGATTGTTACTTGGGTTCAAATCCCATCAGAAGCATGTGTTTGTAGGATTTGTTGGCCCCAGTTGGCTCCTATCCAATTAGTGTGCTGAAGCTTCCAGTGGAAAGACAAAAACCACACTGTCGACTTTCATCCAACTTCATGGGCAGTGCTACCAACATTTCCTAACCAACATTGCAGGTGTCTGCATCTTTTGGGCCTGGTTAACATCATTATGAAAGGAAGCATGAAGTTCAACCCTGGTATGTGGTCTTAGATCAAAATGAGAACTCCACTGAATCGTCTTCATCATACTCATTAATAATGATTTTAATGGTCTTTAATCCCTTGGTTGGGTGGTGATCTCAGTTTCGATGTTACCAACAGATTCATGCTCGTGAAAATTTTGTTCAAAGGTTTCAGGGTCGAAAAAAAAAACAGTCTTCAGGGTCGGCGTGTTCACGGCCATTGTCGTTGGGTGGACATTGTGGCTGGAAGGGGAGCTTACTAACTGAAGACTCCACAATTAAGCAATAGATGTCAAGAAGGGGCTACAAACCTGGTTGTGTCCTGCCTATGTTGCATCACACACGGAGAAAACAGAGCACTACCAAAGTGATAACGGCAGCAGCTCGGCGTCTTTTCTTTGGACTGCCTCATCACGACCGGTCAGCAACTTCTCCCAGTGGGCAGCCATCACAGAGTCTGCATCAGGACGAGCCTGAGTATCCCCCCCCCCCCCCCCCCCAAATCCTCCCTTCGTGTATATTGTGGGTATGAGGAAGGTTGGAATGGTGGGACGAGAGGGCCGGGGAGAGGGTGAGTGGTTAGAGTGAAGCTGGGATGAATGGTGTAGGAATAACAGCACTGCAAAGGCACGGGGAATCCTTATGGCTTACACTGATCTGACCTGTGTATTGAAACAAACTTCACACTGCATAACTATACTTAATAGAATCACTTATGCACTAAAACCTATGTACTCTGCTCAAACCATTATTTCTACTAAAACGAGAAGACTTGTTCCTTTTTTTAAAAAATCATGTAAGAAAGACACACCTAGCCCAAGTGTACTCTGCCCATCTCTTGATCTGGTCCTGAAGATGTTCTGGAACATTGCGATGGTTCAGGAAGAACTTGATCTGATCCATTCTGGAACAAGAAAATGGACACCATCACACCCATGTTCACATCTGTCATTCATTACGGAGCATTGCCGGTCATTACCATATAATGGGTCAGACTTTGATCAGCCTGTTTTTTTCTCAGTATTTCATACACACAAAACGTGCCTCAGTTCCGAATTTATTGCTCTTTATTCAACCGATACCAGTTCATTTCTTAACAGAACAGTGTTCAGTTCGGTTCTTTGTGACACAAAGCACATCAAAGTCAATCTGACCAATTGTGAGAATGTAGCATAAGCAGACTTCAATGAATTCTCTTTTTTTTCAATACTGAAATCACCCACTGCTCGTTGGTTTCTTCAACATAAAGTCATGGAGTTTTACACTTTGCTGGCGGGTGATCGACCATTTTGTGAATCGAGGATTCAGGGATAAGCTTGCTTAGTCTACATTCCATGACAATCATAGAAACTGTTCTAAAGCTGTCAGTGGTCGAAAGAAGGCTGACCGTGGTGAAGAAGATGCCCGAAGATATGCAAATGACCGTGGCTCAGAATGGATTTTTAAAAGTCAACAGTTTTCTTAGGACGTTGTGAACATTGTCTCGGTGACTTGCGTGTCTCTTGTAATAACGGTCCACATTTCTTAGAAGGTGGGATAAATAGAATGTAAAATACCATTAGCTGGAAGCTGTGCTGTATTGTGGGTGTGCGTGTTTCTTACTCATTTTGCATTCGATAAGTTTAGGCGTTTTGTCCTTCCTTTTTCCTGCTCGGGTGTTTGTTGATTTGTTTGCAAGTAGTCTACTGTGTGTGTGTGTGTGTGTGTGTGTGTGTGTGTGTGTGTGTGTGTGGCGCGCGCGCGTGTGAATGTGTGTGTGTGGTGTGTGTGTGTGTGTGTGTGTGTGTGTGTGTGTGTGTGTTATCTTTCAACATTCCTCGCAGTAAAAGTCCTGATATCATTTTTCCTTGCCAACGGATGAGATTTAAGGCCACTGATTTTAGGTTTCACATTTAAAGGAGAGTGTGTGATAGCAATCATCAGCCACATAAGATTCCGCCATGAATATTTCCTCTTTTTTGTCGTCGTCGTTACAGCCGTCGATCGCTCTCTCAGGCGTGGAATTTATCTTCCTCAGTAAACGACACCGAAGCCCCGAGATCTCCAGAGTTGCCACAGAGTTTTCTGTTTTGTTTTGTTTTGTTTCTCTGCATACTACATGTGGTGATAGCCGTGTTTGTACTCGTCTACAGCTGACGTTGTCACTTCTACACCACGCAAACTTCATTTATATGGGCGTGCACACCGGTGTGAAGCTGTACACACACACACACACACACACACACACACACACACACACACACACATACACACGTACACATACACACATGCACGCACACACACACACACACACACACACACACACACACACACACACACACACACACACACACACACGCACCACATCCAAGTCAAAACACTCACTTATCTAACTTCTGATTAAAAAAAAAAAAGACGTAGATCTTAACATTTAAGTCATGACTGTATGGCAACTGCCTTTTGCAATACAACCGCTAACAGACATATGCTGTACACACCACACACACACACACACACACACACACACACACACATACACTTATAATTCTCCCGACTAAGTGGAGGAAACGAGGGCGAAATAACAACTCTTACACAAAACTCTCCCACCCTTTCCCCGCCCCCACTCTGGCCCTTTACCTGGCCTGGAAATCGTGCCTAGCCGCGTTCATGTTGCTGATGACGTCGCCCACGTTGCCCACGACAGCGGCGAACACGAAGACGCCGATGAGAAACGTCACCCCGTGAAGATGTGCTCCTGCAAGGCACGCCAACCATGTAATGGGGATAGTGTGTCTCCCGCCACTGCTCCACGGAACATTGGTTGTTTTTTTCACCATCTTTTCCTCCCTGCCTTTTCAATAGCATTCATCTCACGGCCAGGATCCGATTGCCTCTGTTCATTTCCCTCCTTCAGGGTGAGCTAACTCTACTGGAGAAAAACTTACGGTCTCTCTCTCTCTCTCTCCCTTTGAAAGGTAGTGTAAAATGAATACACACACACACACACACACACACTGACCAACTGAAACTATCTACTTGTCAAATTAACCTTTAGTTGTTCTGAAACACACACACACACACACACACACCACCACTCTCTCTTCTCCTTCTCTCTCTCTCTCTTTTTGAATGAAACCAGTTTATTGTTTGAATTTTGGTTGTAAATAATGGATATCTCTCTGTGTGTCCCCCCTCCCTCTCTTATTAAGGGAGTGTGGAGTAAAACACAAACACACAAATCCCCCTCCTCTTCCCCTCTCTCTGTGTGTTACTCTCTCATTCATATCGAGAGGAGTGTGAAATAAATTTAATGCAGACACACAAAAACTCTCTTTCTCTTATAAGAAGACTGTGGAGTAAATTGAACTCAAACCTACACAAAAAAGTCTCTCTCTCTCTCTCTCCCCTCTCTCTCCAACCTTCCATCTTTCTTACCAAGTAGGATGTCAGTGAAATAAGTTGAACACAAACCCACACAAACGCACTCTCCCTCGCTCTCTCTCTTCCACCCTCCCTCTTTCTCTTTCTTACCAAGTAGGTGTACGTGTCAGTGAAATAAGTTGAACACAAACCCACACAAACGCACTCCCCCCACCCCCTCTCTCTCTCTCATCAAAAGGGGTGTGAGGTAAATTGACACACACAAACTCTCTCTTTCTCCCTCCCTTCCCCTCCCCGACCCATAATTATCAGCAGGAATGCGTGTGTAAAGTGAACACAAACACATGTAAACTCTCTCTCTCTCTCATCAAAAGGAATGTGAAGTAAACTGACATACATTGACACACAAACTCTCTCTCTTTCTCTCTCCCTTTCCTTCCCCAGACCCATAATTATCAGCAGGAATGTGTGTGTAAAGTGAACACAAACACATGCAAACTCTCTCTCCTCTCTTTTCCACCCCATAGTTTTCAAGAGGAGTGTGGAGTGAATAACAACAAAGACTGACCACGTCAGTCACTGGCCACGGTCGCTCTCCGATGGTGGTGAGAGTCATAGTCGACCAGTACATGCAGAAGATGTATTTCCTGCAACCAATGGGAAAATGAGTGTTCGTCACTCTCTCTCCTCTCTCTCTCTCTCTCTCTCTCTCTCTCTCTCTCTCTCTCTCCACACACACACACACACACACACACACACCTACACACATTGCCTGCTATATTTACCATCTACTTAAGAGGTTGCAAACTGTGACTTCGTAGGATGTTGCTTTCAGTTGATATGACATAGGCAGATATTTTAGTTGATTTATTTCATATCATATATGTCATCTCGGAATTTTGGGTTTCCCTCATTCCCTCCATCTATGGAATTATATTTTTCACTCGCATTCTTTTGTTTATCAGTATGTCAGCAACATTATGGAGGAAAGAACTATCAAAGCAATTTTACACCTAACGTGGTTGAAAGATGGAATGCGACTCAAAGACAACACGAAGCTGTAAATGACGGCGAGTTGCCGCCGTGCAGATCCAGATCAAACGATGTTTGTAGGCAAGAACACGCACACAAAAAAAAGAAAAAAAGAAAAAAAAAAAAAGAAAAAAAAGAAAGACGAAAAATAAGAAAATCGCACAGAAGGTAACCCAACTTGCGGACACGTCGAACCTGTCAAATTATCGTGTGGATCCGGATTAAACGGCGGATTCAGGATCCGTTCAGCAAAATTATTTTCAAAAAGGTTCAACTGAACATCAGCACTCTGAACTAGCTATTTAGGATTTATATTTTGAGCACTCTGAACAATCTGTTTAGGATTTAACAGGTTTTTTTTTTCTGTCATGAAATATACTTTCTAGTCATGTAAACGTTGGCATTTCCTATTTTCCCATTAATTTTTTTTTCAGCAAATGGGAAGTAACTCTTTCAGTCTGTACCTTCCATTACTACCACTGGCGGAATTTTTTCCCTCATGAAGTGACCTGATCATTGAAGATAAAAGAAAACCTGAATTCTTTCTTACTCAACTGTTCTTTTCCTCCCACGATGCAGGAATTAGAACCAGTAAATACATCAATTTTGTTGTTGTTGTTGTTGTTTTTGGCTTTGATGCGGATCCGGGTCAACGGGCGGATCCAGGATCCATTTCATCTTGGTACAGGTCTGTGATTTCCGGCGAGTCCTATTTATGGGTGCATTCTCTTTCAATAAGAGACCTGATCTAAATGAAAACCTCGAATCTCCCTTTTTCTACTTCGCCTATGTCTCTCTCTCTCTCTCTCTCTCGCTCACACACACACGCGCGCGCGCGCACGGCGCGCACGCGCGCACACAACACACAAAAGACAGACAGACAGGCACACACACACACATGTACACATACACACATGCATTCACACACACACACACACACACACACACACACACACACACACACACACACACACACACACACAGGCGGTGGAGAGTTCAGTACCTGCTGAAAGCTGCATAGTCCGTGGAGTTTGGGTACACCCAATCGTTGCTTCCAAGACCTTCATACTGCAAACAAAGTTTTACCATTCCAAAATTACCTGTGCATGTAAAACAACAGAAGAGAAACTTCAAGAATTACGTGCAACACATCGTAAATAAGTGATTGTGTGTGCTGTAGGTAAGCCTCTATGGGTATTACGTTGGGTGATGGATAAATGGTGTGTGTGTGTGATGTGTGTTTTTGGTGTTGTTGGTGTATGTGTGACGCTGCGTGCAGTGCTTGTAAATGTGTGTAGTCAGTTGTTATGTGTGGTGTGTGTGAGGTGTGAGTGTGTGTGTGTTGCCGCATGGGTTAACATGGGTCCTTACCTAAGTGTATCATCTTATTTGTATGATTGTGGTAAACGACGGTTTGTAATTTCATGACACAGACTGAAACAGACTGATCTTGCTGATAATGGCCAAACGCGAAGAAACACAGAAACACTCTTACTTGGACAGTACTTGACTGAAAGTAGCGACTGATGAAGCACATATTGTTGTTCTGGAAGGAAAAGTCTTTACCTGTTGCTTTCTGAGCCCTGCAGCCAAGAACGGCACAGCGAGACCGAATGCTGAGGTGACTTTTTGGTTTCATACGGCAAGAAGTCGATGCTATGGTGACCTGAAGGAAATCTCCCCTCCCCACGTCAATCCACGGCTGTTCTGAACATATTGGATACACAATAGAACCTGTAGGTCCCCCATACTACTGTCCTCAGAAGATGTCAGTCTTTAGCCGATCATAAAGGCTGAACAAATGTTCGGACTTGCGAAGATCTCATGTGATGATTCTGTAATGCATGTAGACGTTCTTTGTCATTAGCTTGCTGAATGAACATTCGAACAGCCTTCTCCGGGGATTGCATCGCAACAGTACAAAGCCGCCCATAGATTTTCTGCTCCCATTAAAAAAAAAACCTTTGTTATTAAAACAAAAGTTTTGCTAAGAACAGCTCCATTATTGTCGTGGTTCCTTTCACGTGCATGCTGCGCACAGTACCTTGGGTTTATCGTCTCATCCAAACACCAGCATGCACACCACTACTTAAAATAGGGTGGGGAGAGAGAGAGAGAGAGAGAGAGAGAGAGAGATCAGACACAGACAACAAGAAGAGAGAGAGAGAGAGAGAGAGAGAGAGAGAGAGAGAGAGAAGAGAGAGAGATCAGACAGACAGAGGAGAGAGAGAGATACGGATACGGATGTTTTATTCATACAGGCCCTAGCCCATAATGAAGGGGTAATGTGAACAAATCTTTTCCAAAAAAAACCCACCCGAACAGGAACAAATTAATCAAAATCCATTAAGTGCAACAGGTAATCACTAACTAATATCAAACAGTACACAACAATTAATTCTTAACTGCAAACTATACTTCTAATCCTAAATGCTTTGTACAAGAAAACAGCAAAACGTTTTATGGTGGCTTTATTTGTGATTGCCATGAGTAATGAAAGTCGTAATAAGGAAGAATGCTTAGAATATTTTTGATCAATTAATTGACTGTTTAATCCAGAGAGAGCGAGAGAGAGAGAGAGAGAGAGAGAGAGAGAGAGAGAGAGAGGAGAGAGAGAGAGAAATGACAAAATGTTTAATGAGCCAGGCCTTCTGCCCATGTCAAGGGGAGGGGGCACAAAGGGAAATCATGTCAGGATACTACATTGAAAATGAACATGATTAGCATCCATACTAACCTGAAGATTACGGATTTTAAATGCATCAGTTAAATATGCTGCCAGTCTGCACATACGTTTAGTGTCACATCAGTAACGATAACCTGGAAGATGAAGGGTTATTTGTAATATTACGGGGGATGTGTTTTCTCTAACATGTGAGTATTTGGGACAGACGCATATAAAATGGAGTTCACTTTCTGGGACACCCTTACAAAATGGGCAGTTAAAGGAGACATTATTAGAATATCGGTACCGATGCGTTCGTAATGCTGAAACACCTCATCTAAATCTGATTAAGGTCTTTTTCAGTACACACTGTTTTAGGTCGAATAAGTATTGAGATGTGCCAAAAGATAGTTTGAAAGATGCATAAAATGTACACCGACTTTTATCTCTCAATAGCTTCCCATCCTTGTATGAAACAATCGATTAGCCTTTGCTTGAATTCTCTGAGAAAAAGATGAATACTTTGAACACCTTGGTGTTCCCACACATGTCCGAACCCATATTTGTATAAAGTAAAGCATATGGCAGAAACCCAATTGTTATGATTTTTATAATGAAGAGCTAACAACATTTTATAAGATTTTAAAGGTAGACGATCATCAGACATTCTCAAACGTTTCAGCCAATATCTAACACATCTTGTATATGTATGAACACAGAAAAGATATCTACCACATTCACCACAGACGAGGACATTAGGTGTCTTAACGCTAACATTTAACAATCTTTTCAACGCAAACAGATGTACTTTTTCAATCAAATTCTGGTTTGCAATCAATCCCCAGAGAGAGAGAGAGAGAGAGAGAGAGAGAGAGAGAGAGAGAGAGAGAGAGAGAGAGACCGCCCCGTACCAGATTCGAACGACAGACCCAGGATATCTTTTTGTTTCCTTGGCGAGAGTGCGATCCACTTGATCACTGGTTCACTAAACCAGTGACGTGGTATAACAGTCAAAACAAGAAATAGTAAAATACGCAACTCTTTTCCTCCGAAAGAACTGAACTGTGACGCGTTGTATAAAAAAAGAAAGAACTTTCGTGTTGGATATGTAGTGACATCGCTTTTCATCATCTTCTTTTGTTGTTTTGTTTACCCAAACTACCTCATTGCAGACACCTACGTCAATGTAGTGACATCGCCTTTTTCTTCTTTTAGCTACCTTACTGCGCACAAGGTCTAATCAGATGGCGCGACTTCAGAAAGTCGATGCTGAAGCTGAAACACGACTTTGAAACATGGATTTTGTCCCACTGGGGGGACGGTTCTTTTCTTTCTTTCTTTTACGTACGCAGGCTAATACTCCTGCGGACACTGCCTGTATAGACAGGCAGTGGAGTTTTGTGTGTATGACCGTTTTTTATCCCGCCATTAAATTAGGCAGCCATACTCCATCTTCGGGGAAGGTGCATGCCATGTGTAACGTGTCATCCATACCAACGGCCAAACTGGCCTTCTCTTCCGAAAGTTGGTGATGGAATTTTACGTGTGTGCAAGATGTGCGTGCGTTCACACACGGAACCTCGGTTAAAAGTCTCATTCGAAGGACTGTATGGGGAATGGAGTCAGAAGCAATGTTAACTCCGAGGAAAAAAATCCCCCTGTAACGAAATTCGAACCCACAACCCAAGGATCACGAGTCCGGCGCTCTACCAACTGAGCTATTCCGGCCCTCGGCGGACGGTTAATATCTATTATTCAAGCAAGAAAACAAACAAGACAGCAAGCACGGGACTATACTGTCAACAACAAACTGCTACGATGATGACGAGCAGTAACGGTTGTGGTACCGAGGTCATTGTCGTCGAGGTTGTGGGCGTTGTGGTAATTTTATGATCATGATGATTTCTGGCGTGGATCGAAGTGAGAGGAGGGGGGGGGGGGGGGGGGGGGGAGAGAGAGAATGGGGGTCAATTCACCCCATCCTTCAAACGAGGCAAAAAAAGAAGAAGAAATAAACAAAGAGTTTTAATGGACACAGAGCTGCAAAGAGGTAATATTGCTTATAGCCCATTACCTCTTTGCAACATTACCTCTTTGCAGCTCTGTGCTCATTAAAACTCTTTGTTCAGTAGAAAACATCGTCAGAAATGCGTCGACCCATTATCATTAGACAGTTAAAGTGATCCAGCCTGGATGGTTGTGGTGTTAACTGTGGTAATGATGATGATAATGACGATGATGTTAATGAACGCGATGGTCAGGATACGACGTTGATGATGAGCAAGGTAAAAAAACGAAACGGTAAGGTTGAGAAAGAGGTGGGGATTGATTGATTGATTGATTGATATTGATCTTTAATACCCAAGGATGAAGATTTTAGGCCAAGGCCTAGTCTTACAATCTGTCCTTGTCAAGCATACATTATTTCAGCACATATCATTCATAGAGACAATTCAACATAGCAACCTGATAATCTAATTCTACAATGATAAGCAAACTACTCATAAAAGCACTAATGAGATGGGGGATGGTAAAACAAAAGGAAACGTACAAGCAAACAAACAAACAAAAACTACACAGAGAGAGAGGTCAGAGGAGGGTGGGGAAGAGAGAATGGTAGGTAGGGGGAGGAGAAAAGGGATGGTAGACAGAGTGGGAGTGGGGATGAGCGATTTTAACGGAGTAGGTTTTATGTTGAGACGATTTATTCAAAGTATGGTCCACAGAAGATTTAGCGAATGGACGCTAATCATTGTAATTGGGGAAGGAAGATGAGAGAGTGATGGGGAGAAACGGCCATGGGAAAGGAGAGGGGGTGGTAGTGGGGAGAAGACCGATGAGGATGATGGTGATACTATGGGTTCACCTGAGACAGGAGGTAATAGAAACACCCAATCCAGTGGATGACGAGCCACAGGTGGAGCGACAGCCGGAAAGCCCTCAACAGATTGGGGTTGTTGGTGCGACTGCACACACACACACACACACACGCACACACACACACACACGCGCGCGCGCGCGCGCGCACGCACGCACGCACGCACGCACGCACGCGCACACACACACACACACACACACACACACACACACACACACACATTTTTCTTGATCAGATTAACATTAAACCGCAAATTAACGCATGGTAGCACACTGATGTCGGTTTGAAATTAGCTATCGATGCTGTTGTAAACATTCAGACAGGACGACTAGAAATTCCTGTTTTAAAACAGGCATGTACCTGCAGAGAGGAGGGCATTTCACAGACAGACACACACAAACACACACACACACACACACACACATACACACGCACATACACACTCACACACACTGAGAAAATGCATAAACGCACCCTAACCAGAATACGTCACAACCCACACGATATATGCTCCCTGTACAAGGCCGCCTTAGGCTGGACTCACCTGTCCGTTTTCTCAAAGAATCTGGTCATGGATGGATACTTCAACAGACGCAGAATCCGCAAAGCAGGTGTCGCTGAAACATCAAAGAGAAGACGTTATTTTTTTGTCAATCTCTAGCTCTCTCTCTCTCTCCTCCCACACACACACACACACACACACACACACACACACACACACACACACACATTAATTTGTCTATACTGAATTCCTTATATGACAAAAAACAAAAATAAAGAAACAAAACACACACAAAAAAAGAAAAAAAAAGTTCGTTAGACAGACCGTTCGTATATCCAAATCGCAGCCATCGCTTTCGTATCATATACACATGGAAAAAAGTTAAGCAACCCTAAATGAAACATACCGTCCCAGGTAACTGTGAGTATTAACATGGCACAAAATAGTAATTCTGACAAGACGGGTATTCCATAGAGATGATAAAACCAGCCAAGTGTGACAGTGAGTCTCTGGCTGCATGTGGCGTGCACGAGCATCACACCATCTGTGCACTCGCAAAAATGAAGTTTGGTCACTCCACAGAAACGTGCGTTTTTGAGTAAGTTTCTCACTGCACAGTCACTGTCCAACAAGATGGAACGAAGAAGAATGGCAGAAGGACAACGTTGGAAAATTATTGGCATGCATTCTACTGGTATGACCAGCAAAGCTATTGGACGTCAACTGGGATACCAAACGTCAGTAATCAGCCGATTGATAAGAAAACATGCTGAAACGAACACAGTGAATGACCGGCCACGATCAGGCAGACCACGTGTCACTACCCAGCGTGAAGACAGGGCGCTCCACCGACTGGTACGGCAACAGCGATTCGCAACTTCAACCACACTGAAACGGCAGTGGCTGCCAAATCGACCTCTGTCCACAAAAACCGTTAGAAATCGCTTGCAAGCTATAGGACTGTGGGCAAGAAGAGTCATCAAGCGTCCACACCTTACAGACAATCATAAGAGATTACGTTTGACCTGGTGTCTTGCCCGACAGCACTGGAACCTAAGGAACTGGAGGAAGATCCACTGGTCTGATGAAAGCCGCTTCTTACTGCATGTTACAGATGGCAGAGCGAGAGTATGGAGGCATCCCCAAACAGCCTATGCTGCAAGGAACATCAAACAAACTGTACCTTTCGGCGGAGGCTCCGTCATGGTGTGGGGATGCATCTCACACGACTGCAAGATGGACCTGGTGACCATTCGTGGCAACTTGACAGGAGATCGCTACATCCGGGAGGTACTGCAGCCAGCTGTTGTGCCTCATTTTGACGACCACCCACTAGCCACAAGACCTGTGTTCATGGATGACAATGCCCGGCCTCATCGTTCAAGAGCAGTCACAGCATACCTCCAGCAAGAGGCGGTGACAACATTACCATGGCCTGCCATGAGTCCGGACCTCAATCCGCTGGAGCATCTATGGGACTTGCTTGGCCGTCGAATACAGACACTGGACCCTCCTCTGCAAAATCTCCAGGAACTGGAAGCAGCATTGCATCGGAAGTGGCAGCAGATCACCTTTCAGCAGATCAGACGACTCACTGGAGGGATGAGACGAAGGATTCAGGCAGTCATCAATGTACAGGGAGGATACACCCGGTATTGATTTTTGTTTGCTGTTATGCTATCTGGACACTTTCATTGTTGTTTTCCTACCAAAATTAATTTCGGCATCAACTGGATGAAATTGTTATTTTCAAACTTAACCATGCCATGTTTTTGTTCAAAAATGGTGCACATCTTGGTTCACCATTTTGCAGTTGAATTATCAAACACTGAACCATATTTCTATTGTTTCGGTAATGGGACAGTGTCATACTTTCATGGAATAAAGACCATTTTGATTTACTTGAGTGTTGCTTTCATTTAAATAGTATTATATCTCGTCCTTAGCGATAAATGTGAGGGTTGCTTAACTTTTTTCCATATATATTAATTATCTTAGAAACAGGTACCGGCAAAAGTGAGTTTAGATCTTTTAAAAAGTAATATCCCGAAATGATTATCGTCAAAATACATGTACAGGGAACAATAACGGTAAAAAGCACATAGTGTGGTTTTCGGAGAAATGTTTTGATACTTACACACAGAATTGAAACCTGATTCGAAAATTCTCGGAAGCCCGATCTCTGAAACAGAAAAAGCCAAAGTTATCACCCGCTACCTTCCGGAGCAAGGCTAAGTCAGTCATATTACTTTTTCATAATGTTTGGTGGGGGTGAGGGGGTGTCAGTCTTCACACACACACACACACACACACACACACACACACACACACACACACACACACATCACCACCCCCACCACCACCACTATGATCCAAATACACACAAAGTGGCTGAGATGTTTTCGTTAAATTTGTCTATTTTCTAAAACACACACAAACAAACACGTGAATGTGCACACACACACAACACACACACAACACACATATATATATATATATATATATATAT
>CM031605.1:71891650-71899150 GCA_018398815.1 Conus ventricosus | reverse complement strand
TGCGTAGTGTCTGGTCTTCTCCTGAGCTTGTGGCTCTGCAGGAGGTCTGCCTGCTGGCCTCAGCCGACACATTCCGACTTCAGAGCAGCCGATGGTTGTCTGGTGACCCTGTTCATGCGGGGCTAACGTACACCAGACAGTGCGGGTTTGGACTGAAGTTTTTCTTCTCTTAAACTATGTTGGCTCGCGGCACTTTCCTCCGTATTATCCAGTGCATCCCCCAAGCGCAAAGCTTGAGGGATCCCCATTCCACCAACCAGGGGACGCGCCTTTACGCTGTATAGCCTCGGCGCTGAGATGGATTATCCACGACTCTCCTTTGTGCAACAAACTGCTCCGGAGATGGATTGTCCTGGACTCTTCTCATCAAATAAACTGATTCCAGGTGGATTTTTCTGGACTCTTCGCGCAAAATAAATGGGACGGAAATGTGCAGCCTTGTCAACTGAACTGATACGGATTGTCCAGGGCTCTCCCCTCAAATGAATTAAAATGAGAGAGATTATCTAGAACTCTCACCGCCAAATGAAATAGGTTGAAATGGATGTCCACGGTTCTCGTTGCTAATAATCTGGGTGACGATGGATAGCCTAAGGTTCTCTCTTCAAAATGAAAAGGACTGAGACAGACTGTCCTTGGCTCTCTTCACCAAATAAACTGGACGGTTCTCGTTGCCAAAGATACTTGCCTGAGATTGGACTGCCAGACCTGTCCTCCCCGAATGTATTGGATTGAGATTAATTGTTTAGGACTCTCGTCGCAAAATAAATCGGGCTGACAGCAATTATGCAAGACTGCCCACGCCACTGACACTGATCATGAAAGATGAATGAATGCCAGTGCTGTAGATCTTATTTCAATTAAAAGAGAAAGCCTTAGGCGTTAAAATCCTTTTTTTTTAAATATCATAACGCAAAACACTTGTTGAGACTGCTGGAAGCCTTATTCAAAGAAAAAAGCTCAGTTACAATGACAGTCCCTGAATTTTTTTCAAGCAGACACAGAATTTTGTTCTAATGATAACCAGTGGCTATATTATCTTTTAGTATATCGCTCTCCTTATTCAGGTATTGTATCCCTGTCCCAAGAAACCGTTTGTGTGTGTACATGCGCGCTTGCGAGCGTACACTCGCGTTGTGTATGAATGAGCGTACGCGTTTTAGCGCGCGCGCGCGCGCGCGCGCGCGTGCGTGCGTGCGTGCGTGCGTGCGTGTGTGTGTGTGTGTGTGTGTGTGTGGAGAGAGAGAGAGAGAGAGAGAGAGAGAGAAGAGAGAGAGAGAGAGAGAGAGAGATTGAGAGAGAGAAATTGGTCTTGGTGCAATATTTGTTTCTGCACGTATAAGCCAAACTGGATCGCACTGGCAGTGACGAGGAAACACAAAAATGGAACAGCAAAACAAAGCCACACGACATGAGATCCTCGATTACTACACCATTAGCACGCGCACGCCTGCTGTGGAGCTATCCATCCTGGGCACTTGGTTGGATCAAGGATAGAACATCGAGTTTACAGTCAGATGTCTGTTCGAATCCGAATCCCGTAGGAGACCAAGAGAAACTTGGCTCTCGACACTGCCCATCTTCAACGTGCTGTCGTTCTGATGGTATCAGTATCATGTTAGGTTTCCCTGCTCATTCTCCTCTGATGGTTATCCCCCTTTGTCATCTCGCCTAAGGCGGATGTGGACTTCAAACCTGAATGTAGTTGTCTAAAGCAAAACCAACAATCCAACAAACAACGGTAGCAGATTACTAAAGCGAAGCCAACCATTCAAAAATCACAGATGTCAGGTAACTACAAACTGCAATACAAACCAAATCACCAAACTAATGCACAGTTCTTTGCACCGGTCTCTAGGCTGACCAGCGTGTTGGGCTAATGCGTAGGTCAGACATCTGCCAAGTCGTAGCCACGAGACCCTCTTTCTTAAATTCTCTCATCTTAGTCATTAATTCATTTATCCATCAGCTTGATAGCATGCGCAGTGTGGTGTCAAAACTTAACGGACGTGGTGTAACGTATATGGACTAGTTCGCACGCATTGACGCCTCCTTGATGAAACTGAAACTGAAACCTGCACTGGTATGTTGGTTGATACCACTAACAGGCGACCTACCTTTGGGGCAACAATCATGAGAGAGTGCTGTGGTAGATGAAACACAAAAAGAGCTATCTCGACAATGACTAAAGTCTTCTGTCGCAGACTGTCTGACAATGATACGAGTCTTACCCTTTCACGTACGGTATTTTAACCAGTGTGGCACACACTGAAGTAAACAAGGTCGAGGAAGTCACTGTAATTGGTGTCGACCGAACCGCATACATTTGTGTGCTACTGTGAGAGTACATACTCGCCGAATCTCTCTCTCTCTCTCTCTCCTCTCTCTCTCTCTCTCCAGTCGCAGTTCTCATTTCTCAGCCGGAGCTAGCCTCATGCTGCCTCTGTTGTTGGTTGGGTTGTTAACAACGTGGCTTGATTCCTAGCTGGAAACTGTATATCCACAGATTGTAAGCCCATTATATTGAAGTGAGTTAGGGACATAACCCGCGCGCAATCCATTCTCACTAATAATAGGCGGTAAACGCAGACAGTGCGCACTGTAAGCGTTACAGAAAAGTCGAGTTGGGTTTCCTCAACACACACTTTCTACACCAATTACATCGTTTTTTGGACTTCACACACACACACACACACACACACACACACACACACACACACACACACACACATACCACACCACCACCATCACCAAAACCACCACTGGGTTTCAAAACACACTTTCTACACCAATTACAATTGTTTTTGGACTCTCTCTCTCTCTCTCTCTCTCCTCTCTCTCTCTCTCTCATTTCTCTCTCATCTCCACACACACACACTAATATATACACACACACACGCACACGCGCGCGCACACACACACACCACTACCACCACAACCACCACTATTACTATCACCACTACCACCAGCACCACCACCACCACCACCACAACCCCATGCGCCCCCCCCCCCCCCTCCCCAACCCCTAATCCACCTGGGCACGACGTTCACGCTGGCTGACAGAGGAGGACGAGGGGTGCACGTGCCCCTGAGCCGTGGAGGTGGCCGACATGACGTCCAGGTCGCCCTCCCTGGGCCCTACACCTCCCTCCCCCTCTCCTCCGGCTGCACGCTCCCTCTGGCGCTGATGCTCCGCCTCCTCCTGTCGCCGCCTGTGGCCCCCCGTCCGGCTGCTGCCCAGCCTGGGAACCTCCAGTCTGTGGAACAAGCATGAGTCATCATTGTTAGGATTATCATTGCTGTTAGTAGTATTATTATTATTACTATTATTCATTACTATTATTGTTATCATTATTATCACTACTACTACTACTACTATTATGTTTACTGTTATACTATTACATTATGTTTTTCTTTTTGTCCTCCAACCCCCATTTTTTCCACATCTTTTTTTCAAGTTCTTTCATTTTCTTCTTCCTTTTTTTTGTGGGTCCTCCGTCCTCCCGTTTGTTCCCACTTTTTTTTCTTGCTTGATCAACTCTCATTCACCCTGCAGATCTGTATGTTATTTTACCGACGGTCATTCTCATGTGAACTTTAGTATTTTAGTGTTCGATACAGAACGTCTGGGTTTCTTAATGTGCTAATGTTTGGTGTACTGACACAATCATTCTCTTTGTTGCAACAAAGAAAATGAGAATGAGAGAAAGGAGGAAGGACAGACAGACAGAGAAAAAAAAGAAGGAAAGAAAGGAAGGAAATGAGAAAGAAGAGGAAGAATGAAAGAAGACAAAAAACGAAAACGAATTCGTAACTGTGTAAAAACATACAAAATAACGAAATATATACACAGCTGTTTAGTGAATATGAAACACAATAATCTATCACAAATCATCATCATCATCATTATCATCATCATCATTATTATTATTATTACTATTATTATTATTATCATTATTATTATTATTACAAATATCATTATTGTCTAAATTTAATGCTTAAATAGTGCCTATCCAAGGTTAGAAACCAAACTCCAACCGCTTTATAACGAATCCACGCTCTCGTTAACACCACGGCCTGTCCACATGAGTCGAGCTAACCAAAGAGTTCCTTAGGAGCTGGCGCTTCATCCATTCATTTCCCGTGCCATTTACTCAATATCAGTCATTACATTTTCTATCTTCGTTCTATCGAATTCTCACGCCGTGCCATTTACTCAATATCAGTCATTACATTTTCTATCTTCGTTCTATCGAATTCTCACGCCGTGCCATTTACTCAATATCAGTCAGTAAATTTTCTATCTTCGTTCTATCGAATTCTCACGCCGTGCCATTTACTCAATATCAGTCATAAATTTTCTATCTTCGTTCTATCGAATTCTCACGCCGTGCCATTTACTCAATATCAGTCATTAAATTTTCTATCTTCGTTCTATCGAATTCTCACGCCGTGCCATTTAGGTTTACTCAATATCAGTCATTAAATTTTCTATCTTCGTTCTATCGAATTCTCACGCCGTGCCATTTACTCAATATCAGTCATTAAATTTTCTATCTTCGTTCTATCGATTTCTCACGCCGTGCCATTTAGTCAATATCAGTCATTAAATTTTCTATCTTTGTTCTTTCGATTTTTCACGCCGGGTGCAAGCTATGTTACTGTGTCATCCATACCAACAGCCGAACTGGCCTCCTCCAATGCTGGTGATGGGATTTTTACATGTTATGCGTGCATTCACACACGCAACGTCGGTTTACAGTCTCATCGAAAGGCTTTTACGGAAATGGAGTCAGTCCAATGTTAACTCCGAGGGAAAAATTCCCCCCTGTACTGAAACAGCCCGGAAGAAATTCGAACCCGCAACTTCAGGATCATCGAAATGATGAGTTCAGTGCTCTCTATCAACGGAGCTGTCCCGCCCCAGCTATTGCGGCCTGTCTGTCAGTGTACTCAGCAGGGATGCTGTCCGTTTGGCTACCGCCGCTGCACTGTGCGTAACATGGAATGTGTGTATTCCATTAAAGAACCTGCAGATCTGCAGATAGGGTTATCCATACAACAGCATCCGGCTCCACAGGAAATCCATTCTCAGCGCGGATGGAAAGCCGCCGTTTATCAGAACCGAGTCGATTGTATATCGGATCAGTATTGATGATCTTGGATGAACACAGACATGAGCTTGTTCTCTTTTTTTTTCTTCTAAAAGTGTAGGTTGATGCATCCACACACACGCACACACACACACACACCTCCCCCCTCCCCCCCCCCCCCCCCCCCCCCCCCCACAACACACACACAAATACGCGCTCGCGCGCTTCAACTAAGAGAGTGGTAAAGAGTTCATTTGATTATATGAAGAGAGAGATGAGAGTGTGGATTTACCTATTTTGAGCATGCGTGCATTACACACACACACACACACACACACACACACACACACACACACACACACACACACACACACATAACACACACACAAAACTCGCGCATGCTTCAACACAGAGAGGGGCAGAGCGCTCATTTGATTCATATAAGCGAGAGGATGACAGAGTGGATTTACCCAGTTTTGAGCATGCATGCATTATACCGATACAGCTCATTTCAAACACATTCATGCAACACAGCACATGCAGAGAAAGGAAGAGAGAGAGAGAGAGAGAGAGAGAGAGAGAGAGAGAGAGAGAGAGAGAGAGAGAGAGAGAAAAGAGAGGCAGAAAGCAACAAACAGAGGGAGGGAGATAGAAGGGAAGAAAGAGGGACAGACATGACAGGCAAAGAATAAAACTGGCAAGCAGAAAGGCAGACATCGACAAGCAGACATGCAGCCAGAGAAACAGACTCACAGCAATAGAGAAGAAAAAGAGAAGAAGAAGAAGAAGAAGAAGAAGAAGAAGAAGAAGAAGAAGAAGAAGAAATCTGCATCGGACGCGATCGGCATCAGGCTAAAATATTCCTTTTGGTGTGCTTCCAGTTATCAATAACAACTTTATCACTCCTGAAAATTTCTGGGAGCGAATTGTGGCGTCTGGCTCTTGGCCAACTGGTTTTAATTCATTCTTCATCTTCCGGCTCTTGGCCAACCGGTTCATTCATTCTTCATCTTCCGGCTCTTGGCCAACCGGTTCATTCATTCTTCATCTTCCGGCTCTTGGCCAACCGGTTCATTCATTCTTCATCATCCGGCTCTTGGCCAACCGGTTCATTCATTCTTCATCTTCCGGCTCTTGGCCAACCGGTTCATTCATTCTTCATCTTCCGGCTCCTGGCCAACCGGTTCATTCATTCTTGATCTTCCGGCTCTTGGACAACCGGTTCATTCATTCTTCATCTTCCGGCTCTTGGCCAACCGGTTCATTCATTCTTCATCTTCCGGCTCTTGGCCAACCGGTTCATTCATTCTTCATCTTCCGGCTCTTGGCCAACCGGTTCATTCATTCTTCATCTTCCGGCTCTTGGCCAACCGGTTCATTCATTCTTCATCTTCCGGCTCTTGGCCAACCGGTTCATTCATTCTTCATCTTCCGGCTCTTGGCCAACCGGTTCATTCATTCTTCATCTTCCGGCTCTTGGCCAACCGGTTCATTCATTCTTCATCTTGCTTTTCATGCGCATTCCTCAGCTTTAACTCGCCACTGTTGAGTTGGTTTTTTTTTGTTGTTTTTGTTGCCTACTTGACCGTGTTTTAATCGCACTATGGAAGTACCAATATTCCATCTTCATGAATGTCAAAATACAACACCAGTATGCAAGTGCGTGCATGCGTGTGTGCGGGCGTGCGTGCGCGCACGCGCCTGTATGTGTGTGTGTGTGTGTGTGTGTGTGTGTGTGTGTGTGTGTGTGTGTGTGTGTGTGTGTGTGTATGTATGTGTGTGTGTATGTGTGTGTGTGTGTGTGTGTGTGTGTGTGTGTGTGTGTGTGTGTGTGTGTGTGTGTGTGTGTTCGACCAATCTTACCGCACACGATGCCTGGCTCTCCTACAATGGATGGAATTAGATTCAACAACGCACGAGTTTTCTTTTCCCCCTTGAATAAGTGCGTTCATATACAGAGGAGGCGGGTGGGTTTCGGTTTTAAGTTTTTTTTTTTTTTTTTTTTGCGTTTTCTTTTTTTTCTTCCTCAGAACGACTTAAAGAGGGTTACAGTCTGCAAAGATGTGGACTTCCAAAAGAGGACATCTCCTGCGACCAGGCTGTTTCCAACAGGGAACCGACTCCAGCATCCTTGGATCAAGAGCGCAATGCCTTTACTCATGAGGCCAGTCAGCTTCAATGGGTTGAATGGTTAACTGATTGGCCGGCTGCTTCTGTGGCAGATCGACAGGCCAAAATTCTGACCCATACCCCCCCCCTCCCCTCCCCCCCCCCCTCCCCGCCATGCCGTTCCTACGCCTCAACCCTTATCTTTTTTCAACGCCCAGTCTTTTTTTCTTCTCCCTCCCTCCCTCAAGCGATGTCATTATCCTCTTTGTGATGACAATCAAACCCATCCCGATGAAGA
>CM031605.1:71876650-71889150 GCA_018398815.1 Conus ventricosus | reverse complement strand
AGCTACACACGGCTTTCAGCATTTTAAAGAAATAAAAAATCTAAAGCGTGCATATTGTATCACTGTAATGTTCAGAGGTCATTGGCAGTTTGCTGACTTCAGAAAGAAACATGCAAGTCTGCTTTTCAAATCGCAAACTTGTATGGGTATACTGAATGTTAATAGGCATCTTTGTAGTTCGATTCACGGAAGTGGACTGGTAAAGAAGACTTGTCATTTTGGAGAACAAATCTAACTTTTTTCTCTCTCTTTAAATCTTACTTTTCACTCTCTTTGACTAAGTAATGTTGTTGTAAATCTCAAACTCTCCTGATGATTGTTTTTGGGAAAAAAAAGGGGAGAGCAGGGGTGGAATGGAGCAACATTTAGTCCATTTATACCTGCTAAAGTACAAAGTGCGTTAAATCGGAGACTTTGTAATTTCAGTCAAAGTGAAAATAAACCCAAATGAAAATAAACTCGCAAAACAATGTGCAAAGTAGCGCTTATTCAAAACAGAAAACGACACAGATATATGAATGTTCGACAAATGTCACTTCTTCAGACATCCCAAACAAACAGACATAAAAATGAGGGAGAGGTTGGGGTGGGAGGAGGAGAGGAGGGGGGGGGGGGAGATGAAAGAAAAAAAAAAGTACCCAGATGGTTATCAGCACAATGTGTCTTCTTTTGATATTACAAGTAACAAACATGAACTGCCCAACACAATGCTCCACAGAGGGATGTCAACGTAATGCATCTTCCTCAGGCATCATAAACCACAGACATAAAAATGCCCAACACAATACTCCCCAGATGGCAGTCAGCATGATTTGACTTCCTCAGACATAATAAATCACAGACATAAAAATGCCCAACACAATACTCCCCAGATGGCAGTCAGCATGATTTGACTTCCTCAGACATAATAAATCACAGACATAAAAATGCCCAACACAATACTCCCCAGATGGCAGTCGGCATGATTTGACTTCCTCAGACATAATAAATCACAGACATAAAAACGCACAACACAATACTCCCAGCTGGCAGTCGGCATGACTACTTCCTCAGACATCATAAATCACAGATATAATTATAAACAGCACAATGCTCACAAGAAGGCGGCCAGATCAGTATGTCTTCTTCTGACATCATAAATCACAGGCATAAAAATGCACCACACAATACTCCCCAGATGGCAGTCGGCATGACTACTTCCTCAGACATCATAAATCATAGACATAATTATAAACAGCACAATACTCACCAGAAGGCGGCCAGATCAGTATGTCTTCTTCAGACATCACAAATCACAGACATAAAAATGCACCACACAATACTCCACAGAAGGATACCAACTTAGTATGCATAACGACAACCGGATTTACACAGGTCACTCAGCTAGGAATAGCACTTACTTGGAGCTTTCGACAGACCTCCGTCTGTCTTCTTCAGCGGTGGTGTGGCTACTGGGTGAACTTAGTATGTCTTCTTCAGACATCACAAATCACAGACATAAAAATGCACCACACAATACTCCCCAGAAGGATACCAACTTAGTATGTCTTCTTCAGGCACCACAAATCACAGACATAAAAATGCACCATACAATACTCCCGACAAAGGATACCAACATAGTATGTCTTCTTCAGACATCACAAATCACAGACATAAAAATGCACCACACAATACTCCCCAGAAGGATACCAACTTAGTATGTCTTCTTCAGACATCACAAATCACAGACATAAAAATGCACCACACAATACTCCCCTGAAGGATACCAACTTAGTATGTCTTCTTCAGACATCACAAATCACTGGCATAAAAATGCACCACACAATACTCCCCAGAAGGATACCAACTTAGTATGTCTTCTTCAGACATCACAAATCACAGACATAAAAATGCACCACACAATACTCCCCAGAAGGATACCAACTTATTATGTCTTCTTCAGACATCACAAATCACAGACATAAAAATGCACCACACAATACTCCCCTGAAGGATACCAACTTAGTATGTCTTCTTCAGACATCACAAATCACAGACATAAAATGCACCACACAATACTCCCCAGAAGGATACCAACTTAGTATGTCTTCTTCAGACATCACAAATCACAGACATAAAATGCACCACACGATACTCCCCAGAAGGCGGTCAGGTCAGTCTGTCAGCCTTCAGACATCACAATTCACCGACATAAAAATGCACCACACAATACTTCCCAGATGGCGGTCAGTATTATTTTTGCTTCCTCAGACATCATAAATCACAGACATAAAAATGCACAACGCAGTGCTCTCCAGACGGCTGTAGTCAACAGAAGAATAAATTTAAATAATGAATAAGTATGCGACACTCTGCGTCTTGGTTTGCATGTTTATTTACATTTTGGATCATTTTCTGCGATGCTGCAGTACGTTTCAGTCCTGGCAATGAAAATGAATATGCAAAGCGTCTCTGAAGCATGAATACCCAAGTTATCGCATTTCTTCTGCGTCTCGGTACATCTTTACTCGAACAAGTACATACATGAGTATCACCATGATTCCCTGTCCAAGATCAGTTCTACGATACACAGCAGGAATCGAACGCCAAAGAAGCAGATGAAAGAGGCCCTGGATGGGACATTCTAAAAGAACAGGAGTGGTGACATGACCTCTAACTTATTGCGCATCACGAGGGGCAGAGGGCTTATGAAGATCCCTGACTGCTCTGGGGTCTCTCACGGCTTCCCTGCCACTTACCCGCACGGGACAACAATGATCAATTATATGCTCACCTAGGCGACCACCTACTCGACAAACCGTACGAAGAGGTTTCAAGACCTGTGTATCTGTTGGCAAGCCATGGCTGTCATGGGAAAAAAAAGACGAAGAAACTATCAAGAACTATTATCATACATTGAAAAAAACACCGCAATACCTCTTTTAGTTTTTATTGTTCTAAGGCTTTTTTTAATTTTTTTTTAACTTACTATGACCATTCAAAGTATTTTCGAAGACTGTGAAAGAGGAAGATAACTTTCCAGTGCTCATCCGTGACCAAATAAAGCATTCTTACCGCATGTCGAAGAGGAAAATAAAGTTTTCAGTGTTAATTTGTGACTAACTAAACATTTTCATATGCCAATGCAGTATTGAAATCTCCAGCGCACTGTCCTCTTTCAGCGCATTTGTAAGATCTGATTGTTTTTATTAATAAAAAGAAAAATGCTTAGGGGGAAAAAAGCATTTTCATGGAATGTCAAGAGGAACGTGTTGATCTGTGATGAAATAATGCACTTTTCTCGCATGCCAAAGGCAAAAGGAATATTTCAGAGCTCATCCGTGACCAAATAATAAAGCATCTATAATGCATGTCATAGAGGTAATGAATCTTTTAGTTTTTACCTATGCCCAAATTATGCATTTTCATCGCATGTCGAAGAGGAAAATAACCTGTCGGTGTTCATCTGCAAAATATGTACTATTTTGACGGCATTTCAAAAACAAAAACTGTCTTTTGGTCTTCATCTGAGAGCAAACAAAGCACTGTCTGTTCGTAGGCCCAAGAGGAAAATAATTCCACAAGGTTCATGTGTGACCAGTAGAGCATTTCTGTCGGAGCTCCAAGGGTAAATAACTTTTTGGTGCTCATTCGTAGCCAAACAAAGCCATTTTGTTGCTTGGCAAAAGGGAAAAAAGTTACCCTTCGCTGGTCATCATGACCACATAACGTATGTCCACCACAAAGGCAAAATAATCCCTGACTGTCTCAGCGTTTATTCCTGACTAACGAAACCAAACAGAGCATGACTATCGAACAACCTTCCGATGTTCAACAACTTCTGTTCCAATTCAAATGGAAAAAAAGGTTTTTCAGTGTTCATCTGCGAACAACTGAAGCATTTCCGTCCCAGGTCAAAGGGAGAAATGACCTTTCGGTGCTCCTCTGGGAACACAGAAAGCATTTCCCTCACAGGTCAAAGGGAGAAATGACCTTTCGGTGCTCCTCTGGGAACACAGAAAGCATTTCCCTCACAGGTCAAAGAGGACGATGGCGAGCTGTATCACTCATCCTAACCAAAGCCGTTCCTGCCTGAGCGACATGCGAGTAAGACGTAAGGCCCAAAGTAAACCTCGCAGAGCTCATTTTCACTCCTTATACGTATCATGATCGCAGGCCTGCCTTTCGCGGAGCGGTCCCACCCCAGGGCTGCCCCCTCGTTACGGACCGTCTCTTCAGAACGGTGAATTGTAAACGAGCGAACTCTGGCGTCAAGACATCAGTGAATGCAAACGAGCGGGCCCCGGCGGAAGGGAAAGACTGCCAAATGCAAATAGAATTCTCTGTGGTTATTGCCCCCTCCCAGTCGTCCCAGGGAAAGAAGTAAGTTAATCTCCGGAGCTCGTCTCCGCCTCTGGTCCAGTTCTCCCAGTTCTCCCCCTCTTGCATGGTTGCTCGCCAGCGCTGACAGTGGCGGAAAGGAGATGGGAATGATACAGGCCATGTCCCAGCTTGCTCCCACTGGGGTCATGAGCCTAGCTGCGGCGACACCGGAGTTCGCTGTGCGCACGTGATACGTGCAAGCCGAGCTGTTAGTTTCCTTTAACGATTTCCTTTAACGATTAATCGCTGTCATTCATCAATAACTATCTCTGTCAGTTTGAGTCTGAATAATCAGTTTCTGATTATCTGCATACAATGTGTTCACATTATACCCGAACATAACAAGAGGGCAGGGAGGATAATATGAAAAGGAGGGGGTAGTGGGGGGGGGGGGGGGGGGGGGGGGGGGGGGGGGAGGAGGTGGAATTTGGAACGGAGTGAAGGGAAGGGGGAAAAGAGAATTAGGTGTTAGAGCAAAACAAAACAAACAACAAAAAAACACGACACGGCGTATTAACATAGTTACGATCTGTATGAAAACTCATAGAGTCTCATTGAAATTATGTCATTAACACCCGGATCGGATTAAAACAGACAGGGGTACACAGAGAAAACTGGAAAAGACAGACTGACTTGCAGCTAAACAGTGTTCGGAAGGTTTGTTGGTAATCTCAGCTCCTGACAGTGGTCAACGTACACATAAAATGTCATTGGCGATCAGGTTGCTGTTCGATGCCTTCTCTTTTTTTCCTAGATTAATGATATAGTTTAGTTGACTGACCGTTCCTTTTTAGAGTTTACGTTATACACATGGATTTTTGCAAACACTTCCAGCAACATACCGGATAAGTGCACGTTTTCACAAAGCATCTTCTTATGGCCTCTCCAAGTAATTCACATGGACAGGCACTTAAACAAGCAGAGAGACAGACAGAAGACAGAATGTAATATGAAGGTCCAACAAAGAAAAACAAGATGCAAAGCATATAAACGTACTCCCAGTTTATCCTGAATACGCGTGAGATATTCCATAAAGAGGAAAAACCGTCTTGGGCTGGTGTAACTGTTAGTAATGGCTATTCTGGTAAACATCGGCTATCGTCTGTGACCTAAAATGAACATACTTACAAATTTTCAGAAAGATCGGCCAAGAACTTTCTGAGATTTTCCATAAAGAAGAAATCCATTATGGGCCGTTAGTAACGGCTCTGACGGTAAACTTAAACATCGGGCATCATCTGTGACCCATAATGAACATATCTACAAATTTTCAGAAATATCGGCCACGTACTTTCTGAGATATTCCATAAAGAAGAAAAACCGTTACAGGCCGTTACAGCCGTTAGTAACGGCTATAACGGTAAACTAAAACATCGGGCATCATCCGTAACCCATAATGAAGATACCTGCTAATTTTCACAAAGATCGGCCAAGTACTTTTTGAGATATTCCATGAATAAGAAAAGGCGTTACAGGCCGTTACAGCCGTTAGTAACAGTATAACGGTAAACTAAAACATCGGACATTATTTGTGACCCATAATGAACATACCTACAGATTTTCAGAAAGATCGGCCTAGTGCTTTCTGAGATATTCTATAAAGAAGAAAAACTGTTACAGGCCGTTACAGCCGTTAGTAACGGCTATAGCGGGGTAAACTAAAACATCGGGCATCATTCGTGACCATGATGAACATACCTGCTAATTTTCACCAAGATCAGCCAAGTACTTTCTGAGATATTCCATAAAGAAGAAAAAGCGTTACAGGCCGTTACAGTCGTAAGTAACGGATGTAACGGTAAACTAAAACATCGGGCATCATCCGTGACCTATGATGAACATACCTACAAATTTTCAGAAAGATCGGCCACGTGCTTTCTGAGATATTCTATAAAGAAGAAAAATCGTTACAGGCCGTTACAGCCGTTAGTAACGGCTATAACGGTAAACGAAAACATAAGGCATTATTCGTGACCCATAATGAACATACCTACAATTTTTCTGAAAGATCGGCCTAGTACTTTTTGAGATATTCTATAAAGAAGAAAAACCGTTACAGGCTGTTACTGCCGTTAGTAACGGCTATAACGGGGTAAATTAAAACATCGGGCATCATCCGAGACCCATAATGAACATACCTGCTAATTTTCACAAAAATCGGCCAAGCACTTTCTGAGATATTCCATAAAGAAGAAAAAGCGTTACAGGCCGTTACAGCCGTTAGTAACGGCTGTAACGGTAAACTAAAACATCGGGCATCATCTGTGACCCATAATGAACATACCTACAAATTTTCAGAAAGATCGGTCAAGTACTTTTTAATATATTCTAAAAAGAAGAAAAAACCGTTACAGGCTGTTACACCGTTAGTAACGGCTGTAACGGGGTAAACTAAAACATCGGGCATCATCCGTGACCCATAATGAACATACCTGCTAATTTTTACAAAGATCGGCCAGGTACTTTAGGAGATATTCCATGAAGAAGAAAAAGCGTTACAGGCCGTTACAGCCGTCAGTAACGGCTGTAACGGTAAACTATAACGTCGGGCATCATCCTTGACCCATAATGAACATACTTACAAATTTTCAGAAAGATCGACCCAGTAGTTTTGTCTGGAGCGAGTGGAACACATTTTGACCACGGACACACAGACACAGACACACAGACACACACACACATACGCACACACACACACACACACACACACACACACACAGACAGCATTTCTTCGTTCCCATTCTAAAGTACTCCCTGTTCTTTAAGAACTGGGAGTACAAAAACAAGAAAAAGAAAAGAAAAACAAAGCACTTACCTTATCTGCTGATCATCCTCTTCGTCTTCCACGGACTCCTCCTGCAACATAGCAGTTGTTCAAGGATCACTCAACGCAGCACCAATTTATCTTCGCAGCACCAATTTATCTTCAGATACATAGTTCCCGATTGCGCAGGGTATTCGCAGCATCTATGTTTCTTCCACCACCATGTCACCGATTCCACAGGGCATTGTCTGTACAGCGCTCCTTCTCGGCAGAGGAGACCATTCGCGACTGTCAGACCGAAACAGACCAAATCTATGCATACATATAGGCGGATAGATCTAGTCGATGACACACTGTCTGGGATGCCAGAAATTCTCGGGAGGAACGAGGGAAAGGCGACGAAATAGATAACAAGAAGGGAAAAAAAAGGGAAAAAAAAAAAGCCGTGAACTGAGACCATCGTTATGAGAAAATACAGAGCTGAAAGATCGAAATGCTTGGGAGAGACGGACCCTAAACCCCAATGCTCTTTCGTCATGACTGTTCATATCATCTTCACCATTCTTGAATTACGTAAGTGGAAAAGTGGCCAGGTGGATAACGCCTGGGTGGCGAGAGAATCACATATCCGTGGTTCGAGTCTCGAACGAATCGTTTTTTCTTTCCTTCCCTGTTCTGCTGGAAATGGTATTGTCAACGCGGGTCTTTCCGGTGAGACCATAAACCGAGATCCAATGTGCAACATGCAGTTCGCACACATGAAAAAACAAACAATCAAACAAATAAATAAACAAACCACCGAACCATGGCAACACGGAGTTTGTGCCTGCTAGTTTTCTGTAGGAAAATCCATTTGGAGAGATGAATAAAAAACCTAGTTCTCCGAGAGCAGTCCAAATTCTCCACACAGAAAACATTGCTGTGACTGACGATGAAACTGAACAACTTGATGAACTCAAGAGACGAAGGGAGGAGGAACGAGCGTTAACACAGAGTGAGAGGCAAACAATGGGAGACTGAAGCAACTAAACCCAGCAGGCTTCGTACGAACACACACACACACGCACACACACACACACACACACGCACACCACACGCACACACACACAACGCACACACGCAACACACACACACACACACACACATACGCGCGCGCGTGCTGCATCTCTTCCCCTAAGTCCACCGCTGTCTCTGTACACATCTATTTGACACCGCCACTATTTCTTACCATATAAGCAAAAGCTGTTGTGGTTTTATCTGTAGCTTTCTTAAAGTCGTTGGAAAACGAGTTCGAATCACAATGCATTGCAGTTTTTGTTTGTTTGTTTTCTATTCTGATTATGAAACTTCCAGTACAATCTACATTAAATTGAAGTTTAGACGACTGTCTAGACGACTGCGTTATTGTTAATTTGCTTGCTTTGGTCAAAAGGAGAGAGAGAGAGAGGGAGAGAGAGAGAGAGATAGAAGAGAGAGAGGAGAGAGGAGAGAGAGAAAGAGAGGAGAGAGAGAGAGAGAGAGGTTCAAATCATACGAAAGTTAAAAAATGCAACTATATACAAAGTGTATACAATATGGACAAGAGAGGAAAACATGAATCCAGTGCTGAAGCTGAAAAGACTGATCTGAAGCCAGTCTGTCACGCTCAAAACAAATGGAAAATGCCGATTTCCGTTTGAAAAAAAAGTCAGGAATGCATCAGGTGAAACATCTAAAAACGGGTTAAACGGAATGTACACTAAAATGCAACGAGAGAGAGAGAGAGGAGAGGAGAGAGAGAGAGAGAGAGGAGGAGAGAGAGAGAGAGAGAGAGAGAGAGAGGAGAGAGGAGAGAGCTGAGGGGAGAGAGAGAGAGAGAGAGAGAGAGAGAGACAGAGAGAGAGAGAGAGAGAGAGAGAAGCAGACAGACAGACAGAGACGGACAGATGGACGGACGGACAAATAGAGAAACACTCTCACATGCTCAGACAGAGATAGAAGAAGAAGAAGAATGAAAGAAAGAAAGAAAGAAAGAAAGAAGAAGTGGGAGAGGGGAGAAGGAGAGAGAGAGGAGAGAGAGAGAGAGAGAGTAGGAGAGAGAGTAGGGGGCGAAGAGAGAGAGAGAGAGGAGAGAGAGGAGAGAGAGAGAGAGAGAGAGAGAGAGAGAGAGAGACAGACAGACAGACGACAGACAGACAGTCAGGAAGGAAGAAACTTTAGAGCGCGGTAATATTCAGCAAACAAGAGGATCAAGCAATATTACATGCTGTAAACTCAACACGGAGATTACCCTTGATAAAGACACTAACCCCGAACTGAAAAAAGCCACATTTTATATGGAAGTTATTCACGTGAATCATCGATCCACATCTCATCAAGATCGCTCGACTCTTCCGGGAAGAAAATGTCAGATCTGTATCAGCGTTTCCAGTCCATCACGATGAAAGATGTTTTCATCTCCTTCTCCAATGCCTGCAACCACACTCCCTCAACCCACCCTTCCCACTACCTGTTCACCCCCACCCCCCTCACTCCACCCTTACGATTTATTGTTTTCAGAAAATGGGGCCGGAACAGCTCAGTGGTTTGAGCACCAGACTCGTGATCCTGGGGTTGCGGGTTCGAATCTCCGCCGGGCCGTTTCGGTATATATACAGGGGATTTTTCCCTCGGAGTTAACATTGCTTCTGACTCTATTTCCCGTACAGTGCTTCGAATGAGACTATAAACCGAGGTTCCGTGTGTGAACGCACGCATAACATCTTGCACACACGTAAAATCCCATCACCAACTTTCGGAGAGAAGGCCAGTTTGGCCGTTGGTATGGATGGCACGTCACACATAGCATGCACCCTGCGTGAGAAATGGAAAGAATGAAGTTAGTAAGGAAATTGAGTGACCGATATTGAATGAAATGAACTGGATGACACGGGAAACGACTGAATGAAGCGCCAGCTGGCAGCTCTTCAGATGGCGCTACCTGGTAGGCAGCCCGTTGTGTAAACGAGTGTGGATTGTAAAGCGCTTAGAGCTTGGTCTCTAGCCGAGAATTGACGCTACATAAGTATTCATTGTAAATGGCTGAAGTACACCCAAACTTAAAACTGGGATGATTTCTCATATTCATACCGGTTCGTTTACTGATCTTCAACATTTTACATTTTCTTTTCCTGCACAAAGCTGTACCAACATTCAGAGCCTACTACTTCGCTTCCAGCCGTCTGCAGTCTACGACTGGTTTTCGTCGATTTGCGAAATAAAGGAATTCGCATCCCTAAGACAGGGAGTGATCAACAATATTCTCATCCTATAGACTGTGGGACTGTCTGGCCAACAATGCATGTCATCAGAAAATCAGCCCCAAATTCCAGGAGGAACGCTGTTAAAGGGGGCACAGAAAAGTACACTTCGCTGCACTTTTACCATCAAAAGATTCAATTATGTTAGTATCTACAACTATCAATCTATCTATCCACACACACATACGCACGCACGCACACACACAACACATACACACACACTCACACACACACACACACACACACACACACACAACACACACACGTCTCTCTCTCTCTCTCTCACACACTCACACACACACACACACACACACACACACACACACACACACACACACACAAACACACACACACACACACACAACACACCAGGGCTCGAAATGCACACCCGTTCGATTTGTCTGTGCCAAACTTCTGTACTTCCTTTTTTCTTTCTTTTTTTCCCCTCTGTATCAGCGAAAGGATGTCTAAGAAGTAAGCTTCAGTGTAGACCGATATCGCTTCCACCTTTCCTTTTCACTTTCACACCTTTACTTTTGCACTCTACCCTCCCTTTGCCACCTCCCCCCCCCACCCCCCCCCCCCCACCCCGTCTCTCCCTTTGGTTTTTCTCGTATTGGAATCCTAACAGACTACGGCCTTCTCAGTGCAAGGCGTGAACTTTGCATGAAACGTGTCGGCAGCATGTAGGCATTGTGCTTGGTCTGTGTGGTGATGACAGATCTACTTCGGTTTTTTCGTTGTTTTTATTTTTATTTTTTAAGCTATTTGTAGATACGGAGTGATTCATTTCGGAATGCGTGTGTGCTGAGAGAGAGAGAGAGGAGAGGAGAGAGAGAGAGAGAGAGAGAGAGAGAGAAGACAAATATTTTAATTGAGAGTAAAATGGATAAGATAAGCCAATAGCTTTTTTACACCATGCCCTCAAAAACAAGACAAACACCAAACCATATCAAATGAGAGAGAGAGAGAGAGAGGAGAGAGAGAGAGAGAGAGAGAGAGAGAGAGAGAGAGAGAGAGAGAGAGAAGAGAGAGCAGAGATTTAAGAAAAACAAAATGTAATTCACATTAAAGACCAAACAATATCAAGTAGAGAGAGAGAGAGAGAGAGAAGAGAGAGAGAGAGAGAGAGAGAGAGAGGAGAGAGAGAGAGAGAGAGAGAGAGAGAGATTGAGAGCAAGGCAGAGGTTAAAAAAATGTAATTCACATCAGGAATATGTTGTTAATGGTGGACATTCTTAGCTATAAAAGGAAACTTTTTGGGGGGTTCTATTCCTATCCTACTGCACAAACACGTGTGTTACATCTCTCTGTTAGGCCTCGGTTACACATGTGCAGACCATGCCGTTATTGAATATTGTCGGCTGACTACTTTTATTAACCCTTTCTTTACCTGAAAGGGGGGAGGGGGGGGGAGTGGCGAGTAGAAATGGTGTGGGAGGAGGGCGGGGAGGGGGGGGGGGGGGGAGACAAGCAGATTTCTCATCTTCTGTCCTCAGGACAACTGACAATTACTTGGACAGTTCTAGTTACACACGCGCGCGCGCGCGCGCATGCACACACGCACACATACACACGCATGCAGACACAACACACACACACACACACACACACACACACACACACACACGAACACACGCATACACACACACACACACACACACACACACACACACACACACACACACACGCGCGCGCGCGCGCACCACACACACACACACACACACACACACACACACACACACACTCAGAGAGAGAGAGAGAGAGAGAGAGAGAGAGAGAGAAGAGAGAGGAGAGAGAGAGAGAGAGAGAAGAGACAGAGACAGAGAGACAGACAGAGAGAGAGAGAGAGCGAGAGAGAGACAGAGACAAAGAGACTGAGACAGAAAGAGAGAATCCTGCCGTAACCTTAGTTTGTGAATCCACACATGATCATGTTATTCATAGCCCAGCTGCCTGCCTACCTACAGAGGCCACACAATAGGACTGGAAGCAGGTTCAAAACACAGTTATGTATGAATCACCACGCTGGAACTGTCACTTCAAACCAGGTCGTGTCCTGTGATTAAAAGACCCATGTATGAGTTCAAGTACAT
>CM031605.1:71851650-71874150 GCA_018398815.1 Conus ventricosus | reverse complement strand
TTTTCGTGCTGGTCAAGAACAATGCCTACGCGCTGCTGACACATTTTACGTGAAGACCATTCCTTTGCCCTACCAGCAAGACAGCTCTCAGCGAGGATTTCGTCATGTGAAAAAACACAGGGGAGAGGGGAGTGGGAGGGGGGGGGGGGGGGGGGGAGACGCAGGGAGAGGGTAGAGTGGTGCAGTGAAGGTGTAAAAAACCAAAAGGGAAAGATGGAAGCGTGATGGAACTATACTTAAAGCTTCATTCTCAGCCGTCCTTTCACTGACATCATCAACATTTGGTTGTCCGACGGACAACTGCCAAGAGAATGACCACTTGTTCGTCAGCAGATGCAGTTGTCACAGACACTGACGCGTGCGTATATGGAATCCAGTCACAACGGTATAAATGTGTCACAAAATACCTGTTTGTCCATTCATTGATCAAGTCTCTGTCATGTTGCTGCAAGGCCTGGGTGGGGGTTGGTATGTGTTTATAGCCATGTCTTCTGTTACTTCTATTCTCATAAACACAAAGAATCTACACCATGTTCTGAGGGAGATCACCATTTTTCATCTGATCTAAGATTTTACGGAGGCAAGATTTTTAACAGAATTTCCAGTTGGTTTTTGGAAGGTGTGTTATAAAGAGTTATGTGAATGAGTGTGGGGTTTTTTTTCTTTCTTTTTTTTTTCCCCAATGATTTGTGAGTTGACTTCAACGCGGTGACAGCCTTGACATGGTTCTTTGCGGTCGGCTGAGCTAAAAGCAACATTACCCTACCTTACCTTTACCCGTCATAGTGTTATGGCATCTAACACATGTTTATATTTAACATTTGAAGAACTTACAGGAAAGGAGGACAAGCCCAACAACAACAACAACAACGACATTAACACCACCACCAACCAGTGCAACACCAACAACAAATGTATAAATGCTGTCTGAAATCATATACTCTGCCCCAAACCACGCTCGTTTACCTCTTTGTTCAAAACATTTCAGACTGACCCAACTGGGTGACTATAGACGACATGAGCCACTCGTGTGATTCGCCACTCGCGTGATTCACGCTCGCAAGCACACTGAATATCAGCACATACACAATGAACTGCTTGTGTGTGTGTGTGTGTGTGTGTGTGTGTGTGTGTGTGTGTGTGTGTGTGTGTGTGTGTGTGCGTGCGTGCGTGCGTGCGTGTGTGTGTGTGTGTGTGTGTGTGTGTGTGTGTGTGTGTTGTGTGTGTGTGTGAGCGCGGGCGCGCGCGCACGTATGCGAATATCAGACGACGATATTGCATGCCAAGAACACTGATGGGCCTCCCAACATGAATGTGTCCGACACTGCTGGACTCCGCAGTCAGGGTAGGGGGTGGCTGCTAGCTAATCACATTGGCCCACCAACCTGCCGTGGGGAACCTAATAGATTAACACGATTAGCACTAGTCAGACCCAATCAACATGTACATGCACATAACGACAGCGGTGAATGTTAATGACCTGCGGGACTTTCCCTGCCCTTTTCATTAATATTCTGCTTTGGTGCCATAGTAACCGCCTGCTTTCAGAAACCCCCCCCCCCCCCCCCCCCCCCCCCCCCCGTCCTCTCTCTCTCTCTCTCTCTCTCTGTCCGTTCCTTCGTGCTTGCATGCGTGCACGCGCGCATGTGTGTGTGTGTGTGTGTGTGTGTGTGTGTGTGTGTGTGTGTGTGTGTGTTTGCAAGCGCGCTTGCGTGCGTGCGTCTGTTTTGTGTGTGTGTGTGTGTGTGTGTGTGTGTGTGTGTGTGTATGTGTATGTATGTGTGTGCAAGAGCGTGTTTGTAAGGCAATAACATCGCCATGTAATTTCCATAATGCCCAGTTTTTACTGAGAGGAAATGTGACTAAGGTTATTATTTTCAGTCGTGATGACCGTATTACAGCAATATTCAGGCTCTGTTTTGTCTATAAGATACAAATAAATTTGTTTCACAAATCAGCCCCTTCACAGATTCAAAATAAACTTCTTGTAAATAAGTGAACTCAGACCTACTCTACCACACAGATTATTGTAAAATAAAATAAAATAAAATAAAAAATAATAAAAAGATAATCGAAGTATGTCTATTCTCAAGATGTTAATCTCAGTTCCATTTGCTCCATGCATGTCAAAGGAACTGAAATCTAAACATGCCTGTTTTGTTTTCCAATGTACATGGCCTATGACTCTAATGTGCCGAAAGGATAGCTGGTGGGCAAGAGACTGAGACAGCAAATAACTATGCCTGACGGCTGGACTGCCTGTTTCACGTATGCAATCCAAGACCTGTTCGTTCACTTTCAGTTTTATCAGCACCCAGAAGTACTCCCCCTAAAGTTGATTCAGACTGTATTTCAATGTTGATTTTGAAACAATATCCACGTAAGTCTTCATAAACGAGAAACAACACCCCTAAGCTCTTTAATACAGGACATATGAAAGGGGGGTACTTTGGGGCCTGGTCCCAGAAAGACTCCCCACCTGCTACAGAAGTACTCCCGGGAGTACTTTTGTGTCCGCTAAAAAACGGCCCAGTTTTACTCTCGGGAGTAAGTCTGGGCTGGGCCCAAAAGTACTCTCTCAGCTTCGGGGGGAGGGAGGGGGGGGGGGGTACATCTGGAATCTGGAGCCGCGCCAAAGTTACTCCGGCAATACATTTGGGCTGGGCCCAGACGTACTCCCGGGAGTCATGTTGGTGCCGGGGGGGCGGGGGGGGGTGTCAGTTTGGGACTGGTACCAAAAGTACTCCCTTGTCTAAAAGAACCAGCGTTATAAGATAGTTACAGAGAACAAACATTTATTTGCAAAGTTGTCAACAGGGGGGGGGGGGGGGGGGGGTACTTCTGGGATTAAGGGGGGTACTTCTAGTTACAGAGAACAAACATTTATTTGCAAAGTTGTCAACGGGGGGGGGGGGGGGGGTTACTTCTGGGATTAAGGGGGGTACTGTCCCAGAAGTACTCCCGGGAGTCGTTCTGGCGCGGGCCCAGAGGTACCCCCGGGAGTACGTCTGGGCGGGGAGTACTTTTGGGGTGTTACAGCCCCACATAGCCTTTTCAGGGCTGTCACCATATATTGAAAAAAGTCCTGACCATATCTGAGCAATCTTCAAACAATGTCTGTCGTGAAAAAAAAAGCTAAAGGCACAACAGAGCTATTACACTACACACTAGCTCATCCATTGGTATCCTAGCCTATTCGTCAAATCTGAACAGAATCATGACAATTTATCCGGCATCAGTTTCATCGTTTTCAAAAAAATGCCACACAGAAACGGCGTCAGATTTGACTTGAACTGAGTTGACAATTGAAAAGAACGTTTTGGTGGTATTACACAGTACAAACACTAGCAGTTCGTTCAGAATATGTCAACTCCGAACATTGATATTGAGCAGTCAATCAATAGCTTCAAATTGTAGCCGTTTGATGGAAGATCATACATGAAACATGGTATGGTATGACAGAAGTTTAACACCAAAAAGTAGCCTATGTTATGTGTAATGAAGAGCAACTAAACATGAAAATCTATCACAATTACAAAGCTGGGACTTGAAAAAGGCCTGAAGAATGTCTTAATCAGGTCTCCATCAATCATCTGTGGTCATATGATCTGACTAGATCAAGGCCTAATGGAGGGAGATGGCAGTTAGGATGCACTTCGAAGAAAATTTCGCAGCAAATCTAGAACTTGCGCCGCAACAATATGACTGGTTGCCAGTTATGCAAGAGAAATATATATATATATATATTATATATATATATATATATATATATATATATATATATATATATATATATATATATATAAAATGCTGAACAATTAAGTAGTGGGGGGAAACAAGTGCAGGTTAACAATTCTTCCGTCGTTATAGTAATGACTTGGCAAAGATTTGAACTTTAAAAAAAAAAAAAAAAAAAAATTGAAGATGAAGAAAATGGGGGGAATATTTATAAATATGAGAGACCCTTCACTAGCTGCCTGAGGGAACCATCACAATCCCTCTGAAAGGCACATTTATTTGTATTGCTGCTCCTAGGTCTTTCGTCCGCTGGATCGGACTCATCAGGGAGACACAGCTGATTGTGTCTGTGCTCTTGGCGTCAAATAGAGACACACCACAGTCCATAATTCTGTGGTGTTCTCATCACCAAGGGTTCAAAAAAGAATCCAACAGCACCCCAAAGCAGCCAGCGAAGGGTAGTAAATGGGACAAAACAAAATATATATCTTTGGTGATGTCAGTGCTTGAATGTGCAGCTGTGCAAGGTATCCCCACCTCCCGGTGAGAACGACTGCCTCGAACGGGTCCTGTCATCAGCCAGCCGGTCCATCAAAGGCAACTCCAGATCCAGACATCCTGGCAACATCATCACCATAGCCATGCTAGGCGACTCAAACTGGAAAGCAACAACAGTCTGTTGAACAGACCTTCTTCTATTTGGTGGGGTCGGGGATGGTACTGGCCCACCTTCTGAACAGTTTCTATCGCTTCACGGTCTGAACAAACCCGCATCCAACCTAAACGCTTTACTGGATGTGTCGCCAAAAAAAACACTGATTGTGGTACAGTCCACAATCAAGAAGCTGAAATACTTGGATGTTCCACAGGCAAAGATTCTGTTTTGGTGTGTGTGTGTGTGTGTGTGTGTGTGTGTGTGTGTGGGGATGGAGAGAGAGAGAAGAGGGGGAAGAGAGAGAGAGAGAGAGAGAGAGGGGAGAGAGCTCCATTGCAAAGTGAATTGCCCTGACGGAGCAAAAAGTCCAAACGAAGTCCAAGTCAAACTGTCGAACAAAAAAGGAGAGCCTTTCTGTTGTTCGCTCTCTCTCCGCGTACAATAGGCTACAGCCTGAATGCCGAGCTGCATACGTAACTAAGCTGGATAGGTTCCTTCGACGTACTCGCAACACTAAAAATCACAAGAAAAGAAGTAGATTTGAAAACAAGTGATAAGTAATACCTCTGTTTCTGCAGCACATTCATACGCTTGACCCCGAAACTGATGAAATGACAATCTGTTCCCTTCGCTGCTGCCATTTGTTCTTTTTCACCACTGTTGATTTTATGGCGTGCCAACGGATAAAAATCCAATCTGCAAGAACTTGAAACCAGAGTGACGTCTTGCTTATGACGTTCTCTGTGGAATTTCTCATCATGACGCAAAAAAAAAGTGATGTGCCCCAATACAAAAATCGAATCGTTCTTTACATGTACAAGTCCAAAACTAAATACGAATATATTCGGTAAAACTGTCTCTTTGGTCATAATAGAAGTAGATAATTTGAGCTAAAACCATCTTTTCATTAAAACTGAACTTTTGGGGTACATGCTTTGTAGGAAATGACAGATTAAGTGAAAAACTATAGTCTGATAGTGAAAAACTGTTAGCTAGTTGCGTTCATACTCAACACAGATGAACATCGCCAATTGCCGGCCGCTCGATGGTCAAAATCGCACAAGGCACTTTTTTTTCTTATTTCTGAAAGATGTTCGTACTGGCTACGATTTGACTTTTTGTAGTCCTACAGATTACAGCATCGACAAACAGTAAACAATATCACAGACTTTCAAAGTTCAATTTCCGCTTGCGGAAACATTGGAACATTCGTCTCGAGAAAACATCAACCCTGTGGAATAGTTATCAGATTACTTTGTACGGCATATAATGCTCGTGGTTACGATTTATATAGTAGAATGAGACGGACTGCAGTGTTTACTGAACACAAGACATCATACAGATAAAAATACAAAACAAAGTGCAAGAAACGCATATTTGAAATGCAGTACGAAACAGACAAATGCATTCTCGACAACTATGTTTTATTTAGACTTTACGAAAAACGAACATCGGCGATGCACTAAACAAAACTCTCAAATAGCAGTCAGCATTAGATTATGGCAAGGGTTCGCTTATATTTTGCCCATAACTGTCAGTGCTGTGTGACAGACGCACTCACACAAAAAATTGGCCTGATTTCAGTGTGCTAACTATTCGCTGACTTAATATCACACTCAACACACACACACACACACACACACACACACACGTGCGCGCACGAACGCATGCGCACACCACACACACACACACACACCACACACACACACACACACACACACACACACACTCACTCACAAATAACACACATACTCAAAACAATTTACTCACAAACGCGCACACACAAACACACACACACACACACACACACACACACACACACACACACATACACACACCACACACGCACACACACACACACACACACACAAACACGAGAGAGAGAGAGAAGAGAGAGAGAGGAGAGAGAAGAGAGAGAGAGAGAGAGAGGACGAGAGAGAGAGGAGAGAGAGGAACTAGCTGTTGAACCATTACAAACAGTGACGTTTTTGCCTTTTTTATGTAAGGTAATGAATGACTCGTAACGCTATCGTGCGCAACTGTGTGTGTGTGTGTGTGTGTGTGTGGTGTGTGTGTGTGTGTGTGTGTGTGTGTGTGTGTGTGTGTGTGTTGTGTGCGTGCGTGCGTGCGAGAGAGAGAGATTGTGTGTGTGTGTGTGTGTATGTGTGTGTGTGTGTGTGTGTGTGTGTGTGTGTGTGTGTGTGTGTGTGTGTGTGTGTGTGTGTGTGTGTATGTGTGTGTTTGTGTGCGCGCGTGCGTGCGTGCGTGCGAGTGCGTGCGTGCGTACGTGCGTGCGGTGCGTGCATGTGTGTGTTGTGTGTGTGTGTGTGTGTGTGTGTGTGTGTGTGTGTTGTGTGTGTGTGTTGTGTGGTGTGTTGTGTGTGTGGTGTGTGTGTGTGTGTGTGTGCGTAAGTGAGTAAGTGCGTGAGAGGGAGAGAGAGAGAGAGAAGAGAGAGAGAGAGAGAGAGAGAGAGATTGTGCGTGTGTGTGTGTGTGTGTGTGTGTGGGTGTGTGTGTGTGTGTGGCGTGTTGTGTGTGTGTGTGTGTGTTGTGATGTGTGTGTGTGTTGTGTGTGTGGTGTGTGTGTGTGTGTGTGTGGTGCGTGCGTGCGCGCGCGCGTGTCTGTGTGTATGAGTGAGTGTGTGTGTGTGTGTGTTGTGTGTGTGTGTGTGTGTGTGTGTGTTGTGTGTGTGTGTGAAATTCATGTCACGATCGTTTGCTACAGTCTGGAGCAAATGGATTCAGCACTGTTATCAGCGAGTTCTTTCTGCCTGTACATTTGTCGTCAACGTCAAACACATCAATTAATGAGACCATGGATGATATTGTTTTCCCCTGATGTCATGAAGAAAAAGATAGTAGTCTTGGTCATGTGTGATAGAGGTCGTGAATACCGACTAAAATGTGTTTGTTTTGTCTAATCTTTTTTTTTCCATTCCATCGATGCTAGTGGTTAAAGTTTTGAATCTGTTGTTTGTGTTGTGAAAAGCAACCCAGAAACACTAAATGTTCATGCTATCAATACATTTTTCTTTTCAAATATCGTTTTGAAAGATCAGTAACCGACGTACATCTCTTCATCTCTATCGATCCAGACCTTCCTCAGTAAAGACTCCACAAGCCTGTGTGAATGAAGATAAAAAAGAGCATTTATACACTCTTGTTGTAACTACACAATTTTAAAGTCTGCTTGACATAAATGTCAAACAGTTATGTAAATGAAGCAGTTGTGTCGTGTCCTTTCCATTGCTATTCACACCAAGCAGCATCAAATAGGCATGTACGGTAATCTTTTGGGATTCACTTGTAACAATCAAAACGGTGTTAAGGGATGTTATGAAGGAGTTAATATAAAGCGGAGGAAAAACACAAAACCAAATCCTTTGCTATCTTCAGTGATGAACCTGGGATCTCAAGCAGGCTATTCTATGAATTCTTCCTGAATGTTCTCATCAATTTAGACCTCCAATTTGTGTGTGTGTGGTGTGTGTGTGTGTGTGTGTGTGTGTGTGTGTGTGTGTGTGTGTGTGTGTGTGAGGTGAGAGAGAGAGAGAGAGAGGAGAGAGGAGAGAGAGGAGAGGAGAGAGAGAGAGAGAGAGAGACTCAGAACTCAGAACGCTTTAATGTACATCGGCCTTGGGCCACAATACAAGGTACAAAGGGAAGGGGGGGGGGGGGGGGGGGGGGGGGAGTGGGTAGGAACGGGAGGAGTTAGCATATATGTGTTGTAAACAGAACAAAAGCATTGCAATAATAATTCCCAAAACTACGTGTAAAGATGATATATCATTCAGATACGTTTAGAGTACACGAAATTACAATACAAATGAAGTCAGTCATTTCAAGGAAAACCAAGGTAGTGGTAATTGTCCGCAGTAATTTATCCACTAAAGAATTGACTTGATCCTTCTGTTTATGGCATGAAAAATGTACTTGATAGGCTATGTCTGTGCGAAGCACTGGATACCTTAAGAAGCAAATGAAGGGACAACTGGCGAATTCTTTGAGAAATTTACTCCTTAGGTCTTGATAGAGGGAGCATTGAAATAAAAAATGTTGCTCATTCTCTACCTGATCATGGCAAAATGGGCATGCTTTGTCCTTTCTGTTTTACTATAGCGATGCAAATTGTTATTCAGTGGAAGCAAATTAACCTGGTTCGTGTAATGGCAACGCGGAAACAGTACGTATTCGTATCCAAAAGATATCTTTCCTTTCAAAAACAGACTTAAAATTATATAACATTTGTATCTCTCACGGTCTCGTATGGTGCCAGTCCATTCTTGAATGACATATCAACAAAGCCTTTGTTTAAACACATTTAGGAACATTTTTAACGTCTCCAACACCTTGTTGTAACCAAACAAATTAAAACTGTTGAACACAAGATTTCTCTTACCCTTGGACCAGCACTGTTTTCCAGATCTGTCTAATTCCAACAGCATCAAATATGCTTTCTGAGGTAACTTTCAGCTTCCATCTGTAAAAGTCTAACCAGTATCGTAAACAAGTGACGTAGGAATTAATGTATAAAGGATATCGACCCAAATCTCCGTAACCATTTTGTTTGGCGTATTCCTGGAACACCCAGAAATCTTTTGCATGCCAGCGTATGTACTTTTTCTAATGTTCTAATCTGTGTAATCCCCATATTTCGGTAGCATACATCAAGATTGGTTGATCTTGATGTCAAAAACCTTGAAAAAAGTACTTTCCGTCATTTCCCTGTATTTTGTAAAGATTCTGCCGAGTTGAACTACTGCCTTTTTAGCCTTAGTTTTTAAATGAAGGGTACCTGTTTTGCACTGATCATGGTGGTGAAATTAAACCCTAGATAGCAATAATTATTCACAACTTCCAGTCTGTTACCATCGTAAAACCATTTCTCATGCTTCCCTAAATATCCTCCTTTTCTAAATACTATTACTTTGGTTTTGTTGATATTGACAGATAGTTTCATGTTATTACAACAGGTCTTTAATACATTCAACTGATTTTGTAGGCCACATGGTGTAGTAGATAGCAATGAGACATCATCAGCAAACAGTAATATAAATATTCAATGATATCCGGAAGTAACCTAACTCCATGTTTACCTTTTTCATTTATTTGATCTGCTAACTGGTTTATGAAAATTGAAAATAACGTAGGACTTAGAACACATCCTTGTCTAACTCCAACAGGAGTTTCAAACATTTTCGGAGAGTTCTTGATTTGCTGAATACAGGATAACAAAGAATGATACATAGCTCTAAGTGAGGCCAGAAATTTACCCTTCACCCTGTTGTTTATACATTGCAAAAGTTTATCATGTCGACACGAATCAAAAGCCTTTTTAAAAGTCTACAAAAGCGACGTATAGCTTCCTACCTTTTTTACTCAAACAGTTCTGAACAGAGGCTATAAAGTAAATATCTGATCCACTGTCGATATATTTTTCCGGAATCCTGCTTGACATTCTGAAATTACATTGTTGCTTTCTAACCAGGCATACAGTCGTGCATTTAGTATAGTAGTATAGCATTTAGATATAGTTACTCAGAGAGAGATTCCTCTGTAATTATCGACATTTTCAGGGTCACCTTTTTTATATACTGGGATTATAGAGCTTTAGGACCATTCCCTGGATAAATACTTTGTCAAAATTTGTATTGAATAGTTTTGTCAGAAATAGCTCAACACTCTTACCACCTCGCTCAGCATTTCAGCAGAAATTTCATCAATTCCACTAGCTTTGCCTGTTTTTAGTTTATCTATAGCTTTTTTAACTTCTTCTTCCGAAAACGGAATATTTAAGTCATGTTCTGATTCGTCTAACACATCCGTTTCAATATGGTGGTCCCTTCGCCTTCTTCATTGCTGTTTTGGAAAACGGTCTTAAAATGATTAAACCATCATCAATACTAATGTCATTAACAATTTCTTGTCTTTTTGCACATCCCATGTTTCTAAGATGCCTCCAAAATTCCGACGAATTATTAATTTCCTTGGTTAATATTTCTAATTTGTGTTTTCTAAAAGCTTGTTTTTTCATCCTTAATAAGTGTTTATACTTCTTCCTTGCATAGACATATATAACTCTGGCTTCTTCAACCTTAGTTTTCATTTCTTCTTTCTGAATTGAGGATTCTTTGTGTAGTGCTCTGAAATAGTTTAATTTTCTCCTAGTTTCTTTTTTGACTTTGTGACATTCATCGTCGAACCATTCCGACCTCTTCTTCCTGTATGTACCGCTGCGTTTCAACATGCATTTGCTAGATTCTTTTAAGCATTGTACAAATGTTTCCAAGGAGCTATCTACATCGTTGTCTAAATTATTTGCTGCTTTACGTAATTTGTTTTGTATATCTCACTTTCCCATGATTTGACAAATTCATCTTCATAATCTTATTCCAAGCAAACTTTCCTTGACTGTTGTTCGAGTTGGTTGCGTATCAGGAAAGCAATCATTATCTTTTTTACTTATTTCTATTTTCAGACTAACTGGAGATGATCGATTCAATTATATTCTCACATACAAAGACATGAAATGAACAGATGAAAATAAATCAATGGATGCAAGAAAATAGTCAACTGTACTTTCCCGGAAGCTCCTAATATGTACAGTTATCATCAAAACTTTGATTCACTCAGTCCATTCGTATAATACAATCAAACATATCACATAATTCAATGATGGTCACCAAAATTATTTCATAACTGTCTTGTGATTTTCTTGGAAAGCTATTGTGAGCTGGGAATGTTGGATCGAAATCGTTTCTGTCATCAGAAAAAGAATAATTTTTGTCTGCAGTTCTTGCATTCAGGTCCCCATCAGCAACATGTAGAAACTCATCATAAGTGTCATGCAAAGTTGTTAAGCACTGTTCTAATAGTTCAAACACCATAAGAGCCTGCTGGGTCTTCCAGAATGTTGCAGTCATGTGGGGGGATTAAGAACAAACAATCACATCTTTGTCGTGCAAAATAAGTCTCTGCGAATACTTCAAAACTACAACGTTTTCCTGGTCTGTCTGAATCTTTCTATGAATCACGCATAACATTTTCTAATCATAACATGACACACCGGAGTACCTCCCTTGTTGAGAGAGTTTCTTTAGCTTTTGAGTAAATATTACTAAAATCTTTAAAAAGTAATGATTCGAAGTTAAATCCAATGAACGTTTCAGTAAGGCAGATAAGTCGAACGAAATGATGAAATTAATGAAATCAATGTTATCTAACTTTGGAAGAGCCCGTTAACATTATAATTTAGAAATGAAACATTGTCTTATCCCACTTAAATTTTGTTCACAAAAATTGGTTGGAGTGCAGTCGTAGGATTAATTCCAGGACCTTTAAGTGTTTTACCCTCATTTGTCAAGGACTATTTTCAATGTATCGTGCCGGCCGTTTCCTATTTATTATCTCCCGAACTCTTTTTCTCACTGGATATAGTCCTGGGGGCTGGGGTTTGGCTGTCTTTTTGGTTGGTTTCGGACTCAGCCTTTTGAAAGAATCCACGATGTGCTTGAGTGTGTGCCTTTCAGTACTTTGTGTTTGTTCTGATGACAGTTTGGGGGTTGGATGCGCTCGCCGTGGTCGTGGAGTTACGAGCAAGGGCCGAGATTGTTGTTCTGTTCTCGATCCCTTAACTCTCCTGTCTTGTGTCCGTCCCCTGTCTTGCTTGTCATCTTTGTCTGTTGGTTTGTCATCTGTCCTATTTTGGCTAGGGCCGTCTTCTGAAGATGACTTGTTTGTCTCGTTCTGTTTGTCCAGGATTGTGTTTGTTTCAGTTTGTTCGTATCTTGTGAAGACAATAGAATGAACTCTTACTTGGATCAAATGGATTTACTGTCTGATCGAAATGTTTAGTTCTGCTGAGTTGTTATGTTCTGGCGTAAAACTATGCTGGTCTGTCATCATGTCAACGGCTCTTGTATTTTCCCTGTATCTGTCTTCGACCTCAATGTCGTTCCAATTTTGTCTTTGTTTAGTGGAATAAAGTCTTCATCGTCAGCGTTCGCTACATCTGAACAACCGTTCATAGATGTTCTGTGTTGATTATCACGTGGTCGTCTCCAGCGACATCTATTTTCCTCAGAGGGGTCGTGGTCGCTATCTCTGACCTTGTAGACTGTCGAACACTGAGGTTTTGTCTGTTTCTCCTGAAGCATCAGAGTTGGTTCTGCTGGCAGAGTCTTTCACCATAACAACCCTCCGGTGCTGAGAAACATTTCTTTGGCCCGTCACTGTAGGAACGTTGTACGGGAACAATCGGCACACGATCATTTCTGTTCCGACTTTGATTTGTCATTTGATCCAGACGATGGTGAGCTTGCTCTCACTGTCCATGTTGACTGCGGCTTCTCGCGATACTGATAACGGCGTGGAGGACTACGACTGGTGCTGACGCTTTTCGAAGAAGCGAATTGTCCTGGGTCCGAGCAGCATTGTTCCTGTCTGAGAGTTCCTGTAGTGGCGTGGTTTCTTTGATGTTGTTTGCACCGGGTTGACGGACACTCTTGTGACTGTTGAATCACTATCCTCACGGGTCGTAGTGAGGCCAAGTGTCTCCACGTTCCGCGGAATGAGAAGGATTGTCCTTCAGTGTCGTCCTGGAAGACATCGGTTGGAGTCTGTCTCTGACGTGGAGCTTCCCTCTATGAAAATAGGCAATCTTGCCAAGTCCTCGGTGAAACTCCACCATCTCTCTTTGTCTTGAGGTAAGGTCGGAAAGCCACCCTGATGCCGCTAGTCCTAGGTTGTGAGAGAGAGAGAGGAGAGAGGAGGAGAGAAGAGAGGACGAGAGAGAGAGAGCGAGAGAGAGAGAGGAGAGAGAGAGAGGAGAGGAGAGAGAGCCGAGGCTCAGTACATATCATCTGGGTTGCATAGTTGTGTGTGGACGAGTACCATACTTCGAATGCTTCGTTCGATAGTATGTGAAGTGTCATGATTCTGTCGCAAGTACCATCTCTGCTGGCTGATAAATCCGTGGGGGAATTTCCTTGCAGAGGAAAGGAAGCAGGATCGGAAAGGCAGCATAATGTTTCTCCAGATAGAACGAAAAAGGATTTTTTTTTTTCAGGAAACATAAACAGGAAATGAGTGTGGGCATACAGAGGGTGACAGAATATAGACAGAAAAAAAGTTACGAGGAATATCTCTCTCTCTCTCTCTCTCTTCTCTCCCTCTCTCTCTCTCTCTCTTCTCTCTTATCATTTGTTTTAGACGGGAATATTTCTCATAGCATTTGGCAGACAATATGGAAAACGAAATTCATGGTTACAAGTCTTCTTATTCTTTGGATGTCGTTTTGTTTGTCATTGGCAATTTTCTATGCACTAAATTGCCTACTGTCTATTACAGACTACTTTATCCGACGATCATCACATACGAAATTAGTGTTATGACAACGTGATGTGTGTTTCATAACAGACTACTTTATACGACGATTCATCACATACGAAATTAGTGTTGTGACAACATGTGGGTGTTTCATTAACTGAAACGCTACATGCTATTTTTTCCATAAATGATGTGTGTGTGTGTGTGTGTGTGTGTGTGTGTGTGTGTGTGTGTGTGTGTGGTGGTGTGTGTGTGTGTGAATGCGTGTGTGTGAGTGTGTGTTTGTTTGGTTTGTTGTGTTGTTTGTTTGTGTGTTTGTGTGTGGTGTGTGTGTGTGTGTGTGTGTGTGTGTGTGTGCGTGCGTGCGTGCGTGGCGTGCGTGCGTGCGTGCGTGCGTGCGTGTGCGTGCGTGCGTGCGTGCGTGCGTGTGTGTGTGTGTGTGGCAATCTGACGACTGGACGTGTGAATGTACTCACTGTCAATGCTGGACACGAGCTGTCTGTTCTGCTGTGTCTGCTTTAATGGCCTTTTCAGGTATCGTGTTTTATGGCACCAATAGGCTATGCCTAATCTTCTCTCGCTGGCTACTTGTCAACGACAAAAATATTACCTGTTTGTCCAAAGCAGTGTATGCGATTTTAGAGAGGGACTGGATGGACATGTGATTTGGGAGAGAGACTGGGCGGATAACTCTGAAGTTTTACACACATGAAGGATAGAACGATGGCCGATAGGATCCGAAGCGTGTGAAAGAAAGAATATAGGCATTTCTCGAAAATGAACAAATGAATAATTCATAGGGTTAATTTCGTAAATTCTTGTCCTTCGGCACGTAATCAGAGGCATATATTTGCATTGATACAAGACTAAAATTAACCCCACCCCACAAAAATAGAAACAAACCAGAAAACTCCCTCTCCAAAAAAAGAGGCAATGTGTCCAGTTTCTTAAAAGGCAACTTCCATCTAACACACAAACACACACACACACACACACACACACACACACACACACAACACACACACACACACTCGGAGAAAGAGAGAGATAGAGACAGAGAGAGGAGAGAGAGAGAGAGAGAGAGAGAGAGAGAGAGAGAGAGAGAGAGAGAGAGAGAGAGAGAGACAGACAGACAGACAGACAGACAGACAGACAGACAGAGACAGAGACACATGTGCATTAATGGAACAATACAAACAAGGTTTACATAAACAGATCATTTCTCGCAATGGATAAAAGAAAGAAAGAACAAGAACAAGAACAAAAAATGAAAAGAAAAGGAAAGGAATGAAAAGGGAAAAAGAAAAAAAAAACAACCAAAACTTTCACTCACCATTTGCTGTTGAAGGAAGATGTCTGCGTTGACCCGGCTGTGACGTCTGGTCGTGCCGACAACCCCGGCCCACACCGTTTGCCAAGGATCTGAACTCTCAGAGTGGAAGACATGCGTCCAGTGCCGGCCAGTCAGGATTGACGGCCACAGATGATCATCTGCAGCACGCAGTCTGGCCTCTCGCGACAGACCGTTATCGCTGGGTTCGCCCGGTTCACATTCACTTCGCCCATTGATTGCAAGACGTCAGCAGACGATCTTTTTTTAGTGGAGCTCTTTTGTGGCGAAGATCGTTTTTGCGTTGTTTTGGGCAGACGAGCGTTTGGACGACGACCGCGTTTTTATTATTTTTTTTTTTCTTCAACGGCTCCCGTGCAAGCTAGCTGTTCACTGCTCCTGTTGAATGAGATTCACTGCATTTATGGACGGTGTTATACAGATGAAAATTTCGAAATCGTTCTTTGGTTAAGGATATCGCTCAACGACAATCTGAATGCGGATTAATAGCTGTCAGTCTTTAGATTTCCATCGGTTTCCATACAGGTCAGGGGTTCGTATGTTAAGCATGCGTGTGTGCGCGCTCTTCTCTCTCTCTCTCCTCTCTCTCTCTCCTCTCTCCCTTTGTGTCTGTCTGTGTGGAGAAGAGAAAGAGGGAGGTGGTGGCTGAGAGGAATGCTGTTGATGAGTTGATGTATGTGTTCGTGTGCGTGTGATGGAAAGAAAGTGGAACGGGCTTTGTACATCTGTATATAAAGCACGAAAGAAATTAGAAGCACACATCTTACTGCTATCATTATTTAGACCTTTGAATTTACCTCAGATTTTTTCCTCATATAGTATCCAGTCGCTCTTTTTCCAAAAAAAAAAAAAAAATTCATCCCTTTAAAATGTAATTGGTTCGTTTCCTACTTTTTGGTCGTTCACAAAAACAAAAACTTTGATCAAACAAACTAAAAAACAATTTTATTCCTTTTCTGCTTGTGTTAACCTTCTCAGGCAATGCCGAGGTGAAATTTTGTGATCTAAAGAGCGGCATGACCATTTCCTCTTTCCCCTCTCTCTCTCTTTCTCTCTTTTTCTGTCTCTCGCTGTGTCAGTCTTTCGGTCTGTCTCGTCTCTCTCTCTCCCTCTGTCTCTGTTCTCTGTCTGTCTGTTGTTTTCTGTCTGTCTGTCTGTCTCTCTTTTCCTCTCTCTCTCTCCCCTCTCTCTTCCTCTCTCTCTCTCTCCTCCGACGGCCAGTTCATTGTCAGGTTAAACCATTGCCCTTTTACGGGGCCGAGGTACCTTTGGAAATTTAACAAAAAGAAAATAAAAAAATTTTTTTTAATCAAAAAAATAATTTTTTCCCTTCTTTTCTTTCTTTTTTCCCTTTGCATTAACTTTCTCTTTAAAATTTTGTCAACTCTTCCTACCCCCTTCCCCTTCTCTCCCCCCCCTCCCTCTTTTTTTTCTTTTTTCCCCTCGTCCCCCAAACCCCTCACCGAAATGTTTGCTTATTTTGTCCCGTTCCAACTCTTTATTCTCCCTTTTTTTTCCCCCCCCCCCCCCCCCCCCCCCCACGGGGGGCCCCCCCGGCCGCCCGGTAAGTAAAAACCCAAAAAAACAAAGGTTTAAAAGGACGAAAGAAAGGGATCAAAACACAAAAGAAAGTCGAAGGGGGGGAGTAAGGGGCGAAGGCCAAACGAAAAAACAACACACACACAAAACACCAACAAAAAACAAGGGGGGGGGGGGGGGGCGGGGGGGGGGGGGGGAGGGAGGGGGGGGGGGAGAGGGGGGGGGGAGGGGAAAGAAAAGAAAGAAAACAGACACAAAAAAAGGAAAAAATTAAAAAAATGGAAAAAAAGGGAGCGGGGGGGGGAGGTGGTTTTGTGGGGGGGGGGGGGGGGGGGGGGGGGGAGGGGGATCGAGAAAAAGCCGACCCGAACGGAGAAAAAAAAGAAGAGAAAAAAATTGGGGGGGGTTTCTTTTGGAGAAGAGGGAAGAGGGAGGAGAGAGAGAGAGAGAGAGAGGGAACAAAATAAAAAACCTGACGGGGTGCCACTCTCTCCAGGTCTGTCCATCCACACTTTTAAACTGACTGCCTTGAGGGAGTTTAAAATGATTAACCTACTAATAAGGCACCCCCGGGCTAAATCACGCGGGGGTTTTGTCACTTCGTCTGCACCCTAACTTTGGGGATGAAGACGACATTTTTTTTCAAAAAAAAAAGGAAATCCGTACGGAGCATGGAAAGTAAAAAAGTACACAAAGTGTAACAATAGCTGGTGTTACCTTCTCATGCAAATTCAGTAACAAACTTAGTTAAACTTGGAGCGGCCGGTTTAACAAACTTATCATGTATGGCGAATGCTGATAATTGGTTTAAAATTTTAAATTACACACAATATCTTCAGTTTGAAATGAGCAGGGGAAGGGTTGGGACCCAATGAACAAAACGATGGCGTAATTTTTGGGGAAAAAAATACGCAGGTCCATAAAAAAAAGGGCGATAGGGGTTGGGTGACTTTGTATTTTAAAGGCCTTTCATGAATTTAGACTGAAAATTCTTTCATTAAAATTGGGAAAACTAGAAAATTTTATTGCGACGTTGGTTTTCGTTCGGTAAAATGATTTTATCAAGAATCGGGTTTTTGAAGAGCAACACTTTGTACTTTTTTTGATTTGTTTTTTAAATTTTAAAAGCTGGGCTTTAAGAGGAATAAAAAAAAAAAGGGGGAAAACAGTTTTTTTAAAATTTGTTTTTTTTGTTTGTTTACATTTGTAAAAATTGTCCATTTTTTTTGTAGATGTGGTTTCATGCGCTTTGCCCCTAATCACCTACATAAGAGCGATAACGATGAGTTGACCCTACAATGATGTTTTGTTGTTTTGAGTTTGATGACGAGATGGAAATGATGAGTTTGGATTGGAAAATGATAACTCATCCCCACGCATCCCAAAAGCATTTTATAGAAATATTTCCTCGTGGGGATATTAAAATTTCCCCATTTAAAAAGAAAACGTTGGGTTCTGGATCCAAACTTGAGGAAAGTCGTACTTGTATTTTCGATAAAATCCCGGAAAAGCAGAAAATCTTTGCACGATTTATTGTCTAGTTCTTTTAAAGGTCCGAAACCAACGCTGCTGTTTTGTCTTAGGGGCCCTGTTTCCCACCCGGGCCTAATGGGGTTTTTAAAAAAGGGGGGGTTGCTGGACCCTTAATCGCTTCAACCAGTCTCGTTGATGCCTTTTTATAAAAGAAAAAAAATGGTGACTTGATTTTATCTCTTTGTTGTTTTTCCAGCAACAAAATAAGAAACGATGCTTTGGCACCAAAATTTTGATTTTTGCATTAATGCGTGAATTAAAATTCGAAATCCTGAATTTGCTTAGATTTCCAGATGTATTCCCCAGTTTATAAGAGACCAGCATTTGTTTAGATTTATTTTTTTCAGATAGTCTTACGAAAAAAAAGGGTGTAAATTTACTGCTAAACAATTAAAGGATGCTAAAAGCATCGATGTTTTAAAAGTGTATTTTGGTGCAATCCTTTCCCCCCCCCCCCCCCCCCCCCCCCCCAAATTTAAAATCTTTACTTGGTATAATCTTCTGCCGAAAAAATTTTAAATTCAACCCTGTACATTTAGTGATTAAACAAACTATGAAAATTACTTTTTACTTAAACTGCTCAAAGGCCGGCCTATGTTTCAAAACTTTTGTTTGGCGTCACCCACAAACACCCCTGAACCGTGGGAGTCGCCATTCCCAAACGCAAAACCTTGAGGGGTCGCGGAAGGTATTCAGGTAATGGTTTTTTTTTTTAAGCCTTGCGGCGAATTTCCCCGGTCGTAACGTGACATTTCAACACCTGATTGATCTGACCTGGCCCTCCGAGAGTTCCGATATAGTGGCTGGTTTTTCAACCACGGATGTGGATGTTTTTTACTTTTTTTTTCCAAATTTTTTTTGTTTGTCTTGTTTTTGTTTTGTTTTTCCATCCGCAAAAAATTTTAAGTTTGCTTACCAGGTGGTATATCCTAAAGGGGGTTTTAGTGCGAGTGAACACTTTCCAAAAAAATATGGCATTAAAAAAAATGACAAATGTGGGTGAAAGTTTGTCTATTCTAACGCAATTAAAAAAAAGTTTGCATTTTAATTCGACAAAAGGGGCCCCACAACCTGTTTCTTGTATATTTCGAATATATACTAAATTACATGTGCGATGAACTGCAAGACAAACCCGGGGCGCGCTATGTGTGAGGGGGTGCGTTGTGTTGTGTGTGTGGGGGGTGTGTGGTGTGTGTGTGTGGGTGTGTGGGTGTTGTGTGTGTGGTGCTGCGTGCGTGCGTGCGGTGTGTGTGTGTGTGTGTGTGGGTGTGTGGTGTATTATATAAAAAAATATAAAATTAAATTTTAAATTATATATATTTATTTTATAAAATATAAAACAAGTTAAAAGCCACTCGGACTAAAAAAAATGCTCAACCCTTAGGAGCGACATACATTTTTAAAAAGGATTTTAAAATGAAGAGATTAAACTTCATTTTTAAAAACATATATATTATTTTTAAATAATATAAATATATTTATTAATCTAAAAATTATATTTTAAAATATACAAAATTACAATAAAACCAAAGGGTAATCTCTTCATTTTTGGTTTAACTTCATTTTAAAATATTATATATATATATTAATATATAATATTATATATATATTTTTATATATTTAAAATAAATATATACAACTTACTAATAAATTCAAGGATAAGTACCGCGCACCGTTCCAGCAACTTACGAGCGCTTGGTGTTGCAAAACTGCAAAAATTTGAAATTTTAAAAAAAGCTTGCTCTTTTGTCTTAAAAGACGAAATAGGGGGGAAAAAAATTTCTATCTGAGTGGAGATGTTCTGCCTAACTAACAGTTGTGCTTGAGTGGGTGAATGGAGAAAAATAAAAAAAATGCTTCTGAAAATGAGCCTTCAGCAAGCTTTTTAGTCCCAAAGGGGGGGAAAATCTCCAATAGGGGAGGGGAGTCTAACATTAACTTGGTCAAATTTCATTGTTTAAATTCAATATTATAAATATTTTTTAAATATAAAATTTTTATATATTTATATTAAATTTATATATAATATATATGTGGTGTGTGGTTGGTGTTTGTGTTTTGTGTGTGTGTGTTGTGTGGTGTTTGAGAGAGAGGGGAAGAGAGGGGGGAGAAAAGAGAGAGAGAAGGGGGGGGGGGAGAGAGGAGGAGAGAGAAAAGAGGGAAAAATTGGGGGGGGTTGGGGAAAAATGCCACTTTAATTTGTACGTCATTTTGTTCCCGGGGTTTAAGGGGGGGACAGAGAGGAGAGAGCAGAGACAGAGACAGAGACAAACACATAATTGATTTTTGTAAACCTTTGGTGGAAATTCTTTAAACTCTTTCATGTTGAGATCCCCTTTTTCTTCACAAAACCCGTGTATTGTGTGTTTTCTACTTTCACTAAGTACACCAAAGTACCGCGGTTTTTAAGGGAGGTAGGACTAGGGTTTTGTCAACCCGAACTGGCTTTAAGAGAGGATAGAGACAGCGAGACAGAGAGAAGAGGAGTACAGGAGATACAGAGAAGAGAAAAACAAAAGGCAGACAGACAGACAGAGACAGACAGACAAACAAAAAGACAAAGAAGAGAGGAGAGAAGGAGGGGGAGAGAGGGGGGGGAAGGGGAAGGGGGAGAGAGAGAGAGAGAGAGAGAAAAGGAAGAAAGAGAAAAGAAAAAGATCATTTAAAAAAAACAAATTTACAAAAAACCAACACAAAAACACACCCCAAAAAAACACACACACACACACACACACCCCAACACACCCAAAAACAACAGACAGAAGACAAAACACACACACACACACACATCATACCCAAACAGACAACCGACACACACACACAAACACCACACACACACACACACACACACACACTCGCACACCAAACACACACACACACCACAACACACACACACACACACACCCCGCAACACACCACACACACACAACACACACCACCCACACACAACACACACACAACTACGCACGCAAAACGGATGGAAAAACGCACGCACCCACGCGCTGCACACCACGCACGGGGACGCAGCACCCCACACACAAACACCACACACACACACACACACACACACACACCACACACACACACCCGCCGCACGCACGGGCCCCCCCCCCCCCCCCCGCGCACCGAAATCCCTCTTGCAGCGCACTTGACGCCCACAAAATACATTTTTTTTTTTTTAAGACAGAAATACACGTGTTTGCTGTTTTTTTTTTTTGTGTTTTTTTGTTAATTCGGTGAAAGGATTAATGCCCTATTGTTATTTCATGTTTGGTAGATTCTCATTGATTTTCATATGTTCATAGCTTTGATACTCATTGTTCGATAATCATCCAATATTTTATCCATTTCTCTTATGCAATAGTTAGATTTTTTAAACACTTGCATACACTCACTCATATACCACACGTACGTTCATATAAAACTTTTGCATGCAGTCATCTCCTTACACACACACACACACACACACACACACACTCACACACAACACACACACACAACACACACAATACGCACACATGCACACACACACTCTCTCTCTCTCTCTCTCTCTCTCTCTCTCTCTCTCTCTCCTCTCTCTCTCTCTCTCTCTCAATCTCTCTCCCTTGGATGCACACAGTGGTTCTGGCTTTATAATACCCACCTTAAATGTCAGGAAATCATATCATTTAGGAAAGGGGTTTTTCAATTTATACCTCAGAATTATATGCAATACTAAAGGCTTTGATGTACATACATAACACACCAATTGCTTTTTTATAAATCTTACTGTGTGTTGATTCCAAATCTGTTTTACAATCACTAGAGCGTTGGGACTGTAAAGCTAGAAAAGATTTGCTTTTTGAAATAAAACATTTACTGCATTGTTTCATAACTCTAGGTAAAAGAATTGATTTTTGTTGGGTCCCATCTCACTGTGGTATAAAGTGGAATGAAATAGCAGACAGTCTTGCAAAAGAAGGAGCAAATAGAAACACTGAAAATTTATCAAAAAATCCCTTAGATTTGTCCTCTTGTGAATTAATCCAAATTATGGAAAAAATACATACATAAGCAGAATTTTAGTCAAAACATGGCTACTTTACCATTGTGCCCAAGGCACATTGTTAGATTGATTCATAAATTAAGGCTGAATACTTGGAACACTAAATATTCTCATGGTATTACTTGTGTCTGCAGAGAAAACATTTCTGTGCGTCATCTTTTGTTTGAATGCTCAGTGCTGACCTCACTCTATCAGGAGAAAGGTAATTGAGATGAATAACTTTGATAATGTTAATAGTGTCTTATATATGGTTCATGTGTTGCTGAAATTGCCATGGTTCTTTCGCAGTCACAGGTTGCAAATTTTTTGTAA
>CM031605.1:71829150-71841650 GCA_018398815.1 Conus ventricosus | reverse complement strand
TTTTAACATCCCCCGCCCTTTCCTCACTTTTAACATCCCCCCGCCCTTTCCTCCTTTCAACCCCCCCCCTTCCTCACTTTAACATCCCCCGCCCTTTCCTCACTTTTAACGTCCCCCCCTTTCCTCACTTTTAACATCCCCCGCCCTTTCCTCACTTTTAACATCCCCCCCCTTTCCTCACTTTTAACACCCCCCGCCCTTTCCTCACTTTTAACATCCCCCCCCTTTCCTCACTTATAACACCCCCCGCCCTTTCCTCACTTTTAACATCCCCCGCCCTTTCCTCACTTTTAACATCCCCCGCCCTTTCCTCACTTTTAACATCCCCCGCTCTTTCCTCACTTTAACATCCCCCGCCCTTTCCTCACTTTCAGCATCCCCCCCCCCCCCTTCCTCTCTTTCAACATCCCCCGCCCTTTCCTCACTTTTAACATCCCCCGCCCTTTCCTCACTTTTAACATCCCCCGCCCTTTCCTCACTTTTAACATCCCCGCCCTTTCCTCACTTTTAACATCCCCCGCCCTTTCCTCACTTTCAGCATCCCCCCCCCCCCTTCCTCTCTTTCAACATCCCCCGCCCTTTCCTCACTTTCAACATCCCCCGCCCTTTCCTCACTTTCAGCATCCCCTTCCCTCCACCCCTTTCCTCACTTTCAGCATCCCCCCCCCCCTTCCTCTCTTTCAACATCCCCGCCTTTCCTCACTTTCAGCATCCCCCGCCCTTTCCTCACTTTCACAGCCCTGATGTGGCCCTTTGCGGTCGGCTGGGCTATAAGCAACATTATCTTATCTTCCTCACTTTCAGCATCCCCCGCCCTTTCCTCACTTTTAACATCCCCCGCCCTTTCTTCTTCACCCCCCTTCCTCACTTTCAACATCCCCCGCCCTTTCCTCACTTTCAGCATCCCCCCCCTTTCCTCACTTTACATCCCCCCCCTTTCCTCACTTTTAACATCCCCCGCCCTTTCCTCACTTTCAGCATCCCCCGCCCTTTCCTCACTTTTAACATCCCCCGCCCTTTCCTCTTCTTTAACACCCCCCGCCCGTTCCTCACTTTTAACATCCCCCCCCTTTCCTCACTTATAACATCCCCCGCCCTTTCCTCACTTATAACATCCCTCCCCCCCTTTCCTCACTTTCAACATCCCCCGCCCTTTCCTCACTTTCAGCATCCCCCGCCCTTTCCTCACTTATAACATCCCCCCCCCCTTTCCTCACTTTCAACATCCCCCGCCCTTTCCTCACTTTCAGCATCCCCGCCCTTTCCTCACTTATAACATCCCCGCCCTTTCCTCACTTTTAACATCCCCCGCCTTTCCTCACTTTCAGCATCCCCCGCCCTTTCCTCACTTATAACACCCCCGCCCTTTCCTCACTTTCAACATCCCCCCCCTTTCCTCACTTTCAGCATCCCCCGCCCTTTCCTCACTTATAACACCCCCGCCCTTTCCTCACTTTCAACATCCCCGCCCTTTCCTCACTTTCAACATCCCCCGCCCGTTCCTCGATTAATAATCACATTCCGGAAGACAAGAATCATACAAAAGGACGTGGTAAATGAATAGTAAGGTTTTGGATCCTAATCTTCCATCTACAGATAGATAGATGGATAGAGATATAAAAAGATAAACAGATAGATAGGTGGATGAATAGAAATGGATGGAAAGGTTGATAGAGAGATAGAGAGATATAAGACAGAGAGACAGATAGGTAGACAGATTGATAGCTATATTGTCTAATGGATAGATAGACATTTGTCCATATCTCTAGATAAGTAATAGATAGACAGACAGGTAGATAAATAGATAGATGGATCGATGGATGGATAGACATATAGATAGATATATCGATTGATGGATGGATACATGGATAGAAAAAAATATAAATAATAATATGATGGAAAGCTTATACCAACAGACTGATAGATAAATTAGATAAATGAATTGATAAATACGAAGACAGGCAGCCAGTCAGACAGATAGACAGGCATACTAATAGATAGATAGACGGAAAGACAGACAGCCCGACAGCCAAACAGACAGAAAGATAGATAGATAGATAGATAGAAAAATAGACAGATTGATTGACAGAAAGATAGAAAGATAGATAGATAGATAGACAGACAGACAGACAGACAGACAGACAGACAGACAGAAAAACAGACAGATAGATGTCGATCGACTCCCCTCTGTCCATCTTCAAATAACGATGGTATCTGACTCGTCAGTATCAAGGCTTTCCATTCTTCACCCAAACATTTTGTTCAGGTACAATCAGTAATGAACAGATTTTTAAGTGTAAGAAGGCAGTTGCAAAAAGAATGTTCATGAGTTATCTCCCTTAGCTTAAGGCTGTGTCAGGCCAATTGACATGGGCTAGAACACCAAGGCTATATCAAAATGTTTATATGCTCTGCATAGTTACGTGGGGGATTGTCTTCAGTCGTGATAAGCTCCTAGCATAACATTTTCAGTCTCCCAAATCCCCGAAGTCGGAGTGTGGCTGCCCACATGGCGGGGGTAATAAAAAAAAAACGGTCCCGCTCGTGATGTTCTCATCCCCAGCTGATACATTTGTACCATAGTGTTCAAGTGCTTGGCTGTTCGGATGATCCCTGGAGTCTTTTAGCCAGGGTACGACGACGACAACAAACAACAACAACAACCAACAACAACAACAACAACAACAACAACAACACTCTCCTTTCGCAAAAAAAAAAAAGAATGTTCAGGAATTAACTCGGTATCTCCTGCACCTTGATTCGCCTCTGCTTGTGTTCTCTTTATAATAAAGGTCTTGTGCCTCCAGTTTCATTACTTCTCTTCTTTTTACCTTAAAAAATCCCTCCCTCAACCCGTACCTTCCTTCCCCATCCTTCTTTACTCTTCCAGCCCCCCCCCCCCTTTTCTGTGTTGTGTGTGTGTGTGTGAGTGTGTGAGTGTGTGTGTGTGTGTGTGTGTGTGTGTGTGTGTGTGTGTGTTTCTCTCTGTGTCTAGCTCTCCTCCTTGTAACGATGACCCCTGCCTCACTAATTTCACGGCTTTCAACCCCTCTCTGTAGCCACACTAATCACATTCCAGAGGATATACCTGCTTACAACGCCCAGGGCAAAGGAAAGTTTGGGTTTGTAATCCTTACCTCCCCTCTCACATACTGGTTTCCATCTATTGCTCTTCATGTCATAAAGATGGTCCCTGTTCCCAAGAAATTTACAGCTTCCCACTCCTCTTCCTAGCACTACGCTGCTTTCTCAGATTTCAGAAAATAAAGCTATCACGACAGCTGTGGCAAAAGAATCTTGAGGGTTATTATCAATGTCTCTCACTTATCGATCCATCTCTGAAGCTCTTCTTGTCATAGCGCCGGTCCCTGGTCCTGTCAACTCCATGTCATCTTTCATTTCTCTCTCTGAAACCACGTTTCTTTAACACATTTTGGAAGAAGAAAGTGATGAACAAAGGCCATGGCTAAATAGCATTACTTTCCATTACTCTCTCTCTCTCTCTCTCTCTCTCTCCCCCTTTCACACACACACACACACACACACACACACACACACACACACACACACACACACACACACACACACACACACACATACACACACATATATACACACACTCACAGACACATACGCTCATGTGTACACGCGTGCGCTCACATACACACATATAAGCGTGCGCGCACACACACGCACGCACACACGCACACACACACCACACACACACACACAACACACACACACACACACACTCTCTCTCTCTCTCACACACACACACACCTCTCTCTCTCTCTCTCTCTCTCTCTCTCACACACACACACACACACACACACACACACACACACACACACACACACACACACACACAGAGTTATTCGCAATCTGGCTTATTTACTGAAAAGAAAGAAAAACCAGAAAAGACAGTCAAGAAAAAAAGCAAGATAAAAAAGACAAAGTAACCTCAGGCATAAGAACATTCAAATGACACAACATCTGCCTCTCCCACACATCGATCCCTCTCTGGCTCTTCTCTCCTGATCACGCTGGTTCCGCCCCGCCAATTTCACCAACACCAAGATAATGCCAGGTTTGCCGCTCCCCATATCGATCCCATTCTGCGCCTCGGCCTCTTCCTCTTAACGAGAGTATTGTCCTGCCCATTTCACAGCTAGCTTCCGTTGTCTCACTCTTAACATTTTCAGGAAAGGTCTTGGCCAATGAATGGTTAGGCTCAGGATCCCAGTCTCTCATAGTTCGATCGATCGATAGACAGATAGACAAATAGATAGATAGATTGTCCAGGGCGGGGGAAATCGTGATGGTATTGCTTAAGTGCACTAAGTTGATGTATTATTAGTCAGGCTTAACACGCCAAGGTTATCTTTGCACACATACACGCTTATGCATACTCATGCACCCACCAAACATTCACCTCTCTCTGGGTATGGGATGTCACGCATTCGGTTCTCTCCTAACACGACTGAGAACAAGGAATACAATTTCTATGCTACTTATAATCAAACATAAAGAATCCAATTACACAAAATGGAAAAATCAAAACATAAAAGATCAATACTTCCTAATCCCGGGTTATAATAAAATGGCTTCTTACCTGGCCAGGTTTCCAAACACACAACCATACTTTCACACCACACCACAGTTCTTGAACAAGTCTCTTCAAGTTTTCTTCAGCACTGGATGATGGTGACGCCCTTGGTTGACTGGCTCCAGGTTTCAGGACTAGGTCTTCGTGGTCGTCTCTGGGAACTCGACGCAGAAATCTTCTTCGTCTCTTTCACCCACCTCTGGGTTCAAACTCAGTTTGTCTCTCTTCACCCACCTCTGGGCTTCAAACTCAGATTTTTCTTTGTCAACTTGTCTTTTACCCCAAGACCTTGCTGTCACTTCTGTCTCCCAGACCACGTTTCTCTCAACCCTACTCTGTCCTGCTCACTCTTCTCTCCCCTCTCTCCTCGTTTTCTTCTCTCTCTCTCTCTCTCTCTCTCTCTCTCTCTCTCTCGTGGTGGTCTTCTCCTCTCCCGTCATGTTGTTCTCCCTCAGTCTCTATAGGGATGGACACAAAGGATTTCCCTTCGGGCCATGCCTTTGTCCATGCTGCTTCTTCACTATCTTGTTCACAAGTACACTGAATTCTCCTTTCGCTACATTCTTCCACACATCAGCATTTACACACATCCCTACCTAATTGATTAACAAACAACCAATTGGCACCAGATGGACATCAAAGACTCCCGCCAACGCCGGGACCACTTTAACACAGTAATTATCCTAGAGAGAGCTATGACAACAACGTCCACACGCATTCAACTAGCCTGACAAAGCATCAACACAGTGCCCCACGGCAATACCATCTGAACGAGCCTGAGACTCCTGCTCTTCAACGACTGTTTACAAAGCAACCGCAGCTGACTGAGTATTTAGCGCCTACTTGATGCTCCGAGGTCCTAGTGGTTACATTCCCCTCCCTTTCGCCATCAGGAAGGTTCGCACTCGGGAGGGTCCTTACTACCTTAGGTGCCATCTGTCACCTGATCACTTCGACCTCCTTGGCACAGTTCGACCGTGTGTGCTAGGTGAGGGCGTATTGCTTATCGGCCCATTACTTATTTCTCTACCACTCATGACATTCTTTGCCTCTAAGCACTTAAGGCCTTTTGTGAGAGGTTTCACGCCCTTGACATAGATACACAGATAGATAGATAGGCAGACGGACAGACAGATCAATCAATTAAATAATCAATCAATCGATCGATCGATCCATAGATAGATAGATAGATAGATAGATAATAATAGATGATAGATTAGACAGATAATTTGATCGATGATTGATCAATCAATCGATAGAAGACAAACAGGTAGACAGGCACCAGCCGCCGTGGCAAAGGGGTTAGCATCGTGGACTCCCAGATGGGAGGTCGTGGGTTCGAATCCCATCAGTCATGTGGGTTTTTCTGCCCGACCGGCTCCTACTCAGAGTTGAGTTTGCTGCGGACTCAATTGGGAAGACTGGGACCACACAGTCGAGTTTCATCCACTTAATGGATGCGTTTCTGAGAGTGTTGCTCGAATTTCCTGACCAACACTACAGGTGTCTGTATCTCTTGGGCCTGGTTGACGCCGGGATATATTATGAAAGGAAGCGTAGAGTACAGCCATGTCATGTAGTCTCAGACTGAAATGGAAATCCGTAGCATCATCTTAATCATCCGCATTCTCATTGATCAGCATAAAAAAGAAGTCTCAAGTTCTGTGGCCCATCATGCCCTGCTCTCATGGTGACCTCAATTTCGATGTCCTCTCCACGTCTGTGGCCTTGGTTTGGTTCCGTCAGGGTCACCGGTATTGGCGAGTCCATGGGGGCCGTCGTTGGACGGACGTGGTGGCGCCCTCCGGAGGGAGAGCTCACTCACGCCGGCTCCGCGACTAAGCAATTATTGTCATCAGTAGGGGGCTTAGTAGGTGGTGTCCTGCGTATGTTAGATCAGAACAGGCGCCACTGAACACCACCGAAGTGACTCGGCAGCAGTGCAGTGTCTCCTCCGGTGGGTTGCCTCTTGACGACTTGACATTGACTGCTCCCTGTGGATTGCCGGTGCCGGGGCTGCGGCGAGACCGGCCGGGCTGTGGCTGTGGACGGGGTGTCGGAATGAGCGGCGTGAGTACACTGCCTCTGAGGTGGCGCAGAGGTTGGGACAGCAAAACAAAACAAAAAAAACAAAAAAAAACAGGTACACAGACAGATAGACAAATACATAGATACAGAGGTAGATGGATAAACAAAAAGATAGATCGATAGAGAGACATAGATCGATCGCTCCGAGCTCCTTTTCTCTGCATAACGATAGTATTTGTTCCATCAATTTCACGGCCTCCTCTCCATACTAACAATTTTTTTTCACACATATTGGGAACATGACAACATTTTTACAGTGTAATAACGGCCTTAGCAAAAAAAAAAAAAAAAAAAAAAAAAAACCTCGTTCAGGTTTGGTCTCCATGTCTTCTGCACATTGATTCACCTCTGCTGGTCTTTTCCTAATGACAATGATATTGTGCTTCCAATTTCACGGCTTCGTATTTCATCAAAGCCAACCCTAGCCCACCCACCATCCTCCTCCTTCACCATCCTCCTCCCTCACCATCCTCCTCCTTCACCATCCTCCTCCTTCACCATCTCCTCCCTCACCATCCTCCTCCCACCATCCTCCTCCTCACATCCTCCCACCATCCTCCTCCTCTCACCATCCTCCTCCCTCACCATCCTCTCATCCCTCACCATCCTCCTCCCTCACCATCCTCCTCCTCACTCTATCCCTACATCCTCCTCCCTCACCATCTCCTCCTCACCATCCTCTCCTCACCACTCCTTCCTCCCTCACCATCCTCCTCCCTCACCATCCTCCTCTCCTCACCATCCTCCTCCCTCACCATCCTCCTCCACTCCTCTCCACCATCTCCCTCCCTCACCATCCTCCTCCCTCACCATCCTCCTCCTCACTCCTCATCCCTCAATCCTCCTCTCCTCACCATCTCCTCCCTACCATCCTCCTCCATTCCCATCCTCCCTCACCATCCTCCTCCTCCCATCCCTCCTCCCATCCTCCCTCATCTCTCCTCACCATCCTCCTCCTCATCTCACCATCCTCCTCCCTCACCATCTCCTCCCACCATCCTCCTCCCTCACCATCCTCCTCCCTCACCATCCTCCTCCCACCTCACCTCCTCCTCCCATCACCTCCTCCTCCCTCACCATCCTCCTCCCACCACCTCCTCACCATCCTCCTCCTCACCATCCCCCCTCCTCACATCCTCTCTCCCCCACCTCCTCCTCCCACCACCTCCCTCACCATCCTCCTCCCTCACCATCCTCCTCCTCCCCACCTCTCCATCCTCCTCCCTCACCATCCTCCTCCTCCCTCACCCATCCTCCCCTCCCTCACTCATCCTCCTCCTCCCTCTCCTCCTCACTCTCTCCCTCACCACCCCTCCTCCCCACTCCTCTCCTCCCTCACCTCTCCCTCCTCCTCCTCCTCCCTCACCATCCTCCTCCTCCCTCACCATCCTCCTCCCTCCCACCATCCTCCCTCACATCCTCCTCCCTCACCATCCTCCTCCTCACATCCTCCTCCTCACATCCTCTCACCATCCTCCTCCTCACCATCCTCCTCCCCCCATCTCTCCTCCCTCACATCCTCCTCCCTCACATCCTCCTCCTCCCTCACCATCCTCCTCCTCACCATCCTCCTCCTCACCATCCTCCTCCTCACCATCCTCCTCCTCCCCCCCACATCCTCTCCCTCACCATCCTCTTCCCTCACATCCTCCTCCCTCACATCTCCCTCCCCTCTCCTCACCATCCTCCTCCATCCCTCTCATCCTCCCTCACCATCCTCTCCCTCACCATCCTCCTCCCTCACCATCCTCCCAATCCTCCTCTCCTCCCATCCTCCTCCCCACATCCTCCTCCCTCACCATCCTCCTCCCTCACCTCCTCCTCCTCCTCACCATCCTCCTCCCTCACTCATCCTCCTCCCTCCACTCCTCCTCCTTCCCATCCTCCTCCCACCATCTCTCCTCACTCCATCCTCCTCCTCACCATCCTCCTCCTCACCACCTCCTCCCTCACATCCTCCCCACCATCCTCCTCCTCCTCACCATCCTCCTCCCCACCATCCTCCCCACCATCTCCTCCCTCCACCATCCTCCTCCATCCTCCCATCCTCCTCCCCCCACCATCCTCCTCCCTCACCATCCTCCTCCCTCACCATCCTCCTCCCTCACCATCCTCCTCCCTCATCATTATCCTCTTCCCTCGTCCTCCTCCTCCCTCACCATCATCCTCCCTCACCATCATCCTCCCTCGCCAGTCCAGCCAGTCACACACAACCACAGAGAGAGAGAGAGAGAGGAGAGAGAGAGAGAGAGAGAGAGAGAGAGAGAGACAGGCAGACAGACAGACAGACAGACAGACAGACAGACAGACAAAGAAAGATAGACAGACAGTGACAGAGAGACAGAGACAGAGAGACATACACAGAGAGACTGACAGAGATAGATAGATGGAGAGTGAGAAAGAGAGATTACTCAAGACAATTTTGGTTCCAAAACACGTTCAGGGGAGCAAGGAAAGAAGACAAAATTTAATAGCAATGGCAGTGGAAAAAATACATTCAGGTCTAGGATCCATATCTTGCATAATACATCCATTCGTCTCTGCACCCCTAATTCCTCCGGTTACATGGTTTCGCCGCTCCACACCATAATCCTCTGCCCCCTCCCCATCCTCCACACCAGCTGGGTCTAATCATATTTCAGAAGACAACAATGGTAGCTTATGAGGTCTCCTCGGGTCAAGGCTGACCATGGACGATGTATCCTAGCTGTCATCCAGTCTGGCTGCTTGGCTAAAACTGCGTCGTTTGGGACTGTTGAGACTAACCGAGATAAGACTTCTTTCTGGTCTGCCCAGTGGCGTGCTAACAAGGTTTTGAGCTGTCCTCAAGCAAATCTCCAGCCCATCAATCAACAAAAACTCTAAATTCTTTTTAAAGTACTAAACGACAAAGAAATAAGAAAACAAATGGTCCCAAACTAGACAACCTGTAATTTCCATAGTGACTCCACAATACCCCGGCCAGTCGAACTTGACACATTGTCGAGTCAATGTTGTAAATGTTAAGTTCAGGAAGCGATGCCTCCGGCTGTTGCAAGGATCGTCCAATATCACTAAAACGATGCTGAACTTTCATTTCTTGGCAGCAAAATTCTCTTGCCAAGAGGGCAGATAGCAGTATAACATCCATGCCGGCACAATTGATTCTATACCCCAGGCAGCTGGGCATCCCTCACTGTTCTACCATAGTAATGCAGGAGTGGCAGTCTGGTGTAAAGGCTGCATCTGTGTGGTGTCTGGTGCGTAGGAGATGCTGCAACTCCTTTCTGCTTGACTGCCAGTCTTCAGCTGTGCTTATCTGCTCTCCTGCCCTGTCTTAAGGTGTTGATTAAGGGAACATCGCCACGTTGTGCAGCAGGCTGCAAGAGCTACCCAAGACCAGACTCAATGCCAAGAGGTTTGATGTCTCTCTTCCATACATCTTTGTATGGCGCCTGGGAGCGACCAGTGATTCTCCACCTGAATGTCCTGGATGTGGTCATCCTGCACATGCTGGACATGGCCCAGTCGGTGGGTTTTGTATTGCGCGAGCAAGGTGTCCTTGTTGGAAGGCCAATGTGAGACAGGACCTCAGCGCTGGACACTCGGTCCTGCCAGACGATAACAATGACTTTGGGCAAAGAGCGCTAAGGTTCAGAATCCACACCCAGTGCAAACCTATTCCTTTCTGCCTCTTTTTCCTCACAGAACTTCCCTCTTGTCCTGCCTGCCACTTTCACAGCTTCGTTTTCCTCTCTGTAAGCAACATTAGTAACATTCTAGCTGATGACATGATTTAACAACCATAGCATTAGAGAACAACGAGGTTACGGATCCATATCGCTCGCAAATCGACATCTTTCTGCTGCTCTTTTCCTCATGACGATGGTATGATCCCATCAGTAACGGGGTTCCTTCTCATCTCTAGTGGCATATGTATCACATGCCTGAAGATGATCATGGGGAAAACGTTCATGGCAAAAACAACCCTGTGAGGTTCGGGATCAATGGTTTCCACATGTCCATCCGTCTTTGCCAGTCTGCTCGTTATAACGATGTCATTGTCCCACCTGTTGCACATTCTCCGTCGTCCTAGGCCACTCCTCCCTCCCATCCCCCTCCTTCCCTGCTCCCCTCCATCCTTTGCCCTTCTGCTGATCAATAACATTTCAGAAGGCATTTAAAGCAAAACGTAACAATGGCATGGTAATGGAAAAACACTAATGCATAGCCTCCAAATTTCTCGCATATTGATCTCTCTCTCTCTCTCTCTCTCTCTCTCTCTCTCTCTCTCTCTCTCTCTCTCTCTCTCTCTCCTCACGCTCACATCCTCCTCTCTCGCCTCTCCTCCTCCTCTCTCTCATCACTCCCTCTCACCCCACCACACATCACTGCCGCGCGCGCCCGCCCCCCCCCACCACGCACACACCACACACCACGCACGCACGCACGCACGCACGCACGCACCACCACCACGCACACACACACACACACACACACACACACACACACACAACATTCTCTCCTCCAAGTAACAATGGCCCCAGGCCTCGTTAATTTCATGGCTTCCTACCCCTCTCTGTGGCCACATTGATCACATTCCAGAAGATAAAACAGATCGCGACGCCCAGGGCAAAAGAACCTGACGTTTGTAATCCTTACCTCTCAGCAGGCAATCCCTGTCTGCCGCTTTTCATGTCAAAAAGAGGGCCCCCGTGTCAGGAAAATCACATGGCCCCAGCACCACCTGCTTTTTATAACATTTTTAGATAACGCTTCACAACACAGCCTTGGCAACAGCCTTTAGGTCAAATCCATACCTCCACATCTAAAGCATCTTGCAGATCTTCGTGTCATAAAGTTGGTCCTTTCTCAGACCATGGCTTTTTCACCTCCGCTAGAACCAGTTTTCTTTTAAGACACCAGAAAAAGGGGAATGTGAACGAACCCAGGCGAGACAACATTATTTTATCATTTTACACACACACACACCAACACACATACACACCACACACAACATAACACACACACACACACACCACAACACACACAAACACACACACCACACACCCACACACACACACCAAAACAACACACACACACACACACAAAACACACTCACACACACACTCACACACACACCACACACCACACACACCACACAACACACAACACACACACACACACTCACACACACACAACACACACACACACACACACACACACACAACAACAAACACACACAAAAATACCAAAACACACACACCACCACACACACTTACTTTTTTCTGGCTTGCTATTTTACTAAGAAAACGGGAAAAAAATAACGAAACAAAAACCCCCCCAAAACCGAATAATAAACCCAGACATCTCCCTCCCCCACACATCGATCCCTCTCTGGCTCTTCTGTTCGACAGCGGGTCCCCTCCGCCAATTTTTCGCCAACATCAGATAATCCCCGGGTTTGCCGCCCCCCCATATTGATCCCTTTGGGCGCCTCGCCCTTCCTCTTAACGAGAGTTTGTCCTGCCCTTTCACGGGTCATACTTATTACTCTTCACATTAAATGAAAAGCCTTTGGCAAATGAACATCATTATGACCCCCCCTGAAGACAGATAAACGACAAGCAGTAAGAGACAAACAACATACGAAGATAGATAGTTAAAAAAAATAATAAATCAATAGAGGATGGAGAGAGATACATAAAAAGGGGGGAGAAAAATCAACAGAAAGACAAATCCTCAAGGTTAATCGATAGATAGAAGACAGACAGAGAGAAAGATACATAGAAAGACAGACAGACAGAGAACAACGTAATAGGGCAGA
>CM031605.1:71816650-71824150 GCA_018398815.1 Conus ventricosus | reverse complement strand
TATTGTCTTGCATTGCATTGTCCTGTATTGTATTGTCTTGCATTGCATTGTCCTGTATTGTATTTCTTGCATTGCATTGTCCCTGTATTGTATGTCTTCATTGCATTGCTGTATTGTATTGTCTGCATTGCATTGTCCTGTATTGTATTGCCTTGCATGCATTGACTGTAGTGTATTGTCTTGCATTGCATTGTCCTGTGTTTCATTGCATTGCATTGTCCTGTGTTTCATTGCATTGCATTGTCCTGTGTTTCATTGCATTGCATTGTGCTGTGTTGTATTGCATTGCATTGTCCTGTATTGTATTGTCTTGCATTGCATTGTCCTGTATTGTATTGTCTTGCATTGCATTGTCCTGTATTGTATTGTCTTGCATTGCATTGTCCTGTGTTTCATTGCATTGCATTGTGCTGTGTTGTATTGCATTGCATTGTCCTGTATTATATTGTAGTGCATTGAATTGTACTTTTTTGTATTGCATTGTACTGTACTGTATTGCATTGCACTGTATTGCGTTGTATTGCATTGCATTGCATTGCATAGCACGGCATGGCACTGTACTGCTTTGCACGCACACACGCACACACAACACACACACACACACACACACACACACACACACACACACACACACACACACGCACACACACACACACACACACACACACACAACCTCAAACGAGTATAAGGCATTACAAAGTAACCAGAGTAGCAAAGAATAATTTCCAGAGCACATGAATACGGTCAGACTAGAAGACATGCCCCCACCCATACCCACCCCCTCCAACCCCCACCCCCTTCTGGTACCTCTAAAGGAAGAAGAAAACTATCCAGACAGACATCAGTTCGCGAAGCGGTGATAGGCATCGCAGGGCTGGACAGGAGGAGAAGGGGGGGGGGAGGGGAACGGAAGAGGCAGGAATGGGGGTGGGAGGGGGGCGGGGCTGGAACCCTGTACGGCTGCAAGCGAAAATAGCATTTCTGGTACCGTTTCCCCCCATTCCCTCATTACGCCAGGACTTCTAGACCATCTTTGGAGCCCCCCCCCCCCCCTCCCCATCCCCGTTATGGCTGATCCGCCCTGCAGCATATTGCAGTTGTGGACGTGGTGTGGCGGTAGACTGCCATTTTGCTGTGGTGATTTCAATACGGACACACATAATGCCAATATTACTCTGCGCGTGTTTTCTCGCCAACAGATCCTCCCAAGTGGTGTTGGCGATGCTGTTGCCGTTGTTGCGGTTGGTGTGGTTATCATTGCTGTCGTTCTTTTTTTGGTATTCCCATCAGTGTGTGCTTCAAGCATTTAATGACGATAAGAAGGGTGAAAAGGAATGGGGGGGGGGGGGGGGGGGGGGGGAGGAGGGGAAATCCGGGGTCAAGATTTATGTTGAGGGGATATTTTTCTGCGACAAAATCTTCGCTTAGACCTTGACAGCTTTGCCTGACCTGGTACTGACACTATGTGACCTGGTACTGACACTGTGTGATCTGGTACTGACACTAAGTGACCAGGTACTGACACTATGTGACCAGGTACTGACACTGTGTGATCTGGTACTGACACTAAGTGACCAGGTACTGACACTATGTGACCAGGTACTGACACTGTGTGACCTGGTACTGACACTATGTGACCTGGCACTGACACTAAGTGACCTGGTACTGACACTAAGTGACCTGGTACTGACTGTATGACCTAGTACTGACACCATGTGACCTGGTACTGAGACTACGTGACCTGGTACTGGCGCTATGTGACCTGGTACTGACGCTATGTGACCTGGTACTGACATTATGTGACCTGGTACTGACATTTTGTGACCTGGTACTGACATTTTGTGACCTGGTACTGACATTATGTGACCTAGTATTGACATTATGTGACCTGGTATTGACTCTGCGTTACCTGGTACTGACACTATGTGACCTGGTACTGACACTATGTGACCTGGTACTGACACTATGTACTGACACTATGTGACCTGGTACTGACACCATGTGACCTGGTATGTGACCGATACTGACACTACGTGACCTGGTATGCGACCTGGTACTGACACTATGTGATCTGGTACTGACACTATGTGGCGTAGTCACCATCTGGTCAAGCGAAACTGTAAATCCCCTGGTCAGCAATCTGGACCCTGGAGTCTTTTTTCCTTTCGCCTTTCTAATCGTTTGATAGACACACTGACGAATACAGACACACCGATGGGAACAACAAAACAACAAAAACAATGACAACAGCAACAACAGCTACAGCAACAACAACTACCACAGCTACAACAACAACAACAACAACTACTTTTCCTACCAGTAGTAGTACTACTACTTTTACTACTACCACACTACTACTATCACTACTACTACTACTTCTACTACTACTACCACTACTACTACTACAAACGATAACAACAACAAAAGCACCACTCCTCAGCAAGGATAATGATGATGATGAATGATGACGACGACGACGACGACGACGACGACGACGACGATGATGATGATGATGATGATGATGATAATGATAAACAACAACAACAACAACAATAATGGTAGTCGTAATAATGTAGATGATAATAGTAATAACAACAACGGCGACGACGACGACGACGACGATACTGACACTAATACTACTACTGATAAATAGTCCAACAGGTAGCTCGACCAAGTCCAAAACAATAACCAGAAGAGCACTCGGAAGAATCCAGACCTCTGTCGTGGTGGAACGGATCCTGAAGTCGCCCTTAAATCCGGATCCGCACCCACATTTAGTGGATTCGTCCATGGGCCACATCCCATCGTTTCACCACTTTTGTTAAATTCAGTACATAAGGGTTTTGTTTTGTTTTTCCGTAATATAACTGAATGGATTCTGAATCCGGATTTTTTAAAATTTTTAATCCCTACAAGTTCACACCAAGTACAAAAAGTGTGTGCTTTGGACTACAATCATTCTGAACAACAAGTTTCGTTGAAATTGGGTTCTGAATTTCTTTGTTTGTATATATTCGTTGGGAGGTGATCTTGCGAAACACACACACACACACACACACACACACACACACACACACACACACACCACACAAGAGAGAGAGAGAGAGAGAGAGAGAGAGAGAGAGAGAGAGAGAGAGAGAGAGAGAGAGAGAGAGAGAGAGAGAGAGAGAGAAGGGTGAAAACCTAACTCCCTCGTAAGACATCCTAAACAATATCACCAGTCACAAAAACCCATACTCACACAATGGGATCCCGATGCCACTTGTAAATCGGCACGTTTCATGCAACGAGCCCCGCGCACTGGTAATCTACACGTGGGCTCACAGATATTGACCTCATTGATGTAGCCGAAGTTCCCACGTATATCAGTCAACACTTGCCGAAAAGACAGCTTCCGAAACATACTGTCCGGTCACACATAGTATAACAACGAGAGCGATTATCTAGGGAGAAGTTGCTGGCATACAGGTAGTTTTTTGTGGTAGACGTAGACAGGTTTGTCACCAGAGCGGATCGCTTGCACAGTGAAGCCACCGCTTTTACTAAGCTGCTGTCGGTTTTGTAACTGGGTGTGACAGACAGAATACAGCTTGCGTAGAGAAGTTGTGTGCTCGTCAGTTGAGACTTAACCCGCGCTTTTTGTACACGGAGATTTCCCATGGAAGGAAGGGGGCCGGGGGGAGGGGGGGGGAGGAGGGAGGGAAGGAAGAAGGGGAGGGGCAAGGGTAGAAGAAAAAGCGTGAGGTCTGGGGAGAAGCCGACGTATCATTTATCAACTATCAGTGCCTGCTGGGCCACTTCGTTTAACAGCGTCCACCGGCTGTTTCCTTAATCCACGATCAGTTGCCCCTACAATCATCTGCCCACGATTATCTCCCTGCAAGCATCTCTCCTCACGGTCATCTTCCGAGACAATCATGTTCCTGCCATCACGTCCCCTGCGATCATCTCCCCTTTGTTCCATCCCCTGCAATCACCTCCCGCAATCATCTCTCTGCTCTCGTCTTCCTGAAATCGTCTCCGTGTCATCATCTGCCCACAATCTTTCTCTGCTGCCATCTCCCTGGAATCCTGTTTCTGATGTAAGCTCCCTGCTACCATCTCCCTGGGATCGTTTTCCTGCGATCATCTCGCTACAATCATTCCCCTGCAATCTACCCCCCCCCCCCCCCCTCTCCCCACCTCTGCCATTTTCTCCCTCAATCATCCACCTGCAATTATCTCCCTACAATCATCTCCCTGGAATCAACTTCCCATATTTATCTCCACTTAATCATCTCTCCACAATCATATCCCTTCGATCATCTCCCCAGAATCATCTTCCCGCTCTCATCTCCCCACAATCATCTCCCCATTAACACCTCCCTGCACTCATCTCCCCGCATCCATCTCTCCGTTAATATCTCCCTGCACTCATCTCCCCGCATCCATCTCCCCGTTAATATCTCCCTGCCCTCATCTCCCCGTTAATATCTCCCTGCACTCATCTCCCCGTTAATATCTCCCTGCACTCATCTCCCCGCATCCATCTCCCTGCACTCATCTCCTCGCATCCATCTCCCCGTTAATATCTCCCTGCACTCATCTCCCCGCATCCATCTCCCTGCACTCATCTCCTCACATCCATCTCCCCGTTAATATCTCCCTACACTCATCTCCCCATTAATATCTCCCTGCACTCATCTCCCCGTTAATATCTCCCTGCACTCATCTCCCCGCATCCATCTCCCTGCACTCATCTCCTCGCATCCATTCCCCGTTAATATCTCCCTGTACTCATCTCCCCGTTAATATCTCCCTGCACTCATCTCCCCGTTAATATCTCCCTGTACTCATCTCCCCCGCATCCATCTCCCTGCACTCATCTCCCCGCATCCATCTCCCTGCACTCATCTCCTCGCATCCATCTCCCCGTTAATATCTCCCTGCAATCATCTCCCCGCATCCATCTCCCTGCACTCATCTCCCCGCATCCATCTCCCCGTTAATATCTCCCTGCACTCATCTCCCGTTAATATCTCCCTGCACTCATCTCCCCGTTAATATCTCCCTGTACTCATCTCCCCATTAATATCTCCCTGCACTCATCTCCCCGTTAATATCTCCCTGTACTCATCTCCCTGCATCCATCTCCCTGCACTCATCTCCTCGCATCCATCTCCCCGTTAATATCTCCCTGCACTCATCTCCCCGTTAATATCTCCCTGCACTCATCTCCCCGTTAATATCTCCCTGTACTCATCTCCCCGTTAATATCTCCCTGCACTCATCTCCCCGTTAATATCTCCCTGCACTCATCTCCTCGCATCCATCTCCCTGCACTCATCTCCCCGTTAATATCTCCCTGCACTCATCTCCCCGCTTCCATCTCCCTGCACTCATCTCCTCGCATCCATCTCCCCGATGATATCTCCCTGCACTCATCTCCACGTTAATATCTCCCTGCACTCATCTCCCCGTTAATATCTCCCTGCACTCATCTCCCCGCATCCATCTCCCTGCACTCATCTCCCCGCATCCATCTCCCCGTTAATATCTCCCTGCACTCATCTCCCCGTTAATATCTCCCTGCACTCATCTCCCCGCATCCATCTCCCCGTTAATATCTCCCTGCACTCATCTCCCGTTAATATCTCCCTGCACTCATCTCCCCGTTAATATCTCCCTGCACTCATCTCCCCGTTAATATCTCCCTGCACTCATCTCCCCGTTAATATCTCCCTGCACTCATCTCCCCGTTAATATCTCCCTGCACTCATCTCCCCGTTAATATCTCCCTGCACTCATCTCCCCGTTAATATCTCCCTGTACTCATCTGCCCGCATCCATCTCCCTGCACTCATCTCCCCGCATCCAGCTCCCCGTTAATATCTCCCTGCACTCATCTCCCCGTTAATATCTCCCTGCACTCATCTCCCCGTTAATATCTCCCTGCACTCATCTCCCCGTTAATATCTCCCTGTACTCATCTCCCCGCATCCATCTCCCTGCACTCATCTCCCCGCATCCATCCCCGTTAATATCTCCCTGCACTCATCCCCCGTTAATATCTCCCTGCACTCATCTCCCCGTTAATATCTCCCTGCACTCATCTACCCGTTAATATCTCCCTGCACTCATCTCCTCGCATCCATCTCCCTGCACTCATCTCCCCGTTAATATCTCCCTGCACTCATCTCCCCGCATCCATCTCCCTGCACTCATCTCCCCGTTAATATCTCCCTGCACTCATCTCCCCGTTAATATCTCCCTGCACTCATCTCCCCGTTAATATCTCCCTGTACTCATCTCCCCGCATCCATCTCCCTGCACTCATCTCCCCCATCCATCTCCCCGTTAATATCTCCCTGCACTCATCTCCCCGTTAATATCTCCCTGCACTCATCTCCCCGTTAATGTCTCCCTGCACTCATCTCCCCGTTAATATCTCCCTGTACTCATCTACCCGTTAATATCTCCCTGTACTCATCTCCCCGCATCCATCTCCCCGTTAATATCTCCCTGCACTCATCTCCCCGTTAATATCTCCCTGCACTCATCTCCCCGTTAATATCTCCCTGCACTCATCTCCCCGTTAATATCTCCCTGCACTCATCTCCTCGCATCCATCTCCCTGCACTCATCTCCCCGTTAATATCTCCCTGCACTCATCTCCCCGCTTCCATCTCCCTGCACTCATCTCCTCGCATCCATCTCCCCGTTAATATCTCTCTGCACTCATCTCCCCGTTAATATCTCCCTGCACTCATCTCCCCGTTAATATCTCCCTGCACTCATCTCCCCGCATCCATCTCCCCGTTAATATCTCCCTGCACTCATCTCCCCGCATCCATCTCCCCGTTAATATCTCCCTGCACTCATCTCCCCGTTAATATCTCCCTGCACTCATCTCCCCGCATCCATCTCCCCGTTAATATCTCCCTGCACTCATCTCCCCGCATCCATCTCCCCGTTAATATCTCCCTGCACTCATCTCCCCGGTAATATCTCCCTGCACTCATCTCCCCGCTTCCATCTCCCTGCACTCATCCCTCGCATCCATCTCCCCGTTAATATCTCCCTGCACTCATCTCCCCGCATCCATCTCCCTGCACTCATCTCCTCGCATCCATCTCCCCATTAATATCTTCCTGCACTCACTCCCCGCATCCATCTCCCTGTACTCATCTCCCCACATTTCTTCTTCAAACAATCATTCTTCACAATCACCCTTCATGCAATTATCTCCCTCCGAAAAATCGCCTTGCCGCAATTCTCTCCCGCAATTTTCCTCCTGCAATAATCTCACCGAAATTATCTCCCTGCACTCATCTCCGTGCAATCATCTCACTGTGATCAGTTCCTCACATTCATTTCCTCACGATCATCTCTCTACGGTCATTTCCCTGTTCACGTCTCCCGGTAAACATCTCACAAAAATCATCTCTCGGTGATCTTCTCCCCGCAAAAATTCCTACAATTATGCCCCCTGAGGAAACCAATGGATTTGGTACACACACA
>CM031605.1:71809150-71811650 GCA_018398815.1 Conus ventricosus | reverse complement strand
ATACATCCAATCAGCATGGGGTTTTCATTTCAGTGCTCTTTAAAGTGTCAGGAAGTGATTCATTGAATTCATCCAATCAGCTTGGGAGAGAAAAAAAAAAAGGGGGGGGGGGGAGATAGGGAGGGAGGGGAGTAATCATTTCGCTTGTCAATAGAGACGTGTTGTTAAACATTGTCACACTTTACGACGAAAGAAAATCTTTTTTCTTCTTCTTTATTTTACTCTTTTTTTTCTTTTCTTTTTTTTTTTTTTTTTGGGGGGGGAGGGAGGGGTGTGTGTGATTTTTTATGTATACAAAGAAATCGACTGCTCACTATTCACCTCGTTCCCCCCCCCCCCCCCTCCCCTTGTTGTCTCGCCTCCCTCCCCCCCCCCCCCCCCCCCCCCCCCCCACTTCCGTCACTCACTCCATCCGCGCCTGTCCACGCTCTCGTTCGATAATTTTACTATGAGTACGTTTCTTTTTACTCAGAGAAATAGATAAATAGAAATAATTAATGAATATATACATACTAAATGAATGAATGAACGAACGAAAGAACGAGTGAATGAATGGAAGAAAGAATGGATGAATGAATGAATGAGTACACAAACAAATGGACTGAAAAATGAATCAGGACGCAGAAGAAAAGCAGACGATGACCATCCAATTGTCTAGCTAACAACGAGTAACATCATATTGTTATGGATCACGTAAGTTCATGGGATTTAGGTTAGTATCACGCGTGTGGCAGACAGGGTTATCATAAAACAGGGCTCTGTGCCGAGACAGGCCGGCGACACGGTCTTCACTGGGTTTCTCGATGTGATGTCCTTCGTCCGGAAAGTTCGTTGTGAAACAGTTTCCGAGTTTTTGTTGTTGTTGTTGTTTGTTGTTGTTGTTGTGTTGTTGTTGTTGTCGTTTGATTGTTTGTTTTATGTTCCATTGGCAAAACATGTTACACGGAACTGGTGTTAGGAACCAGCATATAAGCAGCCGCGCCAGTCAGCCGAAGTATTTTCAACGCCTACTCTCTTCCAACGGCCACGCCCTACCGAAAAGCCAGTTGCAGTCTTATCGGCTACCAATCGCATAGAGGACTTGAAGTGAGACAGACATTTTGTTTCTGATTATGTACCGCCATTAATTCCCTTTCCAGCACCCTAAATAGTAACTTTTTTTTTTTATTGGTGCGTGAAACGATCGGCATTTTCACGGTCTAACTTTTCCTTCAGGGATATTCACTTCTAGCCGCCAGCTCTTTCCCCATTGATGGGCTTTACACGATGCCTGGCTATGGCGTGGTTTGTTGTGTGGCGGCTTAATAGATCGAAATACAACAAATATCTATTTTCTTCGCGTAAAATAGCATTAATCAGTGATATCGCTGCTTCATGGCTGTTCGTTTTAGCGCTCTTCGGCTTGGCAAGGTGGTCAAACGCGGTCACATGGAAACGGAGAATTATGACTCATGAAGGAAGGTTACAATGAACCCTGCGCAGGCGCGCTGGTATCCTGAGCATCATTATTTGAGTTATACGGCTTTACATCACAGCTTCCATTACAAAAGCCAAGTATGCCGGAAGCCGGTGTCGTATATAATACTGTCGCTCATATAATCGTGTCGCAGCGACAGTATTTCCCGGGAAATACTGCATTTTATGGACAGCTACAATATTCTATGGGACATTTTTCGTGAAACGTTGTCGCGCGACATTTTTTTCCAGCAATTATTGTCGCTGCAACAATATTTCACGTGAAATGCTATCGCTGCGATACAATTCCACGGCGACAGTATTATATACGACACCCGGAAATAACTGACCAGATTAACTGTTTTCATTGCACATGGCTTAGTAGAACCATAAGGTTTTTCTCTCTTTCGTTTGACCATTTCTCTGAATCCTTAAAGGGTTAGAGTTCAAGTGAATATATTATCTATACCTCGTTCTTCATCGTTTTAGGTTTTCATACAGCGGTTATCAATAATTACTGTTTTGAACGTGATAATATAATAATTGCGACTTTTGATGTGAAGAAGTGGCTATACTGAGTGCGTCCGCGCTATATTCTTTAACCCGTCAGTAGCTTGCAGTGTTCAGTTACCTGTGGCACAAAGGCCAGCTGTAGTTCATCCATCATCACCTGTTTGACAGGCAACGCACTTTAATATGACACTGAAAGTGAACCACGCCAATAAAAAGAAAACCAAACACATCGATATTAGAGGCGATCGGGGTTATGATGGTGCTGACACTCCTTTTGACTCGTTGACAAAACGGATAGACGGCGGTCGTGACATATGATATTCCGCGGGGCTGGTCTTTCATTCTCTCGCTCACAAAAAGGTGGCTAGTGGCTGTTTTTTTGTGTAATGTTTTGAATGGCATTTTGATGATGGGGAAATGGAGAATATACTTTAAGGGGTCAGAGAGAGAAAGGGGGAGGGGGCGCAGGGAGAGAGAGAGAGAGAGAGAGAGAGAGAGAGAGAGAGAGAGAGAGAGAGAAACAGAGAAACAG
>CM031605.1:71799150-71804150 GCA_018398815.1 Conus ventricosus | reverse complement strand
TCTGTCTTTTTCATTTACTGACTTTACCGTGCATGTCGGCCTACATAATTCGTCTAATTCTGTTCACTGCCTTCTGATTGGTAGGAAGATATCTCGGAGTTCACCTATCACTTCTGGCGCTTGGAGAGTGAGAATCCGACCGTTCCATGCACCATCATTTTCTTTCTTTCTTTCTTTCTTTCCTTCCTACCTTCTTTCTTTCTTTCTCACAATTTGTCGATTTACTTACGCAGAGCATTTCAGCTGCGTTCTGTAATGATGTTACGACAGTCAGAATCTAGTGATCTTGAATGTTGCAAATCATACTGTGTTGTACATTCTGTACTTTGTACCCCCTTCATGAGGGGCAATCACCTTAATGAATAAATGTTATTCATTCATTCATTCCTCTCTTTCTTCTTTTCTTTCTTTTTCTTTTCTTTTTTTTTCCTTTCCTTTTTTTTTTCTTTCTTAAAGGACATTTCAACTTTTTGGTGTCGTGTCGGCCATTTTCATTCACACGCAAGAAAGCCCCCGAGATAACTCTTGCGATCTCTTACCAGTGTCTCGTTCCACTCGCGGCAAAAAGACACAAATAATGCGCAGGTTGCGAGAATTCTCCGCATCACCTGTGAGAAACGCGCCTCTGTCTCAAGTGTCGGAAACGTGTATGGTGAACGAGTCGGGCGATTTCCTGCAAGTAATGATATGTCTGCTGCTCAGGTAAGCTTGACCAATGGGCTACACTCAGACCGGACCTACTGGCCCTCAGCTGCACGGAACCGGCCACTGGGCAGGCTACAGCTGACAGCCGTTCGTTGACAGTGCAAGTGAACGTGTGAAGGTTGGAGTTCATCAATTAGCCCTGCCTTGTTCAACTGCCCCGAAAAAAACCGGGTTGCAGAGCACGTGGCGCGCGCGCGCGCACGCACACACCACACACACACACACACACACACACACACACACACACACACACACACACACACACGCATGCACCTACAAACACACATAATAAAAATAATCAAGGGTTGACTGCCAGAACCAAGTATCTCCCTTATATATATATATATATATATATATATATATATATATATATATATATATATATATATATATATATATTATGTGTGTGTGTGTGTGTGTGTGTGTGTGTGTGTGTGTGTGTGTGCGTGTGTGTGAGATAGTGGGTTCTGGCAGTCAATCCTCGCCACGTGCGTGGGCATGCTCGCACATACACACAGTCGTGGGACTGTGGTGGGAACAAAACGCCACATTTTCACATCGCTTCTGAGCTATTCCTTACAATATGAACGCAGTAATTTTGACCAGACTTACAGAAACAAAACAACAACAACAAAATTAATAACAGATCCAAAACCACAAACTAGCGCTTTGGAAGTTTGTTGTGATGAAACCAAACCTGTGTATTCCGGGTTTGATGATGTAGACTCCTTGAGCTGATCCCGTTTCTGCGTCTTCCAGGATGACAAACGACAGCAACACATCAAAGGCACGCACGGTTAGAGACACAGCTCTTGGCACTGCTGTTATACACTATATGCAAGGCACGCACAGTTAGAGACACAGCTCTTGGCACTGCTGTTATACACTATATGCAAGGCACGCACAGTTAGAGCCACAGCTCTTGGCACTGCTGTTATACACTATATGCAAGGCACGCACAGTTAGAGACACAGCTCTTGGCACTGCTGTTATACACTATATGCAAGGCACGCACAGTTAGAACGAACACACTTCTCCGTACTAACTGTAATACTGTACACACTCTCACAACACCGCAACACAGTACCGGCCCAACCTGTAAAGAGATCAAGACGACAAACCTAGCCTTGTGCCATCGGAGCCAAGCGTTAAAGCACGTGCTTGCAAACAGAATGATGTTCTCCTTTAGAACACACACACACACGGTGATTGACGCTGAGGGGGAAAATCCCAATGTAGTCAAACACCCAGCGGACCCGTGTCGAACAGAAGCTTCATAATCGCGCCATGAATCTCCCCTTTGCTGTGTCCGTGGACAAAGGGAGAGGGCCTAGCGGCTTCTGCTCTGACACACACTTCGTTGCTCCTCAAAAACCTTTGACCTGTCAAACGTATCGCCACAGCCGTCACTCAACGTGCTGGCGGTCACTCACTCCAACGTGAAAGAAAATCAATCCCATTCCATTTCCACGTTACTGTCCTTTTATCCACGAGGTTCAATAGCACGGTGGCTGGAGTCCCGCTGTAAAAGGCAGTTAGGGTCTGAGAACGATTCCATTGTGTGGAAGTCAGAAGTGGTGGTTGAGTGTATGGGGGACGACAAAGTTGTAAACTCGTGTCAAAAATGCGAACCCGAATTAGTTTCCACGTCCGTTTTGTCCATATCAGTCCTGCTGCCTAAACAGATAGAATGTGTTTTCATTGCCAAAGATAGAGTAATATTACATCCCTGAATGAAAATAGCACAGCGGTCTATGTTGTTATGTTGTTTTGTTTGTTGCCCGTCGAGACGACGAAGACCATCTAGTCATCCTGGGATCGGGGGTGAGTGCGTAGATGGCTGGTCAGGCCGATCTGCGCCCGGAAAGACCTATCACAGTACGGACAGGGGATGGTGGCAGCAGCTGGAGATCTGTACTTTTACACACAAGCACCCTGTATTGGATTAGCTCTCCGTTAAACGTAGAATTGTTCCTGAGCAAACATAAAGTATGCGTCCTCTTGACGACTGAACATTGACTGCTCCCTGTGGGTTGCCGGTGCCGGGGCTGTGTCGGGTCGGGCCGGGCTGTGGCTGTGGGCGAGGATTCGTAATGAACGGCGTGGGTGCAATGCCACTGAGGAGGTACAGATGACAGTGCAGACACGCACCTGTCAGGTCAACTGTCGAGAAAGTTTACAAGCGCTCCTGTGACAGAAAAACAGTGGAAAACAAGCCTAGGAGTGGTAGGCCCAGAGTGTTCACTAACAGGTGTATGTCTGCACTGTCAAAGATCGTTAAACGGGACAGATCTGCCACAGTTTCTGAAATTTCAGCCGAATTCCGTGCATCAACCTCTGTTAAATTCAGCCAAAAGACAATCAAGCGAAATCTGCGTGGACTTGGCTATTCAAAGCACCCCCCAGTGAAGAAACTAGTCATCAAGGAAGTGAACAGAAAAAAGCGGCTGCAATATTGTAGGAGGAAACTTCACTCGGCTGTGAACGATCAGTGGAACAATGTTATAAGTCGAAAAGAAGTGGCCAGTGCTTTCTCTGTGCAGCGTCCATCTTGGCCTGAAGACTACATTGAAATTGATGCTGTGGGGATGCATTTCGTGTGACAGAGTTGGACCACTGGTGTTCGTGGAAGGCAGTATGAACAGTCAGAAGTACACTGATGTGCTGGGAAACAACTTTCTGCCGTTTGTTGCCGACCACTACCCAAACAAACGTTGGTACCTGCAAGAGGACAACGCGTCTGTTCATGGCTCGGCTCACACCGAGACCTGGAAGCGACAGCACAGAGTTCCCGTGTTTTTCTGGCGCCCTCAAAGTCCAGATCTAAATCCGATCGAGAACGTGTGGCAAGTCCTCAAGACTCAAGTGAGAAAAAACATTCGCCGCATCAGTACTGTCGCAGATCTGCGCTGTGCACTCACCACTAGCTGGAATCAGCTGACTGTTGCCTACCTCTCTACGACTCCTCACCATTAGCTGGAATCAGCTGACTGTTGCCTACCTCTCTACGACTCTCTACCGAGACGCTGTCAGCATGTTTTGAGTGGATAGGGCCAGATTACCAAGTACTATCAAGTTCTGTCCAGCCTTAAGGTAAGAATAATAAGTTTTCAGCAACAGGTGCCTGCAGGTAGTCGGCGGCGGAAGTGCCGAGAAGGGACCAACTTGTCCCATGAGTGTACTCTCAGAAAACTGTAGGAAATGTTCACAGAACAGGTACCGTGTTAACAACACAAACGTGAAAATATAATACATATATACATTACCTCAACGCTTCGGGTGAATGAATTTTAAAACATATTGGCATTGTCGTGAGGCGTTTTTATGTAATCTCGGTTGAAAAGTCAAACGATTTTAACTCGAAAACATTACTGCAGCGCCAAGTATTGATGGGAGAGTTGCTTCTCTGTATGTTTTTCACAACCGTGTGCAGAGACGAAAGCAGTGATAACAGAATGCTTCTAATACTTTTGTATTAGTTGAAGCTGAAGGGCGCTAAATCTTAATCTGACAATTCTTGACATTATAAGTGAGTTTTCTGAAATTTGACAGATACAACGTCGAGCTTGTAAATCCCAACATTAAGCCAGGTTTCGAGTCATCTCCGGGCTACCTTATTCTAGAAAACAGCACAATTTGGTGGGAGAATATCGTCGAGTTTGTATTTTAAAGAAATGTTAGCAAAATGCAACAACTTAGAACAGAAGAGCAAACTTTTCAGTGGCAGCGATGCAAGTGATTTGATTCCTTCAAGTCTGGCAAGAGTGAATAGAATGCCAAATACACTGTGAACGCCTTCCTGTTGTGAAGGGCATGATCCGAAATCGTAAGGAGGCCTGAAACTTGTGAGTGTACTCGTCTACGTTTTCCTTCTCTGCCTATCTGTTCTTTCCTGTGACACTCTCTCTTTGTTCTTGTGTTGTTGTAGTTGCAAGTGAATTTCTGTTTGTTTGTCTGTTTGCTTGTCTGTTGTTTGTTGTTTGTTTGTTTGTTTGCTTTGTTTGTCTGTTTGTCTGTTTGTTTGTTGTTTGTCTGTTTGTTTGTTGTTGTCTGTTTGTTTGTTTGTTTGTTTGTTTGTCTGTTTGTTGTTTGTCTGTTTGTTTGTTGTTTGTTTGTTTGTTGTTGTTTGTTTTGTTTGTCTGTTTGTTTGTCTGTTTGTTTGTTTGTCTGTTTGTTGTCTGTTTGTTTGTCTGTTTGTTTGTCTGTTTGTTTGTTTTGTTTGTGTTTGTCTGTTTGTTGTTGTTTGTTTGTTTGTTTGTTGTTGTTTGTCTGTTTGTTTGTTTGTTTGTTGTTTG
>CM031605.1:71779150-71791650 GCA_018398815.1 Conus ventricosus | reverse complement strand
ACACACACACACACCACACAACACACACTCAACACCTCACACAGATACATGTCCCAGCGAAAAAAACATGACAGCTCAAAGGCAAAGAGCGACTGATGTTCCTCTTCCATCCAGCAAGCAAAATCTACTCTATTCAGCAGCCAGTCAAAAAAAAAAAAAGCACACAAACGCAAACAACAACAACAAACACAGGTACAGTGTAATGCCGACGTTTCCACGCCCAAGCTTGCGGAGAGAGAGAGAGAGAGGAGAGAGAGGAGAGAGAGAGAGAGAGAGAGAGCAGAGAGTGAGAGAGTGAGAGAGAGAGAGAGAGAGAGAGAGAGAGAGGAGAGGACAGAGGAAAAGAGAAGAGGACAGAGAATGAGGGAGAAGGAGACAGAGGAAAAGAGAGAGAGAGAGAGAGAGAGAGAGAGAGTGAGATAGAGGCGAGGAGAAGAGAGAGAGAGAGAGAGAGGAGAGTTGATGAGTGGGAGTGAGAGAGAGAGAGGAGGAGAGAGAGAGGAGGGCAACAAAATGGAACGGGAAAGGGGGGGGGGGGGGGTCGTGCGAGTTTCTGTGGTTTGGGCTTTTTGTTTGCTTCTTTGACACGAGCACCCGAAGGTAGAGGCAGCGACGAGAGAGAGAGAGAGAGAGAGAGAACAGAATGAAAGGGGGACGGGGCCGGGGGTCGTGCAAGGTTTCTGTGGTTTTGGCTTTTTTGTTTGCTTACTTTGAAAGAGAGGGAGAGAGAGAAAGAGAGAGAAGAGGAGAGAGAGAGAGAGAGGGAGGTGAGAGAGAGAGAGGGAGAGAAAGAGACAAACAGGACAGACAGACAGGCAGACACAGCAGACGAAGTCTCAGAACGATCGGTTTTTACGTAGACTTCGGGATGCAGGACAGAGCGGGAGGGGATTAACCAACGACACTGATAACGAATGATTTTTATATTCCGCTGTCGTTCTGCCAGGAGCGAGGCTCACCGCGCTTTACGTCAGAAAAAAAAAAGGTGATTACATAAAACTTTACATGAACGCGCGCGCGCGCGTGCACACAAACACACACACACACACACACACACCCACCACACAACACACCACACACACCAACACACACTTACTGAAGGGCGACATTACACTATGATAATAAATCAATGAAGAATCTGTGTTTGGTTCTAATCTCACGAATAGTGGATTAGACGTAAATGAAAGACACACAAAATCATATATATAGTATATATTTATATATATATATATATATATATATATATATATATATATATATATATAAAGATATATATTTATAAGCAATCCACTTCTCATCAACATGGTAACAGTTGAATTCTGAATATGGCGCTGGTTGGTTGGTTGATCCTTCGCGGGTGAAGATGATACGCACTTCTGCTATCACTGGGTGGGGTGTGAATCATAGTGGACAGTTCAAAAAACAGCTGTGATTTCCAGGGTCAGGTTTTAAAGAAGGTAGAGCTATAAAACCCTGCAGAGGGGTGGTGTTCCAGATATCCTCGGCTTGTTAACGAATTGATTCTGTTCCTAGGTTTTCATATTCAGGACTTCGCTTTTAAGACGTGAACACGTTATTCCGATCAGAGACTGCGTTCAGGCATGGTGTTTGATCCAAGCTTGCGTTGAGGCATGGTGTTTGATTCAGGACTGCGTTGAGGCATGGTGTTTGATCCAGGGCTTGCGTTCAGGTAGGTGTTTGACAAGGGCTGCGTTCAGGCATGGTGTTTGATCTGGGACTGCTTTGAGGCAATGGTGTTTGTTTCCAGAACTGTGTTTGAGGCATGGTGTTTGATTCCGGACTGCGTTAGCATGGGTGTTTGATTCAGGAGTGCGTTCAGGCATGGTGTTTGATTCTGGGACTCGTTGAGGCATGGTGTTTGATTCAGGACTGCGTTGAGGCATGGTTGTTTTGATTCAGGACTGCGTTGAGGCATTGGTGTTTGATTAGGACTGCATTCAGGCATGGTGTTTGATTCAGGAGTGCGTTTCAGGCATGGTGTTGATCTATGACTGCGTTGAGGCATGGTGTTTGATTCAGGACTGCGTTGACGGCATGGTGTTTGATTCAGGAGTTGGCGTTCAGGCATGGTTGTTTGATCTGGGCCTGCGTTGAGGCATGGTGTTTGATTCAGGACTGCGTGCGGCATCATGGTGTTAGATTCAGAACTGCGTTGAGGCATGGGTTTGATCTGGGACTGCGTTGAGGCAAGGGGTTTGATTCAGGACTGCGTTCAGGCCCAGTGTTTATGATTCGAACTGCGTTCAGGCATGGTGTTTGATCTGGGACTGCGTTCAGGCCTGGTTGTTTGATCAGAACTGCGTTCCGGAATGGTATTTGATTTCAGGAACTGCGTTGAGGCATGGTGTTTGATTCAGGACTGCGATGAGGCATGGTGTTGATTAAGGAGTGCGATTCAGGCATGTGTTTGATTCTGAAACTGGCGTTCAGGCATGGGTGTTTGGAACGCATGGTGATTAATCAGGTTTCGTGTTCAGCTGGCTCCTCGATCTGCGCTTCGTTCAGAAAACGGAAGGAAAAAAAATTAAAAGTGAACGTTTTTCGGTCTGTATGAGGGAGAAGGAGGGAACGATGGAAGGCTGGTCGGGACGGGTGATACATCTTTAACACCTTCTTCATGTATTTCCTGAGGACGGAAATAGACTTTTAGGTCAGGTGACTCGACGCCCAAATCAGTTCAGATGGCGGTAGGAGTAAGTAGTAGGGAGCCAAAGTCAAGCTGTGCTCAAAAGGGTGAGCTGTAGGGTCGAATCCCAGACTCGTTAGTGATTTTTCCTCGCTTTCTTTGCGTTTGAGTAGCGTGTGGTATGCTGGTCTATCACCCAAGAGAAGTAAAGCCAGGTTCTGTGTCGGGTTTGTCCTTGGTCGGGTGGGGTGTTTAGTTCGGCAGAGCTGAGACCAAGAAGCTATGCCCTCTCCGTGGGAGAATGTCGCTTGTTGCTGGCGCTTTTCCTCGGCTGTTGTGGTTACATCAGATGGGGTATATACTAGGTCAGATTACATGGTGAGAGAGAGCGATGAGAGAGAGAGCGAGAGAGGGAGGGAGGGAGGGAGGGGAGGGAGGGATGAGAGAAAGAGAGAGAGGAGAGAGAGGAGAGGAGAGAGAGAGAGCGTGGTGTGGTGTTGTGTGTGGTGTGTGTGGTGGTGTTGTGTGTGTGTGTGTGTGTGTGTGTGCGTGCGGTGCGTGCGTGCGTGCTGGTGCGTGCGTGCGGCGTGTGAGGGTGTGTGTTGTTGCTCTTCAGTTTAACGTCTTCCCACTAAAGTGATTTTCAGACGGATTGTGTAGTGTGTGTGTGTTGTGTGTGTGTGTGTGTGTGTGTGTTGAGTGCTGCGTGCGTGCGTGCGTGCGTGCGTGTCTTTGCGTGGCGTGCGTGCGTGCGTGTGTGTGTTGTGTGTGTGTGGAGAGAGGCCACCTTCGCGCCTCTGTGTATTTAGATGAATGGAGTGTGAGTGCGCGGCTTGCGAGTGTGTGTGGGTGTGTGTGTGTGTGTGGGTGTGTGTGTGTGTGTGTGTGTGTGTGTGTGTGTAAGTAAGTAAGAAGTAAGTAATTCTTTTCGTGTATGAGGGGTTGTTGAAAGTTTAAAGACAAATTCCTACTGGACTACGTAATAGTATGTGGGCATCATCATATCGAAACAAAGTAAAAGATTAATTATTTTAAATTTTTGGTTAAAGTCAGTGGAAGTCGATCTAAAGCTAGTCACAAAAAAGTTAAGGGCCGCTTAGATTTTTTGGGTACTCTAAGTAATGGGTCTGAATTTCGTAAAACAAAGCGCAGCGTTCGCGAGTATCATTCTGAGCTATTCTGATGCTCACACACCACACTGTATGAAAAACGAAATAATCTTCCGACGAGCATTTTTCGGTCGTGAATATGGCTCAGCCAAAAACACCAAAAAATCCGTGAAAAATGCATGAAGTTTGCCAGGGATGATTACACAGCAGTTTGGAATTGGAAATCGGCAAAGTGCACGTGCCAGGCCTGCCTATGTTGAACACTTTTGAATGACAATTTGCCTGCGGTTAGGTATAAACATGACCGCTTAATCGGGCTGCAATAACCATGCCTCCAAGACGATACTGTCAACACTAGATCGCGGCGGGCTCTGGGATGGCTCTAAGATGGCATTTCTGCGAAGAGCGGTGGCCCGACGTCTGGGAGTGAACCACTCAGTAATTCAAGCCTTCACCAGCCGAAACCAAGGACACTGGAAAGCGCAAGGAACGACCACACTCAGGCCGGCCAAGAATCACCAACGCGCAAGACGATCGCTACTTGATGCTGGACGCAGTCCACGCAGAACCATCAATGCAGTGCATTGCTATCGCGTGAGACAGGAGCTGGAAGAACGACTAACCTCAACGTAAGTCGCCAGACCGTCGAGGTCGCCTTCACAGTTTCAACTCCGCTCAAGAAGGCCGCCGTCCCGTCTCCCACTAACACAGCACCATCGACATGGCCAAGAAGGAGGTGGTTTGGTCGACGTCATCAGCGATGGTCGAGGCAGCAATGGAGCTCCATCCTCTTCACCGAGAGTTCAAGATTCTCCTGTTCCGGAAAATGATGCCGGGGGTACGCGTCTGGCTTTCGTCCGGGGAGAGAATGTAAATATTTTGTTCACGACCACCATGTTATTCTGCCCGAAAACCCATTTTTCACATCAAGTTACGCCCATCTCATGCACTTTTGGCCAAACTCAACACCTGTTTTACAAAAAAATTAAATCCAAAACCTCTAAAACTCGACGTAATCAGCTCATAAAACGGGGGTTTCGTGCGAATAAACATGGCGGATCGTGAACAAACATATTTACATTCTCTACAAGGACATAAAAAATCTATGGTTTTAATTAGCTTTATACTACTTTCCAATGCTATTAATAAATCAGAAGCGCATATTTACATTCTCTCTAGGGGATTTGGGTTGATTTTGGCGGTGACTTGGGGCGACTTGGTGTGAAGGTGTCCAGCGTGTAACGTGGCTGGAGGTGTCAGGAGTCAAGAGGTGGTCCTACCAGTTCCACTTGACATCGCAATGCGCCCCCGCAGCTCAATCAATACTGCTGCAGAGGGCGAGAGTCGGAATTAATACAACTGCTGCCAGCCAATCAATACTGCTGCAGCGGGAGAGAGCGGGGAAAACCCGGACTTAAAATAGATTCAGCAGCTATATTGATTGTTTGCAGCGTTGCAGTGCAGAGCGCGTTACAGCACTGCTGCGACTTAATTACTTTTTTTAATTTATAATTCATTTGTGTTTAAAATGAAGCCGTAGAAGTTAGAAAGCTTACTAATATACTTCCACGTTGCATTGGAAGGGCCATAGAGAAAGGTTAAGGAGCAGGTTTGACACAATCAATTACTGATCTTTATTTCCCCATCAACATATACAAACGCGTGAAGCAGGCCATCAGTGAAATTACAGATTCGTGGCCCAACAAGCCATAAAATGGTTGGCTATTTTACTTGATTACAGGGCTTTCACGATGTTCATCTGACTGTTTCTACTTGCCCCTTCGGCGGTAACAATTCACTTTATGAAAGATTAGGTTTTACGCTTAGAAAAGACTATTAAATAACAGTTGAATTACAATTATTTTTTAAATGTATTTTAGATTAAAAAATTGGGCTCTGCCGAACTTAGTTGTATTGATTTAAAGAATTGTAATGAACTATTTAACGAGACAATGAAGCGTTAAACATTGATTTTAGTGAATCTGGGTTTTTGAGAATGATTAAACAATATAATAAAAGATCTAGTGAACTATTTAACGAAGCAACCAAAGTGATGAAAATTGACTGTAGTGATTCAGAAAAAGCTAAAATGATGGCGGGTGTTATTGTAAGGTTAACGGTGTCTTCGAAGTGTTATTGCAGCTTGGGGAAGAATATAACAGCGCGTTTTACATAGTTTATATACATTTATTTTTTTAATTACGTAAATATTGTGCTTTAAAAATGACGACCACAAGTAAATTCGAGGATGGGAAACTATATACGATGGAAGAAATATTATTTGGTAGTGACAAACAATTAGGCAATATGTTTGCGTGAAGTAGACATGAATATTATTAACCCTACAAATGTTTCAGAAAGGCGTGCACATGCTATCTCAACAATCCCAGAGTGTCGTCAGTGGAGCCGCAGTAAAAGTGTTGTTAACCGTTTTGATTGAATTATATAACGCCCTGAGATAACTAACATGGAACGTCTGGGTTTCAACTAAACAGAAAGAAGTAATTAGCTATCACGACTTTAATTCTGACTGGGCTTGATTACATGCTTACACCGTTTAACCATTGCAAGTGAAAGAAGCAAAATTGCTGCGGTTCTGGCTGGTCTGAAGGGAACAGTCCTTCAAATCAAAATTAAGGCAAAACAAAGTTCTATCTATAGTTGGCACTTTCTTATCTTCCTCTCCAAAAGAGTTAGAGTTAAAACGGGCAGTTTTAAACAACATAATTTGCAACATGTGTTTTATGTGGTGTGTTTTAGCGCATTTACATCCTGTCAAAAAATCATGCAAACAGAGTTTCTAATATGAAGCACACAAACAAGAGTTGACTTTGATAACATAACTCTCAGTACGTATAGAAAGTATATTCAGTATGAAGAACCCCCCCACCAATCACTGTAAACGTTACACATGGTCCTGTTAAAAGGCCGATTAGTGCTCTAAGGGTTTCTCCCAAGGCTACTACTTTAGGCGAAACCACTTAACAAACATGTAGATTTGATACTGTTTGGCAGCAGATAGTACAAAGAGCCATTATGTATTAATCGAACAATAAGCAGACAGGACTTATGGCTTTTACAATTCAAGCATCCGTAAACAAGAGCTTTTGTTGAAGGTGTTGGTTAGAATTCCTATATAGAAGTGGCTGTAGCATAAGAAACATTGTAAAAGTTTTGTAGGACTGTGGAAACCAAAACTCCTCAACTAAACCAGGGTTAAAGGTAGTTTTAAAATTTACACAAAATGCAGCATGAGCCCATACGTAGTTTATGCTGACTATGAATTGCTCTTGCCGCAGTACTATGGCCCACAACAAGCAAGAACAAAAAAACACCTTATTAACACCCATCAGATTCTGTTCTTATGCGTTTATTGTTGGTAGGTAGACGGTCAACACACGACACCGAGATTTACGAGGCCCAACGCAGCTAGTAGGATTATTAGAGCAGATGAAACAACTTTGCAATCAGTTATCAACCAACTAATCTATCAGGCATTGATATGATTTGAAAAGACCAAGAACGTTATGACTCTTACACACTGTTGGCTATGTAACAGAGAATTATTTAGGCGGACGCAGTGAGAGACCACGATTACATTACTGGTCAGTCAGAGAGAGCTGCACACAAACAATTGTAATCTTAACTTAAGGTTGACCCTAAGACAAGTAACTGCCTATCTTTCTTTCATAATGACGAGGCCTACGATTTCATTTCATCATTGCAAGCAGTGACTTTGAATATAGGAGGGTTACTGCATTGCACATTCTTCGAAACGTACATGATTTTAATCTTGACTCTCTCCTCTTTGACTCAACCCAACATTTGGGGTGTTTGGATAAGTTGCGGATTCTCTAACAAGAATTTCAATCACTAAACATATAATTTGACCCCATCTTTAGTGCGCCAACGGAGTGTATCCTTATGAATACATGCTCGTGGGGACAGGTTGATGAAGACTCGCTTCTCCTGAGGCGCTCTTTCTTTTCTAGTCTTAGAGGCAAAGAACATAACTGACTCTGACTATGAATACGCACGAAGCTGGATTAGAATTACACTGTCAAACAATGGGCGAATATCCTGATCTATATTTCTTGGTGACGTGTTGGTTTATTGGCGACGTCTTTCAGAGGAATTACAGAAATTACATGCATGAAACATTGCAGCTTAGACTCAGCACATTAAATCTCTGCCCAGGCCTTATTGGGAGCCTTCTTAAAGTCTACAAACTTTGTCAAGATTGACTTAATTTCTGTTAGTACCACACTTCAGATGATTCACGATGGTAAGAGGAGGTATTGCCATGGCCTCACATCCTTACTGCAAAGCTAACAAAAGTATTTAGCGATTATGACCAACTAAGCCATCTAACTATCTAATGTACTTAGACGCCAACATCTGTATGGATGGGCTGAGTCAACCAGTCCATGAGAAACTTTACAATGATAAAGGACTTGATGTTAATCCTGTGTACGGAATGTTGTCACAGTTAAGCCTGATATCACTAGGGGTAATCTTGGAAGAAACTTAGAATATCCTTATGAACTACACGATCTCCACAACGATTACCATTAGCGCAGAAAGATTAAATGGCCCCACAGAACTCTAACTTGTGCTAATTCTTCGCCACAAAATAAATATGGTGTGCCATTAAGACTTTACAGTTTTACCTAAGACACGGTTGCAAACTAAGAGCGGTTCATAGAATCATTGCTTTTGACCAAGAGCCCTTTATGAGGGCATCATCAAGAAGAATCCTGATCTTAGAACCCAAGCATGACGCCTCAGAAAAGATTCTTTAAACTGATGAACATACAGGTTGTTTGGCAAAACCATGAAAATTCCACACAAACGTAAAGATGTGAAATTAGTTACAAAGAAAAACCAAGCAATTAAGTTTGCCTTAAACTAACTATCAAGGACTTTAGAAGATTTAACGACCAGCTTGGTGGGCATTCTGATGAAGAAAAAGGATGTTAGTTGGACAAGCCGGTTTGTTTATCTGCTTTACCGTATTAGAGCTGTCAAGTTATGATGTTAGAATTTCTGTACGACTACTTTAAACACTGTACAAGAAGCAAGAGACCTTACACAGACACGACTCTTTAATTCTAGACGTCCCCACAGAAGACTTCTAATAAAGGATTTGAACAGAAGTGGCTAAAGGAACTGATGGATGGTTACGACACATGCGACTATCCAAAGACAGTCTTTGCATTCAACTGTAAACACGAAAGTGATCGGAAAGATGAAGGATGAACTTAATGGGACTGTTATTAAAAGAATATGTTGGGTTGCGGTCAAAGATGTATAGCGTTGCTCGCCCCAGATTCTGTAATGAAGAAGGCTAGGGTTATAAGGTAAAGACGTTGTCAAAAAAAATATAAACTCACGATAACTACAGCAAGCTCTCTTTGAACAAAAAGTTATTTTATCACCCAAATGTTTAATCTGCGCTCTACTCTTCATCAAGTAAACACAACTGCTTGTTACTAAGAAAATCACTAGCCTCTAACAATTAACAAGAGGAATTAACGTTAATTCTGAGATTGCCTATGCTGTAGGGATTGGAGAACTTTAACAGATTAACTTGACTGACTTAACTTGTACTTAACTTAAAGAAACCTAACAAGAACGTACTTAAGAACTAACAAGAACGTTACTTTAAGATTAATAGTTTTTTTTTTAACTTAAATAGTACTTTACCAAGAATTATAATTTACTTAAACAAGGAATTATATTTTTTGCACTTAACTTGTAATTTACTTGACACTTAACTTTAAAAGTACTTTCTATTAACTAACTTAACTCTGTACTTATCTAGTTTTACTTGTCTTTATTTTAGTTATAAAAACTATTCCACTCGAAATATGGGTCTTAACAGCAGGGGTTCGCACTTTTTTTGCCAGGACGCTGGTTCTTTCTTTCTTTTATGGTTTTGTGGGGGTTTGTGGACTTTGCTGTAAGTATTGGCGTTAGACATTTGTATGCTAAAAAACCCCCACCACCAAAACAGCAGCAAATACAAATAAATACTCTTATCGTTTGTTTGTGATTGTGTTGATGTAATTGGGTTGTTGGTGTGGTGGCGATGTTGTATTACTATCTAATAATTTTTGTTTCTGATTGGTTTGTTTTTGCAGTCTGTTCCATTCAGCTAGTTAGCCCCGCCTCAACACGTCCGGGGACTTTTAGACTCTTAGTAACATTATCACTTGTGGGTACATTCACTTGTGGTACATTCTGCTCTGCGGATGTCCTGGGCGTCTTCTTCTCCTGATTCGCTCATTTTTTTTATGCGATTAAATTTAATATGTCAAATTAGTAATATGATTTACTAAGTAATTAATCATGATGAATGGGATCAAAATAGTCCCAAATTCTGTAATTACTTGTCAATGCGAGGTTTTTTGGGACTTGTTTAAAACGGATCTTGTGATAAGTCGTATTTTAAATCTTCTTTGAATCAACTGGCGCCATCAAACTTACTAACTTAGCTCTAAACTAATCTTGTTGGCCACTGATTAACCCATTTTTGCCCCTAGCTTGGCGCTTCGTACCAAGCGTAGTACTTCTCAACGTTAATGTAGACGTTGTTTGAATCTGTTCAATGCTTAGTTCAGTGTCTAATTACTGTTTAGTTTTTCCACCCGAGCCGAGAGTATCATCTTTTTTATGGCAGTGGTCTGCTGAGCTGGCCTACGGTGCGTCTGCTTGCTCCTAACTTTCATAGTTCGTCACCAATCCATTTTTATAAAAAGCAATAAAAAATATATAATACTTTTAAAAACCATGAGGTTTAACGCTGGTTTAATTATGCAGTGCCTATCGTTGGTGGTATAGTCTATTCAACCCTTGCAAAGGGCTTGTTACAGGAATAATAAAGCCGCAAACCCAACATGGAACTAGATAGAAGATTCGCCAAAGCTTGTATGCAACATTATTTTTAGCTTTAAAACCAAAGTAATCTGATTAAAAAAGCACATAGACAGTTTTCGTATTATGATTATTTTAATTATTTTTATAGTTAATAAAAAGATGAGTGAAAAAAAGTTAACATACCATTTTACCATTCTGCTGTACTTAGCGGCCTTAGTATAGGCTCCAGCGTGGCTAGCAAAAAACATGTTTAAAATGAAGCGGCGGATCTAGGGAAGGTTAGCACATTGAGGATTGTGTTAAGGTTATAGTTGTAATACTGCCAGGGGATTGCCTCAAAAGACTTTCTTTGATTCCCAGGGGATTCATCCCGAAAAATTCAGTTCATAGAAAGATTAATCTAGAAAATATTGATTTATAAAAAGATGGCGAGAGTAGTTATGATGTAGGCGGAGCTTTGTAATGCTTTAGCCTTCTTGGAAAGCAATTATATGTTTAGTAAATTGCGGTCCGATGAAGAGAGAGAACGTCATAATAAGGCAAGAGAAGAATTAGCTAAGGCAAGAGACGCTTATGAGAAAAGACGAATTGCTCACTTAGACTTATTAATAAAAAGTTAAGGAACAGGGGCATGCAGAGCACACATTTACAGACGTTGATGACGCAATGAATGAGTATTACTTAGTGACAGGAAAGAAAGTTTCTAACATCGCCGCCGCCAGAACTGTCTGACTTTTATGAGCCATCTGAGAACAGAAATAGCAGAGATAGGCTTTATTATAGGTGCTATGGGAGCAATCTCTCTTCTCGCATATTCAATCTAAAAAAATTATAGTTAAAAATACAATTAAAATACAGTCCTTCTTATGGACAATACGAAGTACAAAATATATTATTCTCCTAAGGGGTATTGAAAGGAAAGACCGCTATTGAAAAAACTGAGTAAAGCCGCTAGAGTGTCTGAATCAGATGCGAAAGACTGGCTTTCAAAACAGGCAATTTGGCAAATATATCTGCCTGCCCCAAAAAGAATAATAAGGCCTAGATTTGTTAACTCAGTTCCTAATGACACCCACCAGATGGACTTGCTGTATCTACTGCATGACAAAATTAGAAGAAAAAAGTTTAAGTATGCTTGACAGTTGTTGACATGGCTTCAAGGTATAAAGAAGCGTGAACCTTTAACGGATAAAAGCTCAACTGCTGTGGCTGTGGCTTTACAACAAATATACATGAGAGGCCCATTAAAGTATCCAAGGATGATCCAGGTTGATGATGGAAAAGAGTTTAAAGGTTCTGTAAACCAGCTGTTTTTAAAACATCATGTTACAGTTAAGAGAGGGATCCCAGGCAACCATCGATCACAAGCCCTAGTTGAAAACTTTAATAAGAATCTAACTGAACGTCTGTTTACCTATCAATATCACAGAGAAATTATGGACACTACGAAGTACACTACGAAGTACAGAGAACGCAACACATAATGGGTTAGGAGATTGCCAAGCAGTCTTACGTGCCATGAACAATGAAGAATTTAAAGCAACAGGCCTTAAAACCGGAAACCAAATTAAATTTTAAAAAAAAAATTTTTTTAAAAATTCCCAATAATTTAAAAACTTTTTAAAAAAAAAAATTTTTTCCCTTTAAGGGAAAGGGGGGCAAAAATTAAACCCCCCTTTTGGGGCTAAGTTTAAAAAAGTTAAGAAAATGAAAAAAACCCCCCCGGATTAAAGAGAAAACCCCGCGGGCACACGCGGCCTGCCCCCAAAAAATTTGTTTTGATGAATTGTCCCGAAACAATTTTTGTTCAAAAAAAAAAGGGGGAAAAATTTAAATTTTTTTTTCAAATTATTTTTTTGGATTTT
>CM031605.1:71727178-71764678 GCA_018398815.1 Conus ventricosus | reverse complement strand
GGAATGTGCGTTGGGGTGGGGGGTGAGAGGTGTCGGGCAGTTTCTACACAAAGATGAAAACAATAGGAACGAACAGGCGTATGAGAAGCGTGGTGTGGGAGGGATAATTGTCAGTATATCCACAACACTCCAACTGCATAGGTGGAGAGGGGTAGGGGTAGTAAGACAAGGACTGGAACTCGTCGGCTGGGGGAGGGGAGGAAGGCACGCATCTGAGAATGCCTGGAATTCCTGCCGGGAACAGTTGATAGAGGGAGAAGGGGGGGGGGGGGGGGAGTTGGAAAAATTATGAACTGACAACATTGCAAAAATGGACAGGGAAAACATTTGTGTGTGTGTTGTGTGTGTGTGTGTGTGTGTGTGTGGGGTGTGTGTGATGGGAGAGGGATTGGGAAGGGGGAAGGATGAGTGTGACACAAGAGTCGGTTTCCACACAAATTTACAAAGGAAAATAAGAAAAAGAAAGAAAGAAAGTCAGTTTCCACATAGAATTTACAAAGGAAGAATAAGAAAAAGAAAGAAAGAAAGTCAGTTTCCACACAAAACTTGACACACTCTGACACACTCAAACTCTGACACACTACAGATAGAACTGAAAGAGCCTGCTGGATTGTTCTTCAGTGTGATGTCTGCCGGGCCGTTTCGGTACAGGGGGAGTTTTCCCGTACAGTCCTTCGAATGAGACTATAAACCGAGGTTCCGTGTGGGGAACGCACGCATAACATCTTGCACACACGTAAAACTCCCATCACCAACTTTCGGATGAGAAAGCCAGTTTGGCCGTTGGTATGGATGACACGTTACACATAGCATGCACCCTGCGTGAGATGGAAAGAATGAAGGAAGTAAGGAAAATGAGTGATCGATATTGAACGATACTGAATGGATGACACGGGAAACGACTGAATGAAGCGCCAGGTGGCAACTCTTCAGTCGGCACTACCCAGGTAGGCAGCCCGTTGTGTAAACGAGTGTTGATTGAAAAGCGTTTTGGTTGGTTCTACCCGAGTTTTGGCGCTATATAAGTATTCAAATAACTAAAAATAGTAATAATAAAACAATGATAATGTCTCACAAGACTCTTTACGAACTAAAGAAAAAAAAAGAGAGAGGAAACAGTTTTACGACTTCGCACTCGTGTCCGTTTCTTCGACATAATTTTCTGTGCCGTGTTTTTGTAAACCCTTGGGGCGATTGACCGTTGGGGGTGGTGGTTAGCGAGGGAGGGTGTTGAGAGGGAATGTGTTGTGTGTGTGTGTGTGTGGTGTGTGTGTGTGTGTGGTGTGTGTGTGTGTGCGTGCGGCGAGGTGGTGGTTGTGGTGGGTGTGTGTGGTGTGTGTGTGTGGTGTGCTTGCGTGCGTGGTGCGTGCGGGGGTGCGTGCGTGCGTGCGGGTGTGTGTGTGTGTGTGTGTGTGTTGTATGTGATGTTTTTGGTATTGTTGTGTGTGTGTGTGCGTTTCGTGTGTGTGTTGTGTGTGTGTGGTGTGTGGGGTGTGTGTGTGTGTGTTGTGGCCCGCGCGCGCGCGCAGCGTGCGCGTGTGTTTTGGTGTGGGGAAAAAATGACGGGGGGGGAAATAGGAGGAAAAGAGTGAGGATGTAGGTCAGTTTCTACTCCAGCTGACAACATCAAGGAACATCGTTATGGGAGGGTGGTGATGGAGAGTGGTCAATTACATAAACTCCTCACTAAGAAAAAAATAAAGAATGAAAGAAGCTTTAGGAAAATGAGAAAAGGTGGAGGTTTTGCAGTGGGACAAAAAAAGGGAAATTCATCGGCCGGGGGAAGAGGGATGGGGCGGGGGGGGGGGGGGGGGGGGGGGAGGGGGGCACAAACCCATCGATCCTGGTCCACCTGGGTGGGCCGATTGAGGACCGAACCAGCAAAGTTTTCCCTTGTCTTTTCCCAAAAATTTTTTCATTTTAACAGCCAGTGAAAAAAAGTAGAGTGCAACACCGTCGACTTTGGGTCAAGTGGTTTAGGAGTGGTTCCCTTTTTTGACTAAAGTTGCATTTGTTGGTGTGTGTGTGTGGGTGTGGTGTGTGGGTGTGTGGTGTGTGTGGGTTGTTTTGTGTGTGTATGCGTTCTTTTGTGTGTGGTGTTGTGTGTGTGTGTGTGTGTGTTGTGCGTGTGGTGCTTTTGGTGGTGTGCTTGTGTGTGTGTGTGTGTGTGTTGTGTGTGTGTGCGTGCGTGCGTGTGTGTGTGGTGTGTGTGTGTGTTGTGGTGTGTGTGGTTTGGTGTGTGTGTGTGTGTGTGATGGGAAGGTTTTGGGAAGGGGGAAAGGAGAGTGTGACACAAGAGTCGGTTTCCAAAAAAAATTTACAAAAGGAAAAATAAGAAAAAGAAAGAAAAAAGTCTTTTCCCAATGAATTTAAAGGAAGAAAAAGAAAAAGAAAAAGAAAGTCATTTTCCCACACAAAATTTGACAGGAAAAATAGAAAAAGAAAGAAAGTAAAAAAACAAATCTGTTAAAACAAACAAACAAACAAACAAAATGATAACAAAATACAAAAAAAATGAAAAGCTGAAAGAGAAATGGCGAAGGGGGCCGCTGTTCCCAAACAAAATTTTTCATTTGCGAAGAGAAAAAATCTGTGGGAAAAGACCGGAGGGCTAAGAGACGGCGGGGGAGGGAGTTGAGAAAAGGGCGCATGGCGGAAAGGGGGAGGCAACCCCCCCGTCCTTTTCCCCCTTTCCTTGTCCTAAAGCCTGAAATGACTTCTAGGGCCGTTGGGGGCCCAAACCTCATCAGTCCGGTTGTACCAAAAGAGAAAGTGTTTGGGGTGTCTGGTTAGGGAAGGCAAAGACGAATCGATCTTGATAAGGGCCGGGATTTTCTCCCCTTCCCTGGAGAAATATTCCTGCTGTCCTATCATGACAGTCAAAAAAACAAAAAACAAAATACAGAAAAAAAAAGAATAATAAAAACCCGAACCAAACAAAAAATACAAAACCAAAAACAAAAAAACCAAAACCCCCAAACCCACCCAAACCCCCAAACACAAAACATCCCAAAACCCCAAACCAAACCCAAAAGCAAAACAAAACACAAAAATCCCAAAAAAACCAAACCAAACCAAACACAAAAACATCCCAAAACCAAAACCAAACCAAAACACAAAACATACCAACCAAACAAACCAAAACAAAATACCAAAAAAAACCAAGCCAAACCAAAACAAACAAAAACCAACCAAACCAAACCAAAACCAAAAAAAAAAGACAAAACAAAACAAAAAAAAACCCACGAATGGCACGTCCAAAATGTTTGTCGGGAAAGCCATGGTTCGAAGTGTTATCTCTCCTTGTTTCCCTTTGTGGACGATCTGTGCTGATGCTACACACAGGAGCGAAAGGCGACTTGGACTTTTGCCAAAAAACCCCTCTGTTTTAAGACGGACTTTTTCGAAGCAGTTTGGGGACAACGGATTAGGTTCTAAGCCATGTTTGTCTTTAAAATGAATTTTTTTTTTTTAACAAATTGTATACACAAATATATGAAAATCGATTTTTAAATGGCATCGCTTGATATGGTCCTGGGGTAAACGATCAAAATGGATTATAGCAGTGGGAGATAAAATTAAAGGGATTTTGTTGTATTGGCTCTGTTTGCCCGCTTATCAAAAGATTGAATTTTCAGTGTTTGGGTTTTAAAAACGGGGGGCGGGGGGGGGGGGGGGTGGGGGGGGGGATGGAGTGGAGGGTCGTTTTGTTGAGGAAAGGTAAATGTCGGGATGAGTGGTGAAAAAAGGGGGGGAATGGGGTGTGTAGGGGTTGTGGGCCTTGAAGGGTTTTTGGAATTCGGAGTGGTTTCAAGTATTTTGTGTCACCACACCATACACCGCGCGCGCGCGCGCGCCGACGCCGAACGTACAAACGCACGCACGAAGCACGCGCGCGTACAACACCCCACCCCACCACACAACCCAACCACACACACACCACACTCACAAAGAACACTCCCCACGAAAAGAACAGTCAAGGCAAGAGCGATGATGTTCCCTCTTCCATCCAGAAAGGGAAATCTACATCTATTCCAGCCAGTAAAAAAAAAAAAAAGCACAAAAAACAGAAAAAACAACAAAAAACACAGAGTACAGTGAAAAGCCGCGTCCCCCCAACCCTTTGAGAGAGAGAGAGAGAGGGGGGAGAGGGAGAGAGAGAGAGAGGAGAAGGAGAAGGAGGGAGAGGGGAGAGAAGAAGAAAAAGAGAGAGGACAGAGAAAGAAGAGGAACAGAGAAAGAAAAGGGAGGGACAGAGAAAGAGGAGAGAGAGGAAGAGAGGCGAGAGAGTAGAGGGGAAAAAGAGAGAGAGAGAAGAGGGGGAGGAGGAAGAGAGAGGAGAAGAGAGGAGGGAAAAAAATGAAAGGGGAAAAGGGGGGGGGGGGGGGCGGCGGGGTTTCTGGGTTTTGGGGCTTTTTGTTTGCTTTTTTGAAAGAGGAGAGGAGAGAGGGGGAAAAAAGGAGAGAAGAGAGAAAACAGAATAAAAGGGGAAGGGGGGGGGGGTCGTGAAAGGGTTTTCTGTGGTTTTGGCTTTTTTTTTGCTTCTTTGAAAAAAGGGAGAGAGGGGACAGAGAGAGAGGGGAAAGAGAGAGGGAAGGGAGGGGGAGACAGAGGGGGGGGGAAAAAGAGCAAAGACGAAGCAGGCAGCGCAGAAAGAAGTCTCAGAACCGTCTTTTTTAGTAGATCGGGATGCAAAGAGAGGGAGGGGTTTTAAAAAAGACACTATAAGAATGATTTTTTATTCGCTGCGTTCTCCCGGGCGAGGTCACCGCGCTTTAGTCAAAAAAAAAAAGGGTTTACATAATCTTTTTTTTGAACGCGGCGGCGCGTGCCCACACACAACACACAACAAACAACACACACCCAAACACACAACACACAACACACCTTATGAGGGGGGGGACATTACACTTTGAAAATAAAACAATGAAGAATCTTTTTTTTGGTCTAATATCCAAATAGTGGATAGACGTTAAAAAAAAAACCACAATATTTTATATATAATATATATATATTTAATTTTTATAATTATATTTATATATATATATATATTTTATTTAAAGCACCACTTTTCCACTCACATGGTAACGGGTTTAAATGTTTGGTTTCCCTGGTTGGTTGGTTGTCCTTCGGGGTGAAGATGACTACGTTTGCTTCACTGGGTGGGGTGAATCAAAATGACATTTTTCAACAGCTGTGTTTCGGCAGGTTTTAAAGGGAGGTAGAGCTATAAACCCTCAGGGGGGGTGGTGTTCAAGAAATATATGGTTGTTAAAAAATTGATCTGTCTCCTAGGTTTTCATATACTGACTTCGCTTTTAAGGGGACGTGACACGTTATTCGACTGAGACTGCGTTCAGGCATGGTGTTTATCCAAGAGCGTTGAGGCAGGGGGTTTTTTTTTGATTCAGGACTGCGTGAGGCGGGTGTTTGATCGGGCTGCGTTCAGGTTGGTGTTTGACCCGGGCTGCGTTCAGGCATGGTGTTTGATCTGGGAGCTTTGAGGGTTGGTTTTTTTCAGAACGTGTTGAGGCATGGTGTTTGATTGGACTGCGTTCAGGCATGGTGGTTTTTGTTCAGGAGTGCGTTGGGGGATGGGTTTGATTGGACTGCGTTGAGGCGGGTGTTTTTTTCAGGACTGCGTTGAGGCATGGTGTTTGTTCAGGATGGTTGAGGCATGGTTTTTGATCTAGGACTGCTTCGGCATGGGTTTGATTGGGAGTGCGTTCAGCCAGGTGTTTGTCTATGACTGCGTTGGGGCATGGTGTTTGTTAGGCTGCTTTTTAGGATGGTGTTTGATTTGGAGGTGCGTTCAGGTGGTGTTTGTCTGGGCCTGCGTTGAGGATGGGTGTTTTGTTGGGGACGCGTTGGGCATGGTGTTTGTTCAGAATGCGTGAGGCATGGTTTTTGATTGGGACTGCGTTGAGGCATGGTGTTTGATTCAGGAGGGTTTTTAGGCACAGTGTTTGTTTCAGAACTGCGTTCAGGCATGGTTTTTGTCGGGGGATGCGTTCAGGATGGTGTTTGTTTCAGAACTGCGTTAGGCATGGATTTGATTCAAAACTGCGTTGAGGCTGGTGTTTGATTCAGGATGCGTTGAGGCATGGTTTTTGTTTCAGGAGTGGTTCAGCATGGTGTTTGTTTTCGAACTGCGTTCAGGCATGGTTTTTGGGAACGCATGGGATTAATCCGGTTGTGTTCGATGGTTTACTCGATCTGAGTTTCCCGTTCAAAAGGGAAAGTAAAACGTTTTTCGGTTGTATGGGGGAAAGGGGGGAAAAAAGGGCTGGTGGGGGGGTGAAAATCTTTAAAAACCTTTCTCCATGTTTCCTGGGAGGGGAAATAGATTTTAGGTAGGTGACCTCGCCCCCAATCATTTCAGGGGGGGTAGGAGTGTAGGGACCCAGAGTCAAGGGTGGCTAAAAAGGGTGAGATGTGGGTCGAATCCCAGCTCTTAGTGTTTTTTTCTCGCTTTCTTTGCTTTTGGTAGGTGTGGTATGCTGGTTACCCACCAAGAGAAGTAAAGCCGGTTCTGTGTGGGGTGCCTTTGGCGGGTGGGTTTTTTATTTCGGCAGAGCGGACCAGAAGCTATGCCTCTCCGTGGAGAATGTCGTTTTGTTTGGGGCGTTTTTCCTCGGTTCTTGTGGAATCAATGGGGTTTACTAGCGATTCCATGGAGAGGAGAGCGAGAGGAAGAGAGAGAGAGAGGGGGGGGGAGGGGGGGAAGGGGGGGAGGGGAAAGAGAGAGGGAGAGAGGGAGAGAGGAGGAGTGTGTGGTTGTGTGTGGGGTGTGGTGTGTGTATTTTGTGTGTGTGTGTGTGTGTGTGGCGTGGTGCGGCGTGCGTGCGTGCGTGGTGCGTGGTGTGTGGTGTGTGTTGTTGTTCTTCAGTTTAACGTTTTCCCCACTTAAAGTGATTTCAGGGATTGTGTTTTGTGTGGGTGGTGTGTGTGTGTTGTGTGTGGTTGGGTGCGTGCGTGCGTGCGTGCGTGCGGCGTGCGTGGTGCGTGCGTGCGTGGTGGGTGTGTGGTGTGGTGGAGAGAGCGCACTTCGGCGCTCCTGTGTTTTTGTGCATGGTGTGTGTGGGCTTGTGTGTTGGTGTGTGTGGTGGGGTTTTGGGTGTGTGTGTTGTGGTGTGTGTGTGTGTGTGTGTGTAAGAAAGAAAGGGTAAGTAAGTAATTCTTTTTTTGTATGAGGGGTTGTTGAATTTAAAGCAAATTCTACTGGATACGTTAATGATGTGGGATACGAAAAAAGTAAAGCTATTTTTTAAATTTTTGGAAAAAGTCAGTGGAGTCGTCTAAGCTAGTCACAAAAATTTAAGGGCCCCCTTAGATTTTGGGGTACTCAAAGAAAAGGGTCTGAATGTCGTAAAAAAAACCCGGGTGTTTTTTTTGAGTATTCTGACGCTCCACACCACACTGTATGACCCAAAAAAAATTTTCAGCGAGCATTTTTCGGGTCGGAATTGCGTCACCAAAACACCAAAATCCGTGAATAAAGCTGAGTTTGGGCCCGGCGCAGAACCGCAGTTTTGAAAAGAGAATCGGACAGTGCCCCTGCAAAGGCCCGCCCTTTTTGAACACTTTTGAAAGACAATTTGCTGCGGTAGTTAAAATGACCTAATCGGGGCTGCAAAAACCAGCCCCCCAAGACGAAAAAAGTCAACATAGACGCGGCCGGGCTCTGGTGGCTTAGTGGATTTTGGAAAAGGGTGGCAGAGTCTGGGGGTGAACCCCTAGTATTCAACGCTCACCGCGAAAACCAAGACACTGGAAGAGCCAAGGAACGCCCCCTGGCGGCAAGAACACCAACGGGGGAAGACGTCGTACTTGTGCTGACGCAGCCAAGCAGAACCATCAAAGAACCACTCTGAGACAGGATTTAAGAACGACTAACTCAACGTAAGTCGCCAGACGTCCGAGGTGCCCCACAGTTTCAACCTCCGTCAAGAAGGCCGCCGTCCGTTTTTCCCACTAACACGCACCTTTTGAAGGCAGAAGGAGGTGGGGTCGCGTCATCACGATGGCGAGGCAGCAATGGGCACCATCCCTTACTGAGTCAAAATTCTCCTGTCCGAAATGATGGCCGGGAGCGTTGGGCGTCCAGGGGGAGAATGTAAAATGTTTGTTCCGACCCCTGTTTTTTTGCCCGAAAAACCCCCTTTTTTACATCCCAAATTAGCCCTCCCCATGCCCCTTTTGGCCCAAAAAAAAACCTGTTTTACAAAAAAAATTAATCCCAAACCTCTAAAAATCGAGTAAACGCCATTAAAACGGGGTTTCCGTGCAGATTTAAAAATGGGCGATGTGAACAAACTATTTATTCTCTCCAAGGAAAAAAAAATCTAAGGTTTTAAATTTTTTAAATATTCCAATGTTTAAAAAATCGAACGGCATATTTCATTCTCTTAGGGCGTTTTTGGGGGTTTTTGGGGTGACTTGGGCGATTGGGGGGGAAAGGGGTTCAGCGTTTCTAAAATGGGGGAGGTGTCAGGGAAAGTAAAAGGGGTCCCACAGTTCCACTTGACATGCAAAGCGCCCCCGCCAGCCAACAATACTGCTGCCCGGGGAGAGAGCGAATTAATACAACTGTGCCCGCCCTCAATACTGTGCCCGGGGAGGAGGGGAAAACCCCGGGTTAAAATAGGGTTTACAGCCTTTTTGATTTGTTGGCAGCGTGCAGTGCAGAGCGCGTTACGGAATGCTGGATTAATTAATTTTTTTAAAATTTTAATTTTATTTGGTTTAAAATGAAGCCCGAAGAAGTTGAAAGCTTCAAAAATTTCTTCACCTTGAATGGAAGGGCCATAGAGAAAGGTTAAGGAGCAGGTTTGAACATTCAAATTTTGATCTTTTTTTCACATAAATATACAACAAGCGTTTAAGCAGGCCATAGTGAAAAACCGTTCGTGGCCCCAACAGCCCTAAAATTTTTTGGCTTTTTATTTTTTATATGGGGTTTTAAGATGTTAAAATTGACTGTTTCTCTTGCCCTTCGCGGGTAATTTCATTTAATGAAGTTGGTTTTACGATTAGAAAAGACTATAAATAAAAAGTTGAATTACAATTATTTTTTAAAATTTATTTTAGATTAAAAATGGCTGCCCAACTTTTTTTTATCTGATTTTAAAAAATTGAATGAATATTTAAAAGAGACAATGAAAGCGTTTTAAAAATTTATTTTGTGAATTGGGTTTGGAATGTGTAAACAATTTTTAAAATTATAGTGAACAAAATTTAAGAAGAACCAAAGTGTGAAAAAATTTATGTATGATTTTGAAAAAGCTAAAAAGTGGGGGTGTTATTGTAAGGTTAAAGTGTCTGAAGTGTTGCAACGCTTGGGGGAGAATTTAAAAACGCGTTTTACTTGTTTTTATACATTTTTTTTTTTTAATTTACGAAAAAAATTTTGGCTTTAAAAATGCGCCACAAATAAATTCGAGGGTGGGAAAAATATTACGATGGAAGAAAAATTTTTTTTTTGGGGTGACAAAACTTAGGCAAATTTTTTTGGTGAAGTAGACATGATTTTATTAACCCTAAAATGTTTTAAAGCGGGGGGACGTATCTCTAAAATCCCAGGTTTGTCGATGGACCCCCAGTAAAAATGTTGAACCCCTTTGATTGATTATATAAGCCTGTGATACTTAACAGGGTTGGGTTTAAAAATAAAACGAAAGGTTTTTGTTCACGACTTAAATTTGCTGGGCTGATTTTATGCTTACACAGTTTAACCAGCAAGTGAAGAAGCAAAATTGCGCGTTTGGTGGTCTGAGGAACCCTCCTTTAATCAAATTTAAGGGAAAAAGTTTTCCCATTTTTGGCAATTTTACTTCCTCTCCCAAAGAGTTAGAGTTAAACGGGCGTTTTAAACTACATTTCTGAAAATGGTTTTATGTGGTGTGTTTTAGGCATTTACTCTGTCAAAATCATGCAAAAGAGTTTCTAAAATTTTAAGCACACAAACAAGAGTTGAACTTGATAACATAAACCCTTTCATAAGTATAGAAAGATTTTCAGTTTGAAGAACAAAACAAACAAACACGTAAACGTTACACATGGTCTGTAAAAGCCGATTGTGCCTCTAAGGGTTTTCCCAGGCTTTTTACTTTAGGCGAAACCCCTTAACAAACATGTGTTTGTACTGTTTGCAGATGTACAAAGAGCCCTTTTGTATTAATCAGAACAATAAGCAGCTTATGGCTTTTCATAAAGCTCCCGTAAAAAGAGTTTGTGAAGGTTTGGTTGAAATTTTTACTATTGGAAAGGGTGCTAGTCATAAGAAACATTGTAAAAGTTTTGTAGACTGTGAAACCAAATCCTCACACCTAAACCCCGGGTCTAAAAAATTTGTTTTTAAAATTTTTCACAAAAAGCAGATTGGCCCCTACGTGTTTTTGCTGACTTTTAATTGCTCTTGCCGCAGTACTAGGCCCAAAAGCAAGAAAAAAAACAACTTATAACCCCCCATCAGACTGTTTTTATGCGTTTTTTGTTGTTGGTCAGAGGTCAAAAACACGAACCGAGTTTACAGAGGCCCCCCAAAGCGTAGTAGATTTTTTGAGCAGAGAAAAACTTTGCAATGTTTCCCAACCAAAAAACTTTAGGGTTATGATTCTGAAGACCCAAAAAGTTATGACTCTCTTTACAATTTGGGTATGTAAAGGAATTATTAGGCGAGCGTGAGAGACCCCGATCACATTATGGAAAGTTCAGAGGGCTCACAAAAATTGTAATTTCAAATTAGGTTGACCCAAAAACATGTAAAAGCCTTCTTTTTATAATTTCGAGGCTTCGATTTCTTTCATCATGCAAACAGTGACTTTGAATTAAGGGGGTTACCTGCATTGCACGTCTTCGAAAAAATACATGATTTTACTCACCTTTATTTTTATATAAACCCCCTTTTTTTTTTTTTTTTTTTTTTTTTTTTTTAAAAATTTCCCTTTTTTTAATTCTTTTTGGCTTTTCCCAAATTTTTTTTTTTTAATATTGTTTTTCCCCCCTTTTTTTTTTTTTTTTTTTGGTTTTTTTTTTTTCTTCCCCTTTTTCTCCCTTTTTTTTTTTTTTGGGGGTTTTTTTTTTTTTCTTTTTTTTTTTTCTTTTTCTTTTTTTTTTTTTTCCCTTTTTTTTTTCTTTTTTTTGACCCCTCTTTTTTTTTTTTTTTTTTGGTCTTTTTTTTTTTTTTTTCCCCTTTTTTTGGGGTTTTTTGGGTTTTTTTTTTTTTTTTTTTTTTTTTTTTTTCTTTTTTTTTCCTTTTTCGTTTTTTCTCTTTTTTTTTTTTTTTTTTTTCCCCTTTTTTTTTTCCCCCCTTTTTTTTTCCCTTTTTTTTTTTTTGAAAATTTTTTTTATTTTTTTTTTAAAATTTTTTTTTTGGTTTTTTTTTTTTTTTGGTTTTTTTTTTTCTTTTTTTTTTTTTTCGTTTTTTTTTCCTTTTGGAAAACTTTTTTTTTTTTTTTTTTCTTTTTTTTTTTTCAACCCCACACTTCAGTGATTCAAATGGCCTAGAGGGGGTATTAGCAGGGGCCTCACACCCTTACGAAAAGCAAACAACAAGTATTTGACGTTTAAACCCCACTAAGCATTACTATTAAGTACTTAACGCCAACAATCTGTAGGAGGGGCCATGATCAACACTTCCCTGGAAACTTTAAAATGATAAAAGGCCCTCATGATGTTAATACTGTGTTGGTATTTGTAAAGCTTACGTGAAAAACCCAAATGGGGGTTAATTTGGAAGAAACTTGTTTCCTTATGAACTACACGATTCCAAACGATTACCATTACCCAAAAAGTTTAAAAAAAGACCCCCACAGAACCTCCTAATTGTGCCTAATCTTGCCACAAAACTAAATAGTGTGCCATTAAAGACTTACAGTTTACCAAAGAACGGTCTAAAACTAAGAGCTGTTCATAAAATCATTGCTTTGCCGAGCCTTTATGAGGCCCATCAAGAAGAATACGTCTTAAAACCAACCCACTGCGCCTCGAAAAAGATTTCTTTAAACTGATAAAACAACATTTTGTTTGGCAAAACCGGGGAAAACCCACAAACGAAAGAGTGAAATTAGTTAAAAAAGAAAACCAAGAATTTAAATTTTGCCTTAAACCTACTATCAAGACTTTAGAAAAATTTAACGACAGCTGGTTGGCATTTGTGAAGAAAAAGGATTTTAATTGGCAACCCGGTGTTTACGGCTTTACCGTATTAGAGCTGTCAAAGTTATTGATTTTTAAAAATTTTCTGTACGATCTTTAAACACTGTACCCAAAGCAAGAGTCCTTTACACGACACCGACTTTTTTATTCTAGAGTCCCCACAAAAGACTTCTAAAAGGATTTAGAAACAGAAGTGGTAAAAAATGATGGAGGGACGACACATGCGACTATCCCAAAAGACGTCCTTTGCATTCAACGAAAACAAGAAAGTGTCGGAAAGATTAAGGGTGAACTTAATGGAAGTTATAAAAAATTTGTTGGGTTTCGGTCAAAGATTATAGCGTTGCAGCAGATTCTTTTAATGAAGAAGGGGTAAGGGTTAAATTAAAAAAGTTTTCAAAAAAAAAATAACTCAGATAACTAAAGCAAGTCTCTTTGAAAACAAAATATTTTACACAAATGTTAATCTGCGTCTCTCTTATAAGTAAAAAAACTGTGTTTAATAAAAATCCTAGCCTTAACATTAAAAAGGAATTTACGTTAATTTGGATTGCTTATGCGTGGGCATTGGAGAATTTTAAAGATTAACTTGATGACTTAATTGTACTTAATTTAAAGACCTAACAAGAACTTATTAAAAACCAACAAAATTTACTTAAAAACTTAACTAGTCTTAACTAGTCTTAAAAAGAATTAAAAATTTATTAACAAGAACTTATAATTTTTTTGCATTTTAACTTGTAATTTTTTTGCATTAAAATTTAAAAAAGTATTTTCTATAAAAAATTAAACTTGTACTTATCTAGTTTTAATTTGAATTTTTTAGTAAAAAAAATATTCCATAGAAAATGGGTCTCACAGGGGGGGCACTTTTTTTGCAAAAAAGTGGTTTTTTTCTTTAGGTTTGTGGGGGTTTGTGACTTTGCTGCTAAGTAGGGCTTTAAACATTTGTTGCTAAAAACCCCCCCCAAAAAACACAGCAAATACAAAAATAATCTTATCGTTTTTTTGTGATTGTTTTGTTGTTAATTGGGTTGTTGGGCGGGGGGGGCGGTTGTTTTTAATCTAAAATTTTTGTTTTTACTGTTTTGGGTTTTCTTTTGGTCTGTTCCTTCAGTAGTTTCGCCCAGCCCCAAAAAAGTCCGGGGCTTTTTGACTTAAACATTATCACTTGGGTAATTCACTTTTTGGGGGACTTCTGCTCCCGCGGGGCTTCCTGTGGGGTTTCTTTCCTGCGTATTTTTTTTTTGCGATTAAATTTTTAAAAAGACAAAATTAAATGATTAAAAGTAATTAATCCCTGGAAAGGGCTAACTAGTCCCAAATCGTAAACTGTCACATGCGAGATTTTTTAGGGTTTTTTTAAAACCGGTCTTGGTAAGTCGTATTTTAAAACTTCTTCTGAAACAATGGGCCCTCTTACTTCAAACTTTTCATATTTAAATAATCATTTTCTGGCCCCCTGAAACTAAAACCCTTTTTGCCCCCTCGTTCGACCTAGCGTAGTACTTCTCAGTTAATGTGACATTTTTGAAACTTTCAATGTTAGTTTCAGTGTCTAAAAACTGTTTAGTTTTTTTACCGCAGCCAGGATAATCTTTCTTTAGGAGGGTCTGCTGAGTAGCCCAGGAGCAGTCTGCTTGCTCCTCAACTTTAATAGTTCGTCCAATCCCCTTTTTAAAAAGCAATAAAAAATAATATAAAAACTTTTAAACCATGGTTTAACGCTGGTTAATTTGCGTGCCTTGTTTGGGGGTATGTCTTTCAACCTTCAAAATGCTTGTTGGGAATAAAGCCCCCCCAAACTGGGAAAGATAGAAGTTCGCAAAGCTAGTTGAAACCTTTTTTTTAGTTTTAAAACAAAAGATTATCTGTTTTAAAAAAGAAACTAGACAGTCTTTGTATTATTTTTATTTTAATTTTTTTTTTGTTAATAAAAAATGAGTGAAAAAAAGATTTAAATACAATTTCCCATTCTGTGTAATTAGCGGCCTTAGTATGGCTATGGGCAGAAAAAAAACATTTTTTAAAATAAAGCCGGGGATCAGGAAGGTTAGCATTGAGGAGTTTTTAAAGGGTTATAGTTGTAATTATGCAGGGTTGCCTCAAAAGACTTTCTTGTTACACAGGGGATTATCCCAAAAAATATTAGTTCATAGAAAAGTTAATCTAAAAAATTTTGATTTTAAAAAAGTGGCGGGAGTAGTTTGATGGGGGGAGCTTTGTTAATGCTTTAGCTTTTGGAAGCAATTATATGTTTAGAAATTGCGGCCCGATAAAAGAGGGGAAACTTTAAAATAAGGCAAGAGAAGTTTAAAAACAAAGGCAAAGACGTTTTGGGAAAAAAGCGAATTGCTACTTGTTTTTAAATAAAAGAAAGAGAAAGGGAAAGCAAAACCAAAATTTAAAAGACGTTGATGACGCAAGAATGAGTATTACTTAGTGACGGGAAAAAGTTCAACATCGCCGCGCCAAAAATTCTGATTTTATGACCATTGAGGAAAGAAAAAGCAGTAGGCTTTATTATAGGGTTGGGGCATCCTTTCTGCAATTCAATCTAAAAAAATTTATTTAAAAATACAATTAAAATACAGTCCTTTTTTGGAAAATACGAACAAAATTTATTTCCTAAGGGGTTTTGGAAAAGGAAAGCCGTTTTAAAAAAACTGAGTAAAGCCGAGAGTGTCTGAATCAGATGCGAAAGACGGGCTTTAAAAACAGGCAATTTGGCAAATATATCGCCTGCCCCAAAAGAATAATAGGCCTAGATTTGTAACTCGCCCCAAATGACACCCACAAATGGACTTGCTGTATCTACGCATGACAAAATTGAAGAAAAATTTTAAGTATCCCTTGACAGTTGTGACATGCTTAAAGGTTTAAAAAAAGACCGAACCTTTAAGGAAAAAAGCCCAAACCCCCCGGTGTGGCTTTACAACAAATATCATGAGAGGCCCTTAAGTATCCCAAAGGGTGTCCCGGTTGGTGTGGAAAAGATTTTTAAAGGGTTTTGAACCAGCTGTTTTTAAAAAAATCTGTTACGTTAAGAGGGGGATCCCGGGAACCATCGTCACAACCCTAGTAGAAAATTTAATAAGAATTAACTAACGTTGTTTACTATCAATATCACAGAGAAATTATGGACACTACAAAGTCCCTACGAAGAAAAGAGAACGCAAAAATAAGGGGTTTTAGGAGTTTGCCACGTCTTAGTCCCGAACAATGAAGAATTTAAGAAAAGGGCCTTTAAACCAGTAAACGCAATTAAAATTAAAAAAAAATTAGCATTACTGAAGACACCCAAAGGGAAATCAAAAATTTTGCCGTTTGGACTAAAAGAAAATTTATTTGCTCCTGGAGAGGCAGAGGGGATGCTAGTTTTGGCCACAGACCCATATGGGCGTAGTGTATTGAGTTGAAAGAATCAAAAAACACCCCCTCCGTGTATTTTTTAAAAGAGAAACTTTTTCTTCTGGGGTTACTCGTCTAAAAAGGCGCCCCTAAAAGCCCTTTTTTTTGTGAAGAGCTGCAAGTTGCCCCGCCAAAATTTGAGTTAACAAAAAAAAATAGTTTTTGCTAAACTTATAATTTTTTTTTGCTAAACTTATTTTTTTGTGTTTTTTGGGGTTTTAAATGTCATTGTTTTTTTTTTCATTTCTTTTTTAATTGCACAGGTCTATTTTGCCGTGAAGTAAAAGTTTTTCCCCCACTCCTTTGAATTTCAATTTTTTGCCGTCTGTAATCTCACCGCAGCCATAACTTCTGTTTTTCTTCGCCCGTAATGTTTTATCCGGGGTAGATTTGTTATTTTTAATTTTAAGAACAAAAGTTTTGTGATCCAGGGCAAAAAAAGGCATGTGCTTTTGTAATTTAGGAGTTTTTTTTTTAAAAAGCGCCCAATCTAGACATGGGGCCTAAAACCCAAAAAAAGCCCCCCAATGCTAAAGAGGCTGGGCCCAGCCCCAGTAGCTAAAAGAGCAACGCGACCCGACTTACGCTAGCTAAGCGATGACCCCGAATTAATAAGAAAAGGGATTTAAAAATTTAGCATATTTCTTTCTAGTAACCCCTTTTTTATCCAAGTCGCTTTCTATTTCCTTTTGAAGTTCAGTTATTTGCTTTAACCTAAACTGTTAAACCCTCCATTTTTTAATCAAGATTATTTTTTTTAATTAATCTTATACATATTTCTTAGTAATCCTTCGGCAGCATTTCATCAACAGAGTAAAACGAAATAAAATCAAATAACTTAATGAAAATAAAGTCGAGTACTGTTATTTTGTCTTTGTCAACCTACGTAACCTTGTCAGATGATACATGGGTGTTTTATTTCATCTCCGTTTTTAGTAATTGCAAAAACAAACTTAAGAGGGGATCCAAGTTTTCAGCCTTTATTTGTACACCTCTAATTAGCGCATGTTCGGAAAACTAGGATGCCCTCCTGGGGAGTAATAAATAAGCGAAAAAATCATCGTCATTTGCCTGGGAGTGATTCTAGCGTTGGGGTAAATTCTAAGCCTACGGTGTCGCCCCCACTTCAGTAAGGATCTTCTTCTCTGTAGCATATATTCAGTACCTGCCAAGCTATTTCAATCTGTTTTTTCTGTTGTGTTCCTGAACTAGGCTAACAAGATTGAGCCCTGCATTCAAAGCCTTTCTAAAATTGTTTTTCTTATCATAGTATACATTGGGGTTCGTAGTTCAAACTTTAATTCCAGTCAATTTCAGGAAGCAACGCCCAAGCATTCTCTCTTTTATGAATTTTGTATTCTTTGTTTGCCAAAATCGTTTGCCCTTAAATTTCTTATTCTCTTGTTTAGGATGCTGCTGTCGTTTTTTGTCTTAAATTCTGTTCGTTTGTAAACCCCGTCTCTGTGTATTCAAATCCATAAACTTTTCCCTGGCACTCCTATTAGATCAAACTCAGTTGTGTCTGCTAGGTCTTTTAGCTCTACTGCAGTGCATTTAGGAGCTAGCTGCGCTTTTGATTCTGGCCCTCGGGGACATTCTTTTTTAATATTAAAATTATAATAAACAATCTACAATAACCATCTACAATAAACAATTACAAAAAACAATCTACAATAAACAAACGTATTGAACTGGGGGGTCAGCCCGTAAGCATAGCTTAGCGTGCTTAGATTTTTCAAACTGCTTTTTTTATTTTTTTTAACTCATCTTTGTCCCTTATTATTTTAATTTTCACTTAAACATTCTTCAAAACTATCTTTGTCCTTAGTGTAAAAAAATACAATAAATTTTAACTGCGATCGAGTCTTTAAGACAGCATTGTATTTTTGAGTTAAAAGCCACACAGAAACTAAGGCATGGCGCCCATAAAGGCTAGCTTTGACAGGGCTTTTCTTTTTTTAAACAATGTCTTTTTTCAGCCGAACAGTCATCAATATAAACAGTGTTTCGCTCCCCAAATAGTCTATGAAATGTTTAAACAGTCGCTTAGCTTGTCGCTAGGATCAACTAGAAATATATTTCGTCTGTCCAAATAAACTTCTGTGGGGTGTGCTGGCGGCTGGAGGGTGGTTTTTTTTCGCGTTTGGCTCTGCGTCATGAAATAGGGCTGGTACCCCCATGGGGATGCTACTTTGGGGCTGTTATGAGCTGCATCCTGTAGTCTAATTTACCCTGTCGGGAGCGGTTATGTCCCTTGATATCTTAATGGAGTGTCCTGCGCGTGCCTGTACCATCGTCAACACAGCGCAGGCCCCCAAGGGTGGTACAGGACTGCTCTAAAGGCAGGTGAAGACAGTGCTTCTCTGGGTCCCCCCCAGAACCTTCGGGTGTTTCTTTTTTCTCCTTTCTTTGTAGACTTGTTGTGCTTAAGGTTGTGCAGAATATAACAATGTACTCGTAATGAAACCTGTATATTGTTTGTAACAAATCAAGTACGAAGACAGTTTTCCCACCCCCAGTAATCCGCGGGAATAAGAGAAACAGTGCGGATCTTTTGCAGAAACTTCATGCTATCCATCTGTTTTTATTAGAATATTTCTTCTGCATTTTAATAAAGCCGCGTCTTTTAGTTGTTTTCTTCAATGTTTAACTGAGCATCACAAACCATAAAAATGTGCATTTTTATTGGGCCGTTTCCGTCTGTTTTCTTGTGATATTTTTTTTATACCACCCTGCCTATCCTTTCTCCACTTCCAAACAATCTGTTGTCAAATGTAGATCTAAAATCCAGCCACAGCCCATTTTTGGGTTTTATTAAGTAGTCTTCGAGTCTTACTCATAAAGGCGAAGTTTTTTACAACACGTTCAATGCAGGATCCCTTTCCCTCCCTCCAGCGAACATCTTTCTTATTTCATCAAAGTGCTGGTGAGGTAAAAGTCCAGGGCCCCGAATCAAACTGATCAGACTTCCCATTTATTGCACAGTCAACCTTCTCAATTTTGGATTATAAAAACGCTTCTGATTCTCCTGAAAGGAGTTGTTCCTTCAGTAAATAAGAACAAATTCCTTTAAAGACTTCAGAGACTGTTTTAGATGTATGTTCCAAAGAGTGTCTCGCTTGTTTCTATTTTCTGTAGTGGAGTGTATAACTTTTCATAAAAAATTTAACTGTTTTATTTTATACTGGGTTAAGATTGTTTGGCCAGTTCAGGGTTAGTAACAACATCAAATCAAGAGAGATGTCGCTGACTGCGTATTTAGCTAAAGGGTCTTCAGACAGAACAACAGAATCGTAGGATTAAATGTCAGTTCATAGGTAAGTTTTTCTTTTAGTGCGCCTTGGTAATATGCATATGTGTCTTTAACAACTCAAAATCTAGAGGGATGCAAAAATCTGTTTGCCAAATGCTTCTGCTACTCCCTCATCTTTAACTTCATCCTTTGCACCCTCCGCTTTAAGCCTGTGCTTGAGGCCGTTTGGCCTTTGGATTCCCTGATAAACTTTCTTTTTTCTTTCTTTTTTTGGGCACCATAGATCAGAATAAAGGGTAAAATGTCTGCCTCGTTAGTAACAAAGACTTCTCTACCCCCAGCCTGATTGCTTTTATGTTTAAAAATGGCCCTGCCCAAATTAGCAACAACAGTAGCATTAGGATCTGTCGATGTAATATCTATTTTGAATGATAGTTTAGCAGTCCCTGGCATTATAACATCGCCAGCGCCAAGATCCGGGAATTGACTATTAAATTTTGCCCAGGCTGAACTGTTGATGGGGTATTTACACTAATTACAGTTGCCTTATACCTTTTACCCCATGGGGTTCCTTCTCTTTTCTGTATGGTCGAGGTCACTCCGTATGAGTTCATTTTTATAAAACAAAAAAGAATTTTAAATAAAAAATATGGATAAAGATTTTGGCGCGATGATCCTATTGAAAGAAGAAGAAAGAGATCTGCCAGCCTTCAATTGAAGAAGATGAAACAAAATTAGGTCCTTCATTGCGCGAAGAACTTGAAAGAGCAGCAGAGGTTCTTAAACCCCCTTCATTTGAAGAAGCAGAAACACCCCCTTCAGTTAGCGCATCTCGTGCAGAACTATTAGCAAATAGAATTAACTTCATTCTATATTAGTTTAGGATTAGAGTCGCCAGAAGGCCATAGTCCTTTTGATTTTAAGATAGATAAAAGAAACCATCTGTATATAAGAACTAGCAGAGGAAATTTGTAAGAGTTACTACAAAGCCAGACCCAACTAAGTTTTTAAAACTAAACACAATTAGACAGAGGATCCCTGTGCCGACCAAAGGCGTTAAACATTTTAAATTTAAGGCTGAGGCTGTTAGCTTTTTACAGAACTTGGGGCGGAGTTTCCCAAACCCACGATCTGAAATAGAAATGACCTCTTTTCGAGAGTTAGGTCCAAGAACAGATGAAGCAATGCAAAATTGAAACGAGTTTTAATGAGGAGACACAGTTAAAAACAATTAACGATTCTCCATTGCCTATGCGTGAAATTTTTGGGGCTTAATGCTGCTCTGCGGACAATGAGGGGTGAACTAACAAACAATTTAGCAAAACTTGGTGAGCTAGATAGAGAGATGAAAAAGAAAAAAATAAGCTGGCTGATGCAGATGTTTAACAATTTAGGGGGGGAAAAGAGAAGGCTAGAATACAGCAGAAAATACAGGATTTAATGATAGAAAGGGCGGCTAGGTTAGAAACGTTGTCTCTAACAGAGCGCAGCTAGCATCACAAAAAAGCAGAATAAGAGAAACTATAAACAGAATACTTTATGAAAAAACACTACGCTAGCAGAAAGATAAAGGAACTGTTTAGGGAACAGGGGATTACAATAGTTAGTATTTTAAAACAGCTGTTGGGTTTGCAAATCTCTACACTCGTTTATGCTTTAACCGGCAGTCCCACAAACAGGGCCGTAGGGGCCTCCGACACCCCAGCCTTGGTAAAGTTGGATTAGAAAACATTTACATCATCTGGCAAACTTATTAAAGAAGTTAGCAGCCAAAGCGCTTGATGCTCTCCCCGGCATAGTAGGTATTTGTTGTTAGTTGGGTTTTGTCTACTATAGGCAAAGTTGCTGGCTATATGGCCGACCATCTGTGGACGTTAGGAGTGTTAGCTGCTGGATTAATTTTTTAGTGAATAACGTTGGCTAATCCAGTAAAAGTTAAAAATACAACGAGGGCTGTCTTTTCGCTAGTATGACTGTCAGTGTGAGGAACATTAACGGGTTTGGAGTGCTTTCTGGACTGCTTTCTGGCTGTGGGGCGCTTATAACTGGCGGTGGTCGCTTTCGGGGGTGTTTTATAACTGGATCGCTTTCTTCAGGGTAGGTATTTTTTTTTAAATGGATGGAGCGGGCCTTGTGTTTAAGCATTTATTGTGCCCTAAGTTTTGATCGTCTCCAGCTATGAGGATTTCGTTATTATAATTCTGATTATGCCAATCTGTAGTCAAAAGGTCAGAGGGCAGCATGTATAACCCGTAACAAAAACAAAGTCAAACTTTGACCTAGCATGTTGCAAGAACGTCTTGATACCTTTGTATGCTGGCAGGCAAATAAACAGCAGAGTTAATAGCATCTTCTAAATTAGCTAGAAATTGTTTTCTAGCATCAAACCCTGTAGATTGATCTACTTGCTAGACTTGGTCTGTGCTTGCGCTCCTAATACACACCAAACGTATGTCCTTATGGAGTCTTTGAGTCTTGCACCCCTGGAAATTGTTAGGCCTTTATTTTATCTAAGATAATGTTGCCCAAGCATTAGGGTGTTTTTGTTCTATGGATCCCAATCGAACTTGTGCGTTTGGTTGAAAGAGGTGTGGCCAGGCCAGTAGTCATAAGTATATTCTCTACGTTCGCCCCACAAATACAATGTGCCAAACCCCATGATTGCGGTTAACTTTTGTCTAAAATCGTTGAAGGATAAATTTGTTAAATTCGTTGCAGATTCTTTCATTTTGCTTTATTGCCCAAATTGGGGCTTTTAAATGGATTAAACGCGTTGTCGTGGGGAGGGGCACTTGTAGTTCATTTAGTATTCGCCTGTACTGGTAGTAAACATGGAAAGTTATATACTGACCTTACTAAAAGATTGGGATGGTTTAAATGGTTTGCATTGAAACACCGCAGCCTGGGGTTGCGCAGTAAATGGCAAAATTTAACTGATTCTGGAAAAACGCCTAGGGTGAGATGCCATGTGATGGCACTCTGTCGCTCTTTATTGGCGGATTTTAATATTAGTTGTGGGTTTACAAGTCTGATTTGGGAAAGCTTATGATTCGTCTACTGAAAAGGTTAGTAAACTGAATTTCTAAAGATTTGGGGTTAAAAAACGCTCCCACATTGTAAGTAGCATGTTCAATATATTTTTAAAAGCTACCCCTTTTTTTAAAATAGTTTTTTTTTAATAGTTATAAAAAAAAGATGCGCGTCTATATAAACCAACAAAACAAACGTGTGTTCTTACGTACCAATTGACAATTGGCGCAGTAATTATAGGGTTGCCCTTAGGGGAAATTGGGTTTAAAGTTATTTTGGGCTAAATATCTGGAAAAGGCTCAAATAAATGGATTAAAGTTTTAAAGATGAAAAAGGCAATCTATTAAAACATTTAAAATACCTGATGGTTCTACAACTTTTGGGTTTTTTAAGAGAAGTATTTAGCAATTTTGGCATTAAGTTAAAAATTTAAAGAGCAAATCTTATAGTTACTATATATTTTCCAGAACTTGAAGAAAAAAGGGAGTATGTTTTTCCTAGAAGCCTTGCTCGAATTTTGGGCTTTTATAATAGTGGTGAAACATATAGCTTTAGCACACACGGCCTTGTAGAATGGGGCATTTATGAGTATTTAGGTAATAGACCATCCGATTTCTCGTAACCCAATTTTGTATGTCAATTTACAACAGGGTTAAAACATGTGCTAATTTGTTTGCCCGGGTATCCATCTACAGTTTTAAAGGGTTTTGCTACCAACTAGGGCGGGGTTTTTGCGATTATCAGTTATTACGTTTGATGGAGACAGCCAATTTAAAGAATTAATTAGCGAAGATATAAATTCATTGGATGTAAAAATAATAACCAAGATGGAAGACAAGTTGTTTGTTCAGATTTATGATAGAGCTGGAAGTAGAAGAGCGCATTAGAAAGTGGGGGGGCTCAGTCCGCGGGGGTTAATTTTTTAGTGTTTGGAGAGAATGTAAATATGTTTGTTCACGATCGCCATGTTATTTTAGCACGTAAGCCCCCGTTTTAATGTACTGATTGCGTCAATATTTTGAGGTTTTGGGTGTTAATTTTGTTTAAAAACAGGTGTTAAATTTGGCCAAACTGACATGAGATGGAGGGGACTTGGATGTGAAAAGGGGGGTTTTCGGGCAGGGAAAAACATGGGTGGTCGTGAACAAACATATTTACATTCTCTAGGGGAGGCTTGTGATGGCTGTGTTCGTGAGCACGATCCCTATGGAGGCGGCTCCCTGATGGTTGGGGAGGCATCCCCTTCATGGCGGGCACCCCTTCCCCCTTGTGCCAGGGCAGACTTACTGGCGTAAGGTACAGAGATGAAATCGTTGAGGCCGTTGATTATCCCCACTCTGCAAGCCATGGCACCCGGTGCCACCCTCATGGACGACAACGCCCCTCACTTTTGTGTGTAGTATGTGTATGTATGTATGTATATATGTATGTTATGTATGTATGTTATTTGTGTTGTAATATAAGTATGTGTATATATATGTTTTATGTATAAAATATTATTTTATATAAGTTATTTGGATTGTATGTAAAGTGTGTGTATGTATAGTATGTATATAAATGTATATATGTATATTAATATAATATATATATTATATATATTATAAATTTTATTATTGTGTGTGTGGTGTGTGTATGTGTATGTATATGTGTGCATATAACATGCGTATGTGTGCATGTATTTTGTATATTATGTATGTGAGAAAGGAAAAGACAGTATGGAGTTGGTGCTTGTGAGTGTTGCATCTAGCTGGACTGTGGTTGGAAGTCACTAACTAAAAGAAGATAATTTGAATTTGTTGTAGACAGTTGCTTTAGGGCCACTGCTGCAGCGAATGGTGTCATTGAGTATTTGTTGTATGCGCTGAGAATTCACAAACATTATATTTTCTTACTTTCTCAGAACGAACACGTTTCCGTGTTCAACGTTTATAGACAGAAATATTTCCCATTCGCACTTTGATTATGATTTTCGCTTTTTTCGCTTTTCGATTGTGATTAATATAAATTTTATAGTCTTTTCTTTGTATATTGTTTAATTTGTTTTGACTGACTATAGACTTGCTCGAGGCCTCAGTATCTTGCTCAGGGCCGAGCGAGTGTGTGTATGTGTGACATATATATGTGTGTATATATGTATGTATTATATATATTTTATATTTTATATATATATATTCTTAAAAATTTCATTTCACTTTTGTTCTATATATTTAAAATTTAGGGAAAAATGTTCTTCACTAAGTCCAAAACCCAACTGCAACATGTCTTTAACTTTGGACACATGGCCTTCTAAACAGGGACTCCGAATAGGCTTTTGAATATCAACAACTCAAGAAATAAAAAAGCGATGTCGCAACTATTTTTCCATAACAGTGGTAACAGCTTTCATTTATTTTGTTTTGCGGAATCCCCTTTGTCCTCAAAAATAACAGATGTGATATGAGCATCCGGGATATGAAATAATTAGACTTGATCCGTGAAACCTAAGTACGGCCCACTTGTGTACCTGCATCTTCATTAAAACTGTAAAAAAAATAAAAAGCCTCGAAAACTATGGGATTGAATTTTGTATGGATTGAAAACCCGTATGAAAACAATAAACCACTTATTATAGGATTTTTATACAGAAATCCATCTGAAACTCTGGACTGGCAAGATAAAATTTTATGTTCTCATGGATGAAGTAACAATGCCCAAGCTTTGAAACTTTTTATTTTTGGAGACTTTAATATAGATTTAATGAAACCTAAACCCAAGTGGCATCAAAAATACACCTTACACGCTCTTGAACAACTTATTGACATACCAACCCCTTTTAACTGAGCAGTCAAGTACCTTAATAGATCACATTTATACAAACACAAAACAGTCCATCATTGAAGTATGCTCTCCCCCATGTGGATGTAGCGATCATAATCCCGTTTGTCTGAACGTGGTTCAAAAAACCGTATAAAAATTCCAAAAGTAGGGCACAAGATTATATATTATAGGAGCTTTTGAAATTTTAAGGAAGAAGATTTCCTTTTTAGACCTTGCCACAGCACATTGGAATATATATTTCCAAATAAGAGATCCTGATGAAGCAACTGAATTTTGGATTTAAAACATTTATTTCTGTGTATAACAAACATGCTCCATTCATCAAAAAAGAGTCAGACAAGAAGCAAAACCACGTGGGGTAACAAAAGAATAGATATCGAAATCAATAAGAAATCAGTTAAGCAATTCCGGAACAATAAAGAATTCCGTAAACAAAGAAATAAAGGGAAACTCAATGAAACGTAAATCTAAGCGTAATTACTTTCAAAAGATGTTAAATTTCTACAAAAGGGTTCACGTCAGATTTGGAAGGCATTAACATGTTGAATAATAAACAAGTCTCAAGAAATCAGGAATTATCACAGATGTAACTGCAGATCAATTAAACAACCATTTTGTTTGTATCAAAGAAAAAATTATATCACTTTATGGTCCAATGAAAATGACCCTTTAGCATTTAAAACATACTTGATTTAAAAGATATTTTGCTTTTCCCGTACCCTCCCAAACCAATGACTGTTATGGACGTTAGTAAAAATATTTCATCTTAAAACAATCGGGTACACGCGTTTTTGATGGTTTAGATACAAAAATATAAAGATTTCGGTCCAATAAATTTCTGATACACTAACGTATTTGTACAATTTATGCATAGAGAAACAAACCTTTCCCTTGAAATTCAAGGGAAACTAAAGTAATTCCACTTTATAAATCTGGTTTATAAGTCAATTCCATCAAACTATAGACCAATTTTATTTTATCTGCTTTATCTTACCTATTGAAAAACACTTGCAAAATTTACTATATTTTATCTTAAATAAAACAATTTACTCCACGACGATCAATCTGGTTTCCCTAAAAAAACATTCCCGCCAAAACAACCCTTGTACAGCTTATTGATAGCCTCTTATGCAGTATAAATGAAAATAAATTTACTGGTATTTTTTTATAGACTTTGAAAAAGTTTTGGTAATAAATCATTCTCTCCTGTTGCGTAAACTGGAACTCTACAAATTAACTCCCGAATTCATATCTCATGTCCTCTTCCCATGTAATAGGAAACAATCAGTAACAGTCAACAATAAAACGTCAAATTTAAGTCTATCAAATATGGAGTACCACAAGGCTCGTACTGGGCCCTCTACTGTTTACTGTCTACGTCAATGATTTACCTTATTTTCTTGAAAGTAAATGCGAATGGGTTTTTTGATGGGCACATCTCTTCATTCCCGTGAAATTTAGATCCATATAGATTAGCTAGTAACCTCCCCCAATGATGTTAAAAAACTTATCGAATGGACTCAGTTGAACCATATGTCCTTAAATGCAAGTAAAACCAAGTGCATGTTTGTAAAGTGCCCCACAAAAAAGACAAAAGATGAAGTCAAAAATTTCACCATTGTTTATATCTGACCAAAAAATAGAAGAATTTGACTCACATAAAATTTCTAGGAGTATAATAGATTAAAAATTTACATGGACCGCCACATAACGTCAATGGGAAACGTCTCTCAAACAAATTACTTTAATTTAGCCAAGATTAAGAACTTCCTGGACACCCCTTTTCGAAGCTCTTTTTCTGTGCTCATTTCTATCAATCATTGATTATGCATCAACCCTATGGGATAACTGCAGTGAAACCAACTTGAAATTATCCATCGAAGTATAAGAGGCATTAAAATTAGTATTACTAAAATCAAGCACCCTAACAACAGAAGATTATAAACAACTTAATATGTTAACCTTCTACAACAGGACTTTTGTTCAACAAGGCAGTTATGCATGCATAATGTTACAAGGATATGCCCTAAAAAGATAAGAGATTCATTTACAACTAACACTTATAGACATAGTAAATTTTTTATCCTTTCCTAGACCAAGAAAATCTTTATAATCTAGTCTTTGTACTCCGGTGGAAAATGTATGGAACAAGCTACCATCACTTTGAAAATCATAAAGAACAAAAATCAGTTAAGAAAATCTGAAAAAGCATCTCAATGGATGGTTAGCAATCAATATTTTCTCAAATTCCTTTGAAATAACTTTTCAGTGATTTTACATGATGTATCCTTGTGTGTATGTTTTGCCTATTACATGTCGTTTATGCATGTGTAGCTTTGTAGACAATGTATTGATATTGTACATAAACTTAACTCTCTCTCTTCTCTCTCTCTCTCTCTCTTCTCTCTCTCTCCTTCTCTCTCTCTCTCTCTCTCTCTCCTCTCTTTTCTCTTTTCTCTTTTGTTATTTCCTTGATATGATAATTATAACAGGCTTGAATTCTTTTTTGTACTCCTTCTCCCTCCACCCCCACGCCTCCATCCTACCCCTCCCTCCTCCTATTTTCCTCTCCCTCCTCATCCCCCTCAGATTTCACCCACCACCTCCCTCCCCCTTTTTCCGCTGGTTTTCACTCTTTGTTTTTCCCTTCGTTTTCATTATTTTATTATTCAAGTTTCTTTGTTTTGTTATGATGGCTTGATGTAAAAAAGCAGTTTCTCTGCTTATTCAATGTTCCTCTGGAAATAAAATTTTGACTTTGACTTTTTGACTTTGACTTTGACACCGCCCCCGGGTGTGGTGAACGACTACCTGAGGCAGCAGAGGTTCCACGACTGGACTGGCCATCGCGTTCGCCTGATTTGAACCCTTTGGAACTTTTGGGACCATCTGGAACGCCGCGTCCACGACAACCACCCTCCTCCTGTTGACCTCCACCAAACTTTTCCCAATTTCTGCTGCAGGAGTGAACGCCATGCCCAACAGACCCTTGTGACTCTGATCCAGTCTGAGGCCTAGATGCGTGGAATGTGTGGGTGCAAATGGCGGACATACGCACTACTGAAGCTTTTCAATAAACTTTCTTGTAAATTTGTCAATTTTGTGATTTTCAAAAAGGGGGGTTATGTGTTTGATCCTTGATTTTGTCCAGAAAAATTGAATTGACACAATTGCAATGGCATTGACATGAAAGCTAAAGACATGAAATAAAATACGGTATAAGCTGTTTTCCTGTGGTTATGTCGTTTTATTTTGGTGAAAGTTTTTTTGTCTGGCCCTTAACTTTTTGTGACTAGCTTATTATGTGAAAAAATTAGAACCAGCTTTGACACTGTATTCTTTACTCTTGGACAATCTAGTAGCAGGTGACGTAACTGAGAGTTTCCCCACACATGCATGTAACATTTTTACTGTATTTGGTTCGAAGTGAATTTAAGCGCATCCTATGAATTAAAGTTATTACCTTCTAGATGTCGTATTTTCAAAATTTGTCTTAATTGAGTTTTGGGGTGGATGTCGGGATTTGGCTGTAAAACAGTTGTGATTTTTATTGGCTATCTGTGTCTTCTTGAAACTGTTAAAGGATGCTCTAGTAATTAAAAGTATAACATTCTGATGGTCTAGCGGAATGTTCAGAGTAGTCTTTCCCTTCAATGTGTCGAGCTGCTCCCCGAGCAGCTTGATCAACTTTCTCATTTGTTGAAATTCCACAATGTGAGGGCACCCAACAGAAAGTCACATTTATTCTTTTCATAGATAGGAGATGTGTCACGTAATTAATTTATGTAATAGTCTCACAGCGGATCTTTGGATTTGACACTGTAAGGCAGAAAGGGTGACTTTGAATCACTGCACAATAAAAGTTGACAATTTTCTATGGAAGACTTTAAAACATACTTTAGGGACATTAGAACAGCAAAAATTCTGCAGTAAATATTGACAAGTGTTTGCCAAGATGATATAATTCCTCACTTTTAATTTTGGTATTATAAAAGCTGCTCCTGCTCTATGGTCATCTAACACTGACCATCTGTAAAAATTTGCAGATGATCCTCATATTGATCTTCCAAATAGAATTTACATAATTTTTTAAAAGATATGGTGGATCGTTTTTGTTCAGTTCAGTATAGTTTGTGTCAAAATTTTGTTTTGTTTGTTCCCATTTGGGAATGGGTGGAAAGGACGGATTGACAGCTATTTTACTTTGGTTTTTGTTTTTTTTTTCAGAAGAGTAGATGTGTATGACTGAATAGATTTTGCTGGTTTTATGTCTTTTGCTCTTTAGCAAAATCTGTATTAAATTTAGAGATACTTCATTTGTACAGAAACTTTTTTGTGAAAGGTTCTTTAAAACAAATTTGGTGGAGGACACTTTTCGAAATCGTTCAAAGGTAAAATTCCAATTTCATAGTATGTCCCAATGTTGCAGGTAGTGTGGGAACTCCAAGAGCAAGTTTATATGCTTGCAGTCTACACTTTGTAACTTATTAAGTAGATGCTGTGGAGCGCTGAAGAATACTTCTTGAGCATAAATCAATCTAGCCCGCACAAGAGTGAAGACAGGGAGTTTTTAAACTCTCTTTATCTTGTCCCCATTTTTGTTTGCTTATGATCTTTAGAAAGTTTAAACTTTTTCTTGCTTTATTAAAAATATGATCAATATTTTGGGTTTTCCATGAAAGTTTTGATGTTAAATATACTCCTAAGAATTTAACAGATTTGACGATTGTAAGACCGTTTCCTTTCAGGGTAAAATTGTGGAAGTTTGTCGGATCATATCCAGATTTAAAAAGCATTAGATTTGTTTTTTCTGCCGACAGTGTCAATCCATTTTCATGTAAGAAACTACTGATATTGTTTAATTAAAGTTGATATTTGTCTTTTTTATAATTTAAGAATCTTAAGGGGGTTTTTCTTTTCATAGTGACTTTATCCACAAACATATGTCTCAGCAAACTGTACTAAAACTATTCTTTGGATGAGCCTTTGGTTATGTCTGCATTGGGATATTAAACAGGATTGGAGATAATACTGATCCTTGTGGAAGACCCATTTCCAGTGTTCTAGTGGAGGAATATGTATGCTCTATTCTTGATTGAAAAATTTTCTACTTTGAAAGGAAAGCTTTGACATAATCATGCATGGTTCCATTTATTCCAATAGTTCTCAGTTTATACAAAAGTCGTTTATGCCACACTTGTTCATACGTTTTCCCTTTAATGTCAAAGAAAGTTGCCAAGATGTTTTTACGTCTTGCGAATTGCTGTTTAACATGTGTAGTGAGTTTCACTAGATGTTCCGTTGCTGATCTGCCTTTCTGAAAACCACTTGATTTATAGGGATAATTTGATGTTTATTACAAAAGTACAGAAATCTGTTTAGGCCCAATTCTTTCCATTATTTTTGCAGTATGCGACGTTAAGGCAATTGGACGGTAGCTGTTTATGTTACTTCGGGGTTTTTCCTTGTTTATGTATAGGAACTATGATAGAATGCTTCCATAATGAAGGCAAATTGCCATTTCCCAGAATTTTTGAATGAAGACCGAGTTTAATGCGTTTAACATTAGGTGGGACATGACGTAGCATTTCATTGGAGATACCATCTAAGCCCACTGATGTTTTTTGGTTCCAAGATTAGCAAGACATTCTACTTCTTGAACTGTTATGGGAGCATTCAGAAGTGGTTTGCAACAGGGTCTGGATTGTTCTCGGTGAAGTTTTCTTCTTCTTGCTCTCTGTGCAGTCTATTTTCTTTTGATAAACTACTTCTTTGCTGCCATTTTTGGCGAATATGTCAACAAAAGCTTCGGCCTTTTCTAGATTAGAGGGGAAATCCGAGTTTGGGAGCTTGACAGGACACCTTGCAAGTTTACTCCATTTTTCTTTGTTCTTAACTTTTCCCACACTTTTTGGAAATCTTTATGATTGGAATATTTAAATTCTTACAAAAGTTAGACCAATTTTGTTGTTTTGCTTGTGCTGTGATGTAATTAAAATGATTTTTTTGGCTCTTTTTTTTCAAGAAGCTTTTCAGCGCGCGTTTTCTCCTTTTTACTTCGTAAATATCTCTCAGTTTGATTTTTTTTCTTCTTTTTCTCTTTTTCACACGACTCTTTTCCAAACCAGACATTACCTGTGTGTTTTTTTGAACTTGATTTAAAGGTTTTATCATAGGTATTGACTGTTTTCGCGGCAGAAAGCATAGCATTCTGAAACCGATCATTTTGGTCGTCAATAGTTTTTGTATCAAGTTCTTTTGTGTCGACGAAGAAAAAGTTTTTAGTAATTCCGTAAATTTTAAACCCAGCTAGCTAATTTTTTAATTATATTTTTGGGACTTTTCCTTTGTCAAATCTATTGATTCAAGCCTTGTAGTTTCGAAGGTAGTAATGATTGAATATGATCACTATTTAGTGTGTCATCGAGGGTTTGCCAATTACAAAGTGGTGCTAGATCTGGAGATACTAAATTTAGATCTATTGCACTTGGCTTGTGCTTGGGTTGTCAGGAACACGTGTTATTCTCCGTTATTCAAACGATATAAGGACATTTCGACGAGATTTTCAATAAAACGGTTAGGCCTACTAGTAATCAACGGGCAGTCCTTTTCCCAAAACGGGAATGAGCTTTTAAAATCTCCAGTTACAAGATATCTATTGCTCTCATCGGTCTTAAATGAAAAGATCGTAACCATTCAGAATTGTGCTCGTTAGGTCCCCGTGGTAGATAGACTGACACTACAGTTAATACGATGTTAGTATTTACCTGAACCCTGACTGCGCAGGAATGGGAAAATCAGGTGTGTCTGGTGGAACAGGACTTGCACAGGAGCTGTAGTTCTCTCCTTCCTTGATGTAAATGGCTGCGTTAAATTTTGTCATTAGTGTTCCCCTGTTGAACAAGGGGGGGAAATAATAGCCAGCGAGTTTAGGTAAATTATTTTATGTGTGTTTAAGGATTGTCAGGCCAACACACTTTTATTTTCTTCTGCAAGTTTTTGTATAATTGGTCAAGGGAGGTTATAATAGATCGACAATTCCACTGAAATACCTTTTTAAAAGAAGCGTCTTTTAACATTTGAAAATTGTCACGTATCAACAAAACTTTATTTGTAATTTAAAGTGCAAACAATATTTAGATAAAGTAAACAACAATTATAGATTATTAAATGATTATCCCAATGGAAAATTGATGATGATTTTGTATGCTACAATTTGGATGTCAATGTGAGTTACAGTCACAAGTGGTGCTTGTATTGATTTTGCAAATTTTCCACTTTCACCAGTCGCCCAGCACGCTGAACCTGTTGCTCCAGGGTCCAGGCTGTAGAGCAGAGGATCCGGGTAGGGCTGGTAGTACCAGGGTGGTGGTGCTGTGATCGTCGGGTCTTCCTGGGTCGGCTCCAAGAAGGTCTCTCAGTGACGCCCGATGTTTCTGGCCAGGATGCTGGCACCACTGTTGGGGGGGTGAAAGCCGTCACGGGAGATGCCAGGAGCTCGTACGCAGGTTATAATGGCTGATCAGGCTGATGTCGCTGTCTTAAATTTAGCTCAGATGTCAGGAGGGCGTTGAACAGATCTCTCTTGATGTTCAGTTGGTATCTGTGACTGGAGCTATTTTGCTAACGATTATTTTGAGACCAGGATTTCCTTCTTGAGTGTCTGATACACTGCACCAGATCTTACTGCAGTCCGTGGGAGATGCTGACTTCAAATCATTCACTCCACAGTGAATCGCAGCGCGTCCTGTCTTTGATATGCTGATTCAAATGTTTTTTTTGGATATCCTTGATTTTGAATATTTCCGAGATTCTGTTGGAATCCAAACGAATATCCAAGTCTCCTATCATTGACTTTGTTTGTAAAAAGAGTCATGTATCAAAAGCAGGCTTGGCAGATCAGACTAAGTTCTTTCGTCATTCTTTTTTCCTTTCGAAGCAGAATCCTGATGTTTGCTGTCTCCTTGACGTAATGTTTTTTTGCGGTCACTTCGTTGTTTTTGCTGTGTTCTGAAATTTAAGTCTTGATTGTGGTTTTAGCGTGAGACTGTGTTTATTCAGCCATTTGGAACTCCGTTATGACCATCGTCCCAGTTACCACAAAGGGGGTTAACTCACAACATCTCCCTTTTCAAAAACAATAAACAAAAACATTTCCCTTTCCAACAAGCAATAAAACCATGCATAAAAAAAACTTGTGTTGTAGACAGTTTATGGTGTCTGTCAAGATTTCATTCTTGGGATCGTCGGGTGTCCTGACAATCCCCCCTGATCTGGTCATTGGTGGTCCACTTTGCTGGTGTCCATGTTCTGTCTCTGGCAGTTCAGGGGTTTTGCTGCATTGGCTGACACACGTCCTTTTGGCTTTGGTTATGGTTATCAGCTACATTTTCCCCCTTTGTTTGTCCAAGCAGCTGCTTGTGCTTGGTGATGCAGGGTCTTGTGTTTGGCCAACAGGACGCTTTCCTTGTCTCCCACTCGTTGATGTCAGATGTTTTGTATCAGGCTCAGGGAATACTTGGCTCTTGTCCTAAGGTCCACTCTGTTTCTTTTGAGAGTGGTGCCATTGTCCAGAGCTATCAGGTACGAGTGGGGTTCATCTCTTATGCGGATGACAGTAGCAGGTTTCCACTTTCTTGTGTCATGATCCAGTACCCATACGGGTTGTCCCTGATACAGAGGAGGTAGCTGTTCTCCAGCACGCCTGTTGTGGTTCCCTTTTCATCTTGTCGCATCTCTCTGCCATTGTCTCTCGTTGTGGTAATGGAGCTGGCTCAGATCTGGGGGTGGAAGCGTTGTAGCCCAACTTCCTCTTCATCAACATCTCGCCTGGAGAAGGCAGCTTGCTGCAGACTGGCGTTGGTCTTAGCTGCAACAAGGTAATTCAGCATCTTGTCCAGTTCTTTGGGCACTTTTGATTAGTGGGTTTTTGATGTTTGGACTTGCCTTTCGATGAACCCTTTGATTTTGGGTATCGAGGGGATGATGTGATATTTCTGTATGTTCCAGGATGTCAGGAAGTCCTGGTATGCTTTGCCAACGAATTGTGGTCCATTGTCACTGATTATGATATCAGGTTTGCCAAACAGGGCCAGCATCTTTTTTTTTCTCAATGGCAACAGTTAAGCTGCTTGCTTTGTCTATTTGAACGGTCACAGGGAAATTCGAAAATAATCAGCGATGATCAGGTAAGTTTCGCCATCTATTTCAAAGAGGTCTGTGCTAGTTTTTTCCATGGTGCACTGGGTATCTCATGTGGAGTCAGTGGCTCACTTTGATTTGCTGGTCTGGTTTCTTGGCATGCTTCACAGGCCTGAATCATGTCTGTGATGTCTTTGGTGATGTTCTGCCAAACACAGATTCTCTTGCCAACAACCGGTTTTTTTCAATCCCTTGGTGAGCTTTGTGCAGTTGTAACAAGATACTTTTTTGTATGATGAAGGAATGATGACTTGAGGGCCTTTGAATATGATGCCATTTTCCAAATCCGTTCATCTCTGAAGGACCAGTGTACCTTATTTCTGTCGGAACTTCCTTGATTACTCCCGGGCCCAAACCCTTTGGGTGATGGTTTCCTTGAGCAAGCAAAGTGTGTGGTCTCTGTCTGTTTCTTCACGCAGTTCTTCTTGCTTTTTGTTGGTGAAGTTGATGAGATCAAGGGAATCAAAGTCGATTTCTTTCCCGGTTGTTCCAGTCTACACCATCAATCCCTCATCAAGGGGAATGCTCTCTTATCCCTTGGGGTCAGGTAGCCGTGACAGCGTGTCGATAGGGTCATGGGGCTTCCTGGCTGTATGTCAGTTGAAAATCATTTCCCCAGGATTTTGTACAGCTCCTTTGCAGACGGGGTGGAGCCTTGTGTAGTGGTTTGTCAACAATCATCACCAGTGGCTTGTGGTCTGTCGCAACTTTGAAATGTCTGCCCTATAAGTAGGTGTGGAAGCGGTTATGCCAACACAATTTCCAACATTTCTCTGTCTATGTTGGGGTAGTTGCTTGTGTTTGATCAAGTGTTTTGAGCAAAGCAACGGACGGTTGTTTGGAGGGGGGCACCCATCCTTTTGTTGCATCCACCTCCATGTAACAGAATTCTTTGGTCGTAGTATGCAGGCGGCTTATGGGTAAAATTTTCTTTCAGTTCATTGAAGCAGCTGATGTGGTTTTCATGAGATAATGGGGGTATCCTTCTTCAGTAGATCTCTGAGTGGTTGTGATTTATCACTGAATTTGGTAGGAATGTGCCATGTATGTCATGATGCCCAGGAATTCTGGAGGGCCTCTTTTGTCTGTGGCACAGGGATTGTTTGATGGCCTTGACCTTTCTGGATCGGGTTTGATGCCATCGGCGGAGTAGATGTTTCCAAGAAAGGGTAGTTGTGACTTGCGGATTTCACATTTTCAGAATTGAAGAAATCCCCATTTTGTGCTCAAACCATGAGGCCTTTAGGTTGTGATCATTCTTTTTCATCCTTTCCATGAACACACACATCGCATGTATCCCCTGACTCCTGGGAGACCTTCGGGATCCGTTTTCCCTCCTTGCTGGAAGTGTCTTGGTTCGTCAGCCAAAAGGAAGTTGGTCCAGAATAGCGTCCAATGGTGTTTTTGAACGGGTTTAGTAACTGGCTATCTGGGCCAGGTGAATGACAATTTTCCGCTTTGCATCCAGTTTGCTGAACACCGTGAGCGGGAAACTCCGCGTTCAACTCTTCTAGTGTGGGGATTTGTGCGGGCATCTCTTGTGAATGGTTTAAACTTCTTGGGATCAAAGCGTTCTCAGTGGGCCATCTTTCTTTGTTGAGAAGGCTAACTTTAACCCAGTCTGTATGCTGTGTGTTGGCGAATCACTCCGTTGCTTCCATTTTTTGGAGTTTCTTTCAGCTTTTTCTTGAGTGAACCGGGCATTTCCCTTTGGTGGGCAAATGAATTTTGGCATCCGCTTGACGAAAAAGCTTGCAGGGTTTTTGAACTCCAGTTCGAACTGTTTGGTAGGCGTTTTTCAATTTTGAACAGATTTCAAGTCAGGTAGGGAGGTTTACCGTCTTGGTTCACTTTCATTGCATTTCAGTTGATCGTAACCAGGTTCATCTTCACTTGTGGGCAGGCCTATGATAGGGGTTCCAGTTCCCTTTCCCCACGTTAGAATTGGCAGTTATATAGCCTGTTTGCTTTTTGTTTGATGGAGATTGTTTCCCCGGCATGGAAACCTGGCCATTTTTGCTGTCAGTCGTACATTGTGTTTTTTGAAGCCGCCCTTGAATTTGTCCCAAATCTGTCGATTTGTGCGCACGGCAATGTGTTTCCTGCTGCACCAGTGTCGATTTCGTTTTATTTTGTGCTCTTTTCTGTGGCAGTCTTTAAAGCGAAGGTTAGTGAGGCTTCTTTTCGCCTGTTTGATGGATATTTGGATGGCAGTCAAAATGCTCATCGCTGTCGCTAGAATTTCCTGTGTCTGTTTTAGTCTCCCTTTTTTCTTGGAAGCCTCGATTGGGGTCGATTATACAATCAAGCAGTCTTTCTTCTAGCTCATCGCTCAAATGGCACTTGAGTGCAGTGTTCGGCTTTGTGCAAAAGTCCCAGAGTTTTGTTTTCCGACTGTCTCATGCTCATCAACTGCAGGCGGTGAACTCGGAAATTGATATTGACTTGTAGCTGGCCTTCAAAAAACGTCCACAATTTTGTCTGGGTCTTCTGTCTTGCTAGACAGCCAGAAGCGTGTTAATGTTGATACCTTCAGCGCCAAGCCACGTGAATTTTTACGCTTCTTTTGGCCCGTTTGTTTTATCTTCCCGAAAGTATGCGATGGTCTGCTTGAAAATCGTGCGCTTCAGCTAGGTCTCTCCTGGGCAGTCCATCTCCGGAATTTTCGCCAACTGCTTTTTTCGAGCTATTTTCCCCTGCACCATGAAATAAGTCTTGATTGTGGTTTAGCGTGAGACTGTGTTTCTTCAGCCATTTGGAACTCCGTTATGACCATCGCTAGTTACCAAAGGGTTAACTCCAAAATGTTCGTTTGTCTTTTATCGGTGTTTCCTTTGCTTTGGGTTGTTTGTCAGTCTTTTTGTGGGGCCACTCTTCGTTGCTCCGCGGGCGATGTTACTGGCCCCGAGAGCTGCTGCAGCATAAGATTTTAAATTGGCGTTTGGCAGGGCTGAGTGGCAAGCTGCCATTGTTGACTTTTGTTCTTCGGTTATGATCAGGTCAATTTTTCATTTTGGTTTTGTAAAGTTTTCTCTAAGTTAAAAATCATTGCCCCCAATTTTTCTATTACTGTTTTCAGGTCAGTAACGTACTACTTCGTGTTTTCGCTAGACGGCTAGCAGCCCGTGACAGAAATTTAATCGTTCTACGGCGTTTGGCCCAAGGAACAAACGGTCCTCAGCTCTCGTTTCGTTCTCTCTTGTTGTTGGTGATTTGTTCTTGCTTGATCGCTGTTGTTTCCAAAATCAAAGTGGTCAACGCTGAAGGACTTCGCGTCAGGGTTTTTTGGGAACCCGGCATTTTCGAATTGCAATATCGCAAGCGTGTTGCTTAGTGTTTACTAAGCCGCCATCTTGTGTGTGTGTGTGTGTTGTGTGCGTGCGTGCGTGCGTGCGTTGCGTGCATGTGTGTGTGTGTGTGTGTGTTGTGTGTGTGTGTGTGTGGTGTGTGTGTGTGGAGAGAGAGAGAGAGAGTGTGTGTGTGTGTATGTGTGGTGTGTGTGGTTTGTGTGTGTGTGTGTGTGGTGTGTGTGTGTGTGAGAGGAGAGAGAGAGAGAGAGAGAGAGAGAGAGAAGAGGAAGAGGAAGTGTTGGAAGCAGAGGCGATGAGTTGGAATACGCGGAGTAGCTT
>CM031605.1:71716031-71727078 GCA_018398815.1 Conus ventricosus | reverse complement strand
TAAAACTTTTTCAAAGAGATTTTGCTTGTATTCGTGAGTTATTTTTTTTTTTTACAACTTCTTTACTTATGCCCTTAGCCTTCTTCATTACAGAAGTCTGGCTAGCAACGCTATACATCTTTGACCGTAAGCCAACATATTCTTGTATAACTGTCCCATTAAGTTCATCCTTCATCTTTCCAATCACTTTCTTGTTTACAGTTGAATGTAAAGGCGAATCTTTCGGATAGTCACATGTGTCGTACCATCCATCAGCTCCTTTAGCCACTTCTGTTTCTAAATCCTTATAGAAGTCTTCAGTTGGGACGTCTAGAATAAAAGAGTCAGTGTCTGTGTAAAGGACTCTTGCTTCTGGTACAGCGTTTAAAGTAGTCATACAGAAATTCTAGCATTAACAATTTAGACAACTCTAATACGTAAAGCCGATAAACACCGGTTTGTCTAACGTAACATCCTTTTTCTTCATCATAATGCCAACCAGGCTGTCGCTAAATCTTTTAAAGTCTTGATAGTTAGGTTTAGAACCAGCTTAATTGCTTGTTTTTCTTTTGTAACTAATTTCACATCTTTACGTTTGTGTGGATTTTCCATAGTTTTGCCAAAACAGCTGTTATTCATCAGTTTAAAGAAGTCTTTTTCTGAAGCATCGGTAGCTTGGGTTCTAAGATTAGTATTCTTCGTGATGTATGGCCTCATAAAGGGCTCTTGGTCAAAAGCAATGATGTCTATGAACAGCAGTCAGTTTCAGTCCGTGTCTTAGGTAAAACTGTAACAGTCGTAATGACAAACATACTTAGTTTTGTGACAGAGAACCCTTAACTTGCCTCCTCACTAGCATGGTTTAAACTGGGTAAGCATGTAATCGGCCCAGTCAGAGTTAAGTCGTGATAGCTGATTACTTCTTTCTGTTTAGTTGAAACCCAGACTTGCATGTTACTATCATCAGGCGTTATATAATCAATCAGAACGGCCAACAACACTTTTACTGGCGGGTCAGTTTTGAAGAGACTCTGGGATTTTAGAGATAGCATGTGTCACGCTTTCATGAACATTTGTGGGGTTAATAATGTCCATGTCTACATCGCTAAACGTATTGCTTAATTGTTCACTGCTGTCAAATATTTCTTCCATCATATATAGTTTTCCGTCTCGAATTTACTTGTGGCCGTCATTTTTATAACCACAATATTTACGTAAATTAAAAAAATAAATGTAAATAAAAGTAATGTAAAAAATCAGCAAATGTGCTTTCATTCTTCGCCCAAGCATGTAACACTCAAGACACGTTAACCTTGCAATAACACCTGCTAATATTTAGCTTTTTCTGAATCACTACAGTCAATGTTCATCACTTTGATTGCTTCGTTAAATAGTTCACTATGATCTTTTATTATATTGTTTACATCATTCTCAAAACCAAATTCACTAAAATCAATGTTTAATACTTTCATTGTTTCGTCAAATAGTTCATTACAATTCTTTAAATCAGATTCACTGCGTTTGACAGCCATTTTCAAATCTAAAAATTTAAATAAATAAAAAAATAATTGTAAATTCAGCTGTTACTCATAGTCTTTTCTAATCGTAAAACCTGATCTTCATTAAAGCGAATAGCTACTCCTTCAGTCAGTAGAAACAGTCAGATTAGCATCTTCAGGAGCCATATTATCTAGTAAAATGGCAAACAACTTTATAACTGGCTGGGGCCAAGAATCTGTTATTTACTGATTGAGTGCTTTACGCTTTCTCGCATATTTATGCGCTCAAAAAGATCAGTAATTAATTCTTCAAACCTGCTCTTTATCTCTTCTCTATTGGCTTCCCTCTCCCTCTCCAACTCGTAAAAGTATATTAATAAGCTCTGTAGCTAGTTCGGCCTTCATTTTTTAAACCAGATTAAAAACAACAATTAAAAAATAATAAGTAAGCAGCTGCATGAATCCAGGTTTAACGGTTAGAGAATGTGAAATATCTATGTTCAAAATCACCCTATCTTATCTTGCCGTAAGCCCCCATTTTAAAGTAACGATTACGTTGATTTTTGGCGGTTTTGCGTGTTAATTTTGTTTTAGAAAACAGGTGTTAATTTTGGCTAAAACTAGCATGAGAAGGACGTGATTGTTTGTGAAAAGGGGGTTTTCGTGCAAAATAAGATGGGTGGTTTGAACCAAGATATTACATTCTCTCGCTGTCATCTGCATTAAACAAAATGAACACGTCATCATTCTAACAATTGCTCCGCCGAGAGTGAAAGCGAACTACTTGGCGGGAATTTTCCGTTTATCTGTTGAAATTCGTTCCAGTCTCCCCGCTGATGAAAATTGGCGGGTTCGTGGAATTTTCAATCCACTAGCCCAGCTACCTAATGGGAAAAACAATGGTAGTTCTTCAACCCAAAACTTCAGGTGATGATGAGAATTCTGAGACTTCCGGTGCTGAGGTATCAGGATAGTTGTGCTTTGATATTCCATGAACGATGTTTTTTTAAAAAAAAATACTTCTCCCATAACGGCATATTGCTGGGACCCACTGTGGACGATTGGGCAGGATAGGATTTCCTTCCAGGTCTGTCCCTGGCAGGCTCAACATGGTGGAAACATTGCAACCCTTCCAGTTCTGACATTGTCCGTCTAGGACTTGCTTGGCGGACCGCACTACACCATGTACAATTGCCTTAAAGAAGAGTCCAGACCTGTCTGCTGTACGATTTTGGCGTATTTGTACATATACTCGACAAAAACGCGACGAATACAATTTTTAAAAAAAGGAAGTTTTGAAAACGTTAAGAAAAAAATAGTGACCAAGTTCTTGAGTGGTAACTGCTCTTGCCAAAGATAACCATGACAGGAGCCTTTGACCAAAGAGCGACAACTCTAGCTAACCTTCACGTGCAAAATCGAGTCTGGCTGTGTCTGCCTCTTCGACGACATGTCCAGAAACATCAAAAACAAAACAAAAACAAAAACCCCAGCGAGAAAGCATCAAGTTAGTGCCAAAGTATGCTGATGAATCAGTTTTGAAAGTAGTTTATGAAAGAAGGAACCAGTATATACCGTTGTCAACGCAGAGCATGTGTCAGTGCCAAAAGGTGCTGATGAATCAGGTCTGAAAGTACTGTGTGAACGAAAGAACCAATATCTACCGTAGTTAATGCAAGATCAGGTAATACTACTCCGAAGAAGCCTCTGGCAGGTGAAAACGAAACAAAATGCCCCTCGCCTCCTTTCCTTCTCTACTTTCATAGAGATTTGGAATTCTCTACACACTCTTTGTAGAAAATACGCTCGTTTTTCTTGAAAAGCACACCAGTAGCAGTGTTTTGGGGTTTTTTCCTTTTTTGGGGGGAGCGGGGGAGGGGGTAAACAAGTCTGGGAGTCATAGCCAGATGCATGCGTGTACTAGGCCAGCTTACGGCGCTAGACATTTGCCTGGAGTAGGTCTTGTCTGTCTGGCATGAGGTGATTTAATGCTTGGCAAAGAACGGTGCAGCAGAACTCAGGCTAGGCTTTGGCATGAGCCGTTCTGTAGTGGCACAAAGAAGTATGGGCTTTGGCATGAGCCATTCTGTAGTGGCACAAAGAAGAATGGGCTTTGGCATGAGCCGTTCTGTAGTGGCACAAAGAAGTATGGGCTTTGGCATGAGCCGTTCTGTAGTGGCACAAAGAAGTATGGGCTTTGGCATGAGCCGTTCTGTAGTGGCACAAAGAAGAATGGGCTTTGGCATGAGCTGTTCTGTAGTGGCACAAAGAAGTATGGGCTTTGGCATGAGCTGTTCTGTAGTGGCACAAAGAAGTATGGGCTTTGGCATGAGCCGTTCTGTAGTGGCACAAAGAAGAATGGGCTTTGGCATGAGCCGTTCTGCAGTGGCACAAAGAAGTATGGGCTTTGGCATGAGCTGTTCTGTAGCGGCACAAAGAAGTATGGGCTTTGGCATGAGCCGTTCTGTAGTGGCACAAAGAAGTAAGGGCTTTGGCATGAGCCGTTCTGTAGTGGCACAAAGAAGTATGGGCTTTGGCATGAGCCGTTCTGAAGTGGCATAAAGAAGTATGGGCTTTGGTATGAGCCGTTCTGTAGTGGCCCAAAGAAGTATGGGCTTTGGTATGAGCCGTTCTGCAGTGGCCCAAAGAAGTATGGGCTTTGGCATGAGCCGTTCTGCAGTGGCACAAAGAAGTATGGGCTTTGGTATGAGCCGTTCTGTAGTGGCCCAAAGAAGTATGGGCTTTGGCATGAGCCGTTCTGTGGTGGCACAAAGAAGTATGGGCTTTGGTATGAGCCGTTCTGTAGTGGCACAAAGAAGTATTGGTCAAGATCTTTGAACAATATCCTTGAAAGTGTGCCTGGTGGCCCCCTGACCCTCCCAGCACACAAGAATTAGGGCACAGAGTCGGCCGGGATTAAAAAAAACATGCGGTATTCGGGTTTTCAGAGGGATTTGAACCAACAATCTCTCAGTGTTCACTCCTTAACACAAATCATTGTGTCAGCTGCGTGTTCTGTCATTTCGGTCCTTACTCAGTCGGCTAGTCTAAAAGCCTGTTGAGTTCTGTGGTAGACAGATTGTCACGGATCCCCTCACTTTGGTTCACATATTTCCTTTTTTTGTTGAATTTTTCACACAACTTTGGCAATGGGCCAGACATGACTTTAGTGGACATTGCGTGATGGTGTGTGTCCTATGGAGCCGTCCTTGACTGTGTTTGAAGACACAGTATAGTTGATAGCATGCTTCTGACTCGCCTTCGCTTTCGGTTTCAAACTTTGAACAAATAATTCTCAAGAAATCTGTAGACAGGAAAAGGCTTCCGCTATCTAATGGACAGTCAACAATTTAATTTGATTTGTGTTTGACAATGGAGAGAGAGAGAGAGAGAGAGAGAGAGAGAGAGAGAGAGAGAGAGAGAGAGAAGAGAGAGAGAGAGAGAGAGAGAGAGAGAGAGAGAGAGAGAGAGAGAGAGAGGGCGTGTACAAAACTGGTTAAAAAGATGATAAGTGTACACAATCATTTTAAAAGATAACACACCTCTCTGTCTGTTTGTCTCTCTGTTGGTCAGCTTGTGTGCTAAATTTTATGTCGATTTATCGACTGCTAGGTCTGTTTGTCTATCCTATTGCCTTTGGAGTTAGATTATGTCCATTTGAAACTGATGAAAGCGTTAGAGGTTGAATATTAAACTGTACAGCGAATAAGAACGTCCGTCTGGCAAAACGGTCACAGAGTAGGAGGTAAACCATAAACTTCTCGTTCCGTTGAAATTACCAGCACTAAGACAGCATTAGCTGGTGTGACCGTTGCGGAAACTCATTCTTAATGAACCACACATTTCCTGTGTCCAGCTTGGAAGATATACGGCGCATGAATTCACCCCCGACAGTGTCAATGCAACAGACACAAGCAGCACAGTTATGCTCAGCAACAGTTCCAGGAAGACTTCCAAACACCCGTATGCGCCGTCAGGACTGCCTCTGCTAACTTATTCTGATCTACATTAATCTGGAGAATATAGCACAGGAAATACTTTAGGACGTCAGCGCCTGCATATATAGCAAAACCCGTATTACCGATGACACTGGCATCTCTGGAGGCAGTGACGTAGGATTACATGAACTCATCACTAGAAACACAAAAACTATCCCGACTGAAGGTCGTGTAAAGAAAAAGGCCAGCTCATGCTCAGCTACTTTACACAAAGAGCAGAGGTCGAGATCATGCGGAAGTGAAAACGACTGACATCAGAATTGGACAGAATCTTGCTGCCACTGTGGGCGTACGTGACAGCTCAACAGATGAGGTCAATGTCGATGTCTGGAGTGACAAGACCCAACGGCAGCTGGAAAACTGGCCCCACCAGCTTCCTAGTGAAGATGGTACTGGTCAGGTCACTGGTGGTGTCCATCCTTTTGACGGTGGTGAGGGGTGGGTGGGTGGGTGTGGGGTGTCCATTCTTTAGTCTGGAGCCGGCACCTGGACGCTGATAGCAGATAGAACACGAAATACGTGGTGTTTTTGATCAGTTGCTTCAGATTGCATTTTCTGCAGGTTTCAATCGGAACTTGACATGTAACTGTATTAGGCTGAAAATCAATATGTGGGGGCATACCATACATGCAGAATTTGCTGATGACGTTTTTCTATGGCGATTTGTTTTCGTTTCATTTGTTGGTCCAGAATGCGCTGTTTCGGGCGTTTTTGGATTTTAAAAAATCCGAATGAGATCAGGGGTTCAGAACCACCCGTGACCCACCACTCCGACGTACATGATGAACACCAGGATATGATGCTTTGTGGTAAGAACTTCTCCCAGTTGATAGACTCCCAGGCTCACCTAGACTGGACGAGTATGCCGCAGTGACTCCCTGTCCAAGACCACCACCTGTCAGGGGACAACGGAAAGTCTTGGCTGGTCAGAGTGCCGCTGGACTGGACTGGACTGGAAGTAACAGAGTCACCTACCTGCGCGTGACGTAGGATGGAGAGTTGTGGACAATCCTGCCTACACAAGGAACCCCGGGGTCTGTGGTCGGTGGATGATGAAGAGAGGGATGCCAAAGAAGACACGGTAATCTCGCAGAATTTATGAACATGGCGATAGTTTGCACACTGATAGTTTGGACACTGACAAAACATTCATTTTGTTTGTGTGTGTGTGTGTGTTTTTTACCCTACTGTAGGCTACCAAAAGGAACCGGATTTGACGTTCGAAGCGTCGATACTCAAAGACGGTGAGAGGAAATGTTTCTCTCTCTCTCTCCTCTCTCTCTCTCCTCTCTCTCTCTCTCTCTCTCTCTCTCTCTCTCTCTCTCTCTCTCTCTCTCCTGCACCCCCATCTCTCTTATGCTGAACTTGCGACCTATAAGTGTACTCTCCTAACAATTGAAATTGTTGGTGTAACTCTGAGTGAGCTGTTTCTGACGCTTACTGTTCAGCAGATCCCTCTGGAAAGAGTTCAAAACACATTTCATCCGACAGCACCATCTACACTGCTGAGCTCACAACGTTGGTCCTGGCACTGCAAATGGCCTCGAGATCTAAAGAGCTTCTCTCGACGTCCTGACTCCCTGTTCTGGTTTGTAGGCCATTGTTGGCCGTAACCTCAAACACTTCCAAGTCCTGAATTCTGAAATCAGATGGTGAGATGTTCGGGATTCCCATTGGAGGCAATAAGGTGGCTGTTCAACTTGCCAAGAAATGCCACAAATAAAGAGTTGTGCAGGTTTTCTGTCCCTTACACCGATCTGAAACGCAAAGTTCAGACATGTCACAGACCTCTAGCGAGAGGACTAGAATACGCAGATGGGTAACAAACTCTTTCAAATCCATCCCGACTCCAGTGAGTTTTTACCGTCTGCCACTGTGCCGCTGAAGACAGCTTTTTGCTTGTTATACACAGGCCAGTCTTTTTACACCACTTGTATCTCTTGAAAGGCAAAAGGTGAAGGAACTCCAGTGTGTTTTCCAGGTAACGTACTGCTCACAACAAAGTATGCGTTTTCAGACAATTCGGATTTACATGATGCTAGACATAAGCGCTTCACAGGAAACTCAATATTAAAAAAATCTGTTCTGAGATGTTCCACCAGACGTGGATTCTGGATTTGTGAAAGAGAGAAATACCTGCCATTTTATCTAAGATTTGAAGGGGAGAATTCTAAAGCAGTTTTTGCGTTAACAAATGTTTGAAAAGAACCGTGCAAGGCACTGACTGACTGGAGGAAAGCCCAAAGAAGTAATGGGCTGGGCCATCAACGGTACGACATGACATTGACTCGAACTGATTGTAATGTCAATCTGTTAAGATGGCAGCCTGCCTGGGATGCAACTCCTTCTCCCTTACGCGTGCATCAGTTTACTCGTAGTTCAACCAAAATCAGGAAAATGTCTTCAAACATTACTATATCCTGTTTTCTCGAGTGATCATAAGATATGGTGTGATGTGTTGCAGTCCATTTCAAAGACAGGACTGATCAGTGTCCCATAATGTGTGCAACGACATGATTTTGTAAACTTCCCAAGCAACATTGTAAGTGTCGTACAACATTTCAAAATGGTTTCTTTACAAATTTCAGCAGAATTTTTCCCCTCGACTCGAGTGTAGCTCCATTCTTCATTGCCTTTAATTATATAAATTGAAATGTTGCGTTTGCCGTCTGATACGAGACATTTTTCTCAGTCGTCGATAGATATGCCCCATATTGAAGAGTCAGATAGTTCCTTCCGAATCGGCATACACAAAACATTAGGACTGCAGTGGCACTAAGAGCTGTGCCAATTGCTGAAAAAGCAGCAAATCAAAAAAACAGAAAAGCAGAGTATCATAATCAGTCAAAAAGACAAAACCAGAGTATCCTAAGAAGCTTGAAAAATGTTAACATGGACACAGAATCATTATAGCGTGCTGTCCATAAAATTACAGACAATTCAGAAATGACATCAGATACCGCTGCATCTACGTGGCCAGTTAACACTTTCAAAAATCGTTTTCTAGATTTAACTGAATTGGCACCAAAACAAAGAGCCAATTTCCTTCTTTGGATTGCAGTGAGACACCAGCCGCTCTCCGCTCGATCGATGAAAGGCTGCAGATTCATTAACGATTCCATCGCTTGCTGTTGTATGAAGTGCTTCTTTAATTTGGAATCGAAGAAATGAAAGAATCTCAGGCTCCAGACAATGTCAATGCTTCCATCCTTACACTTGCTGTGCCCTACATAATAGATGATCTGACGTATGCTTGCAGTTTATGTCTTGACCAAAACATTTTCCCCGTGTGTTCTATATAATCATTCGACCAAAGTCAAGAGATTTTCTAGACTTAAGCACTGGTAGCAACGGCTCTCTTCCATCGAATGTGTTTAGACCTCTTGAGAAGCATGTTTACAAACACCTAATCTAGCACGTGAAACATCATCAGTAACTCTTCCACCTCATGCAGTCTGGTTCTCAACCGTCATCACCCATGCTATATTGCCTTAGCTCGTTCTGTGACACGTGGTTATCTACAACTAATCAGCAGAAATGGTAGTTTTTTTCTCAACTCAATTAAAATCCTTTGATAGTATGGACAAAAGCATGTTTAAGACTGGGCATGTGTGTTCAACTCCCCCCCCCCCCCCCCCCCCTCCCCCAATTCTCCCTTCCTACCCGCAGTACTCTCATCCTTTCGGTCATATCTTGAGAATGGAACTGTCCAGGACGGGGGAAATCGTGATGGTATTGCTTAAGTGCACTAAGTTGATGTATTATTAGTCAGGCTTAACACACCAAGGTTATCTTTGCACTCATACACGCATATGCACACTCATGCGCCCACCAAACATTCACCTCTCTCTGGGAATGGGATGTCACGCATTCGTTTCTCTCCTAACACGACTGAGCACAAGAAATAAAATCTCTATGCTACTTATAATCAAACATGAAAAATCCAATTACACGAAATGAACAAATCAATACATAAAAGATCAATACTTCCTAATCCCGGGTTATAATAAAAATTACTTCTTACCTGGCCAGGTTTTCACACACACAACCACGCTTTCACACCACACCACAGTTCTTGAAAAGTCTCTTCACGTCTTCTTCAGCACTGCTTGATGGTGATGCCCTTGGTTGACTGGCTCCAGGCTTCAGGACTGGGTCTTCGTGGTCGTCTCTGGGATCTCGACGTAGAACTCTTCTTCTTCGTCTCTATCACCCACCTCTGGGTTCAAATTCAGTTTGTCTGTCTTCACCCACCTCTGGGCTTCAAACTTAGTTTTCTTCTCTTCCAGCTTGTCTTTAACCCTAAGACTTTGCTGTCTCTTCTATCTCCCAGACCACGTTTCTCTCGACCCTTTCTCTGTCCTGCTCACTCCTCTCTCTCTCTCTCTCTCTCTCTCTCTCTCTCTCTCTCTCTCTCTCTCTCTCTCTCTCTCTCTCTCTCTCGTGGTGTTGTTCTCCTGCACGTTGTTCTCCCTCAGTTTATATAGGGATGGAAACAAAGGATTCCCCTTCGGGCCATGCCTTTGTCCATGCTGCTTCTCAAACCCCTAGTTCACAAGTACCCTGAATTCTCCATTCGCTACATTCTCCCACACATCAGCATTTACACACATCCCTACCTAATTGATTAGCAAACAACCACTTAGCACCAGATGGACATCGAGTTTTCCCGCCGACTTCGGGGGTCACTTAACACAGTAATTATCTTACGGAGGGCTACGACAACATCCACGCGCATTCAACCAGCCTGACAATAGAATCAACACAGTGACCCACGGCAATACCATCCGAATGAGTCCAAGACTCCTGCTCTTCACTGACTGTTTACAAAAGAACCTCAGCTGACTAAGTGTCTAGCGCTCACTTGGAGCACCGAGGTCGTAGTGGTTACGTCCCTTCCCCCTTTCGCTATCGGGCAGGTCCGAACTCTACTACCTTAGGTGCCATCTGTCATCTGACCACTTCGTCCTCCTTGACACAGTTCGGCCGTGTGCGATGGGTAAGGTACCCTGGTTAATGGGTCTATTACCTATTTGTATACTACGTACAACGTCCCTTTGCCTCTAAGCGTTTAATGCCTTTTGTGAGAGGTTTCACGCCCCTTGACAGGAACACAGCTTGTTTACTTGAACAAAACGAAAAGTATTTTCTCCATATCAAGACAAAATACCAAGTTCTTCACTTTAAGCCTTAAGATAAACGAAAAAAGCGTTTGAAGGAGTCAACAAACGCTGTGTTTTGGGCGTAATGATAGAAAAGCGTTTGAACAAGTCAACAAACAGCATTTTAGGTGCGAATTAAATGAATTAATGTAATAGTAATGATAAATGATGATGATAAAAATTAAAATTATGGAAATAATAAGTCGTCTTCATCATCATCATCATCATCATCATCATCATCATCATCATCATCATCATTATCATCACCATTATCATTATCATCATCACCATCATCCATCATCATCATCATCATCATCATCCTTATCATCATCATCATCATGAAGGCAATGCCTTGAGACGTTCTTCGTCCAGAAGTTGCAGGTTGGAATCCTGGTGGCGCTAAGAGTGA